>CM051242.1:188110814-188724137 GCA_027917425.1 Gastrophryne carolinensis | reverse complement strand
AGAGACTGGAGAGGAGATACAGAGAGACTGGAGAGGAGATACAGAGAGACTGGAGAGGAGATACAGAGAGATGGAGAGGAGATACAGAGAGATGGAGAGGAGATACAGAGAGATCGGAGAGGAGATACAGAGAGACTGAGAGAGGGAGATACAGAGAGATGGAGAGGAGATACAGAGAGATGGAGAGGAGATACAGAGAGATGGAGAGGGAGATACAGAGAGACTGGAGAGGGGATACAGAGAGATGGAGAGGAGATACAGAGAGATGGAGAGGAGATACAGAGAGATGGAGAGGAGATACAGAGAGATGGAGAGGAGATACAGAGAGATGGAGAGGAGATACAGAGAGATGGAGAGGGGATACAGAGAGATGGAGAGGAGATACAGAGAGATGGAGAGGGGATACAGAGATGGAGAGGATACAGAGATGGAGAGGGAGATACAGAGAGATGGAGAGGAGATACAGAGAGATGGAGAGGGAAAGAGGAGATACAGAGAGATGGAGAGGGAGATACAGAGAGATGGAGAGGAGATACAGAGAGATGGAGAGGGAGATACAGAGAGATGGAGAGGGGATACAGAGAGATGGAGAGGAGATACAGAGAGATGGAGAGGAGATACAGAGAGATGGAGAGGAGATACAGAGAGATGGAGAGGAGATACAGAGAGATGGAGAGGGAGATACAGAGAGATGGAGAGGAGATACAGAGAGATGGAGAGGGATACAGAGAGATGGAGAGGAGGATACAGAGAGATGGAGAGGGGATACAGAGAGATGGAGAGGAGATACAGAGAGATGGAGAGGAGATACAGAGAGATGGAGAGGAGATACAGAGAGATGGAGAGGGAGATACAGAGAGATGGAGAGGAGATACAGAGAGATGGAGAGGAGATACAGAGAGATGGAGAGGAGCGATACAGAGAGATGGAGAGGAGATACAGAGAGATGGAGAGGGGATACAGAGAGATGGAGAGGGGATACAGAGAGATGGAGAGGGGATACAGAGAGATGGAGAGGAGATACAGAGAGATGGAGAGGGGATACAGAGAGATGGAGAGGGATACAGAGAGATGGAGAGGAGATACAGAGAGATGGAGAGGAGATACAGAGAGATGGAGAGGAGATACAGAGAGATGGAGAGGAGATACAGAGAGATGGAGAGGAGATACAGAGAGATGGAGAGGAGATACAGAGAGATGGAGAGGGGATACAGAGAGATGGAGAGGAGATACAGAGAGATGGAGAGGGGATACAGAGAGATGGAGAGGAGATACAGAGAGATGGAGAGGGGATACAGAGAGATGGAGAGGGAGATACAGAGAGATGGAGAGGAGATACAGAGAGATGGAGAGGAGATACAGAGAGATGGAGAGGAGATACAGAGAGATGGAGAGGGGATACAGAGAGATGGAGAGGGAGATACAGAGAGATGGAGAGGAGATACAGAGAGATGGAGAGGAGATACAGAGAGATGGAGAGGAGATACAGAGAGATGGAGAGGAGATACAGAGAGATGGAGAGGAGATACAGAGAGATGGAGAGGGGATACAGAGATGGAGAGGAGATACAGAGAGATGGAGAGGGGATACAGAGAGATGGAGAGGAGATACAGAGAGATGGAGAGGAGATACAGAGAGATGGAGAGGAGATACAGAGAGATGGAGAGGAGATACAGAGAGATGGAGAGGAGATACAGAGAGATGGAGAGGGGATACAGAGAGATGGAGAGGGGATACAGAGAGATGGAGAGGAGATACAGAGAGATGGAGAGGATACGGAGAGATGGAGAGGGATACAGAGAGATGGAGAGGAGATACAGAGAGATGGAGAGGGGATACAGAGAGATGGAGAGGAGATACAGAGAGATGGAGAGGGGATACAGAGAGATGGAGAGGAGATACAGAGAGACTGGAGAGGAGATACAGAGAGACGGAGAGGAGATACAGAGAGATGGAGAGGGAGATACAGAGAGATGGAGAGGAGATACAGAGAGATGGAGAGGAGATACAGAGAGATGGAGAGGGGATACAGAGAGATGGAGAGGAGATACAGAGAGATGGAGAGGGGATACAGAGAGATGGAGAGGAGATACAGAGAGATGGAGAGGAGATACGAGAGATGGAGAGGAGATACAGAGAGATGGAGAGGAGATACAGAGAGATGGAGAGGAGATACGAGAGATGAGAGGAGATACAGAGAGATGGAGAGAGATACAGAGAGATGGAGAGGAGATACAGGCAGATGGAGAGGAGATACAGAGAGATGGAGAGGAGATACAGAGAGATGGAGAGGAGATACAGAGAGATGGAGAGGAGATACAGAGAGATGGAGAGGAGATACAGAGAGATGGAGAGAGATACAGAGAGATGGAGAGGAGATACAGAGAGATGGAGAGGAGATACAGAGAGATGGAGAGGGATACAGAGATGGAGAGGAGATACAGAGAGATGGAGAGGAGATACAGAGAGATGGAGAGGGGATACAGAGAGATGGAGAGGGATACAGAGAGATGGAGAGGGAGATACAGAGAGATGGAGAGGAGATACAGAGAGATGGAGAGGAGATACAGAGAGATGGAGAGGAGATACAGAGAGATGGAGAGGAGATACAGAGAGATGGAGAGGAGATACAGAGAGATGGAGAGGAGATACAGAGAGATGGAGAGGAGATACAGAGAGATGGAGAGGAGATACAGAGAGATGGAGAGGAGATACAGAGAGATGGAGAGGAGATACAGAGAGATGGAGAGGAGATACAGAGAGATGGAGAGGAGATACAGAGAGATGGAGAGAGATACAGAGAGATGGAGAGGAGATACAGGAGAGATGGAGAGGAGATACAGAGAGATGGAGAGGAGATACAGAGAGATGGAGAGGAGATACAGAGAGACGGAGAGGAGATACAGAGAGATGGAGAGGAGATACAGAGAGACGGAGAGAGATACAGAGAGATGGAGAGGAGATACAGAGAGATGGAGAGGAGATACAGAGAGATGGAGAGGGGATACAGAGAGATGGAGAGGAGATACAGAGAGATGGAGAGGAGATACAGAGAGATGGAGAGGAGATACAGAGAGATGGAGAGGAGATACAGAGAGATGGAGAGGGGATACAGAGAGATGGAGAGGGGATACAGAGAGATGGAGAGGAGATACAGAGAGATGGAGAGGAGATACAGAGAGATGGAGAGGAGATACAGAGAGATGGAGAGGAGATACAGAGAGATGGAGAGGAGATACAGAGAGATGGAGAGGAGATACAGAGAGATGGAGAGGAGATACAGAGAGATGGAGAGGGGATACAGAGAGATGGAGAGGAGATACAGAGAGATGGAGAGGGGATACAGAGAGATGGAGAGGGGATACAGAGAGACGGAGAGGAGATACAGAGAGACGGAGAGGAGATACAGAGAGATGGAGAGGGGATACAGAGAGATGGAGAGGGGATACAGAGAGATGGAGAGGGGATAACAGAGAGACGGAGAGGAGATACAGAGAGACGGAGAGGAGATACAGAGAGATGGAGAGAAGATACAGAGAGATGGAGAGGAGATACAGAGAGATGGAGAGGAGATACAGAGAGATGGAGAGGAGATACAGAGAGATGGAGAGGAGATACAGAGAGATGGAGAGGGGATACAGAGAGATGGAGAGGAGATACAGAGAGACGGAGAGGAGATACAGAGAGATGGAGAGAAGATACAGAGAGATGGAGAGGAGATACAGAGAGATGGAGAGGAGATACAGAGAGATGGAGAGGGGATACAGAGAGATGGAGAGGAGATACAGAGAGATGGAGAGGAGATACAGAGAGATGGAGAGGGGATACAGAGAGATGGAGAGGAGATACAGAGAGATGGAGAGGAGATACAGAGAGATGGAGAGGGGATACAGAGAGATGGAGAGGAGATACAGAGAGATGGAGAGGAGATACAGAGAGATGGAGAGGGGATACAGAGAGATGGAGAGGAGATACGGAGAGATGGAGAGGAGATACGGAGAGATGGAGAGGAGATACAGAGAGATGGAGAGGAGATACAGAGAGATGGAGCGGAGATACAGAGAGATGGAGAGGAGATACACAGAGATGGAGAGGAGATACAGAGAGATGGAGAGGGGATACAGAGAGATGGAGAGGAGATACAGAGAGATGGAGAGGGGATACAGAGAGATGGAGAGGAGATACAGAGAGATGGAGAGGGGATACAGAGAGATGGAGAGGGGATACATAGAGATGGAGAGGGGATACAGAGAGATGGAGAGGAGATACAGAGAGATGGAGAGGAGATACAGAGAGATGGAGAGGGGATACAGAGAGATGGAGAGGAGATACACAGAGATGGAGAGGAGATACAGAGAGATGGAGAGGAGATACAGAGAGATGGAGAGGAGATACAGAGAGATGGAGAGGAGATACAGAGAGATGGAGAGGGGATACAGAGAGATGGAGAGGAGATACACAGAGATGGAGAGGAGATACAGAGAGATGGAGAGGGGATACAGAGAGATGGAGAGGAGATACAGAGAGATGGAGAGGAGATACAGAGAGATGGAGAGGAGATACAGAGAGAAGGAGATGGGATACAGAGAGATGGGGAGGAGATACAGAGAGATGGAGAGGAGATACAGAGAGATGGAGAGGGGATACAGAGAGATGGAGAGGAGATACAGAGAGATGGAGAGGAGATACAGAGAGATGGAGAGGAGATACAGAGAGATGGAGAGGAGATACACAGAGATGGAGAGGAGATACAGAGAGATGGAGAGGAGATACAGAGAGATGGAGAGGAGATACAGAGAGATGGAGAGGAGATACAGAGAGATGGAGAGGAGATACAGAGAGATGGAGAGGAGATACAGAGAGATGGAGAGGAGATACAGAGAGATGGAGAGGAGATACAGAGAGATGGAGAGGGAGATACAGAGAGATGGAGAGGGATACAGAGAGATGGAGAGGAGATACAGAGAGATGGAGAGGGGATACAGAGAGATGGAGAGGAGATACAGCAGAGATGGAGAGGAGATACAGAGAGATGGAGAGGAGATACAGAGAGACGGAGAGGGATACAGAGAGATGGAGAGGAGATACAGAGAGATGGAGAGGAGATACAGAGAGATGGAGAGGAGATACAGAGAGATGGAGAGGAGATACAGAGAGATGGAGAGGGGATACACAGAGATGGAGAGGAGATACACAGAGATGGAGAGGAGATACAGAGAGATGGAGAGGAGATACAGAGAGATGGAGAGGAGATACAGAGAGATGGAGAGAGATACAGAGAGATGGAGAGGGGATACAGAGATGGAGAGGGAGATACAGAGAGATGGAGAGAAGATACAGAGAGATGGAGAGGGATACAGAGAGATGGAGAGGGGATACAGAGAGATGGAGAGGGGATACAGCAGAGATGGAGAGGAGATACAGAGAGATGGAGAGGAGATACAGAGAGATGGAGAGGAGATACAGAGAGATGGAGAGGAGATACAGAGAGATGGAGAGGAGATACAGAGAGATGGAGAGGAGATACAGAGAGATGGAGAGGAGATACAGAGAGATGGAGAGGAGATACAGAGAGATGGGAGGAGATACAGAGAGATGGAGAGGAGATACAGAGAGATGGAGAGGGGATACAGAGAGATGGAGAGGAGATACAGAGAGATGGAGAGGGGATACACAGAGATGGAGAGGAGATACAGAGAGATGGAGAGGAGATACAGAGAGATGGAGAGGAGATACACAGAGAGGGAGAGGAGATACAGAGAGATGAGGAGGAGATACAGAGAGATGGAGAGGATATACAGAGAGATGGAGAGGAGATACAGAGAGATGGAGAGGGGATACAGAGAGATGGAGAGGAGATACAGAGAGATGGAGAGGAGATAGAGAGAGATGGAGAGGAAGATACAGAGAGATGGAGAGGAGATACAGAGAGATGGAGAGGGGATACAGAGAGATGGAGAGGGGATACAGAGAGATGGAGAGGGGATACAGAGAGATGGAGAGGAGATACAGAGAGATGGAGAGGAGATACAGAGAGATGGAGAGGAGATACAGAGAGATGGAGAGGAGATACAGAGAGATGGAGAGGAGATACAGAGAGATGGAGAGGAGATACAGAGAGATGGAGAGGAGATACAGAGAGATGGAGAGGAGATACAGGAGAGATGGAGAGGAGATACAGAGAGATGGAGAGGAGATACAGAGAGATGGAGAGGAGATACAGGGAGATGGAGAGGGGATACAGAGAGATGGAGAGGAGATACACAGAGACGGAGAGGAGAACCAGAGATGGAGAGGGGATACAGAGAGATGGAGAGGGGATACAGAGAGATGGAGAGGAGATACAGAGAGATGGAGAGGGGGATACAGAGAGATGGAGAGGAGATACAGAGAGATGGAGAGGAGATACAGAGAGATGGAGAGGGGATACAGAGAGATGGAGAGGAGATACAGAGAGATGGAGAGGAGATACAGAGAGATGGAGAGGAGATACAGAGAGATGGAGAGGGGATACAGAGAGATGGAGAGGAGATACAGAGAGATGGAGAGGAGATACAGAGAGATGGAGAGGAGATACAGAGAGATGGAGAGGAGATACAGAGAGATGGAGAGGGGATACAGAGAGATGGAGAGGAGATACAGAGAGATGGAGAGGGGATACAGAGAGATGGAGAGGAGATACAGAGAGATGGAGAGGGGATACAGAGAGATGGAGAGGAGATACAGAGAGATGGAGAGGAGATACAGAGAGATGGAGAGGAGATACAGAGAGATGGAGAGGGAGATACAGAGAGATGGAGAGGGGATACAGAGAGATGGAGAGGGATACAGAGAGATGGAGAGGGGATACAGAGAGATGGAGAGGAGATACAGAGAGATGGAGAGGGGATACAGAGAGATGGAGAGGAGATACAGAGAGATGGAGAGAGATACAGAGAGATGGAGAGGAGATACAGAGAGATGGAGAGGAGATACAGAGAGATGGAGAGGGGATACAGAGAGATGGAGAGGGGATACTGAGAGATGGAGAGGAGATACAGAGAGATGGAGAGGGATACAGAGAGATGGAGAGGGATACAGAGAGATGGAGAGGAGATACAGAGAGATGGAGAGGAGATACAGAGAGATGGAGAGGAGATACAGAGAGATGGAGAGGAGATACAGGAGAGATGGAGAGGAGATACAGAGAGATGGAGAGAGATACAGAGAGATGGAGAGGAGATACAGAGAGATGGAGAGGAGATACAGAGAGATGGAGAGAGATACAGAGAGATGGAGAGGGGATACAGAGAGATGGAGAGGAGATACAGAGAGATGGAGAGGAGATACAGAGAGATGGAGAGGAGATACAGAGAGATGGAGAGGAGATACAGAGAGATGGAGAGGGGATACAGAGAGATGGAGAGGAGATACAGAGAGATGGAGAGGAGATACAGAGAGATGGAGAGGAGATACGGAGAGATGGAGAGGAGATACAGAGAGATGGAGAGGAGATACAGAGAGATGGAGAGGAGATACAGAGAGATGGAGAGGAGATACAGAGAGATGGAGAGGAGATACGGAGAGATGGAGAGGAGATACAGAGAGATGGAGAGAGATACAGGAGAGATGGAGAGAAGATACAGGAGAGATGGAGAGGAGATACGGAGAGATGGAGAGAGATACAGGAGAGATGGAGAGGAGATACAGAGAGATGGAGAGAGATACAGAGAGATGAGAGGAGATACAGAGAGATGGAGAGGAGATACAGAGAGATGGAGAGGAGATACAGAGAGATGGAGAGGAGATACAGAGAGATGGAGAGGAGATACAGAGAGATGGAGAGGAGATACAGAGAGATGGAGAGGAGATACGGAGAGATGGAGAGGGATACAGAGAGATGGAGAGGAGATACAGAGAGATGGAGAGGAGATACAGAGAGATGGAGAGGAGATACAGAGAGATGGAGAGGAGATACAGAGAGATGGAGAGGGGATACAGAGAGATGGAGAGGAGATACAGAGAGATGGAGAGGAGATACAGAGAGATGGAGAGGAGATACAGGAGAGATGGAGAGGAGATACAGAGAGATGGAGAGGAGATACGGAGAGATGGAGAGAAGATACGGAGAGATGGAGAGGAGATACGGAGAGATGGAGAGAGATACGGAGCGATGGAGAGAAGATACAGAGAGCTGGAGAGAAGATACAGAGAGATGGAGAGAGATACAGAGAGATGGAGAGGGGATACAGAGAGATGGAGAGGAGATACAGAGAGATGGAGAGGAGATACAGAGAGATGGAGAGAAGATACAGAGAGATGGAGAGGAGATACAGAGAGATGGAGAGGAGATACAGAGAGATGGAGAGAAGATACAGAGAGATGGAGAGGGGATACAGAGAGATGGAGAGGAGATACAGAGAGATGGAGAGGAGATACAGAGAGATGGAGAGGAGACACAGAGAGATGGAGAGGAGATACAGAGAGATGGAGAGGAGATACAGAGAGATGGAGAGGAGATACAGAGAGATGGAGAGGAGATACAGAGAGATGGAGAGGAGATACACAGAGATGGAGAGGAGATACGGAGAGATGGAGAGGAGATACGGAGAGATGGAGAGGGGATACAGAGAGATGGAGAGGAGATACAGAGAGATGGAGAGGAGATACAGAGAGATGGAGAGGAGATACAGAGAGATGGAGAGGAGATACAGAGAGATGGAGAGGAGATACAGAGAGATGGAGAGGAGATACAGAGAGATGGAGAGGAGATACACAGAGATGGAGAGGAGATACGGAGAGATGGAGAGGAGATACGGAGAGATGGAGAGGGGATACAGAGAGATGGAGAGGAGATACAGAGAGATGGAGAGGAGATACAGAGAGATGGAGAGGAGATACAGAGAGATGGAGAGGAGATACAGAGAGATGGAGAGGAGATACAGAGAGATGGAGAGGAGATACAGAGAGATGGAGAGGAGATACACAGAGATGGAGAGGAGATACGAGAGATGGAGAGGAGATACAGAGAGATGGAGAGGGGATACAGAGAGATGGAGAGGGATACAGAGAGATGGAGAGGAGATACAGAGAGATGGAGAGGGAGATACAGAGAGATGGAGAGGAGATCCAGAGAGATGGAGAGGAGATACAGAGAGATGGAGAGGAGATACAGAGAGATGGAGAGGGGATACAGAGAGATGGAGAGGAGATACAGAGAGATGGAGAGGAGATACAGAGAGATGGAGAGGAGATACAGAGAGATGGAGAGAAGATACAGAGAGATGGAGAGGAGATACAGAGAGATGGAGAGGAGATACAGAGAGATGGAGAGGAGATACAGAGAGATGGAGAGGGGATACAGAGAGATGGAGAGGAGATACAGAGAGATGGAGAGGGGATACAGAGAGATGGAGAGGAGATACAGAGAGATGGAGAGGAGATACAGGGAGATGGAGAGGAGATACAGAGAGATGGAGAGGAGATACAGAGAGATGGAGAGGAGATACAGAGAGATGGAGAGGAGATACAGAGAGATGGAGAGGAGATACAGAGAGATGGAGAGGAGAGATGGAGAGGAGATACAGAGAGATGGAGAGGAGATACAGAGAGATGGAGAGGAGATACAGAGAGATGGAGAGGAGATACAGAGAGATGGAGAGGAGATACAGAGAGATGGAGAGGAGATACAGAGAGATGGAGAGGAGATACAGAGAGATGGAGAGAAGATACAGAGAGATGGAGAGGAGATACAGAGAGATGGAGAGGAGATACACAGAGATGGAGAGGAGATACAGAGAGATGGAGAGGAGATACAGAGAGATGGAGAGGGGATACTGAGAGATGGAGAGGGGATACAGAGAGATGGAGAGGAGATACAGGGAGATGGAGAGAGATACAGAGAGATGGAGAGGAGATACACAGAGATGGAGAGAAGATACAGAGAGATGGAGAGGAGATACAGAGAGATGGAGAGGGGATACAGAGAGATGGAGAGGAGATACGGAGAGATGGAGAGGAGATACAGAGAGATGGAGAGGAGAACCAGAGAGATGGAGAGAAGATACAGAGAGATGGAGAGGGGATACAGAGAGATGGAGAGGGGATACAGAGAGATGGAGAGGAGATACAGAGAGATGGAGAGAAGATACAGAGAGATGGAGAGGAGATACACAGAGATGGAGAGGAGAACCAGAGAGATGGAGAGAAGATACAGAGAGATGGAGAGGGGATACAGAGAGATGGAGAGGAGATACAGGAGATGGAGAGGAGATACAGAGAGATGGAGAGGAGATACAGAGAGATGGAGAGGAGATACAGAGAGATGGAGAGGAGATACAGAGAGATGGAGAGGAGATACAGAGATGGAGAGAAGATACAGAGAGATGGAGAGGAGATACAGAGAGATGGAGAGGAGATACACAGAGATGGAGAGGAGATACAGAGAGATGGAGAGGAGATACAGAGAGATGGAGAGGAGATACACAGAGATGGAGAGGAGATACAGAGAGATGGAGAGGAGATACAGAGAGATGGAGAGGAGATACTGAGAGATGGAGAGGGGATACAGAGAGATGGAGAGGAGATACAGGAGATGGAGAGAAGATACAGAGATGGAGAGGAGATACACAGAGATGGAGAGAAGATACAGAGAGATGGAGAGGAGATACAGAGAGATGGAGAGGAGAACCAGAGAGATGGAGAGAAGATACAGAGAGATGGAGAGGAGATACAGAGAGATGGAGAGGAGATACAGAGAGATGGAGAGGAGATACAGAGAGATGGAGAGAGATACAGAGAGATGGAGAGGAGATACAGGAGATGGAGAGAAGATACAGAGAGATGGAGAGGAGATACAGGGAGATGGAGAGAAGATACAGAGAGATGGAGAGGAGATACAGAGAGATGGAGAGGAGATACAGGGAGATGGAGAGAGATACAGAGAGATGGAGAGGAGATACAGAGAGATGGAGAGGAGATACAGAGAGATGGAGAGGAGATACAGAGGATGGAGTGGAGATACAGAGAGATGGAGAGGAAATACAGAGAGATGGAGAGGAGATACAGAGAGATGGAGAGGAGATACAGAGAGATGGAGAGGAGATACAGAGGGATGGAGTGGAGATACAGAGAGATGGAGAGGAGATACAGAGAGATGGAGAGGAGATACAGAGAGATGGAGAGGAGATACACAGAGATGGAGAGAAGATACAGAGAGATGGAGAGGAGATACAGAGAGATGGAGAGGAGATACAGAGAGATGGAGAGGAGATACAGAGAGATGGAGAGGAGATACAGAGAGATGGAGAGGAGATACAGAGAGATGGAGTGGAGATACAGAGAGATGGAGAGGAGATACAGAGAGATGGAGAGGAGATACAGAGGGATGGAGTGGAGATACAGAGAGATGGAGAGGAGATACAGAGAGATGGAGAGGAGATACACAGAGATGGAGAGAAGATACAGAGAGATGGAGAGGGGATACAGAGAGATGGAGAGGAGATACAGAGAGATGGAGAGAGATACAGAGAGATGGAGAGGAGATACACAGAGATGGAGAGGAGATACAGAGAGATGGAGAGGAGACACAGAGAGATGGAGAGGAGATACAGAGAGATGGAGAGGAGACAGAGAGATGGAGAGGAGATACAGAGAGATGGAGAGGAGATACAGAGAGATGGAGAGGAGATACAGAGAGATGGAGAGGAGATACAGAGAGATGGAGAGGGAGATACAGAGAGATGGAGAGGAGATACAGAGAGATGGAGAGGAGATACAGAGAGATGGAGAGGAGATACAGAGAGATGGAGAGGAGATACAGAGAGATGGAGAGGAGATACAGAGAGATGGAGAGGAGATACAGAGAGATGGAGAGAGAGATACACAGAGATGGAGAGGAGATACAGAGAGATGGAGAGGAGATACAGAGAGATGAAGAGAAGATACAGAGAGATGGAGAGGAAGAGATGGAGAGGAGATACAGAGAGATGGAGAGGAGATACAGAGAGATGGAGAGGAGATACAGAGGATGGAGTGGAGATACAGAGAGATGGAGAGGAGATACAGAGAGATGAGAGGGGATACAGAGAGATGGAGAGGAGATACAGAGAGATGGAGAGGGGATACAGAGAGATGGAGAGGAGATACAGGGAGATGGAGAGGAGATACAGAGAGATGGAGAGGAGATACAGAGAGATGGAGAAGGAGATACTGAGAGATGGAGAGGAGATACAGAGAGATGGAGAGGAGATACAGAGAGATGGAGAGGGTATACAGAGAGATGGAGAGGAGATACTGAGAGATGGAGAGGGGATACAGAGAGGATGGAGAGGAGATACAGAGAGATGGAGAGGAGATACAGAGAGATGGAGAGGGGATACTGAGAGATGGAGAGGGGATACAGAGAGATGGAGAGGAGATACACAGAGATGGAGAGGAGATACAGAGAGATGGAGAGGAGATACAGGGAGATGGAGAGGAGATACACGAGAGATGGAGAGGGGATACAGAGAGATGGAGAGGAGATACAGAGAGATGGAGAGGAGATACAGAGAGATGGAGAGGGGATACAGAGAGATGGAGAGGAGATACACAGAGATGGAGAGGAGACACAGAGAGATGGAGAGGAGATACGGAGAGATGGAGAGGAGATACAGAGAGATGGAGAGGAGATACAGAGAGATGGAGAGGAGATACAGAGAGATGGAGAGGAGATACAGAGAGATGGAGAGGAGATACAGAGAGATGGAGAGGAGATACAGAGAGATGGAGAGGAGATACAGAGAGATGGAGAGGGTATACAGAGAGATGGAGAGGGGATACAGAGAGATGGAGAGGGGATACAGAGAGATGGAGAGGAGATACAGAGAGATGGAGAGGAGATACAGAGAGATGGAGAGAAGATACAGAGAGATGGAGAGGAGATACAGAGAGATGGAGAGGAGATACAGAGAGATGGAGAGGAGATACAGAGAGATGGAGAGGGTATACAGATAGATGGAGAGGGGATACAGAGAGATGGAGAGGGGATACAGAGAGATGGAGAGGAGATACAGAGAGATGGAGAGGAGATACAGAGAGATGGAGAGGAGATACAGAGAGATGGAGAGAGATACAGAGAGATGGAGAGGAGATACAGAGAGATGGAGAGGAGATACAGAGAGATGGAGAGGAGATACAGAGAGATGGAGAGGGGATACAGATAGATGGAGAGGAGATACAGAGAGACGGAGAGGAGATACAGAGAGACGGAGAGGAGATACAGAGAGACGGAGAGGAGATACAGAGAGACGGAGAGGAGATACAGAGAGACGGAGAGGAGATACAGAGAGACGGAGAGGAGATACAGAGAGATGGAGAGGAGATACAGAGAGATGGAGAGGAGATACAGAGAGATGGAGAGGGGATACAGAGAGATGGAGAGGGTATACAGAGAGATGGGGAGGAGATACAGAGAGATGGAGAGGAGATACAGAGAGATGGAGAGGAGATACAGAGAGACGGAGAGGAGATACAGAGAGATGGAGAGGAGATACAGAGAGACGGAGAGGAGATACACAGAGATGGAGAGGAGATACAGAGAGATGGAGAGGAGATACAGAGAGATGGAGAGGAGATACAGAGAGATGGAGAGGAGATACAGAGAGACGGAGAGGAGATACAGAGAGACGGAGAGGAGATACAGAGAGATGGAGAGGAGATACAGAGAGATGGAGAGGAGATACAGAGAGATGGAGAGGGGATACAGAGAGATGGAGAGGAGATACAGAGAGATGGAGAGGAGATACAGAGAGATGGAGAGGAGATACAGAGAGATGGAGAGGGGATACAGAGAGACGGAGAGGAGATACAGAGAGACGGAGAGGAGATACAGAGAGACGGAGAGGAGATACAGAGAGACGGAGAGGAGATACAGAGAGACGGAGAGGAGATACAGAGAGACGGAGAGGAGATACAGAGAGATGGAGAGGAGATACAGAGAGATGGAGAGGAGATACAGAGAGATGGAGAGGAGATACAGAGAGATGGACAGGAGATACAGAGAGACGGAGAGGAGATACAGAGAGACGGAGAGGAGATACAGAGAGACGGAGAGGAGATACAGAGAGATGGAGAGGAGATACAGAGAGATGGAGAGGAGATACAGAGAGACGGAGAGGAGATACAGAGAGATGGAGAGGAAATACAGAGAGATGGAGAGGAGATACAGAGAGATGGAGAGAAGATACAGAGAGATGGAGAGGGGATACAGAGAAATGGAGAGGAGATACGGAGAGACGGAGAGGAGATACAGAGAGACGGAGAGGAGATACAGAGAGATGGAGAGGAGATACAGAGAGATGGAGAGGAGATACAGAGAGACGGAGAGGAGATACAGAGAGATGGAGAGGAGATACAGAGAGATGGAGAGGAGATACAGAGAGATGGAGAGGAGATACAGAGAGATGGAGAGGAGATACAGAGAGACGGAGAGGAGATACAGAGAGATGGAGAGGAGATACAGAGAGATGGAGAGGAGATACAGAGAGACGGAGAGGAGATACAGAGAGATGGAGAGGAGATACAGAGAGATGGAGAGGAGATACACAGAGATGGAGAGGAGATACAGAGAGATGGAGAGGAGATACAGAGAGATGGAGAGGAGATACAGAGAGATGGAGAGGAGATACAGAGAGACGGAGAGGAGATACAGAGAGATGGAGAGGAGATACAGAGAGACGGAGAGGAGATACAGAGAGATGGAGAGGAGATACAGAGAGATGGAGAGGAGATACAGAGAGATGTGTCAGTTAGATAGGGGTGTGGACCCGGCCCTTTATGGGTGACTCGGGGGCAGCAGTGCCTTTGTCTTAGATGCAGATGTTCGGCTTCGCTGCAGCAGAGAACAATGGGGGTCAGAGGTCGCATGAGACACTTCCTCCCCAAATCTCACAAAATCTCAGACTTTCTGACCTTCTGCATTGCAATAAAACTCTTCTTGTCCGGCAAACACTGACGGCTCCGGTGACACCCAGGGCTCTGCTATGAGCTGACATTTTAAATATGACTGATAGACATGACTCTGCCCAATCCAAAGCAAACAGAGTCCAGGCAGAGTTCCCCTTTAACTCTTAAGCAGCCGGTTGGCCCCATGAGCTGCAGGCTGTGCGACTGTTACACAACAGAGACAAAACAACTCTGCGGGGAGATGAAAAGGGGAAGTGTGTGCAGCTGTTTCTCCCCGCGCCACCTCACCCAGCACTAATAATTAGCTATAATAATAACATTAATAATACAACTGGTCACTACAAAGGTCTCCGTGGGGGGGTGACAATCATCATCATTAGCCACAGGGACACTGATCCCTCACGCTACAACACAATAAAAAGTATAATAATAATAAAATTATTGTTGTTATTATTATTAATAATAATAATAATAATATAACACCAGAATAGAGGAATACAATCCTGATTATAATCATTAGCCACAAGGACACTGATCCCTCTCACTACAACACAATAAAAAATATAATGATACGAATAAAGTAAGTAAAGGGGGTGGGAGAAGCTCCATCACTATTATTTATACAAATTTATTATCATTATTATTATTACTTATTATTATTATTACTGTTCTTTCCACATAGCTAGACATGTTTGGTGCTTAATACTTAGATGATGAGAGGGTTAAACTGGGCGGAAAATTGGTTCCCAGGCCCTGAATAATAATAATAATTTTGTATAAATAATAGTGATGGAGCTACTCCCACCACCTTTGCTCACTGATACGAATAATAATAATAATAATAATACAAGTATTATTATTATTATTGTTGTTATTAAAAATAATAATAATAACAACAATAATATTAATAATAATTGTAATAATATTAATTATTGAACAGCTATGTGTTAGAGTAACAATCCTGATTATAATCACTAGCCACAAGGACACTGATCCCTCTCACTACAACACAATTAAAAATATAATGATATGGATAATAATAATAACAACAATAATAATAATAATAATAATTGTAATAAAATTAATAATTAAACAGCTATGTGTTAGAGTAGAGGAATACAATCCTGATTATAATCATTAGGCACAAATACACTGATCCCTCTCACTACAACACATTTAAAAATATAATGATACGAATAATAATCATAATAACAACAACAATAATAATAATAAAAATAACAACAATAATAATAATTGTAATCTTAATAATTTAGCAGCTATGTGTTAGAGTAGAGGTAATACAATCCTGATTATAATCATTAGCCACAAATACACTGATCCCTCTCACTGCAACACAATTAAAAATATAATGATACGAATAATAATCATAATAACAACAATAATAATAATAAAAATAACAACAATAATAATAATTGTAATATTAATAATTTAACAGCTATGTGTTAGAGTAAAGGTAATACAATCCTTATTATAATCATTAGCCACAAGGACACTGATCCCTCTCGCTACAACACAAGAAAAAATATAATAATAACACAATTATTATTATTACTATTATTATAAATTATTATTTTTATATTATAAATTTAACAGCTATGTGTCGCTATCTCTATCAGGAAAAAAACAAACAAGACACAGCGTCACAGGTAACCTAAAGCGCGAAACACTAACACTAACGAACGCTAACAGCGCCCTCTGCCTGTGGCCTGATAGCATCTCTCCACTCTCGCTAATTTTTTAGGGGGTTATTACATTGATTTTAATGGCTTCTTTTGCGTAACAATGTGTAATCAGGACGCCCCATTATAGGCCATATAGGAAATGGGAAAGGTGGGTGAGTGATGGGTTGGTCATCATGACATACCTTGACCAACTTTTCAGGGAGGGAAAGAGGGACAATTTTTTATTAGGCCACACCCCCTCCATTAAGGGATGAATAGAAGGTAGTTTGTAACAGGTACAATATAAACACTTTGAATATGCAAATGAATCAAAGAGGTGGGCGGGAGTTGTGTTGCTCGCGACCCGGGAGGGGGCCTTTTTATGAGCCTTGGGGCCCTCAACTGCCGCATCACAAAAATTAAAGGGGGCCCCTTGCAGGTCTGTCCGGGGGCCCTTGTTTGAGCTGGGGGCCCTGGCATTTGCCTGGGAGCCTGGGCCAAACGCTGTCCCTCTTCCTATGAAGGTAATTCACTAAGGGCTTTATTCATCAAGGGATAGCGGTAGGTAGTGCCTTGTAAGTGACAGGCAGCGGCAGGTAGCGCCTCGTAGCGTCAGGTAAACGCCGGACACTGTACGCAATACCACATTATGAAACCGATTCTGGTGAGCGACTCTTTACAGCGACACGTAGCGACCGATTCATCATCACAGATGGCTCAGCGGATCCCGGAGGCCTTTCAGAGCACCTGGTATTACCTGTCGCTACCTGTCGCTCTCCCATACATTTCAATGGACTTTTCTTCTGTTTAAACAAGGTTTTGTTTTAATATTTTTTTTTTGCTTTGTATCAAAATCATTTTTTGGATTGTTTATTTATTTATGCAGAATTGTTATTACAGGTCTGGTATTAAAGTGTTAATGTTACAACGTAACGTAATAACAATGTAATTTCATATGTTTTCGCTTTGTTACTGGTAGATATGTGTTCAGAAACAGACTTTAATCACACAGTGTCTGGCGCTCGGGGCTACAGTGACACAATTTTGAGCGCCGACGCTGTGTGGCTGTTTTTTTGATGAATATGGCTTGAGCCGCTCACACTGACCAGTTGCTACCGTTCGCTCCCATATAGCGATGTTCTGGTGTTATAGCGACTCACACATCAAATTCATCAATGCCAGCCATGTTACTACAGCGACTGAGGCACTCTGTAATAGCAACTCACAGCCGATCACAGCGACCACTAGCGGCCGTTCTTAGCGTCGCTGTACTGCCGGCATCTGCCGGTACCTGGCATTAGTAATGAATCAGCCTGCCCGATGTGATAACTTCTCCGTCTTATGTGGAGAGCGCATCCCCCCCCCCCCCCCCCCGATGGTTGGTATTCAATAAAGATTAGCATGTTTAAACCCCTGCCCCCTGATTGGGCCTTAAGGTGGAGAGGTTCTCCTGGTGAGGTGCATGAAGGTAGAGATCAGCAAATAACAGTGTGTGAGTGTGGGGGAGACATTAGAGTGTGAGCTCTGAGGGACAGGAGGTCATGTGACTGCTTCTATGTACAGCGCTGTGGTATATGTCAGCGCTATATAATGTATAATAACAGTGTGTGAGTGTGGGGGAGACATTAGAGTGTGAGCTCTGAGGGACAGGAGGTCATGTGACTGCTTCTATGTACAGCGCTGTGGTATATGTCAGCGCTATATAATGTATAATAACAGTGTGTGAGTGTGGAGGAGACATTAGAGTGTGAGCTCTGAGGGACAGGAGGTCATGTGACTGTGACTGCTTCTATGTACAGCGCTGTGGTATATGTCAGCGCTATATAAATGTATAATAACACCGTGTTTTTTTTTGTATCAGACTCGATGATGACATCATAACATGAACAAATAAAGATAGCTGGAGAACAATGAGAGGTTGGATCAGGCTGCGAGGGGGATATTTTAGATGGAAGCTGATTGGCTGTTGGAGTTTGAACAAAGCAGGACGCTATAAACAGCGACTTCCTGCCGCCGAATGGAACAATGGTGCAGTTAAGGTGTTTCCTGGCGGGGAGTGTCGACGCGTTTCATGTAGATGGTGACAGTGCCCCACCGTGTCCAGACCACCCACATGGCACCGGGGCCCCTGGGCTGTACTGTGCCCCTGTGCCCAGATCCCTCAATGACTATTATGATGACTATTATTAATGATAAATATGACTTATTATATAAGCAGCTCCGCGATAAGTATATTAACGTTCCGGAATAAGGATTTCTTGAATAAGACGGATTCTTATCATGAATAAATATAATAAGACTAATTATTATGAATTTCATTCACTATTATGAATTATTATGCCCTTATTATTAATAATAATAACCTTTATTTCCCAATAGTTACTTTTAATAATTTAATTATTGTTATTATTTACACTATTATGAATTATTACTATTAATTATTATGAATTTCATTCACTATTATGAATTATTATGCCCTTATTATTAATAATAATAACCTTTATTTCCCAATAGTTAAATGTAATAATTTAATTATTGTTATTATTTACACTATTATGAATTATTACTATTAATTATTATGAATTTCATTCTCTAATTATTATGAATGAATATAATAAGACGGATTCTTATTCTGTGCTTATTCTTGATTTTCCGGAATAAGGATAAAGAGTTCCGGCTTTCCGGGGATAAGTATATTATATTATGATTGATGACTATTTTTAATGATGATGACTATTATTAATGATATATATGACGTAATATATAAGCAGCTCCGCGATAAGTATATCTCCGCGATAATTATATTAAGTTCCGGAATAAGGATTTCTTGAATAAGACGGATTATTATTATGAATAAATATAATAAGACTAATTATTATGAATTTCATTCACTATTATGAATTATTATGCCCTTATTATTAATAATAATAACCTTTATTTCGTAATAGTTACATTTAATAATTTAATTATTGTTATTATTTACACTATTATGAAATATTACTATTAATTATTATGAATTTCATTCACTAAATATTATGAATGAATATAATAAGAGGGATTCTTATTCTGTGCTTATTCTTGATTTTCCGGAATAAGGATAAAGAGTTCCGGCTTTCCGGGGATAAGTATATTATATTATGATTGATGACTATTATTAATGATGATGACTATTATTATTAATAATAAACCTCATTATTTATTGTGCCCAGATCCCTCGATGACCTCACTTTATTATTATTATTGTTTATGTATACAGCGCCATCATGTTCCGTGGCGTTGTACAAGGTGTACATTACACAGGTGTTCCATGGGGGAAGCGAGTATGCCTGCCCTGGAGTCTCATAGACTCCAGGGTGGGTGTTGGTCCACTTTAAGAGCTTACGATCTAATGTCATTACTTTCTTATCTTATCTACGCTTACCCCACGCACCCTGTGACTTCCCTATACTCACCTGCCCTCACCCGTGCCTGCGCTGTGTCATGTGACCTCAGCCGGGTGTCTGCACCGTGCCCAGCTGTGCTGTGACTAATGGCGTGCGGGCGCTACGGAGAGCGAGAGAAAGAGACAGAGGGAAAGATATATATATAGAGAGAGAAGAGAGAGGAAGAGACAGAGGGAAAGATATATATATAGAGAGAAGAGAGAGGAAGAGACAGAGGGAAAGATATATATATAGAGAGAGAAGAGAGAGGAAGGGACAGAGGGAAAGATATATATATATATATATATAGAGAGAGAGAGAGAAGAGAGAGAAAGAGACAGAGGGAAAGATATATATATAGAGAGAGAGGAAGAGACAGAGGGAAAGATATATATATATAGAGAGAGAAGAGAGAGGAAGAGACAGAGGGAAAGATATATATATATAGAGAGAGAAGAGAGAGTAAGAGACAGAGGGAAAGATATATATATAGAGAGAGAAGAGAGAGGAAGAGACAGAGGGAAAGATATATATATATAGAGAGAGAGAAGAGAGAGAAAGAGACAGAGGGAAAGATATATATATATAGAGAGAGAGAGAAGAGAGAGGAAGAGACAGAGGGAAAGATATATATATATATATAGAGAGAGAGAGAAGAGAGAGAAAGAGACAGAGGGAACCTCCGGCGCTCAAAAATGCTTCCCTGTAGCCCAGAGGCTGTGTGATTAAAGTCTGTTTTCCAGCATCTATCCACCAGTAACAAAGCGAAAACATATGGAATTACATTGTAACCACATTGTAACATGAACACTTTAATGGCAGAGCTGTGATGTCATTTCTGAGGAAATATATAAAACATGACAAATATTTTCAGAATTTTTTTTCTTGGCCAGGAAAGGTCACAAGTTTGAGATTAAAAAAATAAATAAATAAAAAACCCTGTTTAAAGAGAAATTAAAGAAAGTCCATTGAAATGTATGGGAGAGCGACAGGTAGCGAGAGGTCATACCAGGCGCTGTGCAAGGCTGAACGCTGGCGCTGTTCGCTGAGGCTGTGATAATGATGAATCAGACGCTACATGGCGCTATCCCAGTCGCTCAACAGAATCTGCTTGATAAATGTGTAATTGCTGCCGTGTCCGGCGTTCACCTGTCGCTACCTGTCGCTTACAAGGCGCCACCTGGCGCTATCCCTTCATGAATAAGGGCCTAAGAAAACAATGAAAGCCAATGGCACTTTTTTACTCCTAAGAAAAGTAGAGAAGTGTTTCCTCCTTTCTACACTGTAGTAAAAGCTGCCATTGACTTTCATTGTCTTTTTATCTAGTGATTCAGTAACAGTGACTTTCATTGTCTTCTTATCTGTCAATCAGAGGCTCGTGTGTCTCTTCCGCATCATTAGTAACATATGACATCACAGCTTGTTGTTACATGTGGCACCTGCTATGTAACACTATTGCAACACAGTGACCAGCATGTCAGAGCCAAGACCTTGCTGCAAGCGATAACACCCAATAACACCTAATAACACCCAATAACACCTAATAACACCTAATAACACCCAATAACACCTAATAACACCCAATAACACCCAATAACACCCAATAACATCCAATAACACCTAATAACACCCAATAACACCCAATAACACCCAATAACACCTAATAACACCCAATAACACCCAATAACACCCAATAACACCTAATAACACCCAATAACACCTAATAACACCTAATAACACCCAATAACACCTAATAACACCTAATAACACCCAATAACACCTAATAACACCTAATAACACCCAATAACACCCAATAACACCTAATAACACCTAATAACACCCAATAACACCCAATAACACCTAATAACACCCAATAACACAACACCCAATAACACCTAATAACACCCAATAACACCTAATAACACCTAATAACACCCAATAACACCCAATAACACCCAATAACATCCAATAACACCTAATAACACCCAATAACACCCAATAACACCCAATAACACCTAATAACACCCAATAACACCCAATAACACCCAATAACACCTAATAACACCCAATAACACCCAATAACACCTAATAACACCCAATAACACCTAATAACACCTAATAACACCCAATAACACCTAATAACACCTAATAACACCCAATAACACCCAATAACACCTAATAACACCCAATAACACCCAATAACACCTAATAACACCCAATAACACAACACCCAATAACACCTAATAACACCCAATAACATCCAATAACACCCAATAACACCTAATAACACCCAATAACACCTAATAACACCTAATAACACCCAATAACACCCAATAGCACCCAATAACACCTAATAACACCCAATAACACCCAATAACACCTAATAACACCCAATAACACCCAATAACACCTAATAACACCTAATAACACCAAATAACACCCAATAACACCTAATAACACCCAATAACACCCAATAACACCCAATAACACCTAATAACACGCCCGGAAACACTCGCCTCACCACGCTCCTACGCGGGCGCTCGTCCAATCAGAGCGCTCAGAGCCGCTGTGGTATGCACGTACAAGCGGCGTCCAACCACAGCGGCTCTGAGTGCTGGAGGCCGCATCTCGCGCTTCCCTCTAACAGGGAGCGCACACCCAATAACACCCAATAACATCCAATAACACCTAATAACACCCAATAACACCCAATAACACCCAATAACACCTAATAACACCCAATAACACCCAATAACACCTAATAACACCCAATAACACCTAATAACACCTAATAACACCCAATAACACCTAATAACACCTAATAACACCCAATAACACCCAATAACACCTAATAACACCCAATAACACCTAATAACACCTAGTAACACCCAATAACACCTAATAACACCCAATAACACCCAATAACACCCAATAACACCTAATAACACCCAATAACACCTAATAACACCTAATAACACCCAATAACACCCAATAGCACCCAATAACACCTAATAACACCCAATAACACCCAATAACACCTAATAACACCCAATAACACCCAATAACACCTAATAACACCTAATAACACCAAATAACACCCAATAACACCTAATAACACCCAATAACACCCAATAGCACCCAATAACACCTAATAACACCCAATAACACCCAATAACACCTAATAACACCCAATAACACCCAATAACACCTAATAACACCTAATAACACCAAATAACACCCAATAACACCTAATAACACCCAATAACACCCAATAACACCTAATAACACCTAATAACACCAAATAACACCCAATAACACCTAATAACACCCAATAACACCCAATAACACCTAATAACACCTAATAACACCCAATAACACCCAATAGCACCCAATAACACCCAATAACACCCAATAACACCCAATAACACCCAATAACACCTAATAACACCCAATAACACCCAATAACACCAAATAACACCCAATAACACCTAATAACACCCAATAACACCCAATAACACCCAATAACACCTAATAACACGCCCGGAAACACTCGCCTCACCACGCTCCTACGCGGGCGCTCGTCCAATCAGAGCGCTCAGAGCCGCTGTGGTATGCACGTACAAGCGGCGTCCAACCACAGCGGCTCTGAGTGCTGGAGGCCGCATCTCGCGCTTCCCTCTAACAGGGAGCGCGCCCGTGCCGGCCATTCACAAACTGCCGGAGGGAAGCGCAAGACGCGGCCGCGGCCCGCACATGCGCCGTTGGAACGGGGATAAGGTAAGGTTTGTGGGCGTCCTGGGGGGCATCCCGATTTCGGATGCCCCGCGGGGAGGGATCTGATCAGCCCTATAGATTATAGGCCGATCCCTCCTGGGTGTTGGTCCACTTTAAAGTGGACCAAATCCGGGAGTTCTGAACTATCAAGCTGTCCCTGTTCCAAGTTAATTAATGCTCAATAAACATAATAGCAGCGTGTATAGGGGGAAAAGAGTGTAAGCTCCTAAGAATTACAGTGGACCAAATCCAGGAGCTCTGAACTATCAAGCTGTCCCTGTTCCAGGTTAATTAAAGCCCAATAAACATAATAGCAGCGTGCAGAGTGGGAAAGAGTGTAAGCTCCTGGACCAAAACCCCGGATTTTGACTAACCTGAGTTTTGGTCCTTTCCCCCCCCCCCCCCCCGCCTGATCGGGGATGCCCCGCTGTGTGAAACCCCCAAGATCGCCAAAGCCAACTCACCTCTTCCTGGTCCTACGGCACATGTGCGGACACTCGTCCAATCAGCGCCCTCGGAGACGCTGATGTCACATCATCTAAGCCTTTGTCTGAGGCCAGCGGCTGTGAGCGCACTGATGGCCGTATCCCCCGCTTCCCTCTAACTGCCTTAGAAGGAAGCCTAGTCATTGTAGTTCTCCAGAGGCCAGTTGGTTACTCAGCTTGCTGTCAGGTCTAGTCGGGGTGCTGGGACCTACATTTAGGGCAGAGATGCGCAACCTGTGGCCCGCAGTGCCCTCATTTGCAGCCCCTGGCACCCTTCGTTTTTTTAAAGTGGACCAACACCCAGGGGGGATCAACCCGGGAATCTATAAGATCCCGAAATCGGGATGCCCCGCTGTGTGAAACCCCGCAGGACGCCCAGAAACCTTACCTTATCCCCGTTCCAACGGCGCATGTGCGAGCCGCATCTAGCGCCTCTCTCTAGCAGGGCGGCCGCTTGCGAATGGCCGGCGCGGGCGCGCTCCCTGTTAGAAGGAAGCGTGAGACGCGGCCTCCAGCGCGCTCAGAGCCGCTGTGGTTGTCCGTCGCTTGTCCGTACATACCACAGCGGCTCTGAGCGCTCTGATTGGATGAGCACTCGCGTAGGAGCGGGGTGAGGTGAGTTTTTTTAGGGCGATCTGGGGGGTTTCACGCAGCGGAAGTGGACCAAAACCCAGGATAGTGAAAATCCTGGGTGTTGGTCCACTTTAATGAGTTGGAAAGCTGGGATAACCTTGCCTGCAGTGCAGGTAGCTGGCCACTAGAGGCAGTGCAGTGCTAATTCCTAAAACAGGGACCACCCCATCTCCCCATCAGCAACATGACCTGAGCTTGCAGCGCCTTTGTCCGCCACTATGTATTTCTTCTCTCACCTCTTCCACCTCATCTCTGCCCACTTTTTTTCACCTAACCTAGGCCCACATCTGCTCAGCTCTGCGTATATATTGCTTTAAAGTGGACTAAAACCCAGCTCGGTCGGCCCGGGATGCCCCACTGTGTGAAACCCCCCGGGTCACCCCATTCACTTACCTTGTTTCCCGGACCCACGGCGCGTCTAAGAGCTGCATGCCGCAATCCCTCTAAGCAGGGTGGCGTGCCATTTGTGAATGGCCGGCACGCTCTGTGTTACAGGGAAGCGGAGGATGCGGCTGTCAGAGTCGCTGCCCTTAGACGCGCCGCGAGGCCGGAAAGAGGTAAGCTGGTGTCGGCGTCCTGGGGCGCCTGTGATCTCACCCATAGCGCGATCTCTGCCAGCTTCTATGCGGCCGTGAGCGCTCCCGTGCCCAGCCTTTCTGAGTGGGCGCCGGAGCACATGTGCGCCGGAAAAGCAGGCTGTGGGAAAACTCGCTTTTCTTTTAGAAAATGGGTTTCCATCCGCTTTAAGGTTAAAGCTTTCCTGCAATAAACTGTTGATGATTTCGTTTTATTGTGGCCCCTTGATGGGAAACCATAAGACAATGTGGCCCCTAGAGCACAAAAGGTTGTGCGCCCCTGCTTTATGCAGGGTGCTGAGACTTGTAGCTGTGATAGGCACTTTGGGATTTGTAGTCCCAAAATGCAGCATATTAGGGGTCCCCTATGAGGACATCCAGGGTGCTGGAGTTTTAACTCTCCAGAAGTCACCTGCTGCACCCTGATATGGTCCAGCTGGGGTGATGGGAATCCAGGCATGCTGGGATTTGTAGTCCTCCCATCATTGAAGGGAGACTGAGAGTTGTAGTCCTCCAGAGGCCACCCTGGGTACTCAGCTTGCTGCACCTTCAGCATATTTGGGGACCCCTATGAGGATATCCAGGGTGCTGGAGTTTTAACTCTCCAGAGGTCACCTGCTGCACCCTGACATGGTCCAGATGGGGTGTTGGGACCCTCCCTTGGGTTCTGCAGGGGTCTGGGACCTGTGGCTCTGATGGGCATGCTTGGATTTGTAGTCCTCCCGTCATTGAGAGTTTTAGTCCTCCTAAAGTCACTAAAGTCACTCTGGGTGTTCTGCTTGCTGCACCTTCTTCACCCCTGACATGGTCCAGGTAGCATATTTGGGGACCCCTATGAGGATATCAAGGGTGCTGGAGTTTTAACTCTGGGAGCTCTGCTTGCTACACCCTGACATGGTCCAGCCGGGGTGTTGGGACCCCCCTCCAAAGGTCACACTAGGTGCTCTGTGTTCTGCACCTTCTCCACCCCTGGCATGGTCCAGGCAGCATATTTGGGGGACCCCTATGAGGATATCCAGGGTGCTGGAGTTTTACCTATAAGAGCTAAGCTTGCTGCACCTGCTGCACCCTGACATGGTCCAGATGGGGTGTTAGGACCCTGCCTTAGGTTCTGCAGGGGTCTGGGACCTGTGGCTCTGACAGGCATGCTTGGATTTGAAGTCCTCTCGTCATTGCAGGGAGACTGAGAGTTGTAGTCCTGCTTGCTGCACCTTCTCCACCCCTGACATGGTCCAGGCAACATATTTGGGGACCCCTAAGAGGATATGCAGGGTTCTGGAGATTTAACTCTCCAGAAGTCACCTGCTGCACCCTGACATGGTCCAGCTGGGGTGTTGGGACCCTCCCATAGGTTCTGCAGGGGTCCGGGACCTGTGGCTCTGACAGGCATGCTTGGATTTGTAATCCTCCAAAGTCCCCCTGGTGCCCTGCTTGTTGCACCTTTTCCACCCCTGACATGGTCCAGCCAGCCTCTATAGGGATATTCATGGTGCTGGGGGTTCTCCTTTGGGGTGTGCTCTTGGCTTTAGCAGCAGGCTGGGAGTTGTAGTCCTCCAGCCTCTTATGTGAGGGAAATGGTAGGGGAGAGACAGAAAAGCGAGCTGAAAATGTCGGTTTGTGCAAGAACTGTCCTCACAGAGAAAGGAAACCAAAGTGTGAGCTCACTTCCCTAAGAGACACACACACTGACACACACACACACTGACACACTGACACACACACACACACTGACACACACACTGACACACTGACACACACACTGACACACTGACACACACACAGTGACACACTCACACACACACAGTGACGCCCATAGCGGCCCACACACACTCAGCAGCATCTCCCCATCAGCCATGATGGTCCCCTGAGCTCAGCAGCAGCAGCAGCAGGTGGCAATGGATTGCAGCATCAAGGTAAGTGCCCCACTGGCAGCAAAATACCCCCCGGGGCATTCCCAACCCCCCCCCCCCCCCCCCACTCTCTCCCCGGCGTCGGTTGGTTAGTGTGGGTCTGAGGCCGGTAATCCGGGGCCCCCACTCTTTCCTTCTGGTACCAGATTTCCTCTTCCTTCCCCCTTGGCGGTTCAGAGCTCAGCTTAAATATCGGCCCGACCGCCCGACCGCCCTCACTTACAGCTCCGCCGGGACCAGGATCAGCATGGCCGGCAGCTCCCACCAACCGCCACCGCCCGCCCCCACCGAGCACAGGTGTGCGCCCAGCCCGCCCCCGCGCACCTGCCTGGAGGAGCAGGGTCACCTATGGAGGGGCAGCTGCTGGGTGCATGGGGGGGGGGGGGGCCTGCCCAGTGTTACCTGTCAGAGGCTGAGGAGAGCTTCTGCACCTGAGGACACCTGGCCGACCAACAGGTACCCCCCCCCCCCCCCCTTCTTTCTCTACTTTCTACCTCTCCTGTTTCATAGTTGTATTTTCATAATCTTTCCGACCGGCTTACTTTACTTTCCTTTTTTTTTTCTTTTCTTTTTTTTTTCTTTCTTTCTTAATTTCCTTCCCTCCTTTCCCATAATGTTACTCTTATTTCTTACTTTCCGACTTTTTTTTATTTTTCTTTCTATCTTTCTTTCTTCATTTCCTTCTCTCCTTTCTCACAATGTTACTCTCATTTCTTACTTTCTTTTCTTTTTTTTTTTTTATTGCCTAGTACTGCAATTTTGTAAAGAATCGATATTATTAATATCAATACAATAATATATTCAAACAGCAGTCTGTACTGTGTAATTAAATTAGATTAGATTAATCAGGCCCATTACTTATATATATATATTAACCTGCCCAGTGTTACCTGTCAGAGGCTGAGGAGAGCTTCTGCACCTGAGGACACCTGGCCGACCAACAGGTACCCCCCCCCCCCCCTTCTTTCTTCTCTACTTTCCTCCTCCCCTGTTTCATAGTTGTATTCTCATAATCCTTCCGACCCGGCTAACTTTACTTTCCTTTTTTTCTTTTCGTTTTTTTTTTCCTTTCTTTTCTTTCGTTCTTTATTTCTTTCTTCATTTCCTACCCTCCTTTCTCACAATCTTACTCTTATTTCTTACTTTCCGACTTTTTTATTTTTCTTTCTTTCTAACCTTCTTTCTTATTTCATTTCCTTTTCTCCTTTCTCACAATATTACTGTCATTTCTTACTTTCCGACTTTTTTTATTTTTCTTTCTTTCTACCTTTCTTTTTCTTTCTTTCTTCATTTCCTTTTCTCCTTTCTCACAATGTTACTCTTATTCCTTACTTTCCGACTTTTTTTCAAAATTGATTTATACATTGTATATAAATGCTTGCAACTGCTGACGTCACTCCGATACATGTTTGTACATTGTTTTATTTTATTGCTTAGTACTGCAATTTTGTAGAGAATCGAATAATATATTCCAACAACAGTCTGTACTGTGTAATTAAATTAGATTAGATAAATCATATATATATATATATATATATATATATATATATATATATATATATATTTATATTTATTTATATATATATATATATATATATATATATATATATATATATATATATTTATTAAAAAAATATATATATATATTTATTTTTATATATATATATATATATATATATATATTTTTTTATTTATTTATTAAAAAAAAAATATATATATATATATTTATATATATATATATATATATATATATATATATATATATATTTATTTATTAAAAAAAAAATAATATTATAATATATTATAATATATAATTTTATATACTAAACAAGCAAAAAAAAACGCTGCTTTGGTAGACTTCGTAATATATATATTATTACTGCCGTTACTTATTATTAGATGACTATACCAATAGTACATAATAACACCAATTTTATAAGCTCGTCTAATGCATTATTAGACTTTATAGATCATCTTTCTTTCTTCATTTCCTTCCCTCCTTTCTCATAATGTTACTCGTATTCCTTACTTTCCGACTTTTTTTATCTTTCTTACTTTACTCTCTCTTTATAAATCTATTCTCTGGTATATACATTCGCTCATTTTTTTTACATTTCTTTCTTCACTTCGTTCTCCCCTATTTAATGTTGGATTCTCTCATTTCTTTCTTTCCTTTTTTTTTTTTTTATAAATCTATTCCCTTTGATTTTCCTTCTCTCATTTTCTTTTTTAACTTTTTTCGTTTATTTCTTTTTCACCTTTCATAATTCTATTTTCCCTCCTTCCTTTCTTTTCCTCTTCTCTTTCATTCATTCTTTCTTTTTCTTTTTTTTTTGTAAAAATCTATTCTCTAAATCTATTTTTAATACATTTTCTTTATTTTTTAATAAATCTATTCTCTTATATTCCACTCCCCTTCTTTCTTTCTTTTTTCGAGCTTTCCTTATTTTTTCATTTTCTTAAAATTCTATCCACCCCCCTTCTTTCCTACTTTCTTCCCAACTTTCTTTCATTTCTTACCTTCCTATTCTTTCTTTATTTCGTTTGTTCTCTCCTTTTTTCATAATTCTATTCTACTTTCTCTCTAATTTCTTCATTTTTTATTATGTCAATTCTCGAATCCTCTCTTATTTCATCCCTCCGTCCATGTTTTCTCTTTCTCTCTTTTTTCATATTTCTATTCCATTTTTTCTTCCTTGCCTATTTTTCTTTCCTTCTTTCTCTAGTTGCTATATATTATGTGTATTATTAATACTATCGTAATTTTCTGCAGACAATTAATACATTTGTGGAAACATACAAATTGCTAAAAATCTATATAAATAATGCATATAAAATGTTAAAATGCCGTGATATCGTACTACTGTCTTTACCCCTTGTGTAACTGTTGTATGGGATTATGCTGCCACTCAAACTCCACTCCTATACATGAAAATAAACATAAATAGAACTGCAACTCAGTTTATATATAGTGAAAAATAATACCAATATGTGTTATTATTAACAATAATAATGCACAGATTGTGCTTATTTTATATATTATTTATTTATTTATTTTTATATTATTTATTTATTTATTATTTATATATTTATTTCTAAAGTGCTATCATCTTCCGTGGCTGTACAAGGTAGAAATTACAGGCAGGATAAAACAATATACTTATAATACAGATGAGGTGACAGACGTGCAGCACACATTGCTGCTGAAGAACAATACAACCTGCTAATTTATACATTTAGATAAATAAATTGAATTAAATTAGTTTATTAAACACTCATCTGAAACAGCAATGGATATCAGTAGTTGTGATTTCAGCTGTATATAGCATAATATATATGAGGTACAAACACACACACATTATAAAATCTTATATTAGTATGAAATACTATAAATGTGATCTTATACTTCTGCACAATAATGATGATTATTATTAAAATATTAATAATATTAATAAAAACAATAATAAAGACACTATCACTACTACTACTATTTATAATAATAAAGATAATAATAATACTAATAATTTTTTTATTATCATTATTATTAGTAGTAGTAGTAGTATTCTACTACTAATGATCATGAAATGTCGTTATATTGGGGTGTGTATCTTATCCTATCTGTATTTTAAACCGTAACAGAACATTTCAAAAAGAAATGCAAATCACAAAGATAAGAAAATACAACATTGATTTATACATTGTATATAAATGCTTGCAACTGCTGACGTCACTCCGATACATATTGTTTTATTCTTTATTTTTATTATTGCTTATTACTGCAATTTTGTAAAGAATCGAATGATATTTTTAAACAGCAGTCTGTACTGTGTAATTCAATTAGATTAGATAAATCAGGTCAATTATTTATATATTTCCTAATATATATATATATATATATATATATATATTTCTAAAATATATTATATATATATATATATATATATATATATATATATATATATATATATAAATACACACATATATATATATATATATATATATATATATATTTCTAAAATAATATATATATATATATATATATATATATATATGTATATATATACATATATATATATATATATATATATATATATATATATATATATATATATATATATTCTAAATACTAAACAAACAAACAAAAAAAAAGCACACGACTTTGGTAGACTTCGTAATATATATATATATTATTAGTGCAGTTACTATATTATTAGATGACTACACCAATAGTAAATAATAACACCAATTTTATAAGCTTGCTAATGCATTATTAGACTTTATAAACCATCTGTATCCTAACAAAAAATGAAATCAATTAAACTAATTTAATTAAAAAAATAAAATAATAATATCACTTAGTAAATAGCTGTTATATAGAGCTGTTTCTCTAGAGCGTTTTATTATGATGGATTTTATAATAAAGTTTTTTTAATAGGCAAAACACCTTTCATTAAAAGTAATTCATTTAACAGTTTTTTTTTTATTTGTATCAGTTTGGGGGGTGTTTCTTTCCATATCAGATTAGTACTATTGTATTAGAATTTTGTTAGATACATTTATTATTATTATACCTACATTCGCTGCAAGTTTTAGAATTATTAGTCACTAATTAGTTGTCGTAAATGGCATTAGATAATGTCAGATGTAATTAGATGTGGAGGCTGATTTACTAATAGATTAGACTCAATCAATACAATTAGTTTTTCCCCTAATAATCCATGTGAATGAAATGACTTATTTAACCCCTGAGTGACCGTTGCAATTCACCTACACAGGCTCAGACTGGCCCACAGGGTTACCGGTGAATTCCTCGGTGGGTCTCTGGACTCAGGGGCCCATTAGAGGTCCTTTATCACTATATATAGCTTATTTGTGGCATCCCAAGTGCACACACAGACAATACAGCTTGGCATATTGGGCCCAGTGATACTTGTATCTATGTGGGGGGTGGGCCCCCCATGTCAGCTCTACTGGTGGGCCCCATACACCCCAGTCCCACACTGTGCCTGCACATTTCAGCAGTGGATCGTATTGTGTGTGGATCATTCTTGCAATTTTTTTTTTCACCTGATACATGGTGCTTTACATATTGTTATATAATTATTACTGTATTATATTATTTTATTGATATTATTATATGGTGGGTAATATGATAAGTAATAATGACATCAAGTAGGGACTCACTGTGTATAATGGGGACAGCTGAGGGGGGGGGGGGGGGGGCTCTGGTGGGTGGAAGGAAGTTGGTTGCAGTTTCTGCACACACCAGCAGATCTGGGTGATTAACCCTTTCACCTCCAATTCACTTCAACTAAGCAATGTACAGCGCTGTGGTATATGTCAGCGCTATATAATGTATAATAACAGTGTGTGAGTGCGGGGGAGACATTAGAGTGTGAGCTCTGAGGAACAGGAGGTCATGTGACTGCTTCTATGTACAGCGCTGTGGTATATGTCGGCGCTATATAAATGTATAATAACAGTGTGTGAGTGTGGGGGAGACATTAGAGTGTGAGCTCTGAGGGACAGGGGGTCATGTGACTGCTTCTATGTACAGCGCTGTGCTATATGTCAGCGCTATATAATGTATAATAACAGTGTGTGAGTGTGGGGGAGACATTAAAGTGTGAGCTCTGAGGGACAGGAGGTCATGTGACTGCTTCTATGTACAGCACTGTGGTATATGTCAGCGCTATATAAATGTATAATAACAGTGTGTGAGTGTGGGGGAGACATTAGAGTGTGAGCTCTGAGGGACAGAAAGTCATGTGACTTCTATGTGCTCTGTACAGGGGGGTTAGCAGGTACAGCTTAATTGTCAGGCCAGCTTTAATCTAACTTTAAGCTCAGTTTCCTGTTTAGAGGCTTAGGGGTCACACAGGAAGTGGAAGGATACCTCCCCAACAAGAATTTTAGAAAATTAAAAAAATTAACCCTTCTCGCTACACTCTGCACATCTTGCACCAACCACCCCACCCCCCTCCCCCCCCCCCCCCCCCCCCCCCCTTGGCTGTGGTGAAATGAGTCAGCCATGACGGCTGTTACTCGACTTTCATAACCCAAAAGCTGCCGCTTGGCGTGACCTGAAACGCGTCGGTTACTGAAAAACAGCTGCCAGTGTGGCCTAGCTGCCATGCCGCTCCTCCGGCCATGGCTGGTCACACATCTGACAATCTGATTGTACAATCTCTACACAATCCAACAGCTTGCGGTTTACGATCGCGCGAAGAGATCAGTGATGGAGAGTTCTATATCTGTATAGAGTGTAAGCTTCTGGGGTGTACAGATTAGGTGGTTGCACAGCGCTACTGAATAGGTCAGAGCTATTATTGTAAATGTATACAATTGATAAGTCTGTGGGATTGTAGATGGGATTAGAGTGTAAGCTCCTCTGGTGCAGAGAGTGATAAGAACGGCACGGTGTTCATTGTACAGCGCTACTGAATATGTCAGAGCTATATATTGTAAATGGATATAATCAATAACACTGTGGGAATGTAAATGGGATTAGAGTGTAAGCTCCTCTGGTGCAGAGTGTGATGGGAAAGGCCCGGGGTTCATTGTACAGCGCTACAGAAAATGTCAGAGCTATATACTGTACATTTATATCGTTGATAGCAGTAGATAGGAAAAGAGTGTAAGCTCCTCTGGTGCAGAGAGTGATGAGAACGGCACGGTGTTGGTTGTACAGCGCTACAGAATATGTCAGAACTATGTAACGTAAATGTGTACAATCAATAACACTGTGGGAATGTAAATGGGATTAGAGTGTAAGCTCCTCCGGTGCAGAGAGTGATGGGAATTTCCCTGGGTTCATTGTACAGCGCTACAGAATATGTCAGAGCTATATACTGTAAATTTATATAATTGATAGCAGTAGATAGGAAAAGAGCGTAAGCTCCTCCGGTGCAGAGAGTGATGACAACGGCCCGGTGTTCATTGTACAGCGCTATGGAATAAGTCAGAGATATACGATGTACACTAAAGATACTCACCTGCCATTGGGGAGAGACATTAGAGTGTAAGCTCTCATGGTTCACAGGTGAGTTTATTGCACAGCGCTACAGAATATGTCAGAGCTATATACTGTATATTGAATATATGAATAGCAGTAGATGGGATTAGAGTGTAAGCTCCTCTGGTGCCAAAAGTAATGAGAATGACCCAGTGTTTCCTGTACAGCGCTACTGAATATGTCAGAGCTATATACTGTATATTGAATATATGAATAGCAGTAGATGGGATTAGAGTGTAAGCTCCTCTGGTGCCAACAGTGTTTCGTGTACAGCACTACTGAATATGTCAGAGCTATAAACTGTATATTGAAAATATTGATAGCAGTAGATGGGATTAGAGTGTAAGCTCCTCTGGTGCCAAAAGTAATGAGAATGACCCAGTGTTTCCTGTACAGCGCTACTGAATATGTCAGAGCTATATACTGTAAACATATACAGTCAATAACAGTGTGAGAATGTAGATGACATTAGAGTGTCAGCTCCACTGGTGCAGAGAGTGATGAGAACGGTCCAGTCATCATTGTACAGCGCCACAGAATATGTCAGAGCTAAAAACTGTACATTTTTAATCATTGATAGTAGTAGATATGAAAAAAGTGTAAGCTCCTCCGGTGCAGAGAGTGAGGAGAATAGCTCGGTGTTCCTTGTACAGCGCTACAGAATATGTCAGAGCTATATACTGTAAATTTATACAATCTAATTAATACAAGACATTAGAGTGTGAGCTCTGAGGGACAGGAGGTCATGTGACTGCTTCTATGTACAGCGCTGTGGTATATGTCGGCGCTATATAATGTATAATAACAGTGTGTGAGTGCGGAGGAGACATTAGAGTGTGAGCTCTGAGGGACAGGAGGTCATGTGACTGCTTCTATGTACAGCGCTGTGGTATATGTCAGCGCTATATAAATGTATAATAACAGTGTGTGAGTGTGGAGGAGACATTAGAGTGTGAGCTCTGAGGGACAGGAGGTCATGTGACTGCTTCTATGTACAGCGCTGTGGTATATGTCGGCGCTATATAAATGTATAATAACAGTGTGTGAGTGTGGAGGAGACATTAGAGTGTGAGCTCTGAGGGACAGGAGGTCATGTGACTGCTTCTATGTACAGCGCTGTGGTATATGTCGGCGCTATATAATGTATAATAACAGTGTGTGAGTGCGGGGGAGACAGAGTGTGAGCTCTGAGGGACAGGAGGTCATGTGACTGCTTCTATGTACAGCGCTGTGGTATATGTCAGCGCTATATAATGTATAATAACAGTGTGTGAGTGCGGGGGAGACAGAGTGTGAGCTCTGAGGGACAGGAGGTCATGTGACTGCTTCTATGTACAGCGCTGTGGTATATGTCAGCGCTATATAATATATAATAACAGTGTGTGAGTGCGGGGGAGACATTAGAGTGTGAGCTCTGAGGGACAGGAGGTCATGTGACTGCTTCTATGTACAGCGCTGTGGTATATGTCAGCGCTATATAATGTATAATAACAGTGTGTGAGTGTGGGGGAGACAGAGTGTGAGCTCTGAGGGACAGGAGGTCATGTGACTGCTTCTATGTACAGCGCTGTGGTATATGTCAGCGCTATATAAATGTATAATAACAGTGTGTGAGTGTGGGGGAGACATTAGAGTGTGAGCTCTGAGGGACAGGAGGTCATGTGACTGCTTCTATGTACAGCGCTGTGGTATATGTCAGCGCTATATAAATGTATAATAACAGTGTGTGAGTGCGGGGGAGACATTAGAGTGTGAGCTCTGAGGGACAGGAGGTCATGTGACTGCTTCTATGTACAGCGCTGTGGTATATGTCGGCGCTATATAATGTATAATAACAGTGTGTGAGTGCGGGGGAGACATTAGAGTGTGAGCTCTGAGGGACAGGAGGTCATGTGACTGCTTCTATGTACAGCGCTGTGGTATATGTCGGCGCTATATAATGTATAATAACAGAGTGTGAGCTCACAGCATATAAATACATAATACATATTATAGCCTATGGGGTAAATAACTAAGCCTATTGTATGGGGGGGGGGGGGGGGGGAAGGGCAGAACGTTATTCTGAGCTTTTTCAACAATGATGAATATGACAGCGTGTCTTCCTCAAAATTCTTCATTTTTTTATTACATCATTTTACGTAAGCCACGCCCATTACCGACAAGCCACACCCAGTGGGTTGACATCACTGATTATGTAAGTTTGAGTAGAGATTGCACAGATCCCGATTGCAAGGTGTGTGGGCATTAGAGTGTGAGCTCTGAGGGACAGGTAAGGGATGCGCACAACTTCATGTGATCTGCAGAATCAGGATAGAAACTAACTATAATAATTCCAATAGAATTCCAAGTAGAGTCACCGGGGGGGAGGAGCCAGGGGTTGGGTATGATTGGATAGGGTGGGTTTTGGTCCGCTTTATTCAGCAAATAAAGTGGACCAAAACCCACCGCGATCGGCCGGACACGGCAGCAATTACACATTTATCAAGCAGAATCTGTTGAGCGACTGGGATAGCGCCATGTAGCGTCCGATTCATCATTTTCACAGCCTCAGCGACCAGCTCCGGCGTTCAGCCTTGCACAGCGCCAGGTATGACCTCTCGCTACCTGTCGCTCTCCCATACATTTCAATGGATGTTCTTTTATTTCTCTTTAAACAGGGGGATTTTATTATTATTATTTTTAATTTATTCTCAAATAAATGTTGTGACCTCTCCTGGCCTTGAATAAGCCATTTTTTTCCAACTTTTTTCTTTTTTAATATATTTATGCAGAATTGTCATTACAGATCTGGCATTAATGTGCTCATGTCACAATGTTATAACAATATAATTCCATATGTTTTCGGTGGATACATGTTCAAAAACAGCCTTTAATCACACAGCGCCTGGCGCTGTGGGCTACAGCGAAACATTTTTGAGCGCCGGCGGTGTGTGTGAGGCTGTTTTTTTGATGAATATGCTGTGAGTCGGTCTCGCTACCATTCGCTCCCATACAGCGCTGTACTGGTCAAATAGCGACTCCCCGCAACGTATTCATCAATGCTGCACAGCGACTGAGGCGCTCTGACCTAGCGACCCACGGCTGAGCACAGTGACTACTAGCGGGCGCTCTGAAATCCTCGCTACAGACGCTCATCTGTCGCTACCTGGCGTTAGTGATGAATCATGACATCAGTGCAGTCGGGCATGCTAATTGGACGAGAGGCCGCGCATGCACCGTAAGACTGGGGTTTTCGTGGGCGACCTGGGGGAGTTTCACACAGGGGGGCATCCCACAAAATGTGGTACCCGGGGCGGGGGGTGGGGGCAAGGACCAAAACTGGGATAGTCAAAATCTCAGGTTTTGGTCCACTTTAAAGGAGAGCCTGTGAATGTGGCTGATTTCAGATGATCTTCCCACAGTCATGAGCATCGCACATCAGCTCTGTATTCCAATAGGAGATCTAAGCAGTGTTGGAGCCGCGTGGGCCCCGGGCTGTCCACAGTGGGGCCCAGTAACGTAGATGCAGGTAGGATTATTTTTAATTAGAGTAATCTGTATGTAGATGGTGGGGGTAACATATAAGATAGGCTCTTATTCAGGGTGAGGGTCCGGATTAATGTGAGCAATCTGTATGTACAGGGGGGAAACATATAAGATAGGCTCTTATTCAGAGTGAAGGTCCGGATTAATGTGAGCAATCTGTATGTACAGGGTGTGGGAAACATATAAGATAGGCTCTTATTCAGGGTGAGGGTCTGGATTAATGTGAGCAATCTGTATGTACAGGGTGTGGGAAACATATAAGATAGGCTCTTATTCAGGGTGAGGGTCTGGATTAATGTGAGCAATCTGTATGTACAGGGTGTGGGAAACATATAAGATAGGCTCTTATTCAGGGTGAAGGTCCGGATTAATGTGAGCAATCTGTATGTACAGGGTGTGGGAAACATATAAGATAGGCTCTTATTCAGGGTGAGGGTCCGGATTAATGTGAGCAATCTGTATGTAGATGGTGGGGGTAACATATAAGATAGGCTCTTATTCAGGGTGAAGGTCCGGATTAATGTGAGCAATCTGTATGTACAGGGTGTGGGAAACATATAAGATAGACTCTTATTCAGGGTGAAGGTCTGGATTAATGTGGGCAATCTGTATGTACAGGGTGTGGGAAACATATAAGATAGGCTCTTATTCAGGGTGAGGGTCCGGATTAATGTGGGCAATCTGTATGTACAGGGTGTGGGAAACATATAAGATAGGCTCTTATTCAGGGTGAGGGTCCGGATTAATGTGAGCAATCTGTATGTAGATGGTGGGGGTAACATATAAGATAGGCTCTTATTCAGGGTGAAGGTCCGGATTAATGTGAGCAATCTGTATGTACAGGGTGTGGGAAACATATAAGATAGACTCTTATTCAGGGTGAAGGTCTGGATTAATGTGGGCAATCTGTATGTACAGGGTGTGGGAAACATATAAGATAGGCTCTTATTCAGGGTGAGGGTCCGGATTAATGTGAGCAATCTTTATGTAGATGGTGTGGGAAACATATAAGATAGGCTCTTTTTCAGGGTGAGGGTCCGGATTAATGTGAGCAATCTTTATGTAGATGGTGTGGGAAACATATAAGATAGGCTCTTATTCAGGGTGAGGGTCCGGATTAATGTGAGCAATCTGTATGTAGATGGTGGGGGTAACATATAAGATAGGCTCTTATTCAGGGTGAGGGTCCGGATTAATGTGAGCAATCTGTATGCACAGGGTGTGGGAAACATATAAGATAGGCTCTTATTCAGGGTGAGGGTCCGGATTAATGTGAGCAATCTGTATGTAGATGGTGGGGGAAACATATAAGATAGGCTCTTATTCAGGGTGAAGGTCCGGATTAATGTGCGCAATCTGTATGTACAGGGTGTGGGAAACATATAAGATAGGCTCTTATTCAGGGTGAGGGTCCGGATTAATGTGAGCAATCTGTATGTAGATGGTGGGGGTAACATATAAGATAGGCTCTTATTCAGGGTGAGGGTCTGGATTAATGTGGGCAATCTGTATGTACAGGGTGTGGGAAACATATAAGATAGGCTTTTATTCAGGGTGAAGGTCCGGATTAATGTGGGCAATCTGTATGTACAGGGTGTGGGAAACATATAAGATAGGCTCTTATTCAGGGTGAAGGTCCGGATTAATGTGAGCAATCTGTATGTACAGGGTGTGGGAAACATACAAGATAGGCTCTTATTCAGGATGAGGGTCCGGATTAATGTGAGCAATCTGTATGTACAGGGTGTGGGAAACATACAAGATAGGCTCTTATTCAGGGTGAAGGTCCGGATTAATGTGGGCAAGCTGTATGTACAGGGTGTGGGAAACATATAAGATAGGCTCTTATTCAGGGTGATGGTCCGCTTTAAAGCTCTATAGTGTCTGGGCCCCTCTATAACCTATGTGTTATGGTTTGAATTGGGCCCCAAGGCCTGGGGAGTGGGGGGGGGGGGGGGGCAGACGCCCTCGTGTATCATCAATGGCAAAAGCAATAGTGTGTCAGCCCAGAGGTGTAGCTGCGATTTCTGGGACCCGGGGCAAAGATTCCAAATGGCGCCCCCTATCTGTGCTCAGGCCCCCCCCCCCCCCCGACCTGCTGCACCCAGGGCACGTGTCCACCCAGCCCCCCCCCTCCCCATCTACATAGTTATTAATAAAAGAGCTTGCAATTCACCTTAAAGCGGACCAAAATCCTGGGCCAATGGAGATGGGTTTTGGTCCACTTTAAAGTAGATGTTAGGCGGCCAGGTGTGAATTTTTTAATATGGGCTGTGCTTGTGTGCTTTGTTAGGCTGAAATAATCCACGGCAGTTAAAATTATGTCTGTTTGAAAAAAACAAAAATCCACCATTCATTTCTATAGGAGTTTTTTGTTTTAGTTTACAAGCCACTTTAAAGTGGACCTAAATGAGTGAATTTTATTACTTGGACTGGGTTTGTGTGCGCTGTCTGTGGGACCGGGTGGTTGTTAGACGCTGAAATCACAAATCACTCATAGAATATAAATGATGACTGTTTGAAAAAAAAAAAAATCCACCATTCATTGCTATAGGAGTTTTTGTTTTAATTTACAGTCTACTTTAAAGTGGAGCTAAAGTGTCCAGGAGTCAATTTCTTTTACACGGACTGGGTTTGAGCGCTCTGTCTGTGGGAACGTTGTTAGACTCTGAAATCATTGATAGAAGGCAAATTAGGACTGTTTGAAAAAAACTGACATTTATTTATATTATATTATAGTATATATATATATATATATATATATATATATATATATATATATATATGTATTATAATATATTATTATATTTTAATAATAAGTTTTATTTAATTTTATTTTTTAAAATACAAAATCCGATGGACTCTAAAAATACATAACACACCTGTCAGAGTCACAATGGCAGTACACGTATGATCAATAGCCTTCGAAAAAAGTCACTTTAAAGTGGACGTAAAGTGCCCCAGAGGGATCTGTATAGAAAGTACAGATTGGATTGTAAGCTCTGTGGCCAGCTTTAATTTACAAGGCTTAGGTAATGAGACACAGGAGGAAGTGTCAGTATGTCACAGCGAAGCCGCAGCTGGAGAGAAGCCGTTGGCGGCGAAGACGAGTGACCCGAATTAGAACGGGATTGCGGTTAAAAATGAGCACTACAAACTGTCACCAGATATGGCGCTGACATATACCACAGCGCTGTACGTAGAAGCAGTCACATGACCTCCTGTCCCTCAGAGCTCACACTCTAATGTCTCCTCCACACTCACACACTGTTATTATACATTATATAGCGCTGACATATACCACAGCGCTGTACATAGAAGCAGTCACATGACCTCCTGTCCCTCAGAGCTCACACTCTAATGTCTCCTCCACACTCACACGCTGTTATTATACATTTATATAGCGCTGACATATACCACAGCGCTGTACATAGAAGCAGTCACATGACTCCCTGTCCCTCAGAGCTCACACTCTAATGTCTCCTCCGCACTCACACACTGTTATTATATATTTATATAGCTCTGACATATACCACAGCGCTGTACATAGAAGCAGTCACATGACCTCCTGTCCCTCAGAGCTCACACTCTAATGTCTCCCCCACACTCACACACTGTTATTATACATTTATATAGCGCTGACATATACCACAGCACTGTACATAGAAGCAGTCACATGACCTCCTGTCCCTCAGAGCTCACACTCTAATGTCTCCTCCACACTCACACACTGTTATTATACATTTATATAGCGCCGACATATACCACAGCGCTGTACAGAGAAGCAGTCACATGACCTCCTGTCCCTCAGAGCTCACACTCTAATGATCACATTTAGGGAGAAATGTTCTGTTGCATAACCATTCTGGCGAAAAACATTTTCTCTATCACTGCCGATTACACATGGGGAAGTTGCATCAATGACCGCTGAATGGCCCCGCCCACCACGCACTTTCCCACTGCTGAAGCCCCTCCCCCCTATTGTACCAGCACAACCCCATTCACTGCACCAGTATAGCTTTAATAGGGACTAAGTACAGTATGACCTGTCCAATACCCTAATAGAGTGTAAGCTCTTCTCCTCCTGTATCCTCCCTTATACCCTAATAGAGTGTAAGCTCTTCTCCTTCTGTATCCTCCCTTATACCCTAATAGAGTGTAAGCTCTTCTCCTCCTGTATCCTCCCTTATACCCTAATAGAGTGTAAGCTCTTCTCCTCCCGTATCCTCCCTTATACCCTAATAGAGTGTAAGCTCTTCTCCTTCTGTATCCTCCCTTATACCCTAATAGAGTGTAAGCTCTTCTCCTTCTGTATCCTCCCTTATACCCTAATAGAGTGTAAGCTCTTCTCCTCCTGTATCCTCCCTTATACCCTAATAGAGTGTAAGCTCTTCTCCTCCTGTATCCTCCCTTATACCCTAATAGAGTGTAAGCTCTTCTCCTCCTGTATCCTCCCTTATACCCTAATAGAGTGTAAGCTCTTCTCCTCCTGTATCCTCCCTTATACCCTAATAGAGTGTAAGCTCTTCTCCTTCTGTATCCTCCCTTATACCCTAATAGAGTGTAAGCTCTTCTGTATCCCCCCTTATACCCTAATAGAGTGTAAGCTCTTCTTCCTATGATTGGCTGGGAGTGGGAGGAGCAGGTATCACACAGAGCAGCATGATTGGCTAATCTCGGGCAGATCTGTGCCGGTCCATGGTGGGTCAGTTAAGGGGTCACTCCGCGTCCTTGAGGCGGGTGGGTGTGGGGAGCGCTGCTCCATTCTCTGTACAGGAAGTGTTAGGACCATTGTGATAATGGCTTCTTATCTGGAGCTCCAGACAGGCCACAGCTTCCGGCGCTGCATCCTGCGGCCTTCCCCCTTAGCCCGCCGGGATCCCCAGGAATGCGCCATCCGCACCTTCCTCCCATAATGCCGAGCGAGTGAGCGAACACCGGCGCTAAGCTGGCCACGCACCATCCAATCTGATTGTACAATCTCTATTCGATCGTACCAATTCCTTGCAATACCTGAGCCTCCAATGAACAATCAAATTACACGGGCAGGCTGATTCATCACTAGCGCCAGGTAGCGACAGATGAGCGTCTGTAGCGGCATTTTCAGAGCGCCCGCTAGTAATCGCAGTGCTCGGCCGTGGTTTGCTAGTTCAGAGCACCTCGCTGTGCAGCAATGATGAATACATTGTGGGGAGTCGCTATATGACCAGTACAGCGCTGTATGGGAGCGCATGTTAGCGACTGGTCAGTGCGACCGGCTCACAACATATTCATCAAATAAACAGCCTCACACACCTCTGGCGCTCAAAAATGCTTCTCTGAAGCCCAGAGCGCCGGAGGCTGTGTGATTAAAATCTGTTTCTTATCATGTATCCACCAGTAACAAAGCGGAAACATATGGAATTACATTGTAACAACATTGTAACATGACACTTTAATGGCAGAGCTGTGATGTCATTTCTGAAGAAATATATAAAACATGAAAAATATTTACAAAAATGTTTTTTTCTCGGCCAGAAGAGGTCACAACATTATTTGAGATTAATAAGAAAAAAAAAACCCTGTTTAAAGAGAAATAAAAGAACGTCCATTGAAATGTATGGGAGAGCGACAGGTAGCGAGAGGTCATACCTGGCGCTGTGCAAGGCTGAACGCCGGCGCTGTACGCTGAGGCTGGGATAATGATGAATCGGACGCTACATGGCGCTATCCCAGTCGCTAAACAGATTCTGCTTGATAAATGTGTAATTGCTGCCGTGTCCGGCGTTCACCTGTCGCTACCTGTCATTTACAAGGCGCTACCTGGCGCTATCCCTTGATGAATAAGGGCCTAGGTCTGATTGTATAGAGATTGAACAATCATATTGTATAGTGAATGGCCAAGTCATAATCTTTGGTGTCCGGATCCAGATCAGTCCTTACTGTACAATATGAGCCTGACCTTCATTTCTATGCGATTTAGCACTTTTCTGGGTTTTGATTGTTGCCCTGGGGGGGCATCCCAACCCCGCTATGTGGAAGCCCTCAGATCAGCTTAACCTGGACCTTCACCAGGATTTAATGAAAAGCCCAAACCCTATAAAACGATTCCCCAGCATCTAAAATTCATATATTTTAAGTTTTTAGTCACTTATTATTCTTTCCCCCACTGGGCTGCAACTCTGTTCAGGACTCTAGGATACGGGCGCCGCCATCTTGCCTCAGAAGCATCACATACTGAGGAGAGGAGAGCAGGATAAAGTGCAGGGGGACGGGTTATAGCTGTGCTTTGCTCAGACAGAGCAGAGCTGGGGGTCAGAGAAAGGTCAGCAATCCCAGAATGCAGAGCAGCACAGTCAGAAGACACTTCTTGTATGCAGGCTGCCTGATGCTCCATGAGCCACCATCTTGGATGTTTAAAGGCTCATAACATGCAGTAGATGCAGGTAGGATGATTTTTAATGTGAGCAATCTGTATGTACAGGGTGTGGGAAACATATAAGATAGGCTCTTATTCAGGGTGAGGGTCCGGATTAATGTGGGCAATCTGTATGTACAGGGTGTGGGAAACATATAAGATAGGCTCTTATTCAGGGTGAGGGTCCGGATTAATGTGGGCAATCTGTATGTACAGGGTGTGGGAAACATATAAGATAGGCTCTTATTCAGGGTGAGGGTCCGGATTAATGTGGGCAATCTGTATGTACAGGGTGTGGGAAACATATAAGATAGGCTCTTATTCAGGGTGAGGGTCCGGATTAATGTGGGCAATCTGTATGTACAGGGTGTGGGAAACATATAAGATAGGCTCTTATTCAGGGTGAGGGTCCGGATTAATGTGGGCAATCTGTATGTACAGGGTGTGGGAAACATATAAGATAGGCTCTTATTCAGGGTGAGGGTCCGGATTAATGTGGGCAATCTGTATGTACAGGGTGTGGGAAACATATAAGATAGGCTCTTATTCAGGGTGAGGGTCCGGATTAATGTGGGCAATCTGTATGTACAGGGTGTGGGAAACATATAAGATAGGCTCTTATTCAGGGTGAGGGTCCGGATTAATGTGAGCAATCTGTATGTACAGGGTGTGGGAAACATATAAGATAGGCTCTTATTCAGGGTGAGGGTCCGGATTAATGTGAGCAATCTGTATGTACAGGGTGGGAAACATATAAGATAGGCTCTTATTCAGGGTGAGGGTCCGGATTAATGTGGGCAATCTGTATGTACAGGGTGTGGGAAACATATAAGATAGGCTCTTATTCAGGGTGAGGGTCCGGATTAATGTGAGCAATCTGTATGTACAGGGTGGGAAACATACAAGATAGGCTCTTATTCAGGGTGAAGGTCCGGATTAATGTGAGCAATCTGTATGTACAGGGTGTGGGAAACATATAAGATAGACTCTTATTCAGGGTGAGGGTCCGGATTAACGTGGGCAATCTGTATGTACAGGGTGTGGGAAACATATAAGATAGGCTCTTATTCAGGGTGAGGGTCCGGATTAATGTGGGCAATCTGTATGTACAGGGTGTGGGAAACATATAAGATAGGCTCTTATTCAGGGTGAGGGTCCGGATTAACGTGGGCAATCTGTATGTACAGGGGGGAAACATATAAGATAGGCTCTTATTCAGGGTGAAGGTCCGGATTAATGTGGGCAATCTGTATGTACAGGGTGTGGGAAACATATAAGATAGGCTCTTATTCAGGGTGAGGGTCCGGATTAATGTGGGCAATCTGTATGTACAGGGGGGAAACATATAAGATAGGCTCTTATTCAGGGTGAAGGTCCGGATTAATGTGGGCAATCTGTATGTACAGGGTGTGGGAAACATATAAGATAGGCTCTTATTCAGGGTGAGGGTCCGGATTAATGTGGGCAATCTGTATGTACAGGGGGGAAACATATAAGATAGGCTCTTATTCAGGGTGAGGGTCCGGATTAATGTGGGCAATCTGTACGTACAGGGGGGAAACATATAAGATAGGCTCTTATTCAGGGTGAAGGTCCGGATTAATGTGGGCAATCTGTATGTACAGGGTGTGGGAAACATATAAGATAGGCTCTTATTCAGGGTGATGGTCCGGATTAATGTGGGCAATCTGTATGTACAGGGGGGGAAACATATAAGATAGGCTCTTATTCAGGGTGAAGGTCCGGATTAATGTGGGCAATCTGTATGTACAGGGTGTGGGAAACATATAAGATAGGCTCTTATTCAGGGTGAAGGTCCGGATTAATGTGGGCAATCTGTATGTACAGGGTGTGGGAAACATATAAGATAGACTCTTATTCAGGGTGAAGGTCCGGATTAATGTGGGCAATCTGTATGTACAGGGTATGGGAAACATATAAGATAGACTCTTATTCAGGGTGAAGGTCTGGATTAATGTGAGCAATCTGTATGTACAGGGGGGGAAACATATAAGATTCTTATTCAGGGTGAAGGTCCGGATTAATGTGAGCAATCTGTATGTACAGGGTGTGGGAACATATAAGATAGGCTCTTATTCAGGGTGAGGGTCTGGATTAATGTGAGCAATCTGTATGTACAGGGTGTGGGAAACATATAAGATAGGCTCTTATTCAGGGTGAGGGTCCGGATTAATGTGAGCAATCTGTATGTACAGGGTGTGGGAAACATATAAGATAGGCTCTTATTCAGGGTGAGGGTCTGGATTAATGTGAGCAATCTGTATGTACAGGGTGTGGGAAATATATAAGATAGGCTCTTATTCAGGGTGAGGGTCCGGATTAATGTGGGCAAACTGTATGTACAGGGGGGAACATATAAGATAGACTCTTATTCAGGGTGAAGGTCCGGATTAATGTGAGCAATCTGTATGTACAGGGTGTGGGAAACATATAAGATAGGCTCTTATTCAGGGTGAGGGTCCGGATTAATGTGGGCAAACTGTATGTACAGGGGGGAACATATAAGATAGACTCTTATTCAGGGTGAAGGTCCGGATTAATGTGAGCAATCTGTATGTACAGGGTGTGGGGGAAACACATAAGATAGGCTCTTATTCAGGGTGAAGGTCCGGATTAATGTGAGCAATCTGTATGTACAGGGTGTGGGGGAAACATATAAGATAGGCTCTTATTCAGGGTGAAGGTCCGGATTAATGTGAGCAATCTGTATGTACAGGGTGTGGGAAACATATAAGATAGGCTCTTATTCAGGGGGAGGGTCCGCATTAAGCTCAGGCTCTCGTCCAATCAAAGCCGTGTGCGGTGAATATTAATGATCAGCAATACAGACACAGAGCTCAGCCATAGGGAGCGGCGGCATCCCTGGATTCCCTTTATACTGGGCAGCGCTCCCTCCTATATGAATGGCTGGGCGCCGGGGATGCCACAGGCAATAAGCGAGGGAGAAGGTGAGTTACCACAGCTGATTTGGGATGCCCCAGGGGGAAGGACAGCGGCCGGCCCTGGAAACCTTTTGTGATCCATGGCCTGCCTTAGCCCATAGATGCCGGGGATGCATTCTCCAGAGGGAGGCAATTCTTCCCTGGCCACTTTAGGTCCACTTTAGAGTAGATTCCCCCATAGCGGGGAATCCCCAGGGGAAGGACCGCGACCGGCCCTGGAATCTTTGCAAATCCATGGACAGCCATGGGTTTTGCTCCAATTTAAAGTGGACCCAAACCCAGGATTTAGGTTCCCGGATCAGGGATGCCCACGCAAGGTCACGCTTCCCTGGTCCTATGGCACATGCGCAGCCTCTCGTCCAATCAGCGCGCTCGGATCTGCTCCCGCCCCTTCGTCTAAGAGCAAATCCATGGTCAGGGTTTTGTTCCGCTTTAAAGCTGACCAAACCTAGGATTTTGACTATTGTGGGTTGTCATGGGCGACCTGTATTCACACAGCAGGGCATCCCGATTCTGGATGCCACGGGGGGAGGGAATCAAGCGGCCCTGGAATCTTATAGACTCCAGGGCCGTCTGACCGTGGGTTTTGGTCCACTTTAATTGTACAAATAAAATATAATCGACGTCTGTTAAATTATGGCACATTATCCCTAGCTTACCACTAACCTCAAAGTGGACCTGAAGTGACCCTGAGCGAGTTTATGAGCGGGGCTGTGCTTGTGAGCTTTGTCTGCGAGGTGGAGTGATTTCTTGACAGTGACATTATGGACCTTATTCATCAAGGGATAGCGCCAGGTAGCGACAAGTAGCGGCAGGTGAACGCCGGGCGCTGCGCGCAATACCACAATTATGAAGGCGATTCTGGTGAGCGCCTCTTACAGCGACACGTAGCGACCGATTCATCATCACAGACGGCTCAGCGGATCCCGGCGGCGCTCTGGTATTACCTGTCGCTACCTGTCGCTCTCCCATACATTTCAATGGACGTTACTTTTCTTCTGTTTAAACAGGGTTTTGTTTTAATCATTTTTTTTTTTTTGCTTTGTATCCAATCGTCATGTGACCTTCTCCTGTATTTAGACACATTTTTGAAAACTTTATTTATTTTGTATATTTTTATGCAGAATTGTTATTACAGGTCTGGTATTAAAGTGTTACAATGTAATAACAAAGTCATTCCACGTGTTTTCGCTTTGTTACTGGTGGATATGTGATCAAAAACAGCCTTTAATCACACAGCGTCCGGCGCTCTGGGCTACAGCGACACAATTTTGAGCGCCGGCGCTGTGTGAGGCTGTTTTTTTTTTTATGAATATGGTTTGAGTCGCTCACACTGACCGGTCGCTACCGTTCGCTCCCATACAGCGCTGTACTGGTGTTATAGCGACTAACACATCAAATTCATCAACGCCGGCCCAGCGACTGAGGCGCTCTGTAATAGCGACTCAAGCCCCGATCAGAGCGACCACTAGCGGTCGCTCTTAGCGACGCTGTACAGACGCTCATCTGCCGCTGCCCGGCGCTAGTAATGAATCGGCCTGCCCGTCTCTTTTCTATAGGTGCTTCTGTTTTCCATTTACAAACCTCTTTAAAGTGGACCTAAAGGAGGGAATTTATGAGGTGGCCTGTGCTTTGTCTGTTAAAGCAGAACAAAACCCACAAGCGGCCAGCCAGGAATCTAAAAGATTCCAGGGCCGGCCGCTGGCTTTCCCCCAGGGCACCCGTACAGACTCACCTTTACCCCGTCCAATGGATCTTATCCAATGAGAGTTGTCCACTCAACTGACGTCATTCGGCATCCCCTATAACTGCCTGAAAAATGACGCCATACATTTCTGTGGGAGGTTTTTTTTTTTTTTTTGAGTTAACAATCTTCAAAGTGGACCTAAAGTGGCCAGGAGTGAATTTATTATATTATTATTATTATTATTATTATTATTATTTTTATTATTATATTATTATTTTATCATATTATTTTTATTATATTTATTATTTTTATTATAGTATTTTTATTATATTATTATTATTATTATATTATTATTATTTTTACTATTATTATTATTATATTATTATTATTATTATTATTTTATTATGTTATATTATTTTTATTATATTTATTATTTTTATTATAGTATTTTTATTATATTATTATATTACTATTATTATTATTATTATTATATTATTATTATTATTATTATTATTATTATTTTATTATGTTATATTATTTTTATTATATTTATTATTTTTATTATATTTATTTATTATATTATAGCATTTTTATTATATTATATTATTTTTATTATATTTATTATTTTTATTATAGTATTTTTAATATATTATTATTATTATATTATTATTATTTTTACTATTATTATTATTATATTATTATTATTATTTTATTATGTTATATTATTTTTATTATATTTATTATTTTTATTATAGTATTTTTATTATATTATTATTATATTACTATTATTATTATTATTATTATTATTTTATTATGTTATATTATTTTTATTATATTTATTATTTTTATTATATTTATTTATTATATTATAGCATTTTTATTATATTATATTATTTTTATTATATTTATTATTTTTATTATAGTATTTTTATTATATTATTATTATTATATTATTATTATTTTTACTATTATTATTATATTATTATTATTATTATTTTATTATGTTATATTATTTTTATTATATTTATTATTTTTATTATAGTATTTTTATTATATTATTATATTACTATTATTATTATTATTATATTATTATTATTATTATTATTATTATTATTTTATTATGTTATATTATTTTTATTATATTTATTATTTTTATTATATTTATTTATTATATTACAGCATTTTTATTATATTATTATTATTATTTCTTATTATATTATCATTAATTTGTGAGAGGAGCTGTGCTTCTGTGCTTTGTCTGTGAGACTGAGTGGTAGTTAGGCTTAGGCCCTTATTCATGAAGGGATAGCGCCAGGTAGCGCCTTGTAAATGACAGGTAGCGTCAGGTGAACGCCGGACACGGCAGCAATTACACATTTCTCAAGCAGAATCTGTTTAGTGACTGGGATAGCGCCATGTAGCGTCCGATTCATCATTTTCCCAGCCTCAGCGAACAGCGCCGGCGTTCAGCCTTGCACAGCGCCAGGTATGACCTCTCGCTACCTGTCGCTCTCCCATACATTTCAATGGACGATCCTTTTCTTCTCTTTAAACTGGGTTTTGGTTTTTGTTTTTTTGTTTTTTAAAAAATCTCAAATAATTCTGTGACCTCTTCTGGCCGAATATTTTTTCAAATATTTTTCATGTTTTATATATTTCCTCAGAAATGACATCACAGCTCTGCCATTAAAGTGTCATGTTACAATGTTGTTACAATGTAATTCCATATGTTTTCGCTTTGTTACTGGTGGATAGATGCTGAAAAACAGACTTTAATCACACCGCCTCCTGCGCTCTGGGCTTCAGAGAAGCATTTTTCAGCGCCAGAGATTTGTGAGGCTGTTTTTTTGCTGAATATGGTGTGAGTCGGTCGCTATGAGCAGTCGCTAACATGCGCTCCCATACAGCGCTGTACTGGTCAAATAGCGACTCCTCACAATGTATTCAACATTACTGAACAGCGACTGAGTCTCTACGAACTAGCGACCCACGGCCGAGCATAGCGACTACTAGCGGGCGCTCTGAAAATGCCGCTACACACGCTCATCTGTCGCTACCTGGCGCTATTGATGAATCAGCCTGCCCCTTACGCTTTGACAGCTTGAAAAGTGTTGCCATTCATTTCTATGGGAGTTTTTTTTTTTTTTTTAAAGTTAACAATCTACTTTAAAGTGGACTGCAAGTGGCCAGAAGTAAATGAGAGGAGCTGTGCTTGTGTACTTTGTATGTGAGACAGGTGCTATTTAGACTCATTGATGTCAGTTACGCTTTGACTGCTTTAAAAGTTATGCCATTCGTTTCTATGGGAGTTTTTTTATTCCAGTTAACAATCTACTTTAAAGTGGACCTAAATGGGCCAGAAGTAAATGGGATGGGGCTGTGCTTGTGGGCTTTGTCTGCGAGACGGGGTCATCTGTCAGTTACGCTTTGACTGCTTGAAAAAGAACGCCATTCGTTTCTATGGGAAATTATGCCATTCGTTTCTATGGGAAATTATGCCATTCGTTTCTATGGGAAATTATGCCATTCGTTTCTATGGGAAATTATGCCATTCGTTTCTATGGGAAATTATGCCATTCGTTTCTATGGGAAATTATGCCATTCGTTTCTATGGGAAATTATGCCATTCGTTTCTATGGGAAATTATGCCATTCGTTTCTATGGGAAATTATGCCATTCGTTTCTATGGGAAATTATGCCATTCGTTTCTATGGGAAATTATGCCATTCGTTTCTATGGGAAATTATGCCATTCGTTTCTATGGGAAATTATGCCATTCGTTTCTATGGAAAATTATGCCATTCGTTTCTATGGAAAATTATGCCATTCGTTTCTATGGGAAATTATGCCATTCGTTTCTATGGGAAATTATGCCATTCGTTTCTATGGGAAATTATGCCATTCGTTTCTATGGGAAATTATGCCATTCGTTTCTATGGGAAATTATGCCATTCGTTTCTATGGGAAATTATGCCATTCGTTTCTATGGGAAATTATGCCATTCGTTTCTATGGGAAATTATGCCATTCGTTTCTATGGGAAATTATGCCATTCGTTTCTATGGGAAATTATGCCATTCGTTTCTATGGGAAATTATGCCATTCATATCTATGGGAAATTATGCCATTCGTTTCTATGGGAAATTATGCCATTCGTTTCTATGGGAAATTATGCCATTCGTTTCTATGGGAAATTATGCCATTCGTTTCTATGGGAAATTATGCCATTCGTTTCTATGGGAAATTATGCCATTCGTTTCTATGGGAAATTATGCCATTCGTTTCTATGGGAGATTATGCCATTCGTTTCTATGGGAAATTATGCCATTCGTTTCTATGGGAAATTATGCCATTCATTTCTATGGGAAATTATGCCATTCGTTTCTATGGGAAATTATGCCATTCGTTTCTATGGGAAATTATGCCATTCATTTCTATGGGAAATTATGCCATTCGTTTCTATGGGAAATTATGCCATTCGTTTCTATGGGAAATTATGCCATTCATTTCTATGGGAAATTATGCCATTCGTTTCTATGGGAAATTATGCCATTCGTTTCTATGGGAGTTTTTTTTTTTTTAGTTAACAATCTACTTTAAAGTAGACCTAAAGTGGCCAGAGGTGAATTTATGAAATGAGCTGTGCTGCTGTGCTTTGTCTGTTAGACGGGTGATATTTAGACTCTGAAATCATTGATGTCAGTTACGCTTTGACTGCTTGAAAAAGAACGCCATTCATTTCTATGGGAAATTATGCCATTCGTTTCTATGGGAGTTTTTTTTTTTTCAGTTAACAATCTACTTTAAAGTAGACCTAAAGTGGCCAGGGGTGAATTTATAAGATGGGCTGTGCTTGTGGGCTTTGTCTGTGAGACGAGAACATGGTTAGACTCTGAAATCATCAATGTCAGTTACACTTTGACTGCTTGAAAAACGAAGCCATTTATTTCAATGGGAAATTACGCCATTCATTTCTATGGGAATTGTTTTACTCTAAAGTGGACCTAAACTGTCCATGGGTGAACGTATGAGAGGAGCTGTGCTTCTGTGCTTTGTCTGTGAGACGGGTGATATTTAGACTCTGAAATCATTGATGTCAGTTACGCTTTGATTGCTTAAAAAACGAAGCCATTCAGTTCTATACGTAATACGTGGCGCTGTGCAAGTCTGAACGCCGGCGCTGTACGCTGAGGCTGTGAAAATGATGAATCGGACGCTACATGGCGTTATCCCAGTCGCTAAACAGATTCTGCTTGATAAATGTGTAATTGCTGCCGTGTCTGGCGTTCACCTGTCGCTACCTGTCGCTACCTCTCATTTACAAGGCGCTACCTGTCGCTACCTCTCATTTACAAGGCGCTACCTGACGCTACCTCTCATTTACAAGGCGCTACCTGACGCTACCTCTCATTTACAAGGCGCTATCTGTCGCTACCTGTCATTTACAAGGCGCTACGTGTCGCTACCTCTCATTTACAAGGCGCTATCTGTCGCTACCTCTCATTTAAAAGGCGCTACCTGACGCTACCTCTCATTTACAAGGCGCTACCTGTTGCTACCTCTCATTTACAAGGCGCTATCTGTCGCTACCTCTCATTTACAAGGCGCTATCTGTCGCTACCTCTCATTTACAAGGCGCTACCTGGCGCTATCCCTTCATGAATAAGGGCCTCAGTCTCAGTTACGCTTTGACTGCTTGAAAAAAAAACGCCATTCATTTCTATGGGAAATTATGCCATTCGTTTCTATGGGAGATTTTTTTTTTTCAGTTAACAATCTACTTTAAAGTAGACCTAAAGTGGCCAGGGGTGAATTTATAAGAAGGGCTGTGCTTGTGGGCTTTGTCTGTGAGACGAGAACATAGTAAGACTCTGAAATCATTGATGTCAGTTACACTTTGACTGCTTGAAAAACGAAGCCATTTATTTCAATGGGAAATTATGCCATTCATTACTATGGGAGATTCTTTTTTTAAGTTAACAATCTACTTTAAAGTGGACCTAAATTGTCCGGGGGTGAATGTATGAGGGGAGCTGTGCTTGCGTGCTCTGTCTGTGAGACTGGATGGTTGTTCGACCCTGAATTCATCGACGGCAGTTAAAGAATTTTGCCATTCAATTCTATGGAAGTTTCTTTTTTGGAGTCTACAATCCACTTTAAAGTAGACCAAAAGCTGCCAGCGTCTGTATGTCTTGCCCATGGCCTACATACCCTCATCAGAGCAGGGTTCCTTTAAGGCATCAGGCTTAATAACTGTCCAGCGCTGATAAGACGGCGGCGGCGGCGGTGGCGAGGTTTCTTGGTCACACAGTCAGCAGTTACATGAGAATTCTCTCTTTCTGTCAAACACAGGAAGTCGCTTTCTTAAAATAAAAAATGTCAGCGATCGTGACAGATACCAAACCCGACCCAACAACATCATAAAGGCAGAAGGGAGAAGAGCTTACACTCTATTAGGGTATAAGGGAGGATACAGGAGGAGAAGAGCTTACACTCTATTAGGATATAAGGGAGGATACAGGAGGAGAAGAGCTTACACTCTATTAGGGTATAAGGGAGGATACAGGAGGAGAAGAGCTTACACTCTATTAGGGTATAAGGGAGGATACAGGAGGAGAAGAGCTTACACTCTATTAGGGTATAAGGGAGGATACAGAAGGAGAAGAGCTTACACTCTATTAGGGTATAAGGGAGGATACAGGAGGAGAAGAGCTTACACTCTATTAGGGTATAAGGGAGGATACAGAAGGAGAAGAGCTTACACTCTATTAGGGTATAAGGGAGGATACAGAAGGAGAAGAGCTTACACTCTATTAGGGCATAAGGGAGGATACAGGAGGAGAAGAGCTTACACTCTATTAGGGTATTAGGGAGGATACAGAAGGAGAAGAGCTTACACTCTATTAGGGTATAAGGGAGGATACAGGAGGAGAAGAGCTTACACTCTATTAGGGTATAAGGAAGGATACAGGAGGAGAAGAGCTTACACTCTATTAGGGTATAAGGGAGGATACAGGAGGAGAAGAGCTTACACTCTATTAGGGTATAAGGGAGGATACAGAAGGAGAAGAGCTTACACTCTATTAGGGTATAAGGGAGGATACAGGAGGAGAAGAGCTTACACTCTATTAGGGTATAAGGGAGGATACAGAAGGAGAAGAGCTTACACTCTATTAGGGTATAAGGGAGGATACAGGAGGAGAAGAGCTTACACTCTATTAGGGTATAAGGGAGGATACAGAAGGAGAAGAGCTTACACTCTATTAGGGCATAAGGGAGGATACAGAAGGAGAAGAGCTTACACTCTATTAGGGTATAAGGGAGGATACAGAAGGAGAAGAGCTTACACTCTATTAGGGTATAAGGGAGGATACAGAAGGAGAAGAGCTTACACTCTATTAGGGTATAAGGGAGGATACAGGAGGAGAAGAGCTTACACTCTATTAGGGTATAAGGGAGGATACAGGAGGAGAAGAGCTTACACTCTATTAGGGTATAAGGGAGGATACAGAAGGAGAAGAGCTTACACTCTATTATGGTATAGGAGAGGATTCAGAAGGAGAAGAGCTTACACTCTATTAGGGTATAAGGGAGGATACAGAAGGAGAAGAGCTTACACTCTATTAGGGTATAAGGGAGGATACAGGAGGAGAAGAGCTTACACTCTATTAGGGTATTAGGGAGGATACAGAAGGAGAAGAGCTTACACTCTATTAGGGTATTAGGGAGGATACAGCAGGAGAAGAGCTTACACTCTATTAGGGTATAAGGGAGGATACAGGAGGAGAAGAGCTTACACTCTATTAGGGTATAAGGAAGGATACAGGAGGAGAAGAGCTTACACTCTATTAGGGTATAAGGGAGGATACAGGAGGAGAAGAGCTTACACTCTATTAGGGTATAAGGGAGGATACAGAAGGAGAAGAGCTTACACTCTATTAGGGTATAAGGGAGGATACAGGAGGAGAAGAGCTTACACTCTATTAGGGTATAAGGGAGGATACAGAAGGAGAAGAGCTTACACTCTATTAGGGCATAAGGGAGGATACAGGAGGAGAAGAGCTTACACTCTATTAGGGTATAAGGGAGGATACAGAAGGAGAAGAGCTTACACTCTATTAGGGTATAAGGGAGGATACAGGAGGAGAAGAGCTTACACTCTATTAGGGTATTAGGGAGGATACAGAAGGAGAAGAGCTTACACTCTATTAGGGTATAAGGGAGGATACAGGAGGAGAAGAGCTTACACTCTATTAGGGTATAAGGGAGGATACAGGAGGAGAAGAGCTTACACTCTATTAGGGTATAAGGAAGGATACAGGAGGAGAAGAGCTTACACTCTATTAGGGTATAAGGGAGGATACAGCAGGAGAAGAGCTTACACTCTATTAGGGTATAAGGAAGGATACAGGAGGAGAAGAGCTTACACTCTATTAGGGTATAAGGGAGGATACAGAAGGAGAAGAGCTTACACTCTATTAGGGTATAAGGGAGGATACAGGAGGAGAAGAGCTTACACTCTATTAGGGTATAAGGAAGGATACAGGAGGAGAAGAGCTTACACTCTATTAGGGTATAAGGGAGGATACAGGAGGAGAAGAGCTTACACTCTATTAGGGTATAAGGAAGGATACAGGAGGAGAAGAGCTTACACTCTATTAGGGTATAAGGGAGGATACAGCAGGAGAAGAGCTTACACTCTATTAGGGTATAAGGAAGGATACAGGAGGAGAAGAGCTTACACTCTATTAGGGTATAAGGGAGGATACAGAAGGAGAAGAGCTTACACTCTATTAGGGTATAAGGGAGGATACAGAAGGAGAAGAGCTTACAATCTATTAGGGTATAAGGGAGGATACAGAAGGAGAAGAGCTTACACTCTATTAGGGCATAAGGGAGGATACAGGAGGAGAAGAGCTTACACTCTATTAGGGTATAAGGGAGGATACAGAAGGAGAAGAGCTTACACTCTATTAGGGTATAAGGGAGGATACAGGAGGAGAAGAGCTTACACTCTATTAGGGTATAAGGGAGGATACAGGAGGAGAAGAGCTTACAATCTATTAGGGTATAAGGGAGGATACAGAAGGAGAAGAGCTTACACTCTATTAGGGTATAAGGGAGGATACAGGAGGAGAAGAGCTTACAATCTATTAGGGTATAAGGGAGGATACAGGAGGAGAAGAGCTTACACTCTATTAGGGTATAAGGGAGGATACAGGAGGAGAAGAGCTTACACTCTATTAGGGTATAAGGGAGGATACAGGAGGAGAAGAGCTTACACTCTATTAGGGTATAAGGGAGGATACAGGAGGAGAAGAGCTTACACTCTATTAGGGTATAAGGGAGGATGGTAGCTGGGCCCTATGCCTGACCTCACAATACCCGGGGGTGATCGGTGCAGATTAATGAGATTACACCCTGAATGCCGTCTGGCTGCTGTGCACCAACCTCTAACCACACAGGAACCTCCACCCTTCAGCCCTGATAGAGAATCTGCTCTCGCTCTGCCGCCCAATCAGGTTCTGCCTGGAGAAATCACAGAGGACAGGGACCTGGTTATATGTCCCAGCTGTGGATCTATACCCCATATACTATAATATTTATATATATATATATATATATATATATATATATATATACCTCCCAAGTTTCCCTGATTTGGAGGGGCTGTCCCTCTTTTGAGTCCATGTCCCCTTGTCCCTCTTTGAGGTGTAACATGCAGATCTGCAGCAATAAATGATTCATTTGTATATTCAAAGTGTTTCTATTGTAACTGTTACAATGTATCTCCTACCCATCCCTCAATGAGGGGGCGTGGCTTCATCCATCCCTCAATGGAGGCGTGGCCTAATTTTCTTTCTCACCCTAAAAAGTTGGTAGACCGGGCTGCCATCAGAAATGTCTGGGCCCCCTGCTGCAAAAGTTTATCTGAAGGGGGACCTGGAAACAGCTGCAGAATGCAGTGCCACGCCCCTTATTGGGGGTAGATTGTGCAGCCAGTTCTGGGCCCCCTGTGGCTCTGTAAGGAAAATGTGTTCTTAAAGGGACAGTTCAGTCTAAATAACTCTTGTGGTTCATGGGGGCAGCCATGATGGGATTACAACGGCTGCCACCGCATTGGCTTCTATTGAGAGGAGAAGGGGGAGGGGCTTTGTCTCATATATCTCAATAGGAGACAATGGGGTGGCATGCTGCCATAATCCCATCATAGCTGCCCCCATGAACCACAAGAGTTATTTAGACTAGACTGTCAGAGCCAGACTGAGCTGGATAGATGGGACTAGGAGGCAGGATGGATGAGTGGAGCTGGGAAGAGGATGGATGAGTGGAGCTGAATAGAGGTGAATGAGTGGAGCTGGAAGGAGGATGGATGAGTGGAGCTGGGAGGAGGATGGATGAGTGGAGCTGGGAGGAGGATGGATGAGTGGAGCTGGGAGGAGGATGGATGAGTGGAGCTGGGAGGAGGATGGATGAGTGGAGCTGGGAGGAGGATGGATGAGTGGAGCTGGGAGGAGGATGGATGGGTGGAGCTGGGAGGAGGATGGATGAGTGAAGATGAGTGGATCAGTGGATCAGGGGAGGAGAAGGATGGATGAGTGGAGCTGAATAGAGGTGAATGAGTGGAGCTGGGAGGAGGATGGATGGGTGGAGCTGGGAGGAGGATGGATGAGTGGAGCTGGGAGGAGGATGGATGGGTGGAGCTGGGAGGAGGATGGATGAGTGGAGCTGAATAGAGGTGAATGAGTGGAGCTGGGAGGAGGATGGATGAGTGGAGCTGGAAGGAGGATGGATGAGTGGAGCTGGAAGGAGGATGGATGAGTGAAGATGAGTGGATCAGTGGCGGAGAAGGATGGATGAGTGGAGCTGAGGGGAGGATGGATGAGTGAAGATGAGTGGATCAGTGGAGGAGAAGGATGGATGAGTAGAGCTGGGAGGGTTGGTTTGATAAGTCGAGCTTGAAATAGAATAGATGAGTGGAGCAGGAAGAGGGTGAATAAGTGAAGATGGGTGGATGAGTGGAGGTGGAGAGAAAGGGGGTAAACGCATTGAGGTGGGTGAATGAGCTGATAATTGTACCTGGAAAGTGGGATGGATGAGTGTAACTGGAAGAGTTGGTTTAGGACTTGGGAAAAGCAATAGGGTCAAGTTCAGGGGTTAGATTTGGGTCAGGTTTAAGAGTTAAGTATTAGAGCCCACTTTAGGGGTTAGCATCCGAGCAGGGCTGGGGTTTGGATCAGGTTTAGGAGGTTAGTATTAGAGTCTATCTTAGGGGTTAGCATCAGGTTAGGGCTGGGGTTTGGATCAGGAATAGGGGTTAAGTATTAGAGTCTATATTAGAGGTTAGCATCAGGTTAGGGTTTGGATCAGGAATAGGGGTTAAGTATTAGAGTCTATATTAGAGGTTAGCAATGTTAGGGCTGAGGTTTGGATCAGGTTTAGGGATTATGTATTAGAGCCCACTTTTGGGGTAGCATGATGTTAGGGCTAAGGTTTGGATCAGGTTTAGGAGTTAGGTATTAGAGCCCATTTTAGGGGTTAGCATCAGGTTAGAGCTGGGGCTTGGATCTGGAATAGGGGTTAAGTATTAGAGCTCATTTTAGGGTTAGCATTAGGTTAGGGCTGTGGTTTGGATCAAGTTTAGAGGTTAAGGATTAGAGTCCACTTTAGAGGTTAGCATGATGTTAGGGCTGAGGATTGGATCAGGTTTAGGGGTTAAGTATTAGAGCTTATTTTAGGGGTTAGCATCAGGTTAGAGCTGGGGTTGGATCAGGTTTAGGAGTTAAGTATTAGAGCCCACTTTAAGGGTTATCATGATGTTAGGGCTGGGGTTTAGATCAGGTTTAGAGGTTAAGTATTAGAGCCCATTTTAGGGTTTAGCATCGGGTTAGGGCTGGGGTTTGGGTGAGGTTTAGTGGTTAAGTATTAGAGCTCATTTTAGTGGTTAGAATTAGGTTTGTGCTGGGGTTTGGATCAGGTTTAGGAGTTTAGTATTAGAGTCCATGTTAGGGGTTAGCGTGATGTTAAGCCTGGGGTTTGGATCAGGTTTAGTACTTAAGTATTAGAGGCTATTTTAAGGGTTAGAATCAAGTTAGGGCTGGGGTTTGGATCAGGTTTAGAGGTTAAGTATTAGAGGCTATTTTAGGGATTAGCATGATGTTAGGGCTGGGGTTTGGATCAGGTTTAGGAGTTAAGTATTATTAGCTTCAGGTTAGGGCTGGGGTTTGGATCAGGTTTAGTAGTTAAGTATTAGAGGCTATTTTAGGGGTTAGCATGATGTTAGGGCTGGGGTTTGGATCAGGTTTAGAGGTTAAGTATTAGAAGCTATTTTAGGAGTTAGCATGATGGTAGAGCTAAGGTTTGGATCAGGTTTAGTAGTTAAGTATTAGAGGCTATATTAGAGGTTAGCATAATGTTAGAGCTGGGGTTTGGATCAGGTTTAGAGGTTAAGTATTAGAGCACTTTTTAAGGATTATAATGATGTTAGAACTGGGGTTTGGATCAGGTTTAGGAGCTTATTTTAGGGGATAGCATCAGGTTAGAGCTGGGGTTTGGATCAGGTTTAGGAGTTAAGTATTAAGAGCTTATTTTAGGGGTTAGCAACTCGTTTCCTGTTGATACGGAGAGCGACGTTTATCTGCTGCGGGATCGGCTCTCTTCACGCGGCGTTATCTCCAGCGGGGGACGCGTTTCGGCGCAGGGGAAGTAACGGTGCTTTTTTTTGGGTGGCGGTGAGATTGCGCAATGCAATAGATAATCATCATCAGCTTTATGCGCTTTAGTGATGCTGCTCCTTGTAGTGCCACCGCCAGGGGAGCCCGGCTTATCTACTCACTGTGGGAGGGGCCTAATGTATTAGCCGGAGTGGAGCTTTAACTTTTACTACTTTTTTTTTTTTTTAGTACTTTTATGTACTAAAGGCCGATTTTTTTCCATCCAATCAGGAGGCGCTGTCGGTGGTCAGCGAGGAACATGTGCTCTTCTCTCCGCTCCTGCTCAAGACCGAGATGCCCGATGAGTATCCGACCGCCGCGAAGGAGCGCGACCCCCTCCCCGAGACCACCTGGGGGTATCCCACCGAGCGCCAGCACTGCATCAAAGAGGAGGCCGAGGAGCATGTGACCAACAGGTGACACTGCATCATAATGCTCAGCATTTCCCATAGTGACACTGACCCTCACTATACCTTATACCCTAATAGAGTGTAAGCTCTTCTCCCTCTGTATCCTCCCTTATACCCTAATTGAGTGTAAGCTCTTCTCCCTCTGTATCCTCCCTTATACCCTAATAGAGTGTAAGCTCTTCTGTATCCCCCCTTGGGCTTTAATTTCTGTGAATGATTTGTATTCACTCCTTCATGTTTGTTCGTGTCTCAGGCTTCCCCCGTCAGCGGTGTCGTCCATGTTGGCCAACAAGCCGGAGGAAGAGAACGAGGCACCACACACCACCTACCAGCCCACCTACCCTGACACCACCAGCAGTGGCCCTGAGTCCCCTAACCACATCAATGGCGAAGAGAAGAGAGTCATCGTCCCTGCAGGTCAGCATTAAGGACTAAAGTTCTTGGATGGAATTAAAATGAAAGGGAGGATATAAGAGGAGAAGAGCTTACACTCTATTAGGGTATAAGAGGGGATACAGGAGGAGAAGAGCTTACACTCTATTAGGGTATAAGAGGGGATACAGGAGGAGAAGAGCTTACACTCTATTAGGGTGTAAGGGAGGATACAGGAGAAGAGCTTACACTCTATTAGGGTATAAGGGAGGATACAGAAGGAGAAGAGCTTACAATCTATTAGGGTATAAGGGAGGATACAGGAGGAGTAGAGCTTACACTCTATTAGGGTATAAGGGAGGATACAGGAGGAGAAGAGCTTACACTCTATTAGGGTATAAGGGAGGATACAGGAGGAGAAGAGCTTACACTCTATTAGGGTATAAGGGAGGATACAGAAGGAGAAGAGCTTACACTCTATTAGGGTATAAGGGAGGATACAGAAGGAGAAGAGCTTACACTCTATTAGGGTATAAGGGAGGATACAGGAGGAAAAGAGCTTACACTCTATTAGGGTATAAGGGAGGATACAGAAGGAGAAGAGCTTACACTCTATTAGGGTATAAGGGAGGATACAGGAGGAGAAGAGCTTACAATCTATTGCATTATAAGGGAGGGTTCCGATTCTGCTCCCCATAGTAACCATGATGCTTTGCTCCCGGCAGACCCCCTGGTGTGGACGCAGGAGCACGTGGCGCAGTGGCTGGACTGGGCGGTGAAGGAGTACGGCCTGTGTGATGTGAACACGTCGCTGATGCAGGGGGTGGACGGGAAGGAGCTTTGCCGGATGACTCGCGAGGACTTTCTGCGGATGGCGTCGTCGTACAGCAGCGACATGCTGATGTCACACCTCGCCTTCCTGCGCCAGAGTACGTAGCCTGCAAACCTCACCTGGCTTAATAAGAGGGCCCCTTTAATTTAGAGTGCAAGCTCCTCTGCCCCATATCTCTCATCTTTGACCCATTGCAGATGTATAGAAACAGACACTTGGCAGAACGAAGCCTTGAACACTACTGAATTTGTCGGTAGATAATGGTGGAGTCCCCCTTTAACAACTATCTATTTGAGGATAGAATACTTCTGACTTATTGCTAGAGGTCCCCTTTAACTTGCTTAATGGGTGGGCCCTGGGATCTTTTAGAGTGGTTGGTCCACTTTAAAGTGGAATAAAACCCAGGTTTTTCACTCACCTGATTTAAAGGGGCATCCCAATTTGGGATGTCACTCCACACTCCCACGATGCATGCGCGGGCGTCCAGCCAATACAAATAGATTGGACCTGTTCTGGATGAATGGTGTGCCCTCCCTGCCTGACCACAGGAGAGCTCATCAGCACGGGGATGCCACCATGGCCCAAGATCTTTGGGATCACCAGAAAGGTACGTTTTATGGAGATCCCAGGGGATTTTACACTAGTTCCTGCTAGCCCTGGATTCCCGAAGTCTCCATGGCCAAGCTAGTTCCTTCTCCCTGGGGCATCCCAAATTGGCCATGGAGTCTTCGAGAACCCAGTGTTGGCCGAAATTGGTTATTTAAATATATTTATTATTATTTATTTATTTATATGTATTTATTTATATTATGATATATATATATATATATATATATATATATATATATATATATATATATATATATATAATAATAATGTCAGTGGTTAAACCAAAGACCCAGAACCGCGCTAAAGAAATTATAACCTAAATAATACAGGAAAAAAATTGCTCAACGTGATAAAGTCCTTATCTCCAAATAGACCCAATACAATCAATAAACAATAAACACAGAGCATAAATATAAACTACACCCTCAGATCATTAGATCATGAAGTAAACAAAGATAAAAGTCCAAAAAATTCAAAAAATAAAAAAAGATGAAAAAAAGGATGTATATCCCACGGTGCATGCACTTCACATGTATATGTGCAAATAAATCCACCACCAAACGTGCAAACTCTTACCGACTTCAATGAAAATAGAAAGCCTTCAATTAATACTGTGCGGTATTGTTGCCACCAGTAAACTTCAGTGTGGATAGTGTACTCAAACGATAATCAAACTATATGTAGACTCCCCATCAGTGAAGCGCTTCCAGAAGATGTATACTCAAAGGCACCACTTCCAAGAGACTTCAGTCTCAGTAATTAGATGTAACTCAGATGTCATCAATTCATTAATGTAGAGAACAGAAAAAACGAATATAGTGTAATTCTGCAAAACTTCACCACTTTAATAAAATCAGGAATTGCACTCACATGATAAATGAATAAAGATGAGCATAAAAACACAGTGACAATCTCACCGGCGCTGGAATAAAACGGTCATCGGCTACGTCCCGAATCCCGGGCAATGATGTTCCAAATGTTTAAAACTTACAAAGTAAAAAGATCCTGGATCCACCGCTCGCCACCGCCGACGCGTTTCGTCGCCGTAAGGCAACTTTAACTATATATTTTATATATATATATATATATATATATTATTTAAATGTATTTATTATTATTTATGCATATTATGCATATGTATTTATTTATATTATTATATATTTATTTATATATATTATTTAAATATTTTTATTATTATTTATTTATATGTATTTATTTATTTATATTACTATATATTTATTTATATACATTATTTAAATGTATTTATTATTATTTATTTATGTGTATGTGTATATATATATATATATATATATATATATATATATATATATATTATAGGTATTTATATATATTATTTAAATGTATTTATTTAAATTTTCTTTAAAATGTAAAATTACTTTCTTGGCTATGGCTGGCGGGGCATCCCGATTTGGGATGCACTGTGTGTATCTTATAGATTCCAGGGCTTTTGGGGTGTGGGTTTTGATCCACTTTTAAGTCTGTTAAAGTGGAACAAAACCCAGGAATTTGACTTTCCGGGGTTTTTGGTCTGTGTCCCCGGGGCATCCTTCAATTTTGCCCTCTAGTTTGCCCAGTAAAACTCACCTCTCCTCAGTCCAACGGAGCATGTACGAGCTCTTGTCCAATCAGAGCCCGTGTTTACATCCTTCAGCAAAGCTATCTGATGCCCGTGCGCTCCCCATTGTAAACAATCAGAGCCCGCACATGTGCTGTTGGACCGGGGAAAGGTGAGTTATTACTGGCACCCTGGGGGGGGTTTCACACAATGGCGCCTCCCGATTCGGGATGCCCCAGGGGAAAGTCAGCAGCTGGCCCTGGAATATTTTAGATTCCCGGCCGGTTGCTGGTGGGGTTTTATTCCACTTTAAAACATCGCTAGGTAAAGCTCCAGCCAGGTCAGCTGCTGGCTTTCCCCCTGGGGCATCCCAAATCGTGAAATCGGGAACCCACCAGGGCGCCAGTACTAACTTACCTTTCCCCAGTCCAACAGAGCATGTGCGGGCTCTGATTGTTTACAATGGGGACAAAGTCATTTGAGAGTGGAAGAAGTTTTTTTTTTATTATTTAACATAACTATATATATCTGGAGTGCCCCTTAAAATTAAAAAGAAAATCCCCCCAAAAGAAATTCTAAAACCTAATGATAAAATGTAACACTTCCTGATACATTTGTATCCTTAGATGTTAGAACTGTATCAGCGAAGAGAAGAAACCTTTATGTTACATTATTCATGTTAAAGGGGGCCCCTAAGATTTACATAAGGAGCCAAAGACACATTCCACAGTTACTGTAAAGATACATTATTCAGGTTAAAGGGGACCTCTAGTATTACATGGAGATGTTTTAAATGAGTTCCTGATACATTTGTATCCTTAGATGTTATAATTGTATCAGCGAAGAGAAGAAACCTTTATGTTACGTTATTCATATTAAAGGAGGCCCCTAAGATTTACATAAGGTGCCAAAGACATATTCCACAGTTACTGTAAAAATACATTATTCATGTTAAAGGGGACCTCTAGTATTACATGGAGATGTTTTAAAGGAGTTCCTGATACATTTGGATTCTTAGATGTTATAATTGTATCAGCGAAGAGAAGAAACCTTTATGTTACATTATTCATGTTAAAGGGGGCCCCTAAGATTTACATACAGGAGCCAAAGAAACATTCCACCATCACTGTAAAGATACATTATTCATATTAAAGGGGACCTCTAGTATTACATGGAGATGTTTTAAATTAGTTCCTGATACATTTGTATCCATAGATATTAGAAATGTATCAGTGAAGAGATTTTATGTTACATTATTCATATTAAAGGTTAAGATTTACATACAGGAGCCAAAGACATATTCCACAGTTACTGTAAAAATACATTATTCATGTTAAAGGGGACCTCTAGTATTACATGGAGATGTTTTAAATGAGTCCCTGATACATTTGTATCCATAGATATTAGAACTGTATCAGTGAAGAGATTTTATGTTACATTATTCATGTTAAAGGGGACCCCTAAGATTTACATAAGGAGCCAAAGACACATTCCACCGTCACTGTAAAGATACATTATTCATATTAAAGGGGGCCTCTAGTATTACATGGAGATGTTTTAAAGGAGTTCCTGATACATTTGTATTCTTAGATGTTATAATTGTATCAGCGAAGAGAAGATACCTTTATGTTACATTATTCATGTTAAAGGAGGCCCCTAAGGTTTACATACAGAAGCCAATGATACATTCCACCGTCACTGTAGAGATACATTATTCATGTTAAAGGGGACCTCTAGTATTACATGGAGATGTTTTAAAGGAGTTCCTGATACATTTGTATCCATAGATATTAGAAATGTATCAGTGAAGAGATTTTATGTTACATTATTCATGGTAAAGGAACCCTCTAAAATTTACATACAGGAGCCAAAGACATATTCCACCGTCACTGTAAAGATACATTATTCATGTTAAAGGGGAACTCTAGTATTACATGGAGATGTTTTAAAGGAGTTCCTGATACATTTGGATTCTTAGATGTTATGATTGTATCAGCGAAGAGAAGAAACCTTTATGTTACGTTATTCATATTAAAGGGGGCCCCTAAGATTTACATAAGGAGCCAAAGAAACATTCCACCGTCACTATAAAGATACATTATTCATATTAAAGGAGGCCCCTAAGATTTACATACAGGAGCTAAAGACACATGTCACTGTAACTGTAAAGATACATTATTCATGTTAAAGGGGAACTCTAGCATTATATACAGCTGTTATACTATAATAAAAAGGGACATTCTCCAACTGTGAAAAGACATAATTTTGCTAAAGGGGACCTCTAGCTTAGAATTTTTTTTAGCAAGGGGAGCTCTATCTCTATATACAGCTCTTATACTATAATAAAAAGTGACATCATTCTGCTTTACATGAAGATGTTTTAAAGAAGTTAAAGAGGGATTCTTCTTCCACTGTAAAGATACCTTATTCTGTTAAGGGGGGTCCCTGACATTAACTGCTAATATATTACTGGTGTTAAAGGCATTTTTAGTAATCCTTTCCCTTCCCTTGTTTATGATTATGCCATTGCCTTGCTAAGGGAGTGTTGTACAATACCCTCACCCTGCCCTAACCCATTAGTATGGCATTGACCCTATGAGGATTTAAAGGGCAAGCTCCTTGACCCTATATGAACATTACTATACAATACCTTTAAACCAATGAGAAGGTCTAGCCTGACACCCCACCTTTACATTTGTTTATTTCTATACCACTGGCCTGCTCAGGGAGTGTTGTACAATACCCTCACCCTGCCTTTACCTAATAATATGTCATTGACCCTATGGAGGATTTAGAGCACACGCTCCTTGGCCCCATATCATTAATTATTCTACCTTTAACCCAATGAGAAAGTTAAGCCTATCTTTTACCACTGGCCCAGTAAGGGAGTGTTGTACAATATCCTCACAATGCCCTTACCCATTAATATGACACTTAACCTGTGAGGATTTAAAGGGCGAGTTCATTAACTCTATATCAATCATTACTATACAGTTCCTTTAAACCAATGACAAGGTCTAGCCTGACTCCCCACCTTTCATTTGTTTATTACTATACCATTGACCTGCTTAGGCAGTGTTGTACAATATCCTCACCCTGCCTTTACCTATTAATATGCCATTGACCCTATGAGGATATAGAGTGCAAGCTCCTTGGCCCCATATCAATCATTATTCTACCTTTAACCCTGTGAGAAAATTAAGCCTGACTCTCCACCCTTCCCTTGTTTAATACTTTACCACTGACCTGCTAAGGGAGTGTTGTACAATATCCTCACCACTTATCCTATGTGGATTTAAAGGGCAAGCTCCTTGACCCTATATCAATCATTACTATACAGTACCTTTAAACCAGTGAGAAGGTCTAGCATGACTCTCCAGCATTTCATCTGTTTATTACTATACTGACTATATTGACCTGCTAAGGGAGTGTTGTACAATATCCTCGCCCTGCCTTTACCTATCAATATGTCATTGACCCTATGAGGATTTAGAGTGCAAGCTCCTTGGCCCCATATCGATCATTATTCTACCTTTAACCCAATAAAGGCTTTCTACTGGCCTGCTAAGGGAGTGTTGTACAATATCCTCACCCTGCCCTTGTTTATGACTATGTCATTGGCCTGCTAAGGGAGTGTTGTACAATATCCCCACCCTGCCCTTACCCATTCATATGACACTTACCCTATGAGGGTTTAACGGGTAAGCTCTTCGGCACCATGTCAATCATTATTGATGAACTTTTTTGAATTACGGCGGGCTCTTCGACCTTCCCTTGTTCATTACTATGGCATTGGCCTGCTAAGGGAGTGTTGTACAATATCCTCACCCTGCCTTTACCAACGAATATGTCACTGACCCTATAAGGATTTAGAGTGCAAGCTCTTTGGCCCCATATCAATCATTATTGATTAACTTTTCTGAATTATGGTCTGGCTCTTCGACCTTCTCTTGTTCATTACTATGTCATTGGCCTGCTAAGTGATTGTCAAATAATATCCCCACCCTGCCCTTAGTTTAATACTGTACCACTGGCCTGCTAAGGGAGTGTTGTACAATATCCCCACCTTGCCCTTGTTTGTGACTATGCCATTGGCCTGCTAAGGGAGTGTTGTACAATATCCCCACCCTGCCCTTACCCATTCATATGACACTTAACCAATGAGGATTTAAATTGTAAGCTCTTTGTCACCAAGTCAATCATGATTGATGAATAATATGACACTTACACTATAAGGGCAAGCTCCTTGACCCCATATCAATGATTACTATTCAGTACCTTTAAACCAATGAGAAGGTCTAGCCTGACTCCCCAACCTTTCATCTGTTTATTACTATACTGACTATACTGACTATATTGACCTGCTCAGGGAGAGTTGTACAATATCCTCGCCCTGCCTTTACCTATCAATATGTCATTGACCCTATGAGGATTTAGAGTGCAAGCTCCTTGGCCCCATATCGATCATTATTCTACCTTTAACCCAATAAAGGCTTTCTACTGGCCTGCTAAGGGAGTGTTGTACAATATCCTCACCCTGCCCTTGTTTATGACTATGTCATTGGCCTGCTAAGGGAGTGTTGTACAATATCCCCACCCTGCCCTTACCCATTCATATGACACTTACCCTATGAGGGTTTAACGGGTAAGCTCTTCGGCACCATGTCAATCATTATTGATGAACTTTTTTGAATTACGGCGGGCTCTTCGACCTTCCCTTGTTCATTACTATGGCATTGGCCTGCTAAGGGAGTGTTGTACAATATCCTCACCCTGCCTTTACCAACGAATATGTCACTGACCCTATAAGGATTTAGAGTGCAAGCTCTTTGGCCCCATATCAATCATTATTGATTAACTTTTCTGAATTATGGTCTGGCTCTTCGACCTTCTCTTGTTCATTACTATGTCATTGGCCTGCTAAGTGATTGTCAAATAATATCCCCACCCTGCCCTTAGTTTAATACTGTACCACTGGCCTGCTAAGGGAGTGTTGTACAATATCCCCACCTTGCCCTTGTTTGTGACTATGCCATTGGCCTGCTAAGGGAGTGTTGTACAATATCCCCACCCTGCCCTTACCCATTCATATGACACTTAACCAATGAGGATTTAAATTGTAAGCTCTTTGTCACCAAGTCAATCATGATTGATGAATAATATGACACTTACACTATAAGGGCAAGCTCCTTGACCCCATATCAATGATTACTATTCAGTACCTTTAAACCAATGAGAAGGTCTAGCCTGACTCCCCAACCTTTCATCTGTTTATTACTATACTGACTATACTGACTATATTGACCTGCTCAGGGAGAGTTGTACAATATCCTCACCCTGCCTTTACCTATCAATATGCCATTGACCCTATGAGGATTTAGAGTGCAAGCTCCTTGGCCCTATATCGATCATTATTCTACCTTTAACAGAATGAACGCTTACTACTGGCCTGCTAAGGGAGTGTTGTACAATAACCCCACCCTGCCCTTACCCATTCATATGACACTTACCCTATGAGGATTTAAAGGGTAAGCTCTTTGGCACCATGTAAATCATTATTGATGAACTTTTTTGAATTACAGCGGGCTCTTCGACCTTCCCTTGTTCATTACTATGGCATTGGCCTGCTAAGGGAGTGTTGTACAATATCCTCACCCTGCCTTTACCTACTAATATGTCATTGACCCTATAAGGATATAGAGTGCAAGCTCTTTGGCCCCATATCAATCATTATTGATTAACTTTTCTGAATTATGGTCTTGCTCTTCGACCTTCTTTTGTTCATTACTATGTCATTGGCCTGCTAAGTGATTGTTAAATAATATCCCCACCCTGCCCTTAGTTTAATACTTTACCACTGGCCTGCTAAGGGAGTGTTGTACAATATCCCCACCCTGCCCTTGTTTGTGACTATGTCATTGGCCTGCTAAGGGAGTGTTGTACAATATCCCCTCCCTGCCCTTGTTTATGACTACGTCATTGGCCTGCTAAGGGAGTGTTGTACAATATCCCCACCTTGCCCTTACCCATTCATATGACACTTAACCAATGAGGATTTAAATTGTAAGCTCTTTGGCACCAATCATGATTGATGAACTTTTTTGAATTACGGTCAGGCTCTTCGACCTTCCCTTGTTCATTACTATGTAATTGGCCTGCTAAGGGAGTGTTGTACAATATCCTCACCCTGCCCTTACCCATTAATATGTAATTGACATAGTAGATTTTTATTTTAGCTTTTTCTCAGTGATGAACTCTACCCGGTTGTTTTCCCTGCAGACAGCCCCTCATTCACGTACCCGGTGGTGCCGAGCCCTCCGCCTCCTCCGCTGACCCCGAGGAACACGGTTAAGACAGGTGAGTAAGGCCAAGTCATGTGAATGTCTACCTGTATGGGTCACCTGACCGTGGGCAGCTTTGTGACTGGTGTTCTTGTGTTTTTTTTTTTGTAGAGCCCCTGTATGAAGAAGTGCGGCGGGGAAGCTGGAATACCACCAACAGCTCTATTGACAGAGGTACAGAGGCCAGCCAATCAGCTCCTCCCAATTTTACACACCCAGCCAATCAGCTTCTCCCAGTTTTACACACCCATTCTGGTATTGTCAAGCCGACAACATGTGGCCGGTCTATGGCAGCAGACCACCAGTGCTCAAAGCATGGTGAGATGCTCATCAGGAACATTGGGAACTGCGTTTCTATGTCTATACAACTCCTATCATAGATAAATGGCCAGCAACATCCAGCATTACCTACTACTCCTATCACAGATAAATGGCCAGCAACATCCAGCATTACCTACTACATCTATCATAGATAAATGGCCAGCAACATCCAGCATTACCTACTACTCCTATCACAGATAAATGGCCAGCAACACCCAGCATTACCTACTACTCCTATCATAGATAAATGGCCAGCAACACCCAGCATTACCTACTACTCCTATCATAGATAAATGGCCAGCAACACCAAGCATTACCTACTACTCCTATCATAGATAAATGACCAGCAACATCCAGCATTACTACTACTCCTATCACAGATAAATGACCAGCAACATCCAGCATTACCTACTACTCCTATCATAGAAAAATGGCCAGCAACATCCAGCATTACCTACTACTCCTATCATAGATAAATTCCCAGCAACATCCAGCATTACTACTACTCCTATCATAGAAAAATGGCCAGCAACATCCAGCATTACTACTACTCCTATCATAGATAAATGGCCAGCAACATCCAGCATTACCTACTACTCCTGTCATAGATAAATGGCCAGCAACATCCAGCATTACTACTACTCCTATCATAGATAAATGGCCAGCAACATCCAGCATTACCTACTTCTCCTATCATAGATAAATGACCAGCAACATCCAGCATTACCTACTACTCCTATCATAGATAAATGGCCAGCAACACCCAGCATTACCTACTACTCCTATCATAGATAAATGGCCAGCAACATCCAGCATTACTACTACTCCTATCATAGATAAATGGCCAGCAACATCTAGCATTACCTACTACTCCTATCATAGATAAATGGCCAGCAACACCCAGCATTACCTACTACTCATATCATAGATAAATGGCCAGCAACATCCAGCATTACCTACTACTCCTATCAAAGATAAATGGCCAGCAAGATCCAGCATTACCTACTATTCCTATCATAGACAAATGGCCAGCAACACCCAGCATTACTACTACTCCTATCACAGATAAATGGCCAGCAACATCCAGCATTACTACTACTCCTATCATAGATAAATGGCCAGCAACATCCAGCATTACCTACTTCTCCTATCATAGATAAATGACCAGCAACATCCAGCATTACCTACTACTCCTATCATAGATAAATGGCCAGCAACACCCAGCATTACCTACTACTCCTATCATAGATAAATGGCCAGCAACATCCAGCATTACTACTACTCCTATCATAGATAAATGGCCAGCAACATCTAGCATTACCTACTACTCCTATCATAGATAAATGGCCAGCAACACCCAGCATTACCTACTACTCATATCATAGATAAATGGCCAGCAAGATCCAGCATTACCTACTACTCCTATCAAAGATAAATGGCCAGCAAGATCCAGCATTACCTACTATTCCTATCATAGACAAATGGCCAGCAACACCCAGCATTACTACTACTCCTATCACAGATAAATGGCCAGCAACATCCAGCATTACCTACTACTCCTATCACAGATAAATGGCCAGCAACATCCAGCATTACCTACTACTCCTATCATAGATAAATGGCCAGCAACATCTAGCATTACCTACTACTCCTATCATAGATAAATGGCCAGCAACACCCAGCATTACCTACTACTCCTGTCATAGATAAATGGCCAGCAACATCCAGCATTACTATTACTCCTATCATAGATAAATGGCCAGCAACATCCAGCATTACCTACTACTCCTATCATAGATAAATGGCCAGCAACACCCAGCATGAGCTACTACTCCTATCATAGATAAATGGCCAGCAACATCCAGCATTACTACTACTCCTATCATAGATAAATGGCCAGCAACATCCAGCATTACTACTACTCCTATCATAGATAAATGGCCAGCAACATCTAGCATTACCTACTACTCCTATCATAGATACATGGCCAGCAACACCCAGCATTACCTACTACTCCTATCATAGAAAAATGGCCAGCAACATCCAGCATTACTACTACTCCTATCACAGATAAATAGCCAGCAACATCCATCATTACCTACTACTCCTATCACAGATAAATGGCCAGCAACATCCAGCATTACCTACTACTCCTATCACAGATAAATGGCCAGCAACATCCAGCATTACTACTACTCCTATCACAGATAAATGGCCAGCAACATCCATCATTACCTACTACTCCTATCACAGATAAACGGCCAGCAACATCCAGCATTACTACTACTCCTATCACAGATAAATGGCCAGCAACATCCAGCATTACCTACTACTCCTATCATAGAAAAATGGCCAGCAACATCCAGCATTACCTACTACTCCTGTCATAGATAAATGGCCAGCAACATCCAGCATTACTACTACTCCTATCATAGAAAAATGGCCAGCAACATCCAGCTTAACTACTACTCCTATCATAGATAAATGGCCAGCAACATCCAGCATTAACTACTACTCCTATCATAGATAAATGGCCAGCAACATCCAGCATTACCTACTACTCCTATCATAGAAAAATGGCCAGCAACACCCAGCATTACCTTCTACTCCTATCATAGATAAATGGCCAGCAACATCCAGCATTACCTACTACTCCTATCATAGATAAATGGCCAGCAACATCCAGCATTACTACTACTCCTATCATAGATAAATGGCCAGCAACATCTAGCATTACCTACTACTCCTATCATAGATAAATGGCCAGCAACACCCAGCATTACCTACTACTCCTATCATAGATAAATGGCCAGCAACACCCAGCATTACCTACTACTCCTGTCATAGATAAATGGCCAGCAACATCCAGCATTACCTACTACTCCTGTCATAGATAAATGGCCAGCAACATCCAGCATTACTACTACTCCTATCATAGAAAAATGGCCAGCAACATCCAGCTTAACTACTACTCCTATCATAGATAAATGGCCAGCAACATCCAGCATTAACTACTACTCCTATCATAGATAAATGGCCAGCAACATCCAGCATTACCTACTACTCCTATCATAGAAAAATGGCCAGCAACACCCAGCATTACTACTACTCCTATCACAGATAAATGGCCAGCAACATCCATCATTACCTACTACTCCTATCACAGATAAATGGCCCGCAACATCCAGCATTACCTACTACTCCTATCATAGATAAATGGCCAGCAACACCCAGCATTACTACTACTCCTATCATAGATAAATGGCCAGCAACATCCATCATTACCTACTACTCCTATCACAGATAAATGGCCAGCAACATCCATCATTACCTACTACTCCTATCACAGATAAATGGCCAGCAACATCCAGCATTACCTACTACTCCTATCATAGAAAAATGGCCAGCAACATCCAGCATTACCTACTACTCCTATCACAGATAAATGACCAGCAACATCCAGCATTACCTACTACTCCTATCATAGATAAATGGCCAGCAACATCTAGCATTACCTACTACTCCTATCATAGATAAATGGCCAGCAACACCCAGCATTACCTACTACTCCTGTCATAGATAAATGGCCAGCAACATCCAGCATTACTACTACTCCTATCATAGATAAATGGCCAGCAACATCCAGCATTACCTACTACTCCTATCATAGATAAATGGCCAGCAACACCCAGCATGAGCTACTACTCCTATCATAGATAAATGGCCAGCAACATCCAGCATTACTACTACTCCTATCATAGATAAATGGCCAGCAACATCCAGCATTACTATTACTCCTATCATAGATAAATGGCCAGCAACATCTAGCATTACCTACTACTCCTATCATAGATACATGACCAGCAACACCCAGCATTACCTACTACTCCTATCATAGAAAAATGGCCAGCAACATCCAGCATTACTACTACTCCTATCACAGATAAATGGCCAGCAACATCCATCATTATCTACTACTCCTATCACAAATGGCCAGCAACATCCAGCATTGCTACTACTCCTATCATAGAAAAATGGCCAGCAACATCCAGCATTACCTACTACTCCTATCATAGATAAATGGCCAGCAACATCCAGCATTAACTACTACTCCTATCATAGATAAATGGCCAGCAACATCCAGCATTACCTACTACTCCTATCATAGAAAAATGACCAGCAACACCCAGCATTACCTTCTACTCCTATCATAGATAAATGGCCAGCAACATCCAGCATTACTACTACTCCTATCATAGATAAATGGCCAGCAACATCCAGCATTACCTACTACTCCTATCATAGATAAATGGCCAGCAACACCCAGCATTACCTACTACTCCTATCATAGATAAATGGCCAGCAACATCCAGCATTACCTACTACTCCTATCATAGATAAATGGCCAGCAACACCCAGCATTACCTACTACTCCTATCATAGATAAATGGCCAGCAACACCCAGCATTACTACTACTCCTATCATAGATAAATGGCCAGCAACACCCAGCATTACCTACTACTCCTATCATAGATAAATGGCCAGCAACACCCAGCATTACTACTACTCCTATCATAGATAAATGGCCAGCAACACCCAGCATTACCTACTACTCCTGTCATAGATAAATGGCCAGCAACATCCAGCATTACCTACTACTCCTATCATATAAATAAATGGCCTGAAACATCCAGCTTTGCCGACAATTCCTATCATAGATAAATGGCCAGCAACATCTAACTTTACTACTACTCCTATCATAGATAAATGGCCAGCAATCTGTATTGTGTGTGATTGGATTAGCCGGGCTCCTCTGCCTATGTAAACAGAGCCCTGGACCTGGATATTTCTCAGTATATATATATATAGAACAGACCTACTTGCTATGATGTCATAAACCCAAAACACATTGTCATTAACTAAATTCGACCTCTGATTCCCCAGGTTCTCCCCCGCAGACGCCGACCATCAGCAGCAGCGGCCTGATCATGCGCAACACACAGGGTAAGTGTCCTACACTGCAGCAAACAGATTAAAGGAAAAGGTTTAAAGTGGACCAACACCCACCCCTGATCGGCCCGGGAATCTATAAGATTCCCAGGCCGATCAGCTCCCTCCCAAAATCGGGATGCCCCGCTGTGTGAAACCCCCCAGAAAACCCCTAAAAACGTACCTTATCAGTGACGGATAAGCCGCCGCCGCCTCCCGCGCGTCCCTCTAGCAGGGCGCACACCCGCACTGGCCATCTGTGAATGGGGGACACGCGAGAGGAGGCAGCGGCGGCGACGGCGGCTTATCCGTCGCTTGTCCGTCGCCGATAAGGTAAGATTTTAAGGGCTTTCTGGGGGGGTTTCCGATCGGGGTGCCCCGCAGAAGTGGACCAACACCCAGGATAGTGAAAATCCTGGGTGTTGGTCCACTTTAAACATATAGCGCCGACATATTCCACGGTGCCTAAAGAAGGACATTGTTCATTGGTTCTTTCATGTCTTTCATTACTGAAAAAAAATCCCCCCTCATCCTCCCGCTGATGATTGACCCTTCAATTTCTTCATTTAGCAGATCCATATCAGGTGCTCGGCCCCACAAGCAGCCGCCTCTCCAACCCAGGTGAGTCCTTTGCCTATGCAAGGAGGAAGAGCTTACAATCTATTAGGGTATAAGGGAGGATACAGGAGGAGAAGAGCTTACACTCTATTAGGGTATAAGGGAGGATACAGGAGGAGAAGAGCTTACACTCTATTAGGGTATAAGGGAGGATACAGGAGGAGAAGAGCTTACACTCTATTAGGGTATAAGGGAGGATACAGGAGGAGAAGAGCTTACAATCTATTAGGGTATAAGGGAGGATACAGGAGGAGAAGAGCTTACACTCTATTAGGGTATAAGGGAGGATACAGAAGAAGAAGAGCTTACACTCTATTAGGGTATAAGGGAGGATACAGAAGGTGAAGAGCTTACAATCTAATAGGGTATAAGGGAGGATACAGGCGGAGAAGAGCTTACACTCTATAAGGGTATAAGGGAGGATACAGAAGGAGAAGAGCTTACACTCTATTAGGGTATAAGGGAGGATAGAGAAGGTGAAGAGCTTACACTCTATTAGGGTATAAGGGAGGATACAGAAGGAGAAGAGCTTACACTCTATTAGGGTATAAGGGAGGATACAGAAGGAGAAGAGCTTACAATCTATTAGGGTATAAGGGAGGATACAGAAGGAGAAGAGCTTACACTCTATTAGGGTGTAAGGGAGAATACAGAAGGAGAAGAGCTTACACTCTATTAGGGTGTAAGGGAGAATACAGAAGGAGAAGAGCTTACACTCTATTAGGGTATAAGGGAGGATAGAGAAGGTGAAGAGCTTACAATCTATTAGGGTATAAGGGAGGATACAGAAGGAGAAGAGCTTACAATCTATTAGGGTATAGGGAGGATACAGAAGGAGAAGAGCTTACACTCTATTAGGGTGTGATAGACCTTCAGACATGTTGGAGGATCTCCCAGTGTATCACTGAGCAGTGCATTACTTTATCTGACAACATGTTGTTAATTAGGGTCAGTTAGCCCCCTGCGGCTATGGCCGGCTTTACCCCCTTAATCTGTGGGATAGGTAAGCCAGTACAGGGCCACATTGATTTCCAGGCAGGGGGGTAATTGCTGTGATTAGAGTGATGGGAATTAATCCTGCCCCTGCAGGAGCCATGTTTGCCCCATCAGGTGGCAGCAAACACCCCGGCCGGGCTAATCCTCATTACACAGTGTTCCTCTTCCCTGTTTAGGATCAGGTTTCGCCGTCCCTCACAGACGGCGGCCAGACTTGCTGGGGCAAGTAGCGGGGTCAGACGACCAGGGCGTGACCAGGGATGCCTCACCCCTCATCAGCCGACAAATGTGTTCATGTGGCTTTTAATTGTTTAGCTAATTGCCCTCTAATAGGCTTACTGGGCTCCCTGAGGGGGGTATGTACTGCTGCTGGGGCAACTGCGCTCCCCCATTAATATTCCCATTAAATGTCAATGTCCCCCTTATACTGTATCTGCAGATTAGCAATGACCCCCTTATACTGTATCTGCAGAGTAGCAATGTCCCCCCTTATACTGTATCTGCAGAGTAGCAATGTCCCCCCTTATACTATATCTGCAGAGTAGCAATGTCGCCCCTAATACTGTATCTGCAGAGTAGCAATGTCCCCCCTTATACTGTATCTGCAGAGTAGCAATGTCCCCCCTTATACTATATCTGCAGAGTAGCAATGTCCCCCCTAATACTGTATCTGCAGAGTAGCAATGTCCCCCCTAATACTATATCTGCAGAGTAGCAATGTCCCCCCTAATACTGTATCTGCAGAGTAGCAATGTCCCCCCTAATTCTATATCTGCAGAGTAGCAATGTCCCCCCTAATACTGTATCTGCAGAGTAGCAATGCCCCCCCCTTATACTATATCTTCAGAGTAGCAATGTCCCCCCAATACTGTATCTACAGAGTAGCAATGTCCCCCTTATACTGTATCTGCAGAGTAGCAATGTCGCCCCTTATACTATATCTGCAGAGCAGCAATGTCCCCCCTAATACTGTATCTGCAGAGTAGCAATGTCCCCCCTAATACTGTATCTGCAGAGTAGCAATGTCCCCCCTAATTCTATATCTGCAGAGTAGCAATGCCCCCCCCTTATACTATATCTTCAGAGTAGCAATGTCCCCCCAATACTGTATCTACAGAGTAGCAATGTCCCCCTTATACTGTATCTGCAGAGTAGCAATGTCCCCCCTTATACTATATCTGCAGAGCAGCAATGTCCCCCCTAATACTGTATCTGCAGAGTAGCAATGCCCCCCCCTTATACTATATCTTCAGAGTAGCAATGTCCCCCCAATACTGTATCTACAGAGTAGCAATGTCCCCCTTATACTGTATCTGCAGAGTAGCAATGTCCCCCCTTATACTATATCTGCAGAGCAGCAATGTCCCCCCTAATACTGTATCTGCAGAGTAGCAATGTCCCCCCTAATACTGTATCTGCAGAGTAGCAATGTCCCCCCTAATTCTATATCTGCAGAGTAGCAATGTCCCCCCTTATACTATATCTGCAGAGTAGCAATGTCCCCCCTAATACTGTATCTGCAGAGTAGCAATGTCCCCCTTATACTGTATCTGCAGAGTAGCAATGTCCCCCCTTATACTATATCTGCAGAGTAGCAATGTCCCCCCTAATACTGTATCTGCAGAGTAGCCATGTCGCCCCTTATACTATATCTGCAGAGCAGCAATGTCCCCCCTAATACTGTATCTGCAGAGTAGCAATGTCCCCCCTAATACTGTATCTGCAGAGTAACAATGCCCCCCCCCCTTATACTGTATCTGCAGAGTAGCAATGTCCCCTTTATACTGTATCTGCAGAGTAGCAATGTCCATCATACCAGTTCAATAGGCTTCTTAAGGATCTTTAGGATCTTAAGGATCTTTCACTGTAAAGGCATTTCAAACTGGTATCAATTGTTATTATTTTTATTGTTAATTATTATTGTTTATTATATATTATTATTGTTTATTGTATATTATTATTGTTTATTGCATATTATTATTGTTTATTGTATATTGTTATTGTTTATTGCTTATTATTATTGTTTATTGCATATTATTTTTGTTTGTTGTATATTATTATTGTTTATTGTATAGTGTTATTGTTTATTGCATATTATTATTGTTTATAGTGCCATCATAGTCTAGAGCCCATCGTCTATTTGCCCCATGCCATGTCTTTACCCCATAGTTAGTCCCTTGTTTATTTCTGGTGTCTGACTCTCCCCTCACCGGCTCCCCCTACAGGCAGCGGGCAGATCCAGCTTTGGCAGTTCCTCCTGGAGCTCCTCTCGGACAGCGGCAACTCGGGCTGCATCACCTGGGAGGGCGTCAACGGCGAGTTCAAGATGACAGACCCGGACGAGGTGGCGCGGCGCTGGGGCGAGCGCAAGAGCAAGCCCAACATGAACTACGACAAGCTGAGCCGCGCGCTGCGCTACTACTACGACAAGAACATCATGAGCAAGGTGCACGGCAAGCGCTACGCCTACAGGTTCGACTTCCAGGGCATCCAGCTGGTCCAGCAGTCGCACAGCAACGACCCCGCCGTCTGCAAGTACCAAGACGGGGGGTACTACACGCAGCCCAACAAAGCGCCCGTCCCCTTACCACCGCCGCCGCCCCACCACCATCACGGCCAGCCCCAGGCCTTGCCCGCCCTGTACTTCAGCGCACCAGTAAGCGGACTTTACCCAAGCCAGGGAGTGACGAGACAGCATGGTGGCCAGCTGGGGTCACACCTCGGAAGCTATTACTGAGCCGGAGTTCTGGCCAGCCAAGGAGGCCTGAAGAGACTGGCTTGTGCCCAGGAACTGACTTTACTGGCCTCATCAAGCCTCACCATCACCATGGCCCATCATGCAGGCCTTATCGATCATATCATCAGGCATCATCATGCCCCATCATGCAGGCCTTACCGATCATCAGGCATCACCATGCCCCATCATGCAGGCCTTACCGATCATCAGGCATCACCATGCCCCATCATGCAGGCCTTATCAATCATCAGGCATCACCATGCCCCATCATGCAGGCCTTACCGATCATCAGGCATCACCATGCCCCATCATGCAGGCCTTATCGATCATCAGGCATCCCCATGCCCCATCATGCAGGCCTTATCGATCATCAGGCATCACCATGCCCCATCATGCAGGCCTTATCGATCATCAGGCATCACCATGCCCCATCATGCAGGCCTTATCGATCATCAGGCATCCCCATGCCCCATCATGCAGGCCTTATCGATCATCAGGCATCACCATGCCCCATCATGCAGGCCTTATCGATCATCAGGCATCCCCATGCCCCATCATGCAGGCCTTATCGATCATCAGGCATCACCATGCCCCATCATGCAGGCCTTATCGATCATCAGGCATCACCATGCCCCATCATGCAGGCCTTATCGATCATCAGGCATCACCATGCCCATCATGCTGGCCTTTTCGATCATCAGGAACCACCATGCCCCATCATGCAGGCCTTATCGATCATCATTCCCCATCATGCAGGCCTTATCGATCATCAGGCATCATCATTCCCCATCATTCAGGCCTTATCGATCATCAGGCATCATCATTCCCCATCATTCAGGCCTTATCGATCATAAGGCATCACCATGCCCCATCATGCAGGCCCTATCGATCATCATCGCCCATCATGCAGGCCTTATCGATCATCAGGAATCACCATGCCCCATCATGAAGGCCTTTTCGGTCTTCATCAGGCATCACCATGCCCCATCATGCAGGCCTTATTGGTCTTCATCAGGCATCACCATGCCCCATCATGCAGGCCTTATCAACTCATCAGGCATCACCATGCCCCATCATGCAGGCCTTATCGACTCATCAGGAATCACCATGCCCCATCATGCAGGCCTTATCGATCCTCAGGCATCACCATGCCTCATCATGCAGGCCTTATCGGTCTCCATCAGGCATCACCATGCCCCATCATGCAGGCCTTATTGGCCTTCGTCAAGCATCACCATGCCCTTACACGTAGGCCTCATCAAACCTCATTATGCCCCCATCATGCAGGCTTATCGTTCTTCATTCAGCATCGCCATACCCTCTTGTCATCCAGGACCCTTACACGTAGGCCTCATCATGCCCCCATCATGCAGGCCTTATCATTCTTCATCCAGCATCGCCATACCCTCATCAAGTAGGACCCATCAAGGATCATTAACCCTCATCATGTCCCATTATGTAGAGCTTATCATGCTCAAGCATGTAGGCTTCATTGTGCAGGGTAGGATGTTGTTCTTAATGAAGCCCCATCGTCTAGCCCTCATCATTCCTCATGTTGTCCTTTCAAGACTTACCATGTAGGACCCATAACGCATCTTTATGTTGGACTCATTGAGTATTGTCATGTAGGTCTCGCCATGCCCAAACATGTAGGCCTTATCAAGCAGATTGGGATGTTATTCTCCATGAACCCACATAGTCTAGGCTTCATTGTTCCTGATCATGTTGTCCTTATCAAGACTCTGTATGTGGGACCCATAATGCCCATTATATTGGCCTCATTAAATCTTGTCATGTAGGTCTCATCATGCTTATCAGGTCCCAGCACGTAGGCCTCATCATTACATGAAGGAACGTGCAAGAGGTTTGAGGAGCCATAGGCCCCCTCTTTATATTTTGTCTTGTAGGACACATCTTGCCCAGTCATGTAAGCCTCATTGTGCTTCTCCATGAAGCCATATTGTCTAACCTCATCATTCCTCTTCATGTTGTCCTTATCAGGACTCTCCATAAGCCTAATTATGTTGGCCTCATTAAGTCTTGTCATGTAGGCCTCATCATGCCTATCGAGTCTCACCACATAGGCCTCATCATTACATGAAGGGTCATAATAGGGGTTTGATGAGCCATAATAAGCCCCTCTTGGCTTGTCTTGCCGGACCCATCTTGCCCAATCACGTAAGTCTCATTGTGCAGGACTTATCATTCTCTATTAAACCCCATCATCTAGGCCTCATCCTGCCTATCAATGTTGGCCTTATCATATAGGCCATGTAGGATTTATTATGCCTCATCAATCCTTATCATTCTGCATCAAGCTTCACCACGCTTCATCATCAGACCTGGTCTTGTAGAACCCATGTTCCCCTATCATGTCAGACACAACATGTCCCAGCATGTAGGCCTTCTCCAGCAACCCCTCTTATCTAGGCCTCAATAACCCTCATCATAAAGTCCATATCATATCTTGCCATGTAGGACCCATAATGCCCCATGATGTCGGACTCATCGTGTCCAACCATGTGGACCTCATTGTGCAGGTCGTATCATTCTCCATCAAGCTCCATCATCTGGGCCTCACCATTTCCTTATCAAGCTCTGCAAAGTAGGACCCATCATGCCCAAAGTTGGCCGCATTAAGTCTTGTCATGTAGACCTCATCATGCATATGAAGCCTCACCATATCATATAGACCTCAACATTACATGAAGGGACATGAAGGGTTTGAGAAGAAAAAAAGACCCTCATGATGGCTTGTCTTGTAGGACCCATCTTGCCCAATCACATAAGAACTTATCATTCTCCATTAAACCCCATCATTTAGGCCTCATCCTGCCTATCAATGTAGGCCTTATTATATAGGCCATGTAGGATTTATTATGTCTCATCAAACCTTAGCATGACCCATCTTCATCAAGCTCCACCACGCCTAATCATGTAGGCCCCTTTGGCCTCATTATATAGAACCCATTTTGCCCCATCATGTCGGACACAACATGTCCCAGCATGTAGGCCTAAGCATTCCCCAGCAAGCCACCCTTACACCCTCATCATAAAGTCCATATTATACCTTGCCATGCAGGACCTATAATGCCCCATGATGAAGGGCTCATCATGTCCGGCCATGTGGATCTCATTGTGCAGGTCATATCATTCTCCATCAAGCACCGTCATCTGGGCCTCACCGTGTCCTAATCAAGCTTTGCAAAGTAGGACCCATCATGCCCTACGTTGGCCACATTAAGTCTTGTCATGTAGACCTCATCATGCCTATGAAGCCTCACCATATCATATAGGCCTCAACATTACAGGAAGGGACATAAAGGGTTTGAGAAGTCATAATAAGCTCCTTATGATGGCTTGTCATGTAGGACCCACCATGCCCTATCATCAGGGCCATGACATCCCTCATCATGTAGACTTTCTCAAGTTTTGTAATGTAGGGCCCATCATGCCCAAGCATGTAGTCCTCAGCATGCAGGCCTTATAATTTCTTATAATACCCTTATTATGTCCAATCCTATAGGTCTCGGCAGATAGGCCTTAGCAAACCTTTTTATGTAGGCCTCACAGAGCCTTAACGTGTAGGACTCAACCGGAATTACTTTGGTCTCATTATTGCCTATCATGGAGATCTCTTTATGGCCCATCAATACTCATTATGTTGCCCTTATCATAAAGGCTTATCATTCTTCATTACGCCCAATAATAGATGTCTCTTTGCATCATGCCCTATCATGGAGGCCTCAACATGAAGGCCTTATCCTTTGTCATCATCCTCATCCTATAGGCCTCATTGAGCCTGGCCAGATAGGCCCAGATAAACCTGTTCAGGTCATGTGAGCCATGGGAGGCCTTATCATTCCTCATTAAACCACAGCATAGATGTTTAGGTCTCATCGTGCGCATTGTGCCATCTCCATCATGGAGGCCTTATTATTCCTCACCATCCTATGAGGTCTCATGGAGCCGGGTCATGTAGGTATTACTGAACCCTTTCCATCATGTAGGTTGCACCATGCCTCTTCCTGGAGGCCTCATTGTTCCTCATCAAACCTCACTGTGCTCCATCATGTTGCCCCATCATGTTGAACCACATCAGGTAGGCCTTATGGAACCTGCTCTTCATGAAGGCCTGATTAAGACTTATCCTTTAGGCCTCATCGTATTCCTTCATGTGGACTTACAGGAGCCTCATCATTCCTCTTTACAAAACATCAGCTCAAGATAAATGACAAAACCCATTAATATACAGAAGAATGGCCATTGGGGTGAAGTGAGTCATCTCTGGACTCTAGCGCGTCCCATCTATTCTATTAGGGGACCAATTTCCTGGACTTCTTTTTTTATACGGTTTATGTCTTTTGTGTTATTTGATTATTTTTAGCTATTAAAGGCATTATCGATTGTCCTTCTGATCATTCCTCTGTTACCATCACTGCGCAAACCTGGACCAAACCATCAGCATCCAAGAGGATCCGGGGAGCTTTTCTCCTCCTGTATCCTTCCTTATACCCTAATAGAGTGTAAGCTCTTCTCCTCCTGTATCCTCCCTTATACCCTAATGGAGTGTAAGCTCTTCTCCTCCTGTATCCTTCCTTATACCCTAATAGAGTGTAAGCTCTTCTCCTCCTGTATCCTCCCTTATACCCTAATAGAGTGTAAGCTCTTCTCCTCCTGTATCCTCCCTTATACCCTAATAGAGTGTAAGCTCTTCCACCCTCTGTAATATTTAGTGAGCCTGTTCCAGGTTGGTGACTCTATAGATACTGCAGGGAAACGAACAGCCAGACACTTTTTGAAAATCAAAGATTTCAATGTCCTGACTCAGCAGCGCAGTGTCCCAGGAAATCACTTTACAATGTGGCGGCCATGCAGTGAGGAAGTGATGGTGGGGGTGACAAGGTGAGGCCAGGCCAGCGCTGAGTGTGATGGAGATGTGCAGCCCCATATCCTGTGTGCTGCAGCACCCCTCTTCCTGCTCACACACAGCTGCCTTCCTGTTTACCAGGAAACGGGACAATGGCCGAGGCCCACAATGGCCCAACCTGATAGGGCGTCCTGCTAAGTGACAGCGCTCGAGTGGCAGCTCTTCACCCCGAGACCTCAGAGCAACAGCCACTGCTTATCAACTTGAATTAGTGTAAAAGCATTTACCTCTGTCACACACTGATACATAGACATAAAATGTCTATAGTGATGCATAAATAAGGTATCTATAAAACTGGGGTAATATATATATATATATATATATTATAATCAAACACATACACGCTGTATGCTGTGCTATTTTAAGTGTATATTTTATTTGTATACTGTGCTGAGTACACATATAAATATATCATATATATTTATATATTATTGTGCTTTTGGTGATCTATAAATAAACAATATTGTGATAGATAGATAGAGGTAATGTATGCTGTATATATATATATACACACACACACACACACCCCATACACCACCTCTCTTGCTTGCTCTCTTTTACTATTGCATATTTATAGAGCACTGTTAGCTCTAAGCTCATACTTAAATATATATATATATATATATATATATATATATATATATAAATATATATATATATATATATATATATATATAGTTATTTATAGAGTTCCATTATCTATAAAATAAAAAAAAAAATATATATATATATATATATATATATATATACATACTATTATAATTATAATATATATTATAATTATATTATTATTATTACATTATATATATATATATATATATATATATATATATATATATATATATATATATAATTTCATATATACAAATTATTATTATTATATAGTATATTAATATACACACATAGTACATCTCTCTTTCTCTCGCTCTATATATTATTGTTTATTTATTGAGCATCATTATAGATAAATATATACTACAGCACAGTATATAAAAATATATATATATACATATATGTTTATTCGCTATTACAGAGCGCCTCAGACGCTGTAGTAACATGGCCGGCATTGATGAATTTGATGTGTGAGTTGCTATAAGTACAGCGCTATATGGGAGCAAACGGTAGCGACTGGTCAGTGTGAGCGGCTCAAACCATATTCATCAAAAAAAAAACAGCCACAAACATCGCCGGCGCTCAAAATCATGTAATTGTAGCCCAGAGCACCAGAGGCTGTGTGATTAAAGTCTGTTTATGAACATGTATCCACCAGTAACAAAGCGAAAACATATGGAATGACATTGTTATAACACTGTGACATTAATACTTTAATACCAGACATGTAATGACAATTCTACAAAAATATAAAAAATCAAACGTTTTCAAAAAATGTATTTAAACAGCCCAGGAGAGGTCACACAATGATTTCATTAAAAAAAATAAAAATAAAAAAAATTAAAAGAAAACCCTGTTTAAAGAGAAGAAAACTAATGTCCATTGAAATGTATGGGAGAGCGACAGGTAATACCAGGCTCTGGAAGCTAGAGCGCCGGCGCTATACACTGAGCCACCTGTAATAATACATGTGACGCTACATGGCGCTGTTAGAGGCGCTATACACTGACCTGCCTGTAATAATACATGTGACGCTACATGACGCTGTTAGAGGCGCTATACACTGACCTGCCTGTAATAATACATGTGACGCTACATGACGCTGTTAGAGGCGCTATACACTGAGCCACCTGTAATAATACATGTGACGCTACATGGCGCTGTTAGAGGCGCTATACGCTGAGCCACCTGTAATAATACATGTGACGCTACATGGCGCTGTTAGAGACGTTATACACTGACCTGCCTGTAATAATACATGTGACGCTACATGGCGCTGTTAGAGGCGCTATACACTGACCTGTCTGTAATAATACATGTGACGCTACATGGCGCTGTTAGAGGCGCTATACACTGAGCCGCCTGTAATAATACATGTGACGCTACATGGCGCTGTTAGAGACGTTATACACTGACCTGCCTGTAATAATACATGTGACACTACATGACGCTGTTAGAGGCGCTATACACTGACCTGCCTGTAATAATACATGTGACACTACATGACGCTGTTAGAGGAGCTATACACTGAGCTGCCTGTAATAATACATGTGACGCTACATGGCGCTGTTAGAGGTGCTATACACTGACCTGCCTGTAATAATACATGTGACACTACATGGCGCTGTTAGAGGAGCTATACACTGACCTGCCTGTAATAATACATGTGACGCTACATGGCGCTGTTAGAGGTGCTATACACTGACCTGCCTGTAATAATACATGTGACACTACATGGCGCTGTTAGAGGAGCTATACACTGAGCTGCCTGTAATAATACATGTGACGCTACATGGCGCTGTTAGAGGAGCTATACACTGACCTGCCTGTAATAATACATGTGACACTACATGACGCTGTTAGAGGCGCTATACACTGACCTGCCTGTAATAATACATGTGACACTACATGGCGCTGTTAGAGGTGCTATACACTGAGCTGCCTGTAATAATACATGTGACACTACATGGCGCTGTTAGAGGCGCTATACACTGACCTGCCTGTAATAATACATGTGACACTACATGGCGCTGTTAGAGGCGCTATACACTGACCTGCCTGTAATAATACATGTGACGCTACATGGCGCTGTTAGAGGAGGTATACACTGACCTGCCTGTAATAATACATGTGACACTACATGGCACTGTTAGAGGCGCTATACACTGACCTGCCTGTAATAATACATGTGACGCTACATGACGCTGTTAGAGGCGCTATACACTGACCTGCCTGTAATAATACATGTGACACTACATGGCGCTGTTAGAGGCGCTATACACTGACCTGCCTGTAATAATACATGTGACGCTACATGGTGCTGTTAGAGGCGCTATACACTGACCTGCCTGTAATAATACATGTGACACTACATGGCGCTGTTAGAGGCGCTATACACTGAGCTGCCTGTAATAATACATGTGACACTACATGACGCTGTTAGAGGCGCTATACACTGACCTGCCTGTAATAATACATGTGACACTACATGGCGCTGTTAGAGGCGCTATACACTGACCTGCCTGTAATAATACATGTGACGCTACATGACGTTGTTAGAGGCGCTATACACTGACCTGCCTGTAATAATACATGTGACGCTACATGACGTTGTTAGAGGCGCTCACCAGAATCGCTTTGATAAATGTGGTTTTGCGTACAGCGCCCGGCGTACACCGTTCTATATCTGTCGCTACGAGGCGCAACCTGCCACTATCCCTTGATGAATAAAGCCCTTGGTAAATATAAAAGGTATCGGGGACACTTACCTCTCCCATTTTAGTAATGTTTTTCATGTGGTGACATCACCAGGCTTGGACTGGCCCTGAGGGTTACCGGGGAATCCCCTGGTGGGCCCCTGGACCCCTTTGAGGCCCTTTATCACCATCTATAGCTTATTTATGTTTTATTTATTAATGTATTAATTCATTTATTTATGTTGCTGGTCCTGGGCTGGTGATACCGGAATCTAAGTGTGGGGTGGGCCCCCAGAATTCTACTCGTAGGCCCGAGACACCCCAGTGTCACAGCTCGCTTATTATGGGACGCTATGGCTGAAGCTCGCTTATCACAAGAAGAATTAATGGTTGGTAATTGGCAAAACAGATATAATAAGAGAAATCAGAGAGGGTGCTATTCAGATCCGCGGCGTCTCGCCACACTCACAACCCCCGATAGAATCATAGCAGAGAGGAATTTTGGATCTAAAGCACACCACACATATCAAGTTAATTTGCAAATAAAAATTGTATTTAGGCATCATACTGAACAATCTCTGATAGTGAACCCGAGCAGAAAACGGATACAAATAAGGAATTCAATATGCACGTAAAACAGGATGATGTCATCAGGAGCGTTTGACCACCTTAGTCAAGAGGAGAAAACAAAGAAGATTAATGCCAGCATCTATAGTGGCGTAACTAAGAGGCGCTGGTAGACTAGGGCCCTTATTTAACAAGGGATAGCGCCAGGTAGCGAATGGTGAGCGAACGGTAATGACGAGAACGCCGGCTCCCCACCGCAATCACACATTTATCAAGCCGATCCTGCTTAGCGACTGACAGAGCGCCAGATAGCGACTCATTCATCATTATTCCAGCCTCACCCCACAGCGCCAGCGTCCGACCTTGAACAGCGACAGGTATGACCTCTCGCTACCTGGCGCTCTCCAATGCATTTCAATGGAGCAATCTTTAAATATTCATAATTAATTGCTATTAATGTTTTTTTTTACTGGCAAAAATTCTGTGACCACTTCTGCAATGTTAGATTTTTTTTTTAAGGTAAAAAAAAACAAAAAAATTTGTGCAGAATTGATATTACAGGTCTGATATTAATGTATTCATATTACAAAATGTTTATAAAAACTTGTTTTTTTTTTTTTTTTGAAAAATATGGTTGTTTGGGGGTTAAAAAACTACTTTTAACCCATCGCCGCCAGCGCTCTGGGGTTTAAACAAGCATTTCACAGCGCGAGAATTTTTTGAGCGTGATTTTTTGATGAATATGGTGGAAGCCGGTCGCTCTGACCAGTCGCTATCATGCGCACCCATACAGCGCGGAACATGTCAAACAGCGACTCCTAAACCCGTATTCAATATTACCGCACACCGACTGAGTCGCTGTCAACAACCGAACAACGGGCAAGCACAGCGAATACTAGCGGGCGCTGTGAAAATACCGCTACTGTCGCTCATCTGTCGCTACCTGGCGCTATTAATGAATCGGCCTCAAAGTAATATATTAGAGAGATCGGGAGGAAGAAAGGTTATTGGTGGTATCAAAGGTTTTTCATTAGAGTATTTGAGGTGTAATCGGCCCGTCTTGGGCACGAGTTAATAAGCGGAGAGGGGGGGGGGTTTGTTCCCTTTGGGCCTCTCTGGATGGGTCCCTGTAAGACGGGGATCCTGTGTGGGACCTGTGGAGCCCAAGGAGAAGCAAAAAAAAACACTCATGTATAACCATCCCAATATACACACATATAGAGACCATGGACTCTCACACTGAGGAAGCCATAGGCGAAACGCGTCTGTGAAGGAGTTCCAATTTGTGCTACAAACTATTGAGGGAAAAACAGCTCGTTACAAACTGAGGAAAAAAACACCCATCAATTTGCTACAAACCGAGGAGAACCCCAACTGGAAAAGACCATATACGGATGGGCAAGTAACCAAGCCCCTCCTACCTTTAACAGAGACTCACTATTATCAACTTTTGGAGCCTATTCATTGTACATTTTGGGTTATGGACAAAGCTTTGCACCACATGTGATGGTAACATTGTTTTCCTGGTGCCACCCACATTTTTTCTAGTATATATATTAAATGATGGTGCCATCAAAGATCATACAATAAACATGCGATAGAAGTATTAGCAAGTGGCAGCGGCAAATGATCGCAAGTTACACGCCTGCGTTTCAGAGCCCGCGGCCCCTTTGTCAAGCCCTCTACGCCATTCATCAGGAGCGCGCTAATACCACCTCATAGACGCGTATGGTAATATATTGTTACCTAGTCTACCAGCGCCTCTTAGTTACGCCACTATAGATGCTGGTATTAATCTTCTTTGTTTTCTCCTCTTGACTAAGGTGGTCAAACGCTTCTGATGACATCATCCTGTTTTACGTGCATATTGAATTCCTTATTTGTATCCGTTTTCTGCTCAGGTTCACTATCAGAGATGTCTATCTGATAGTTGTTCAGTATGATACCTAAATATAATTTTTATTTGCATATTAACTTGATATGTGTGGTGTGCTTTTGATCCTAAAATCCTTTCTGCTATGAAGCTCGCTTATCTCCTGTGTATGTGTATGTACATTATATCCTAAGGAAACGGCTCCATCTAGTGGTCACTACATTATATTGCTGGCTAATGAGATTCTAGCTAAAGCTGAATATCCTAAGGAAACGGCTCCATCTAGTGGTCACTACAATATATTTCTGGCTAATGAGATTCTAGCTAAAGCTGAATATCTATAGGAAACGGCTCCATCTAGTGGTCACTACATTATATTTCTGGCTAATGAGATTCTAGCTAAAGCTGAATATCTATAGGAAACGGCTCCATCTAGTGGTCACTACATTATATTGCTGGCTAATGAGATTCTAGCTAAAGCTGAATATCTATAGGAAACGGCTCCATCTAGTGGTCACTACATTATATTGCTGGCTAATGAGATTCTAGCTAAAGCTGAATATCTATAGGAAACGGCTCCATCTAGTGGTCACTACATTATATTGCTGGCTAATGAGATTCTAGCTAAAGCTGAATATCCTAAGGAAACGGCTCCATCTAGTGGGCACTACATTATATTGCTGGCTAATGAGATTCTAGCTAAAGCTGAATATCTATAGGAAACGGCTCCATCTAGTGGTCACTACATTATATTGCTGGCTAATGAGATTCTAGCTAAAGCTGAATATCTATAGGAAACGGCTCCATCTAGTGGTCACTACATTATATTGCTGGCTAATGAGATTCTAGCTAAAGCTGAATATCTATAGGAAACGGCTCCATCTAGTGGTCACTACATTATATTGCTGGCTAATGAGATTCTAGCTAAAGCTGAATATCTATAGGAAACGGATCCATCTAGTGGTCACTACATTATATTGCTGGCTAATGAGATTCTAGCTAAAGCTGAATATCTATAGGAAACGGCTCCACCTAGTGGTCACTACATTATATTGCTGGCTAATGAGATTCTAGCTAAAGCTGAATATCCTAAGGAAACGGCTCCATCTAGTGGTCACTACATTATATTGCTGGCTAATGAGATTCTAGCTAAAGCTGAATATCTATAGGAAACGGCTCCATCTAGTGGTCACTACATTATATTGCTGGCTAATGAGATTCTAGCTAAAGCTGAATATCCTAAGGAAACGGCTCCATCTAGTGGTCACTACATTATATTGCTGGCTAATGAGATTCTAGCTAAAGCTGAATATCCTAAGGAAACGGCTCCATCTAGTGGTCACTACATTATATTGCTGGCTAATGAGATTCTTACTAAAGCTGAATATCCTAAGGAAACAGCTCCATCTAGTGGTCACTACATTATATTGCTGGCTAATGAGATTCCAGCTAAAGCTGAATATCCTAAGGAAACAGCTCCATCTAGTGGTCACTACATTATATTGCTGGCTAATGAGATTCTAGCTAAAGCTGAATACCCATTACAGCCGCAGTGTGGGCGCTCACCCTCCTTTACAGCCGCCGTGTGGGCGCTCACCCTCCTTTACAGCCGCCGTGTGGGCGCTCACCCTCCTTTACAGCCGCCGTGTGGGCGCTCACCCTCCTTTACAGCCGCCGTGTGGGCGCTCACCCTCCTTTACAGCCGCAGCGTGGGCGCTCACCCTCCTTTACAGCCATGATGTGTGCGCTCACCCTCCTTTACAGCCGCCGTGTGGGCGCTCACCCTCCTTTACAGCCGCAGTGCGCGCGATCACCCTCCTTTACAGCCATGATGTGTGCGCTCACCCTCCTTTACAGCCACGATGTCCCCCCCCCCCTTTACAGCTGCTTCTGTCCTCTGCTATAGCCCCGCAGCTGGGTTAGGAATTGTAACTAGGGCTTATTTTTCAGGGTAGGGCTTATATTATATTAGCAAAAGATGCTAGAAAAAAAAAAAAGGACTTATTTTCAGGTGAAACAGGGTAGCTACAGCTGAATGTCCATAGGAAACTGCTCCCTCTAGTGACCACTACATTGTACTGCAAGTTAATAAGACTCTCTAAAGCTAAATACGTATAGGAAAACCCCAGTCAGTCTTATTGGTAATGGCATTTGCATTAATCCTCCAGGATGGCTTAGCCAATGTCTATAGGAAACTGCTCCCTCTAGTGGCCACTACATTGTACTGCAAGTTAATGAGATTCTCGCTAAAGCTAAATACGTATATAATAAAGACTTAGACATCAGATTTTTTATGGCCGATTTGGGCCAACTTATAATAATTGTATTTTTTGTTAACTAATCACTTGCTCTGTGTATTCTAATTATTTTATTGCTTGCTGAGCCTATTGGGGATATTGGGTTCTTACACGTTTGAGCAGAATTCATACTTTCAACTAATTGTGTAAAATATCTAAATCTTCTAAGCGCGGGTTTTCATTTTATATAAATACCTTGTAAAGCGCTACCGACGTTGATGGCGCTATATAAATAAACAATAATAATAATAATAGGAAAACTCCAGTTAGTCTTACTGGTCATGGTATTTGCATTAGTCCTCCAGGATGGCTTAGCTAATGTCTATAGGAAACTGCTCCCTCTAGTGGCCACTACATTGTACTGCAAGTTAAAGAAATACTAGCTAAAGCCAAATACGTATAGGAAAACCCCAGTTAGTCTTACTGGTTTCTATCAGTCCTCCAGACTGGCTTAGCCATTGTCTATAGGCAACTGCTCCCTCTAGTGGCCACTACATAGTACTGCAAGTTAATGAGATTCTCGCTAAAGCTAAATACGTATAGGAAAACTCCAGTTAGTCGTAATGGTATTTGCATTAGTCCTCCAGGAAGGCTTAGCCATTGTCTATAGGCAACTGCTCCCTCTAGTGGCCACTACATTGTACTGCAAGTTAATGAGATTCTCGCTAAAGCTAAATACGTATAGGAAAACTCCAGTTAGTCGTAATGGTATTTGCATTAGTCCTCCAGGAAGGCTTAGCCATTGTCTATAGGCAACTGCTCCCTCTAGTGGCCACTACATTGTACTGCGCAAGTTAATGAGATTCTAGCTAAAGCCAAATACGTATAGGAAAACCCCAGTCAGTCTTACTGGTAACTGTATTTCCTCCAGGACGGCTTAGCATCCACCTCCTCCTCTCCTGCACAGGAAACACAAAACTTGAAGCATTAATAGGCCCCGCCCCTTCCCTTTGGCGCTCAGTCGTTTTAGCAAGCAGACAGGAACGAGCAATAAAACCCAAAAAGGGGAGACTCCCGTGCTACCAACCCAACAGGATGAACACTAGAGGGGTTCCCCGTCCCTCTAGTGTTCATCCTGTTGGGTTGGTAGCACGGGAGTCTACCCTTCGTTTTTTTTGGTCCCCCGTAGGACGCCATCCTGGAGGACAAATGGAAATACCATTATCGGAGCGTCCTCCAGGATGGCTTAACCAACGAAAGAAAGTGACCCCATGTGACCTACACCAGGACGAGCACAATGCTTGCAAGACCTTCGAGCCAAAGACCTTCTGTCCTCAGCAGGTCCACCCTATATTGCTTCAGAAGACCAAGTGGTCGGCTCGCAAATGCCGCCATTGTACGCCCAAGAAGCCGATACCGCCCTTGTAGAGCGTGCCTTACTGGCTTCCGCAACTGAAGCTCGATATGCCGCCATGATAGCCACCCCAATCCATCTTACGATGGAAGCTCTGGAGGCTTGAAGGCCTTGTTTCTTTCCACAGAACGAGACGAGGAGATGAGGATCCGAGCTTCTCCAATCCTCCATGATAAAAAGAAGAATGCTGCTCGCATAGTTTTAGCCGGCTGGAATCTTGTCCCTGAGCCGGCTCAATAGCCAATAGGACCACTTCCCAGGAATCATTGGCAAATAAAGTGGATCCGTCCTTAAAAGTATCCTGATAAGTATGGTGCCTTAAACTGGACCCTCACCCTGAATAAGAGTCTATCTTATATGTTTCCCAAACCCTGTACATACAGACTGCCCACATTAATCCGGACCTTCACCCTGAATAAGAGCCTATCTTATGTTTCCCACACCCTGTACATATAGATTGCCCACATTAAAGTGGACCAACACCCAGGATTTTGACTATCCTGGGTCTTGGTCCACTTCGGTGGGGCACCCCCGATCGGGGTGCCCCGCTGTGTGAAACCCCCCCAAACCCCCCACCTCTCCCCGCTCCCAGCGCCGACGTACAAGGTAAGAACTTGAACGTCTAAGCGGCGGCGGCCGCCGCCGCCTCCCTCGCGTCACTTTGAACGCGCGCGCCCCCGCGCCGGCCATTCGCAGACGGCCGGCGCGGAGGCGCGCACGCCTACAGGGGCGCGAGGGAGGCGGCGGCGGCCGGCCGACGCCGAAGATAAGGTGGGTGAGTTGGGGTGTTTGGGGGGGTTTCACCCCGCGGGACATCCCGATCTCGGATGTCCCGCGGGGTGGGGGGTGATCGGCCCGGGAATCTTATAGATTCCCGGGCCGATCACCCGTGGGTGTTGGTCCACTTTAATCCGGACCCTCGGCGGCACCCGTACCCTAGAGCCCTTTAAAGAGTTTGGGCTTTTCATGAAATGATGCTGAAGGTCCAGTTGAAGGGCGTGCAGAGTAGGAGTGTGAAGTCACCCCGCATGTCCAGGTTTAAAACTTCTGCATGACTTTTTTTTAGGTTTTTTTTTTTATTTACAATAACAGCCTGTTCCAATCACATAAAAAGATATTCCTAAAAAAAAAAAAAACACTATAAAAGGGGCGCGGCCCTGGTCACATGACCTGTTAGCACTCTATACAAAGTAGGACCTGCAGACACACACTATAAAGGACACACAATACAATGGTGCCCAATAGAAAGGACCACAATACTCACCTCCCGCCAACCTTTAGTCATTGCCAGGGTTGTGCACAGTACTCACACGCTGTGGTTGAACGCCTTTAGCTGTAAGGGTGGACCTAAACTGGCTGCGATTGGACGAGGAGCCGCCCGCTTGAGCCATAGGACCGGTGGGAGAGGCGAGTTCGTTGGGGGTTTCCCACAGCGGGGCACCCCCTATTAGGATGCCCTGGGGGCAAGAACCACACCCAGGACAGTCAAAATCCTTGGTTTCGGTCCACTTTAATCAGCCAATCGGCGACCTAAAAAAATATAATGTGAGCATGGCCTCAAAAAAAAAAAAACTTGAGATTTAAAACCCAGAGGTGCTCATTATGGGACGGCGGGAGAGGGTTTGGCGCCGCATTAAAGTGGACTAAAAACCAGGGATTGTGACTATCCTCGGGTTTGGATCATTGCCTCATAGGGAATAAATCAAGGCAACCAGACGTTTCGCGACCTCAAAAATTACGATGTGGGCGTGGCCTCTGCAAAAAACATTGAGATTTAAAACTGGGCCACCGCCCCCCCAGAGGTGCTCGTGATTGGAGGGCGAGAAAGGGTTTTGTGCAGCTTTAAAGGGGATCACAACCCAAGGCTTTAAAGTCGATCACAACCCAAGGCTTTAAAGTCGGATCACAACCCAAGGCTTTAAAGGGGGATCACAACCCAAGGCTTTAAAGTCGGATCACAACCCAAGGCTTTAAAGGGGATCACAACCCAAGGCTTTAAAGGGGATCACAACCCAAGGCTTTAAAGGGGATCACAACCCAAGGCTTTAAAGGGGATCACAACCCAAGGCTTTAAAGGGGATCACAACCCAAGGCTTTAAAGGGGATCACAACCCAAGGCTTTAAAGGGGATCACAACCCAAGGCTTTAAAGGGGATCACAACCCAAGGCTTTAAAGGGGATCACAACCCAAGGCTTTAAAGGGGATCACAACCCAAGGCTTTAAAGGGGATCACAACCCAAGGCTTTAAAGGGGATCACAACCCAAGGCTTTAAAGGGGATCACAACCCAAGGCTTTAAAGGGGATCACAACCCAAGGCTTTAAAGGGGATCACAACCCAAGGCTTTAAAGGGGATCACAACCCAAGGCTTTAAAGGGGATCACAACCCAAGGCTTTAAAGGGGATCACAACCCAAGGCTTTAAAGGGGATCACAACCCAAGGCTTTAAAGGGGATCACAACCCAAGGCTTTAAAGGGGATCACAACCCAAGGCTTTAAAGGGGATCACAACCCAAGGCTTTAAAGGGGATCACAACCCAAGGCTTTAAAGGGGATCACAACCCAAGGCTTTAAAGGGGATCACAACCCAAGGCTTTAAAGGGGATCACAACCCAAGGCTTTAAAGGGGATCACAACCCAAGGCTTTAAAGGGGATCACAACCCAAGGCTTTAAAGGGGATCACAACCCAAGGCTTTAAAGGGGATCACAACCCAAGGCTTTAAAGGGGATCACAACCCAAGGCTTTAAAGGGGATCACAACCCAAGGCTTTAAAGGGGATCACAACCCAAGGCTTTAAAGGGGATCACAACCCAAGGCTTTAAAGGGGATCACAACCCAAGGCTTTAAAGGGGATCACAACCCAAGGCTTTAAAGGGGATCACAACCCAAGGCTTTAAAGGGGATCACAACCCAAGGCTTTAAAGGGGATCACAACCCAAGGCTTTAAAGGGGATCACAACCCAAGGCTTTAAAGGGGATCACAACCCAAGGCTTTAAAGGGGATCACAACCCAAGGCTTTAAAGGGGATCACAACCCAAGGCTTTAAAGGGGATCACAACCCAAGGCTTTAAAGGGGATCACAACCCAAGGCTTTAAAGGGGATCACAACCCAAGGCTTTAAAGGGGATCACAACCCAAGGCTTTAAAGGGGATCACAACCCAAGGCTTTAAAGGGGATCACAACCCAAGGCTTTAAAGGGGATCACAACCCAAGGCTTTAAAGGGGATCACAACCCAAGGCTTTAAAGGGGATCACAACCCAAGGCTTTAAAGGGGATCACAACCCAAGGCTTTAAAGGGGATCACAACCCAAGGCTTTAAAGGGGATCACAACCCAAGGCTTTAAAGCGGATAAAAAACCAAGGCTTGACTATCCTGGGTTTCGTTTATTGCCTCCTAGGGAACAAAATCAAGGCAGAGAAAAGACGGGGGACAGGAAACGAGGGGCGGGGCCGCGTCCGTCCAATCCCTGCATTGCAGTGTCACAACTTTCCACCATTAAGTCTTTACTTTAAAATAATTAAAGAGAAAAAAAAAAAAAAAAGTGGGCAGGGCCTCCCTCCCTTAGGGGAAGGTCTCCGGGTCTGTACAGTTCTATCAAGTGTCCGCGTGAGGTTATCTGAGGCCGAGCTTCTTCTTCTCCTTCTGTTTCTTGCGCACCACGTCGATGTTGCGATCCCTCCACATGCTCTTCCTCAGCTTGATGGGGCGCGACCCCACGTATTTACCTGGAGGGGGAAACAAACAAAGAGACACTGATACAACGTAAGGAGCCGGGCCGCCGGAAGTCACGTGACCTGCGTTGGGCAGATGCATAACCACAATAAGCTCTGAATTAATGGACAGGAAGTCACGTGACCTGCAATCGGCAGATGCATATCCACAATAAGCTCTGAATTAATGGACAGGAAGTCACGTGACCTGCAATCGGCAGATGCATATCTACAATAAGCTCTGAATTAATGGACAGGAAGTCACGTGACCTGCAATCGGCAGATGCATATCCGCAATAAGCTCTGAATTAATGGACAGGAAGTCACGTGACCTGCAATCGGCAGATGCATATCCACAATAAGCTCTGAAGTAATAGACAGGAAGTCACGTGACCTGCTTTTGGCAGACGCATATCCACAATAAGCTCTGAATTAATGGACAGGAAGTCACATGATCTGCACTCGGCAGATGCATATCCACAATAAGCAATAAGCTCTGAATTAATGGAGTGGGTTTTGGTCTGCTTCAAAGCATAACAAAAGCCATCAGCGGTCGGCTTGGAATGTAAAAGATTCCAGGGCCGGCCGCTGGCTTTCCCCACGGGGCATCCCCATTCGGAAACTCCCAAGCTCGCCAGTAATTACTTACCTTCCCTAGTCCAAAGGTGCGCGCTCTCGTCCAATGAGAGCCGCCAGTCGTGACTAATTCAGCAAGCGGCTCCCATTGTTTCGAATGGGAAGCGCGCGCTCCCGCCACAGCCAATCAGACGAGTCAATGGGAGGCGTTTGCCAAAAGGAGGCAAGAGGCGCAAACTGAGCGCCCGCACCATTGGACGCAGTGGAGGAGAGGAGTTTGAGCTTTCACACAGTGGGGCATCCCAAACCAGGATACCCGCGGGAAATGGAACAAAAAACGCGGGAAAGTCAAATACTCGGGTTTTGTTCTGCTTTAAAAGGCTCCCGGGAGAAAGGACCAAAACCCAGGATAGTCAAAATCCTAGGTTTCGGTCCTTTCTCCCGTTGTGTGAAACCTCCCAGATTGCCGAAGGTATTTTCTGATTGGCTGGTGTCATCTGGCAGACTAATCTGATTGGACGGGAGCCCACACATGCAACCGAATCTATTCTCTGATTGGCTGGTGTCATCTGGCAGACTAATCTGATTGGACGGGAGCCCACACATGCAACCGAATCTATTCTCTGATTGGCTGGTGTCATCTGGCAGACTAATCTGATTGGACGGGAGCCCACACATGCAACCGAATCTATTCTCTGATTGGCTGGTGTCACCTGGCAGACACATCTGATTGGACGGGAGCCCCTAGTCTGCCTGGAGTCTATAAGATTCCCGGGGCCAATTGATTCCCTCTCCCTGAAGCATCCAAAATCGGGATGCCCCATTATGTGAAACCCCCGCAGGTCACCCCATACACTTACCTTCTTTCCCAGTCGTTGTTTTTACAGGGAAGCGGGGGATTCGGCCATCAGCGCGCTTGGAGCCGAGCTGATCAGAGCGCTCTGATTGGACAAGAGGCGCGCACGCGCCGTAGGACCGGGAAGAGGCGAGTTTGGGCGATCTGGGGGGGGGGGGGGGATAACACACCGGGGCATCAACCAAAACCCAAGATAGTCAAACTCCTAGGTTTTGGTCTGCTTTAGTCACGCACGCCACACATTGCAGAGCCCGCGCGTGCACCATTGAAATGAAAGGAGAGACCCTGGAAGGGAGGGATGCCCCAGGGGAAAGTGAGCGTAGTGAAAATCACAGGTTTGGGTCCACTTTGAAAAGCCGTGCCTTACGCATGGGCTTCGGCAGAGACATCCTTTGCCGCCGACTCCCGCCAATCACGGGGCGTCAGCGCTTCATTCATCCGATGTTGAAGCGTGCGCTTTAGGTCCTCTTTACGGAGGAGCAACGAGCCGGGGAAAAGGCGAGTAAGTCGGGTGATCGGAGGGGGGTCCGACACAGCATCTCAGTTTGGGATGCCCTATATAAGTAGCCTCCCTTTTTATAGGGCATCCCGATTTAGGATGCCCCACCGTGTGACCCCCCCTCCCCCAAGTTCACAACTTCCTCCAAGAAAGTAACCTTTATTTGTTTTTAAAGTGGACCGAAACCCTTCAGCCCCAGTCTATAGTACTGCAGGGGCCGGCAATTACCTGTCATTAGGGCATCAAGACTTACCCACCAATCCCTCGCCGCCCTGCAGCATCCAGGAGGTGGTACCTACAATAGATTGCTGGGTGATGTCATCTATTTTCTGATTGGCTGGTGTCACCTGGTAGACTAATCCGATTGGACAGGAGCCCACACGTGCAACCTAATCTATTTTCTGATTGGCTGGTGTCACCTGGTAGACTAATCCGATTGGACAGGAGCCCACACGTGCAACCTAATCTATTTTCTGATTGGCTGGTGTCACCTGGTAGACTAATCCGATTGGACGGGAGCCCGCACATGCAACCTAATCTATTTTCTGATTGGCTGGTGTCACCTGGCAGACTAATCTGATTGGACGGGAGCCCGCACATGCAACCTAATCTATTTTCTGATTGGCTGGTGTCACCTGGCAGACTAATCTGATTGGACGGGAGCCCGCACATGCAACCTAATCTATTTTCTGATTGGCTGGTGTCACCTGGAGGACTAATCTGATTGGACGGGAGCCCACACATGGAACCTAATCTATTTTCTGATTGGCTGGTGTCACCTGGAGGACTAATCTGATTGGACGGGAGCCCGCACATGCAACCTAATCTATTTTCTGATTGGCTGGTGTCACCTGGCAGACTAATCTGATTGGACGGGAGCCCACACAAAGATTACTTGGCTTTCGCTGAGTGTTTTCTTACACAAGTTGCCCCGGTAAAGCAGACCAAAACTGATGCGTGTGGGAAAACACATGACTTTAAAGCAGACTGAAACACATTTGGCACCAAGCTCACGCGTCGCAGGCTCACCGTTCATCTCTCGGTACTGGGTGACCTAATCTATTTTCTGATTGGCCGGCGTCACCTGGCAGACTAATCCGATTGGACGGGAGCCCACACATGCCAGAGAGGGTTTCTTACACGGGAAACTCCAGTAAAGCAGACCAAAACCTTGTTAAGTTAAAATGACCTTTAAAGCAGACCGAAACCCATTTGGCACCGAGCCCATACACGCAACCTAATCTATTTTCTGATTGGCTGGAGTCACCTGGCAGACTAATCTGATTGGACGAGAGCCCACAGAGCTAAGATTACTTGGCTTTCTCTGAGGGTTTCTTACACTGGAGTTAAAATGACCTTTAAAGCGGACTGAAACCCATTCGGCACCACGCTCACTGTGCATTTCCTGGTACTGGGTGACCTAATGTATTTTCTGATTGGCTGGTGTCACCCGGCAGACTAATCTGATTGGACGGGAGCCCACAGAGCTAAGATTACTTGGCTTTCGCTGAGGGTTTCTTACATGGGATGCCCCGGTAAAGCAGACCAAAACTGAGGCGTGTGGGAAAACACCTTATGATCTTTAAAGCGGACCAAAACCCATTCGGCATGGAGCTTGCGCTTTGTAGGCTCACCGTTCATCTCTCGGTACTGGGTGACCGAATCTATTTTCTGATTGGCTGGTGTCACCTGGCAGACTAATCTGATTGGACGGGAGCCCACAGATGCTAAAGAGGGAAGATTACTTGGCTTTCGCTGAGGGTTTCTTACACGGGATGCCCCAGTAAAGCAGACTAAAACCGAGGCGTGTGGGAAAACACCTTATAACCTTAAAGCATAACAAAACCCAGTTGGCATGGAAAACCTTGGAAGTTAAAATGACCTTAAAGCAGACCAAAACCTATTCGGCACCAAGCTTGCTCTTCGTAGGCTCACCGTTCATCTCTCGGTACTGGGTGACCTAATCTATTTTCTGATTGGCTGGCATCACCTGGCAGACTAATCTGATTGGACGGGAGCCCACACATGCAACCTAATCTATTTTCTGATTGGCTGGCGTCACCTGGCAGACTAATCTGATTGGACGGGAGCCCACACATGCAACCTAATCTATTTTCTGATTGGCTGGCGTCACCTGGCAGACTAATCCGATTGGACGGGAGACCACACAGGTCACAGAGCTAAGATTACTTGGCTTTCGCTGAGGGTTTCTTACACAGGATGCCCCTGGTAAAGCAGACCAAAACCAAGGAGTGTGGGAAAACACCTTATAAGCAGAACAAAACCCATTTGGCACAGAAAACCTTGGAAGTTAAATGACCTTTAAAGCGGACCGAAACCCGCTCGTCACCGAGCTCACCGTTCATCTCTCGCATGGCGCGCACGTAGTCGTTGGGGTCCTTGAAGCTGACGAAGCCGTAGCCCTTGGTCTTGCCCGTGCGCTTATCCCGGATCACCTTGGCCTTCAGGAAGGACGGGTAGCGGCTGAACGCCCTCGCCAGGATGTCGTCGTTCACCTCGTTGCCAAGGTCGCCGCAGAATATCCGGAAATCGTCTGCGGGGGGGAAGAGAGAAGGAAGCGTCTGTGAAGCCCAACATCTATGCCCCGCCCCCTCCACCCCGGGTAGCCCCGCCCCAATCAGACTTACCCGACTCCCAATCCAGCAAGCTGGCGTCTTCCCAGACCGTCCCGGCGGCCGTGCGGATGCAGCGCTTCATCTTCTCCGCCTTGGATTTCTTCTTTTCCTCCTGCGCCGGCTCTAGCACCACCTGCTGGGCAGAGATGGTCGTTACAGGAAGAGGACATAGGGACTTGCCAATGGTTTATAAAGCTGGCGAATGACTAGCCAAACATGGTCAAGAAAATAAAAAAAACAGCAAGTCCAGCTGCCTTGATTTATTACTGCAGATATACTGTCACCCGGATGAAGACGCTTCACCATATATACTATAACTGGAGGGAAATCTACCCCCTATTTCACACTGGGCAGCCCTTAAAGTGGACCAAAATGCAGGATTTTGACTATCCTGGGTTTTGGACCTTTCCCCCCCCCGATCAGGGATGTCCCGCTGTGTGAAACCCCCCAGATCGCCAAAGTTAACTCACCTCTTCCCAGTCCTACGGCGCATGCGAGGCCGCTCGTCCAATCAACGCGCTTGGAGCTGCTGATGTCACGTTGTCTAAGGCAGCCGCATCCCCCGCTTCCCTCTAACAGGGAGAGCGCTAGAGGCATAGCGGGGGGGGGGGGGGGGGGGGGGGTGAAGAATCGATCGGACTGGGATTCTTATAGATCTTATAGAACAAAAAGGGAGGAGAACAGGACTTCCATCCCGGGCCTTTGCCACTTGCCCCCCCCCCCCCCCCACTATTTGTTAAAGTGGACCAAAACCCAGCGCGATCGGCCCAGGAATCTATAACATAAATAAAAAAAAAAAAAAAAAAGAATTGGGATGCCCCACTGTGTGAAACCCCCCAGATTCGCCCCGTACACTTACCCCCCCGGTCCAACGGCACATGCGCGAGCCGCGGGCGCATCCCCGCTATCCCTCTAGCAGGGCGAGTGGCCATGCCAGTCGTTTGTGAATGGCGGCACGGGCACACTCCCTGTTAGAGGGAATGGGGTGAGCGCGCTCGGAGCGCTGGCATTAGACAATGTGAATTCAGCGGATCCGAGTGGCTGCGCATGCGCCGTAGGAACGGGAAGAGGCGAGTTGGTTTGGGTGATTCACACAGCGGGGCATCCCCGATCGGGGGAAAGGACCAAAACCCAAGATAGTCAAAATCCTGGGTTTTGTTCCATTTTAATAGGCACCACAATCTTTTCTGATTGGATAAGAGCCTGTGCATGCGCAGAGGGCGCGAGGCAGGATTTGTGGCGATCATCGCATCCTGGACCCGGGATTGCCACCACTGTAAACCCGCTCCCGCGGTGCATGCGCACACTCCTCTGCGGCAACGGATGTCATTAACCTCCTCCCAGGCCTTCCTTAAAATGTGTGTAGGTCCACCTTAATAGCGACAAGGCCTCACCTCAGGCTGCACGGGCTCCGCCTCCGGCATGGCCGGACCAATCACGGCTTCGTCGAAGCTCACATCCTTGTCTTCCACCACGGGCAACGCCTCCACCACTTCCTCCTGTAGAAAAAAAAACAAATAGCCAAAGAAAGAAGAAGGAGGAAGAAGAAAGAAGAAAGAGGAAGGAGGAAGGAAGGAAGGAAGGAAGAAGGAAGGAAGAAAGAAGAAGAAAGAGGAAGGAAGGAAGGAAGGAAGGAAGAAAGAAGAAAGAGGAAGAAAAAGAAGGAAGGAAGAAGAAGAAGGAGGAGGAGGAAGGAAGAAGAAGGAGGAGGAGGAAGGAAGAAGAAGGAGGAGAAAGGAGGAAGAAGAAGGAGGAAGAAGAAGAAGGAGGAGGAGGAAGGAAGAAGAAGGAGGAGGAGGAAGGAAGGAAGGAAGAAGGAGGAGGAGGAAGGAAGGAAGAAGAAGGAGGAGGAGGGAGGAAGAAGAAGGAGGAGGAGGAAGGAAGAAGAAGGAGGAAGGAAGAAGAAAGAAGAAGGAGGAGGAGGAAGGAAGGAAGAAGAAGGAGGAGGAGGGAGGAAGAAGAAGGAGGAGGAGGAAGGAAGAAGAAGGAGGAAGGAAGAAGAAAGAAGAAGGAGGAGGAGGAAGGAAGAAGAAGGAGGAGGAGGGAGGAAGAAGAAGGAGGAGGAGGAAGGAAGAAGAAGAAGAAGGAGGAGGAGGAAGGAAGAAGAAGAAGAAGGAGGAGGAGGAAGGAAGAAGAAGGAGGAGGAAGGAAGAAGAAAGAAGAAGGAGGAGGAAGGAAGAAGAAGGAGGAGGAGGGAGGAAGAAGAAGGAGGAGGAGGAAGGAAGAAGAAGAAGGAGGAGGAGGAAGGAAGAAGAAGGAGGAGGAGGAGGAGGAAGGAAGAAGAAGGAGGAAGGAAGAAGAAAGAAGAAGGAGGAGGAAGGAAGAAGAAGGAGGAAGGAAGAAGAAAGAAGAAGGAGGAGGAAGGAAGAAGAAGGAGGAGGAGGGAGGAAGAAAGAAGAAAGAGGAAGAAAAAGAAGGAAGGAAGAAGAAGGAGGAGGAGGAAGGAAGAAGAAGGAGGAGGAGGAAGGAAGGAAGGAAGGAAGGAAGAAGAAGGAGGAGGAGGAAGGAAGGAAGAAGAAGGAGGAGGAGGGAGGAAGAAGAAGGAGGAGGAGGAAGGAAGAAGAAGGAGGAAGGAAGAAGAAAGAAGAAGGAGGAGGAGGAAGGAAGAAGAAGGAGGAGGAGGGAGGAAGAAGAAGGAGGAGGAGGAAGGAAGAAGAAGAAGAAGGAGGAGGAGGAAGGAAGAAGAAGAAGGAGGAGGAGGAAGGAAGAAGAAGGAGGAGGAAGGAAGAAGAAGGAGGAGGAAGGAAGAAGAAGGAGGAGGAGGAGGAGGAAGGAAGAAGAAGAAGGAGGAGGAGGAAGGAAGAAGAAGGAGGAGGAAGGAAGAAGAAGGAGGAGGAGGAAGGAAGAAGAAGGAGGAGGAGGAGGAGGAAGGAAGAAGAAGGAGGAGGAAGGAAGAAGAAGGAGGAGGAGGAGGAAGGAAGGAAGAAGAAGGAGGAAGGAAGAAGAAGGAGGAAGGAAGAAGAAAGAAGAAGGAGGAGGAAGGAAGAAGAAGGAGGAGGAGGGAGGAAGAAGAAGGAGGAGGAGGGAGGAAGAAGAAGGAGGAGGAGGAAGGAAGAAGAAGGAGGAGGAGGAAGGAAGAAGAAGGAGGAGGAAGGAAGGAGGAGGAAGGAAGAAGAAGGAGGAGGAGGAGGAAGGAGGAAGAAGAAGGAGGAAGAAAAAGAAGAAGGAGAAAGAAAAAGAAGAAGGAGAAAGAAAAAGAAGGAGAAAGAAAGAAGAAAGAAGAAGGCGGCCTTGGGGGCCAAGGAAACAGACCAATAAACATCCTCGGAAGGAAAACACTTACCTCTGGCTTGCGGACGGGAGGGGCGGTATAGACGGTGGGGGCAGCTTGGATGATGGTGGGGTTGATTTTGGGGGCGGCCTGAATGAGGGGCCGCAGCGGAGGCGGCGGCGGAGGAGGAGGCGGCGGCAGAGGGCCGGGAACTGGCTAATAAGACACAAAAAAGAAAAGAACATGATTCAGAAACAAATGAGCGACGCCCCCTGCTTTCGGTGGCCAATGGGGTTTACCGTACAGGTGTAGACAGTGTCCTATTGGTCTCCCCTGCTACTAGGGAGGTGGCTGCTTACACTCCCCCATTGCCATAGAGCACGGCAATTGACCCTGATTGGACGAGAGCCTGCACATGCTCAGTAGGACCGGGCAAAGGTGAGTTTGTATTGGTGATAAGAGGGAGGCATCCCTCGAGTATAATCACGGGGCAGCAATATAATTGAGGTCCCTCTATGGGATCTATGGAGGCCTTCATACCCAAATTGTAATCGTTTCCAGTGGTTTTAATCACATGGGCGCCCTAAACTGGCAAGCCCAGGAGGCCCCCCAAATTGGAAGAAGGGGTACATAGGGACTGCTGTATAATCTAGGTCCCTGTATGGGAGCTATAGGTCTGATTATCTTACCTGAATTTTAGTCATTTCCAGTGGCTTTATGACACATGGGCACCCTTACCTGGCAAAAGCAGGAGTCACCCCAAATTGGAAGGCCCAGGAGCTGGGGTATGTATGGACTGTGGTATAATCTAGGTCCCTGTAGGAGACCTAAAGGAGCCTCTATGGGCGAGTGTCCTACAAGAATTTTAGTCATTTCTAGTGGCTTTATGGCACATGGGCACCCTTAACTGGCAAAAGCAGGAGTCACCCTAACTTCTGGGCCTTCCAATTTGAGGTATGTATGGACTGTGGTATAATCTAGGTCCCTGTAGGAGAACTAAAGGAGCCTCTATGAGCGAGGGTCCTACAAAGATTTTAGTAATTTCTAGTGGCTTTATGACACATGGGCAACCTTAACTGGCAAGACCAGGAGTCACCCCAAACTGGAAGACCTAGAAGTTGGGGTATGTATGGACTGTGGTATAATCTAGGTCCCTGTAGGAGAACTAAAGGAGCCTCTATGGGCAAGTGTCCTACAAGAATTTTAGTCATTTCCAGTGGCTTTATGGCACATGGGCAACCTTAACTGGAAGACCCAGGAGTTGCGTTATGTATGGACTGTGGTATAATCTAGGTCCCTGTAGGAGACCTAAAGGAGCCTCTATGGGCGAGTGTCCTACAAGAATTTTAGTCATTTCCAATGGCTTTAAGGCATCCTAAACTGGCAAACCCAGGAGGCCCCCCAAATTGGAAGAAGGGGTACATAGGGGCTGCTGTATAATCTAGGTCCCTGTATGGGAGCTATAGGTCCGATTGTCTTATCTTCATTTTGGTCATTTCCAGTGGCTTTAAAGGGCCACTCCAGCACCTTTTTTCAAAATAAATAAAGCCCAGCCACCTCCAAAAAGCAATTATGCGGATCGAATAAAAAAAGCAAGAAGGAAGAAGAAGAAAGAGGAGGAGGAGGAGGAGGAGGGAAGAAGAAAGAAGAAGAAAGAGGAGGAGGAGGAGGAGGGAAGAAGAAAGAAGAAGAAAGAAAGGAGGAGGAGGAAGGAAGAAGAAAGGAGAGGAAGGAAGAAAAAAGGAGAGGAGGAGAAGGGAAGAAGAAAGAAGAAGAAGAACAAAAAGGAGGAGGAAAGAAGAAGAAAGAAAAAAAGGAGGAGGAAAGAAGAAAGAGGAGGAAGAAGGAAGGAAGAAGAAAGAGGAGGAAGAAGGAAGGAAGAAGAAAGAGGAGGAAGAAGGAAGGAAGAAGAAAGAGGAGGAAGAAGGAAGGAAGAAGAAAGAGGAGGAAGAAGGAAGGAAGAAGAAAGAGGAGGAAGAAGGAAGGAAGAAGAAAGAGGAGGAAGGAAGAAGAAAGAGGAGGAAGGAAGAAGAAAGAGGAGGAAGGAAGAAGAAAGAGGAGGAAGGAAGAAGAAAGAGGAGGAAGGAAGAAGAAAGAGGAGGAAGGAAGAAGAAAGAGGAGGAAGGGAGAAGGAAGAAGAAAGAGGAAGAAGGAAGAAGAAAGAGGAAGAAGATAGAGGAAGAAGGAAGAAGATAGAGGAAGAAGGAAGAAGATAGAGGAAGAAGGAAGAAGATAGAGGAAGAAGGAAGAAGAAAGAGGAAGAAGGAAGAAGAAAGAGGAAGAAGGAAGAAAGAGGAAGAAGGAAGAAGAAGAAGGAAGAAGAAGAAGGAAGAAGAAGAAGGAAGAAGAAGAAGGAAGAAGAAGAAGATAGAGGAAGAAGATAGAGGAAGAAGATAGAGGAAGAAGATAGAGGAAGAAGATAGAGGAAGAAGATAGAGGAAGAAGATAGAGGAAGAAGATAGAGGAAGAAGATAGAGGAAGAAGAAAGAGGAAGAAGGAAGAAGAAAGATGAAAAAACTGACCTTCACCCCAAATCCAGCCCCAGCTGCGTCTCGCCGAACACCCACCGTCATCTTCCTCTCAGTGTCGTGTGCAAAGGAAGATGGCGGCAGGTGTTTGATGTCGCTGCTGTGGCACCATCGACTTCAAGGGCTGGATTCTGGGTGAAGTTTTTTTTTTTCTCTTTTATTCGATCAGCATAATCGCTATTTGGAGGGGGCGGGGCTTAGGTTTAATTTGAAGAAAGGGGCTGGAGTGGCCCTATAAGGCACATGGGCATCTTAGATTGGCAAGCTCAGGAGCTCGGGGATACAGGGGGGGGGGGGGGGGATACAGTATAATTTAGGGCCCCATATGGGACCTATGGGATCTCGAATTTAGGACATAGGCTACAAGTTTTAAAGCTGCCCTTCATCCAAAATGCAAGCCCCGGAGGCGGGGGTTCCAATAGGACCTTAATCCTACAGAAGCCCCTATATCTCTATACAGGGGCCTCTTTGGGATTTAGGTCCTATTGGCACCTCATGTAAAGATGCCAATTCTAGAAGTCAAGCACCTACCGGAGGGACAGGGCGCATGCCCATAGGAGGCGGGGGCATCAATGGCGGAGGAGGCCCGTGCATCGGCCCCAGTAACGGCTGCGGAGCGGGGATGCCAAGGTGCCGAGGAGCCACTGGCAAAAAAATAAATAAAATAAAAACACATCATTAAAGAGACAGAGCCATGTCGGGGATCCCGAACACAGTACAGCATGTGGATACCCACTGGCTCGCTGATGCTGGAGGACATGAGGGATGAAGGATGGGCGCGGCTCGACTGGTCGCTGTAACGCGTGCGGGATAAAACTGGGCCTCATCACCGGGGGTCTTGGGGGCGGCAGCGCTGCAGGAGGAGGAGGAGAAGTTATTCACTGATGCTGAAGAGGCAATACCAATTAAAGAAAAAAAAAAAACACCATAAAACTATATATTTTTTATATATCTCTATCTCTTATATATTATAATATCTATCTATCCCATATCTATCTATCTATCTATCCCATATCTATCTATCTATCTATCCCATATCTATCTATCTATCTATCCCATATCTATCTATCTATCTATCCCATATCTATCTATCCCATATCTATCTATCCCATATCTATCTATCTATCTATCCCATATCTATCTATCTATCTATCTATCCCATATCTATCTATCTATCTATCCCATATCTATCTATCTATCTATTCCATATCTATCTATCTATCCCATATCTATCTATCTATCCCATATCTATCTATCTATCCCATATCTATCTATCTATCCCATATCTATCTATCTATCCCATATCTATCTATCTCATATCTATCTATCTATCCCATATCTATCTATCTCATATCTATCTATCTATCCCATATCTATCTATCTCATATCTATCTATCTATCCCATATCTATCTATCTATCCCATATCTATCTATCTCATATCTATCTATCTATCCCATATCTATCTATCTCATATCTATCTATCTATCCCATATCTATCTATCTCATATCTATCTATCTATCCCATATCTATCTATCTATCCCATATCTATCTATCTCATATCTATCTATCTATCCCATATCTATCTATCTCATATCTATCTATCTATCCCATATCTATCTATCTATCCCATATCTATCTATCTATCCCATATCTATCTATCCCATATCTATCTATCTCATATCTATCTATCTATCCCATATCTATCTATCTATCTATCTATCTATCTATCTATCTATCTATCTATCCCATATCTATCTATCCCATATCTATCTATCCCATATCTATCTATCCCATATCTATCTATCCCATATCTATCCATCCCATATCTATCCATCCCATATCTATCCATCCCATATCTATCCATCCCATATCTATCCATCCCATATCTATCCATCCCATATCTATCCATCCCATATCTATCCATCCCATATCTATCTATCTATCTATCTATCTATCTATCTATCTATCTCATATCTATCTATCTATCTATCTCATATCTATCTATCTATCTATCCCATATCTATCTATCTATCTATCCCATATCTATCTATCCCATATCTATCTATCCCATATCTATCTATCCCATATCTATCTATCCCATATCTATCTATCCCATATCTATCTATCCCATATCTATCTATCCCATATCTATCCATCCCATATCTATCCATCCCATATCTATCCATCCCATATCTATCCATCCCATATCTATCCATCCCATATCTATCCATCCCATATCTATCCATCCCATATCTATCCATCCCATATCTATCTATCTATCTATCTATCTATCTATCTATCTCATATCTATCTATCTATCTATCTCATATCTATCTATCTATCTATCCCATATCTATCTATCTATCTATCCCATATCTATCTATCCCATATCTATCTATCCCATATCTATCTATCCCATATCTATCTATCCCATATCTATCTATCCCATATCTATCTATCCCATATCTATCTATCCCATATCTATCTATCCCATATCTATCTATCCCATATCTATCTATCTATCCCATATCTATCTATCTATCTATCCCATATCTATCTATCTATCTATCCCATATCTATCTATCTATCTATCCCATATCTATCTATCTATCTATCCCATATCTATCTATCTATCTATCCCATATCTATCTATCTATCCCATATCTATCTATCTATCTATCCCATATCTATCTATCTATCTATCTATCCCATATCTATCTATCTATCTATTCCATATCTATCTATCTATCCCATATCTATCTATCTATCCCATATCTATCTATCTATCCCATATCTATCTATCTATCCCATATCTATCTATCTCATATCTATCTATCTATCCCATATCTATCTATCTCATATCTATCTATCTATCCCATATCTATCTATCTCATATCTATCTATCTATCCCATATCTATCTATCTCATATCTATCTATCTATCCCATATCTATCTATCTCATATCTATCTATCTATCCCATATCTATCTATCTATCCCATATCTATCTATCTATCCCATATCTATCTATCCCATATCTATCTATCCCATATCTATCTATCCCATATCTATCTATCCCATATCTATCTATCCCATATCTATCTATCCCATATCTATCTATCCCATATCTATCTATCCCATATCTATCCATCCCATATCTATCCATCCCATATCTATCCATCCCATATCTATCCATCCCATATCTATCCATCCCATATCTATCCATCCCATATCTATCCATCCCATATCTATCCATCCCATATCTATCTATCCCATATCTATCTATCTATCTATCTATCTCATATCTATCTATCTATCTATCTCATATCTATCTATCTATCTATCCCATATCTATCTATCCCATATCTATCTATCCCATATCTATCTATCCCATATCTATCTATCCCATATCTATCTATCCCATATCTATCTATCCCATATCTATCTATCTATCTATCCCATATCTATCTATCTATCTATCCCATATCTATCTATCTATCTATCCCATATCTATCTATCTATCCCATATCTATCTATCTATCCCATATCTATCTATCTATCCCATATCTATCTATCTATCCCATATCTATCTATCTATCCCATATCTATCTATCTATCCCATATCTATCTATCTATCCCATATCTATCTATCCCATATCTATCCCATATCTATCTATCCCATATCTATCCCATATCTATCCCATATCCATCCATCCATCCATCCATCCATCTATATATCTCTATATATCTCTATCTATATACACACACACACACGCAATCATTTGCCGCTGTTATTCGGACCCCACCCCAAAAAGAATTGGACGGCACCAACTAATTGCTAATGAATGTGGTGTAATGCTCTGGGTACCTCTCAAAATGTCCAAACTCTATTGAAAATGGCGGTGCCCCAAACCCCAAAAGGAGCCTAAGCCAGAGACCTAACTTTGCACACACTTAAATATTTTTCAAAAAGCTCATTGTGATCCACCTAATACAATATATCTAAAAAGACCATTTAAAAAAAACCTACAAGACAACCACATTCTCATAATAAGCCATGGGGGGCGCTGTTGTAAAGAGCAGCCATAAAATCCTATAAGTAAAACAGTAATCCTTAATCATAAATAAAGTGCTTGTGCTTCCCAAAAGTGCATCGAATCCTAGTGAACAATCAGATGAATACAGTGCAAAAATACGCTATAAACTATATACATGAGGTAGGTGCAAAAACATGGCTGAAAAACGCTCATCTTACTCGTCCCCCAAAGGAAAAAGCCAATGCGTTTCGTGACGTATTGTCACTTTTTTCCTTGAAAAAGTGACAATACGTCACGAAACGCGTTGGCCTTTTCCCGGGGGGGACGAGTGGCGGTCAGCACTATGACACTATGAATATGTAAGATAAGCGTTTTTGACTGCCCTTACAAGGGTTTAGGCCATTTGAGTTTTACTTATAGAATTTTATGGCTGCTCTTTACAACAGAGATAGGCTCTTATTCAGGGTAAGGGTCCGGATTAATGTGAGCAATCTGTATGTAGATGGTGGGGGAAACATATAAGATAGGCTCTTATTCAGGATGAGGGTCCGGATTAATGTGAGCAATCTGTATGTACAGGGTGTGGGAAACATATAAGATAGGCGAGGGTCTGGATTAATGTGGGCAATCTGTATGTACAGGGTGTGGGAAACATATAAGATAGGCTCTTATTCAGGGTGAGGGTCCGGATTAATGTGGGCAATCTGTATGTGGAGGTGAGGTGTAAGGCGAGTAACCGGCACACGCGGTGCTTCCCTCAATGTCATCGTCTGGCTTGAAAGAAAGAAAGCCTCACCTGGTTCTACAAAGGGCACAGGGGGCACCATCAGCGGGGTGACGACAGTGGCTGCGGCGGCCGCTCTGGCGTCCAGGCTCTGCTGCACCTGCGGGGGAGCGACACAGCCAACATTACACACAAGGCGGGCGATGGCTCCCGGGGCTTAAAGTGGACCAAAACCCAGGATTTTGACTTTCCGGGCCAATCTCTGTGGGTTTTGGTCCACTTTAAAGAGGTCTATAAGATCTCCTCGATCCTTCCCCATCGGGACCCCCCCCCCCCCAATCCTTCCACATTTCCGGGCCAATCAGCTCCCTCCCCGCGGGTCATCCGAAATCGGGATGTCCCGTGAAGTGAAACCCCCCAGGACGCCCACAAACCTTACCTTCTCCCCGTTCCAACGGCGCATGCGCGTCCGCCGCCACCGCCTCCCGCGCTTCCCTCTAGCAGGGCGCGCACCGTTTGTGAATGGCGCGCTCCCTGTTAGAAGCGCGAGACGCGCCCTCCAGCGCTCAGAGCCGCTGTGGTTGTCCGTCGCTTGTCCGTACATACCACAGCGGCTCTGAGCGCTCTGATTGGACGAGCGCTCGCGTAGGAGCTGGGTGAGGGGAGTTTTTTGGGGCGTTCTGGGGGATTTCACGCAGCGTGGCGACCGGGGTGCCCCGCAGAAGTGGACCAAAACCCAGGATAGTGAAAATCCTGGGTGTTGGTCCACTTTAAGCAGTGGCGTAACTAAACGTCCGCACCATATGGCTCATGCAGTGGCCTTTTTCATGGCATTTTAAAGTGGACCAAAACCCTAGATTCCTCCTCCCTCTGGGGCATCCATAATCAGGATGACGCTGTGCGACACCCAGCATGTCGCCCGGTCCAATGCCGCTCCCTGCTATACCGGCACGCTCCACACTAGAGAGTAGCGGGGATGCGGACGCCGGCAAGCTCGGCTTAGAGACCGCACATGCACCATGGAAAGGCGAGTTACATTGGGTGACCTGGGTTGGGGGGGGGAGTTTAAAGAAGACCAAAACCACTCCAGATTCGGGATGTCCTGCTGTGTCAAACCCCCCAGGTCGCCCTGGAAGCGGCATGGGAGCCGCGTGCGCGTGTGGTACTTACCCGTTTTTGACCCTATGAACATATACCCTGTGCGGCCCTTCACTTGGCAGACTCTTGGTATACGGTTTGTTGGCACTTGTTGTACTGTATAATTATTGTGGTTTTTGTTTTCATACTTTTCGGATAATTTTTGCGCAATATATTTAGTACACTTATATGAAATTGTTTATTTATTTTAGGACACTGTGATCGCTTTACATTATTTATGGATTAGATTTGTATTATTAGATGCTCATAGATATATTTATTAATTATTAGCAATTGTGGTTGCACTATAGCATTTTATTACGGTATATATTTTTACCGGTGAGCTTGGGTAGGATAGGGAATAAAACTCTTTGTGCCGGCACGAATGATTTATTTGGGGGGGAAATGGTGGGCCTTGTTAATTATTAATTAATTAATTATTTAGATATACCCGTTTGGGTATCAACGATTGAATAATACTGGTCAAGAACGGTTGTTTTTAATATGTCCGTGTCATATGTTTTTTAGCCCTTTGTGTGTTTTTGTATTAATAAAGGCTTGTAAATATTTTTCTATATAGTTGTGGTGCTCCTTTTTTAGAGATAGGTGTGCTTAGATGCACGTCCGCTCTACTTTTTTTTTTTGCTGGGTGGTTTATAATTTCAGTGAGCACACCTTACTTAAAGTATCGATATATTATTATATTTACAATATTTATTATTTTTATTATTATTTTTATTTTCATTATTATTTTTATTATATTTATTATTATATTTAGTATTATATTTAGTATTATATTTAGTATTATATTTATTTTATTTACTATTATATTTACTATTATATTTACTATTATATTTACTATTATATTTACTATTATATTTACTATTATATTTACTATTATATTTACTATTATTCCCTTTGTCTATTACATTAAAGCTCGGCTTAGAGGCCGCACATGCACCATAGGACCATGGAAAGGCGAGTTACATTGGGTGACCTGGGTGGGGGGGGTCCCGCATCCGAGACAGCTTAAAGTAGACCAAAACGACTCCAGATTCCAGCTGTGTCAAACCCCCCAGGTCGCCCGAAAACTCCCCTTTCTTCCTGGTCTAACAGCACGTGCCGTATCCCCGCTTGGCAGGGCGTGTGGGCATGCTCCGTAGGACCGAGGCAGGGTGAGTGAGATCGGGCGACCTGGGGGGGGGGGGGGGGGGGATTTCACACAGCGGGGCATTCCTGACTGGGGAGGACCAGACCCCGTGGGCACGCTCCCTGCTAGAGGGTAGCGGGGATGCAGACGCCGGCAACCTCGGCTTAGAGGCCGCACATGCACCATAGAAAGGTGAGTTACATTGGGTGACCTGGGGGGGGGGGTTCCTGCATCCGAGACAGTTTAAAGTAGACCAAAAACCACTCCAGATTCGGGATGTCCTGCTGTGTCCAACCCCCCAGGTTGCCCGAAAACTCCCCCTTTCTTCCTGGTCTAACAGCACGTGCCGTATCCCCGCTTGGCAGGGCGTGTGGGCACCAAGGCAGGGTGAGTGAGATCGGGCGACCTGGGGGGGGGGGTTCACACAGCGGGGCATCCCTGACCGGGGAGGACCAAACCCCGTGGACATGCTCCCTGCTAGAGGGGATGCAGACGCCGGCAAGCTCGGCTTAGAGGCCACACATGCACCATAGGACCATGGAAAGGCGAGTTACACTGGGTGATCTGGGGGGGGGGGGGGGTCCCACATCCGAGGGTGAGTGAGATCGGGCGACCTGGGGGGGGGGTTTCACACAGCGGGGCATCCCTGACTGGGGAGGACCAAACCCCAAGATAGTCAAAATACTGTGTTTTGGTCTACTTTAACTGAACTGGATAAAACCAAGGAGGAAAAATGGTCCCCTTGACCTGACGGGGCGCGGTGGCGGCTGCACTCACCTGGCTGTAGGTGTTGGTGGCTATGATGGGGCGTATCATGGCGACAGCCGGCATGGGAGGTAAGGGCGGCACCGCGGTCACCGCGGGGATAGCCAGCGGCACGGGGATTGGGATGGCGTCCGCCGGGGGCAGGACGACCGGCGCGCCCAGCACTTCCTGCTCAAACCTGGAAGAAGAAGATGATGAAAACAAACAGGTCGGTTACTTGCTCCGCCCACCATCGGCAAGCAGCCAATCAGAGGCTTGCTTTCTGTCCTAACAGCTGGAATTTGATTTACTCACCTGACCCTGCACCCCCCCCCCATCCTCCTGAGGGAAGCCTGTCTTCTTTATGAATGTGGATCTGCATTAAGGACTATAGTCAACGGACCCTCACAACCCCCAAGAGAAGCCTGCCTTCTTGCTTAATGTGGGTCTGCTTTAAAGTAAATCTTTTCTTGCTTCCTCCTGAGGGACACCTGTGCCCTTGGTGAATGTGGGTCAGCTTTAAGAACACGAATAATTGCCTGACCCTGCAACCCCCAAGAGAAGCCTGTCCCCTTGGTGAATGTGGGTCAGCTTTAGGAGCAATGCACGCCTGACCCTGCAAACCCCCAAAAGAAGCCTGTCACCTTGATGAATGTGGGTCAGCTTTAAGAACACGAATAATTGCCTGACCCTGCAACCCCCCAAGAGAAGCCTGTCACCTTGATGAATGTGGGTCAGCTTTAGGAGCAATACTGGCCTGACCCTGCATTCCCTAAGTGAAGCCTGTGTCCTTGATCAATGTGGGGCAACTTTAGGAACAATACTCGCCTGACCCTGCAACCCCCAAGAGAAGCCTGTCACATTGATGAATGTGGGTCAGCTTTAGGAACAATACTTGCCTGACCCTGCAACACCCCCCCCCAAGAGAAGCCTGTCACCTTGATGAATGTGGGTCAGCTTTAGGAGCAATACTGGCCTGACCCTGCATTCCCTAAGTGAAGCCTGTCACCTTGATGAATGTGGGTCAGCTTTAGGAGCAATACTGGCCTGACCCTGCAACCCCCAAGAGAAGCCTGTCACCTTGATGAATGTAGGTCAGCTTTAGGAATAATACATGCCTGACCCTGCAGCCCCCAAGAGAAGCCTGTCTCCTTGAAGAATGTAGGTCAGCTTGGAGTCTAAAAGACCCCAGGCCCGGTCAATTTACTGTGCTTTAAGGTCTTCTTTAAGGCATAACAAGCAGACAGGCTTCTTTCTCAGGGGCAGACCCACATTTAACAAAGTGACAGGCTTTCCTCTGGAGGTAGAGGGTCGGGTTAGTGCAGACCTTAAAGCAGACCCACATTCAACAAGGTGACAGGCTTCTCTTGGTGGGTGCAGGGTCAGGGGAGTAGGGTTCTTAAAGCAGACCCACATTAAGCTTAACTTGGGAGGAGGATGGGGGCAGGTAAGTGCGGATCATCTATAAAGCAGATCCAAATTCAACAAGGAGACAGGCTGAGCGTTGTTCCTAAAGCAGAACAAAACCCCCCAGCGGCCGGCCAGGAATCTAAAATATTTCAGGGCCGGCCACAGGCTTTTTTTCAGTGCAGATCATCTTTAAAGCAGATCCAAATTCAACAAGGAGACAGGGCTGCTTTTGGGGGGTGTAGGGTCAGGTGAGCGTTCTTAAAGCGGAACAAAACCCACCAGCGGCCAGCCAGGATGGCGCAAGCACCATCACGGACATAAACCCACATTCTTCAAGGTGACGGGCTTCTCTTGGGGGTTGCAGGGTCAGGCGAGTATTGTTCTTAAAGCTGACCCACATTCATGAAGGTGACAGGCTTCTCATTGGCGGTGGGTGCAGGGTCAGCTTGAGTATTGTTCTTAAAGCTGACCCACATTTATCAAGGGGAAAATGTCCCTCAGGAGGAAGCAAAAAGATATTTACTTTAAAGCAGAACCACATTAAGCAAGAAGGCAGGCTTCTCTTGGGGGTTGCGGGGGGGGTCAGATGACTAAAGTTCTTAAGGCAGATCCACATTCATAAAGAAGACAGGCTTCCCTCAGGAGGATGGGGGGGTTTACAGGGTCAGGCGAGTATAGTTCCTAAAGCAGACCCACATTCATCAAAGGGACAGGTGTCCCTCAATATGAAGAATAAAAGATTTACTTCAAAGCAGACCCTTACTTCTCAAGGCAGATCCACATTCATAAAGAAGACAGGCTTCTCTCAGGAGGATGGGGGGGTTGCAGGGTCAGGTGAGTATAGTTCCTAAAGCAGACTTGGATTAATCATAGGGCACGGGCTTCCCTCAGGAGGGTCAGGCGAGTATAGTTCCTAAAGCAGACCCACATTTAGCAAGAGACCAGGCTTCCCTCAGGAGGGTCAGGCGAGTATAGTTCCTAAAGCAGACCCACGTTTAGCAAGAGGACAGGCTTCCCTCAGGAGGGTCACGTGAGTATAGTTCCTAAAGCAGACCCACATTTAGCAAGAGACCAGGCTTCCCTCAGGAGGGTCACGTGAGAATAGTTCCTAAAGCAGACCCACATTCATCAAGGGGGCAGGTGTCCCTCAGGAGGAAACAAGAAGATATTTACTTTAAAGCAGACCCACATTAAGCAAAAAGGTAGGTTTTTTGGGGGGGTTGCAGGGTCAGGTTAGTATAATTCTTAAAGTGGACCAACACCCGGACCGATCAGATCCCTCCCCGCGGGGCATCCGAAATCGGGATGTCCCGCGGGGAGGAACCCCCCAGGAGGCCCACAAACCCCCAGGGGGTGCCGATCGGGGTGCCCCACCGAAGTGGACCAAAACCCAGGATAGTCAAAATCCTGGGTGTTGGTCCACTTTAAGGCAGATTCACATTCAAAAAGACAGGCTTCCCTCAGGAGGATGGGGGGGGGGGGGGTTCAGGGTCAGGCGAGTATAGTTCTTAAAGCAGACTTGGATTAATCACAGGCTTCCCTCAGGAGGGTCAGGTGAGTATATAGTTCGTAAAGCAGCCCCACATTCAGCAAGAGGCCAGGCTTCTCTTGGGGGTTGCAGGGGTCAGATGACTATAGTTCTTAAGGCAGATACACATTCAGCAACAGGCCAGGCTTCCCTTAGGAGGGTCAGGTGAGTATAGTTCCTAAAGCAGACCCACATTCAGCAAGAGGCCAGGCTTCCCTTAGGAGGGTCATGCGAGTATAGTTCCTAAAGCAGACCTACATCAACCAAGAGGCCAGGCTTGCCTCAGGAGGGTCAGGTGAGTATAGTTTTTTTTATTTTCCATTTAAGAGTCTAAGTATATAACCGGAAGTGCAATGTGCACCGGAAAATTGTTTCCGCCTCAGCGTTAGCAAAACTTTGCTTTTCCTCAAACCTCCCCCCCAGCTCCAAGTAATTCCTGCTCTAACCCCCCTCTGAAGCCTACAAACACCACTCACAGCGCCATCTCCGCCTCCATCTCCTTCATCTTATCCTCCCCGCTCTTCCCGGCCATCTTTCCGCCGCTCTCCGCCATACAACACAGCTTCGCTGCTCGGCGCTGCCGGATGACATCACCTCCGCCGCAGCAGCGCGCCAACGTCACGTGATGGAGGCCGCGTCGTCTGGCAGCGCGCCGCCATCTTGTTGGAAGGATTGCGTTGCGTGGCCTGGCTGCTGCTTCCAGACAGAAATGTGACGTCATGTCTGAGAATGAATGGCTTCCAAATAAATATGTATCAACATGTTCACATCGCTAAACTACTAATACTGATTATTATTATTATCTCATTCAGGGCGGGAGAACCGCATTTACTCTATCCTGGGCAGCCCCTATGCAGGACACAGGAGGTCACTCGTTCTTTTCGTGTTTCTTTTTATCTTCTATTAGTTTCTTTCCTTATTTTATTCTTTTCTTGTTCCTTCTTTTCTCCTTTCTTATCTTCTGTTCGTTTTTTCCTTATTCCCTTCTTTCCTTGTTTCTTTCTATTCTTCTATTCGTTTCTTTCCTTATTCCCTTCTTTCCTTGTTTCTTTCCATTCGTTTCTTTCCTTATTCCCTTCTTTCCTTGTTTCTTTCTATTTGTTTCTTTCCTTATTCCCTTCTTTCCTTGTTTCTATCTATTCGTTTCTTTCCTTATTCCCTTCTTTCCTTGTTTCTTTCTATTCTTCTATTCGTTTCTTTCCTTATTCCCTTCTTTCCTTGTTTCTATCTATTCGTTTCTTTCCTTATTCCCTTCTTTCCTTGTTTCTTTCTATTCGTTTCTTTCCTTATTCCCTTCTTTCCTTGTTTCTTTCTATTCTTCTATTCGTTTCTTTCCTTATTCCCTTCTTTCCTTGTTTCTTTCTATTCTATTCGTTTATTTCCTTATTCCCTCCTTTCCTTGTTTCTTTCTATTCTTCTATTTGTTTCTTTCCTTATTCCCTTCTTGCCTTGTTTCTTTCTATTCTTCTATTCGTTTCATTCCTTATTCCCTTCTTTCCTTGTTTCTTTCTATTCGTTTCTTTCTTTATTCCCTTCTTTCCTTGTTTCTTTCTATTCTTCTATTCGTTTCTTTCCTTATTCCCTTCTTTCCTTGTTTCTTTCTATTCTATTCGTTTCTTTCCTTATTCCCTTCTTGCCTTGTTTCTTTCTATTCTTCTATTCGTTTCATTCCTTATTCCCTTCTTTCCTTGTTTCTTTCTATTCGTTTCTTTCTTTATTCCCTTCTTTCCTTGTTTTTTTCTATTCTTCTATTCGTTTCTTTCCTTATTCCCTCCTTTCCTTGTTTCTTTCTATTCTTCTATTCGTTTCTTTCCTTATTCCCTTCTTGCCTTGTTTCTTTCTATTCTTCTATTCGTTTCATTCCTTATTCCCTTCTTTCCTTGTTTCTTTCTATTTGTTTCTTTCCTTATTCCCTTCTTTCCTTGTTGCTTTCTATTCTTCTATTTGTTTCTTTCCTTATTCCCTTCTTTCCTTGTTTCTATCTATTCGTTTATTTCCTTATTCCCTTCTTTCCTTGTTTCTTTCTATTCTTCTATTTCTTTCCTTATTCCTTTCTTTATAAAAAAAAAAAATATAAAGTATATAAAATAAAGTCATTTTGAAAGTATGTTTTTTTATAACTGTTAACCCTTTGGGAACATGCCAGGTACGCCTAGAAAGCTTTAGGCTGGAGTGGAAGATTGAACACCCTTAGAAGGCAATATGTGTTAAGGAATTTACAAAATTGACCAAATCCACTAAAAACTCATTCACTCTGATTATATCTGATCTAATCTAGTTTCAATTCAATTGAGTTATATAGCTATCTATTTTAGGTCAGCTCCTTGCGAGCCAGTGTCTATGAGGCTGATTCATCACTAACGGCAGGTAGCGACAGATGAGCGTCTGTAGCAGCGTTTTCAGAGCGCCCGCTAGTATTCGCTGTGCTCGGCCGTGGGTCGCTAGTTTATAGCGCCTCAGTCGCTGTTCAGTAATGTTGAATACATTGTGAGGAGTCGCTATTTGACCAGTACAGCGCTGTATGGGAGCGCATGTTAGCGACTGCTCATAGCGACCGACTCACACCATATTTAGCAAAAAAACAGCCTCACAAATCTCTGGCGCTGAAAAATGCTTCTCTGAAGCCCAGAGCGCAGGAGGCTGTGTGATTAAAGTCTGTTTTTCAGCATCTATCCACCAGTAACAAAGCGAAAACATATGGAATTACATTGTAGCAACATTGTAACATGACACTTTAATGGCAGAGCTGTGATGTCATTTCTGAGGAAATATATAAAAAATGTGAAAAACTGCTTATTCAATGTCAGGAGAGGTCACAGAATTATTTGTGATTTTTTGGGAAAAAAAAAAACCCTGTTTACAGAGAAGAAAAGGATCGTCCATTGAAATGTATGGGAGAGCGACAGGTAGCTGACTGGTGCTGTGCAAGGCTGAACGCTGGCGCTGCACGCTGAGGCTGTGAAAATGATGAATCAGACGCTACATGGCGCTAGCCCAATCGCTAAACAGATTCTGCTTGATAAATGTGTTCACCAGTCGCTATCTGTCGCTACCTGTCATTAACCAGCCACTACCTGACACTATCCCTTCTTAAATAACCCCCAATGTATAGCTCATCTTACATACAGACCAGCAAGGAGAGATGAACAGTTGTCCCTATCAATCAATGTATGATGTAATGTGTGCATTTGGTTAAACTATGCTGATTGGATAAAGACATGCATTTCCCAATATGGACTGTAATACAATTACACTAGACTATAAAAATAAAGGATCCAAGGTTAAAAAGCAAGCAACCCCACGGAGAGAACAACATGGCCTATGTATAAGAAAGCATGTATCTATGTCTGTCTTTAAATGGCATAATCAAGATGGTCAATTTCCCAGACATATGCATTTAAAGGGAAAAAAATGTTAATGCTGTGAAATGACACATAGTGACATCAATAGGTGTATATACAAAGCGTAACAATATCAAAGAAAAAACATGCAGAGTATGACCGCTGAAAATGGTTCTTTCATTAATGCTGCAATCAGCACTATAAGGGCACAGTATCCATAAGTTCATCCAGGGGGTCTGAATGGAAAAGCGGGCAAGGTAAAAAGTCCAGTGATAAGTAGGAGAAGTCCTCTGGGTGACAGTCAGTGGAAGTCCCTCATGTCATCCCGTTTAAATGCCATGGCAGGTAAAAGGAAGCAGAAAGCACTTACAAGAATGAGCAGCAGCAGGTGGATAGTAAAAGATCCTGACGTTTCGGCTATATAGATGAGCCTTCTTCACGAGGAGCGGTCAGCTTACAATACCTTACTATTACATAATTACCGGAACCTTACGCATTACGTCGTATAACCCCATTACGTTACATAACCGTTAGTATAACCCCATTACGTTACATAACCGTTAGTATAACCCCGTTACGTTACTTAACCGTTAGTATAACCCCGTTACGTTACAGAACCGTTAGTATAACCCCGTTACGTTACAGAACCGTTAGAATAACCCCGTTACGTTACAGAACCATTAGTATAACCCCGTTACGTTACAGAACCGTTAGTATAACCCCGTTACGTTACAGAACCGTTAGTATAACCCCGTTACGTTACAGAGCCGTTAGTATAACCCCGTTACGTTACAGAACCGTTAGTATAACCCCGTTACGTTACAGAACCGTTAGTATAACCCCGATACGTTACAGAACCGTTAGTATAACCTCGATACGTTACAGAACCGTTAGTATAACCCCGTTACGTTACAGAACCGTTAGTATAACCACGTTACGTTACAGAACCGTATTATAACCCCAATACATTACAGAACCGTTAGTATAACCCCGATACGTTACAGAACCGTTAGTATAACCCCGTTACGTTACAGAACCGTTAGTATAACCCGTTACGTTACAGAACCGTTAGTATAACCCCGTTACGTTACAGAACCGTTAGTATAACCCCGTTACGTTACAGAACCGTTAGTATAACCCCACTGCGTTACAGAACCCTTGGTATAACCCCATTACGTTACAGAACCGTTGGTATAACCCCATTACGTTACAGAACCGTTGGTATAACCCCATTACGTTACAGAACCGTTGGTATAACCCCATTACGTTACAGAACCGTTGGTATAACCCCATTACGTTACTTAACCGTTAGTATAACCCCATTACGTTACAGAACCGTTAGTATAACCCCATTACATTACATAACCGTTAGTATAACCCCATTACGTTACATAACCATTAGTATAACCCCATTACGTTACATAACCGTTAGTATAACCCCATTACGTTATACGCCATATAACCTTACGCGGAACCTTACGTATTACCTTACCTTGGTCAGCTTACAGCTTGCATTACAAGAATGAGCAGGTTGAGTGGCTGCAGCAGCAGGTGGATAGTAAAAGATCCTGACGTTTTACTTTTACACTTTTTACACGTTTAGATAGAAACTCTAGAATTCCAGGCCAGTCCTCCGAAAGTTACAAAAGTTAAAAATAACACTGCAATTTGAAATTTCTTCCGGACGAAATTTGAAATTTGGTGTGAAATTTTAAAGTTAAAATTTGAAATGAAATTTGAAAGTTAAAAATAAAATATTAGTATTCTCCCGCCTCAAATATTAACGTTTTATAAGGGCTCTAGAATTCCAGAATTGAAGGATAGTATTCCAGGATAGAAAGATCCTGACGTTTTACTTTTACACGTTTACACGTTTAGATAGAAACTCTAGAATCCAGGCCAGTCCTCTGAAAGTTAAAAATAACACTGCAATTTAAATTTGAAATTTCCTCCAGACGAAATTTGAAATTTGGGGTGAAATTTGAAAGTTAAAATTTGAAATTTGGGGTGAAATTTTAAAGTTAAAATTTGAAATTTGGGGTGAAATTTTAAAGTTAAAAATAAAATATTAGTATTCTCTCGCCTCAAATATTAACGTTTTATAAGGGTTCTAGAATTCCAGAATATTCTGCAGCAGAGCCAACATGAAGGGAAAACTGTCAAAATCAGCTAAATGACTTCTAGAGCTTTTCTCTCTGTTTTAGATATATAAGTTCTGGCCAGGCAATGTTGCAATGTTGTTATCTTATGCTGGATGGCTGCCAGCACTGAACAGCTGATACATTGTTGCACCCCTCTCCTCAGCTTGTCAAAAGACATAAACATGAGCTATTAGTCTCCAGCTGCACAACACAGACATAATTTTTTTCTAAATTTGTAATTCTTACTCCAACACCTACCTACATTCAAAGTACCATTTAAATATAAGTCACCAAGAAAAATTTGCGATACTGCTCCTTTAACTTTAAAAAGTAAAACGTCAGGATCTTTTACTATCCACCTGCTGCTGCAGCCACTCAACCTGCTCATTCTTGTAATGCAAGTTGTAAGCTGACCAAGGTAAGGTAATACGCAAGGTTCCGCATAAGGTTATACGACGTATAACGTAATGGGGTTATACTAATGGTTATGTAACGTAATGGGGTTATACGGTGTAATACGTAAGGTTCCGGTAAAACGTCAGGATCTTTTACCTTTTAATGCCGGATTAAAATTCCACCTTACCCTAAAATCAGGTAAACGTAAACCATAAACGTCGTAAAACGTGCAAACGTGTAAAAGTAAAACGTCAGGATCTTTCTATCCTAGAATTCTATCCTTCAAATTTGGAATTCTAGAACCCTTATAAAACGTTAATATTTGAGGCGGGAAAATACTAATATTTCATTTTTACCTTTCAAATTTCATTTCAAATTTCAAATTTTAACTTTCAAATTTCACCCCAAATTTCAAATTTTGTCCGGAGGAAATTTCAAATTGCAGTGTTATTTTTAACTTTTTTATCTTTCTGAGGACTGGCCTAGAATTCTAGAGTTTCTATCTAAACGTGCAAAAAGTGTAAAAGTAAAACGTCAGGATCTTTTACTATCCACCTGGTGCTGCAGCCACTCAACCTGCTCATTCTTGTAATGCAATCTGTAAGCTGACCAAGGTAAGGTAATACGTAAGGTTATACGGGGTATAACGTAATGGGGTTATACTAACAGTTATGTAACGTAATGGGGTTATACTAACGGTTATGTAACGTAATGGGGTTATACTAACGGTTATGTAACATAATGGGGTTATACGGCGTAATACGTAAGGTTCCGGTAAAACGTAAGGTGCCGGATTAAAGTTCCACCTTATCCTAAAATCAGGTAAATGTAAACCATAAACGTCTTAAAACGTGCAAACGTGTAAAAAGTGTAAAAGTAAAACGTCAGGATCTTTCTATCCTAGAATTCTATCCTTCAAATTTGGAATTCTAGAACCCTTATAAAACGTTAATATTTGAGGCGGGAGAATACTAATATTTTATTTTTAACTTTCAAATTTCATTTCAAATTTTAACTTTCAAATTTCACCCCAAATTTCATATTTCGTCCGAAGGAAATTTCAAATTGCAGTGTTATTTTTAACTTTTTTAACTTTCGGAGGACTGGCCTGGAATTCTAGAGTTTCTATCTAAACGTGTAAACGTGTAAAAAGTGTAAAAGTAAAACGTCAGGATCTTTTACTATCCACCTGGTGCTGCAGCCACTCAACCTGCTCATTCTTGTAATGCAAGCTGTAAGCTGACCAAGGTAAGGTAATACGTAAGGTTCTGCATAAGGTTATATGGCGTATAACGTAATGGGGTTATACTAACGGTTATGTAACGTAATGGGGTTATACTAACGGTTATGTAACGTAATGGGGTTATACGGCGTAATACGTAAGGTTCCGGTAATTACGTAATACGCAAGATATTGTAAGCTGACCGCACCTCGTGAAGAAGGCTCATCTATATAGGCGAAACGTCAGGATCTTTTAATATCCACCTGGTGCTGCTCATTCTTGTAAGTGCTTTCTGCTTCCCTTTTACCTGCCATGGCATTTAAAGTGGACCAACACCCAGGATTTTGACTATCCTGGGTCTTGGTCCACTTCGGTGGGGCACCCCCGATCGGGGTGCCCCGCTGTGTGAAACCCCCCCGATCACCCGAAAAACACACCTCTCCCCGCTCCCAGCGCCGACATACAAGCGGTTTGACAGCCGCGGACAAGCGGCTCCTCCGCCGCCGCGGACAAGCGGCTCCTCCGCCGCCGCGGACAAGCGGCTCCTCCGCCGCCGCGGACAAGCGGCTCCTCCGCCGCCGCCTCCCGTGCGTCACTCTCGACGCGCGCGCGCCCGCGCCGGCCATTCACAGACAGCCGGCGCGGGCGCGCGCACGTCTAGAGGGGCGCGAGGGAGGCGGCGGCGACCGCCGCCGAAGACAAAGTAAGGGGATTTGGGGTGTTTGGGGGGGTTTCACCCCACGGGACATCCCGATCTCGGATGTCCCGCGGGGAGGGAGGGAGGGATCACAGGAGGGTGATGGTCCACTTTAAACAGGATGAAATGAGGGACTTCCATTGACTCTCACCCGGGGGTCTTCTACTTAATCACTGGACTTTTTACCTTGCCCGCTTTTCCATTCAGACCCCCTGGATGAACTTATGGATACTGTGCCCTTATAGTGCTGATTGCAGCATTAATGAAAGAACCATTTTCAGCGCTCATACCCTGCATGTTTTTTCTTTGATATTGTTATGCTTTGTATATACACCTATTGATGTCACGATTTGTCATTTCACAGCATTACATTTTTTTCCTTTTAAATGCATATTGCGTTCTAAGGGTGTTCAATCTTCCACTCCAGCCTAGTGCTTACAGTTTGGGTCTGCAGTGAGTGGGTGGGCCTTGGAATTTTGGAACCCCGATTAACTTTGTTCTATCTTTCTTCATTACTCTTGAAAGTGTGCTACAACCTTTAACTAATTACGCCTAGAAAGCTTAACATGTGTACTTTCAGGGAATGTATGGTTTGTGGGGGATATTCCAAATGTAGAGGGTTGTTTTGGGTGAAAAATAGCAAGGTGCGCTGGTGTCTGCAGAGCTGAAATTTTCAAGTAAAATTACCATTACGCCCATGCTTTACTTTGGGGTGTTTGACAACTCTTCCCTTGAAAGTAAACAGAAACAAAACCGCACCAGCCTTAATCTAATGGAGTGTGCACATAAGGGTGACAGAAGCACAATGGTGCATATATAAGACAAAACTAAAAAACGAGGAGTCCCACCACTCCCCACTCTGTCCTCCCAAACAATGGCACCACTCACTTATATGATTAACCTTGATAATTACTTTATTAATTCAAAAAATTCATATGTACAATATACACACTAGTAAAACCAGTTAAAATGCATATATACAAACTGTGGAGATAAAGAGGGGTGGGGGGGGGGGGAAAGGGATTGCATTTTGGATATTGTTCTGTTCGGGGGGATGTTGCTTTTTCAGACCGAACTTGTTTTTTCTTGTTTGCATATTGTTTTTTTAGGAAAATGTGAGTTTGATTCTGCTTCTTTAGTTCAATAACTTTTTATTGAAGTTCTGCATCAAATAAAGAACAGTACAACATTGTACATAGGTAGAAAAGGATAGAAACAGGGTATCAATCTCCCTGCCCCAATACATTCACATATTTGCAACATTCCAATGTGCTCCTGCCCCCCCTCCGCGCGCCCGCCACCACAGCACCACTCCATGTAAATGAATAAGAGGTCCCATGATGCCCACGCAGCCCCAGCCCACCCCGACCCAGGACACCAGCCAGAGAGACTTCACCGCCAATTATTGTGATGTAACTATTGCCGTCTTATGGCACCCCGGGCCGAAGGCAGCCGGAGACCACAGAACACCGCAAGGGGCCCCCCGCATGAGATAAACATGTGACTGCCCAGGGCGAAAGAGGGGGGAGGGGAGCCCTTATAAGGAGAATGCTGAGATATAAGAAGAAAACAAAGGGTAAATAGAGGAGAGGTAGGAGTAGGAAGGGTCAGGGGTATAAACGGGGATAGGTGTGGGTATGGGACCGTGGGTTATGGTATAGTAGGAGAAGGAGCGCGCAAGCCCAGCCCCCTCTATTGAGCCTCCATTGGCAGACGGTTGGCCCTATAACCCAACCAGATTGCCCACGTCATCATGTACTTTTCATGTGTGCCCTCTGTTTCTGAGTTCAATTCCTCCATGCGGCGGATGACCTCCACCTCTTGTGCCCACTCAACAAGTGATGGCGAGGTTGTAGTTTTCCATCGCCTGGGAATGATTGATTCTGCTTTTTTATTCATTTTTAGTGAAACTCAGTGCAACCAAAGAATTCATTGAGGGATTATTTCCAGAAAAATGCGCCCACATCAACAAGCCTGGTACGCCTAGAAAGCTTCAGGTGTGTACTTCCAGAGAATATTCAGTTTGTTGGGGGTATTTCAAATGTAAAGGGTTGTTTTTCTTGAAAAACTGTAAGGTGCGCATAACGCATATCACAGTTGTATTTTATCTGAAAATCTCCTAAAGCTCTGTTTCAGTTTGGGGGAGTCTCCTGGGCAGGAAAGGGTGTCTACCAATACATATGTGGTATCGCTGTAACTGGGAGAAATTGGGAAGTCACACGCAATAAGATTTTATTGACAAACATACTTTTTTATTACAAAAAAAACACTACAAATTGTAAAGAAAAAATGTTTTTTGTTTTTATTTTTTTGAACATATTTCACCCCAAAATATTGAGAATACACTTAAAAATGACAAACATTTAATGGTAAAGCCCAGACTCTGCTGAAAAAAATAAAATATATATAATTTTCCTGGGAAATCCTTGGAAATCCCTTCAAAAATCACAGTTGAACGTGTGAAGCGCAAAATTGTAAAAAAAAAAGGTCTGGCAACAGAGAGTGACAAAATCTCCAGATAGGCTGGCAGTTAAACCGGACCTTCACCAGGATTAATTGAAAAGCCCAAATCCTTATAAAAGGGGCGGGGTTATAGCTGTGCTTTGCTCAGACAGAGCAGAGCTGGGGTCAGGAAAAGGTCAATCTATAAGATTCCCGGGCTGATCAGCTCCCTCCCCCACGGGGCATCCCGATCCCCCGATCGGGGTGCCCGCGGAAGTAGACCAACACCGAGGATAGTGAAAATCCTGGGTGTTGGTCCACTTTAAGGTGGTTGGCAGTAACAGATCTGGTTGCAGGATTGAAGTCAGTACAAACAAAGTGCCATTGTTTGGGGCAGGTGAACTTCCTGATTCTCTCTTTTGTTGACATAGACTTAGAAGTGTCTGTTCTCATTGCAAATAGGAACAATTTGCTGTCAGTGAAAAAACTCACTCTCTGATCTGGATACTCATTACTGTGACCATCGGTTCAGCTAGTTAATACAGCAGCACAGGGATCTAGTCTGGCTCCAGGCTTGTGGGGGGTCCTTGGGCAAAGGAGTCTTGGGGTTTATTCATCAATGGATAGCGGCAGGTGAACGCCGGGCGCTGTGCGCAATACCACATTTATGAAGGCGATTCTGGTGAGCGCCTCTTACAGCGTCACGTAGCGACCGATTCATCATCACAGATGGCTCAGCGGATCCCGGCGGCGTTCTGGCTTCCAGAGCCTTACCTGTCGCTACCTGTCCCTCTCCCATACATCTCAATGGACTTCCTTTTCTTCTCTTTAAACAGGGTTTTATTTTAATTATTTTTTTTTCTCCTCTCCTGGTCTTTTTTGTATTGTTAATATTGTTATGCAGAATTGTCATTACATGTCTGGCATTAAAGTATTAATGTCACAGTGTTATAAGAGAGTCATTCCGTGTGTATTCGCTTTGTTACTGGTGGATATGTGTTCAAAAACAGGCTTCAATCAAACGGCGTCTGGCGCTCTGGGCCACAGCGACACAATTTTAACCGCCGGCGATGTGTGAGGCTGCTTTCTTGATGAATATGGTGTGAGTCGGTCACACTGAGCAGTCGCTACCATTCGCTCCCATATAGCGCTGTACTGGTGTTAGAGCGGCCTCGAATTCATGTAATAGTGACTCACAGACACTAGTGGTCGCTCTTAGCGCTGCTGTACAGATGCTCATCTACCGCTACCTGGCACTAGTAATGAATTAGCCTGCCTGTGCGCCCCAAAGTTGTGTGTCACATGATGTTCCCTTTAGGCTCCGCTGCCACAAATGGCTCTTCTTCTGTTGCTGATCACCCTCCAGTCCTTATTGCCTTCCCTATAGCCACCAATCACCCTCTATCCTTATTGCCTTCTCTATAGCCAACAATCATCCTCCAGTCCTTATTGCCTTCCCTATAGCTACCAATCTCCCTCTAGTCTTTATTGCCTTCCCTATAGCCACCAATCACCCTCCAGTCCTTATTGCCTTCCCTATAGCCACCAATCACCCTCCAGTCCTTATTGCCTTTCCTATAGCCACCAATCGTCCTCTAGTCCTTATTGCCTTCCCTATAGCCACCAATCACCCTCTAGTCTTTATTGCCTTCCCTATAGCCACCAATCACCCTCCAGTCCTTATTGCCTTCCCTATAGCCACCAATCACCCTCCAGTCCTTATTGCCTTTCCTATAGCCACCAATCGTCCTCTAGTCCTTATTGCCTTCCCTATAGCCACCAATCATCCTCCCGTCCTTATTGCCTTCCCTATAGCCACCAATCGCCCTCCCGTCCTTATTGCCTTCCCTATAGCCACCAATCGCCCTCCAGTCCTTATTGCCTTCCCTATAGCCACCAATCGCCCTCCAGTCCTTATTGCCTTCCCTATAGCCACCAATCGCCCTCCAGTCCTTATTGCCTTCCCTATAGTCACCAATCACCCTCCAGTCCTTATTGCCTTCCCTATAGCCACCAATCACCCTCTAGTCCTTATTGTCTTCTCTATAGCCAACAATCACCCTCAAGTCCTTATTGCCTTCCCTATAGCCACCAATCATCCTCCAGTCCTTATTGCCTTCCCTATAGCCAACAATTACTCTCCAGTCCTTATTGCCTTCCCTCTAGCCACCAATCATCCTCCATTCCTTGTTGCCTTCCCTATAGCCACCAATCATTCTCTAGTCCTTATTACCTTCCCTATAGCCATTAATCGCCCTCCAGTCCTTATTGCCTTCCCTATAGCCACCAATCGCCCTCCAGTCCTTATTACCTTCCCTATAGCCACCAATCGCCCTCCAGTCCTTATTGCCTTCCCTATAGTCACCAAACATCCTCCAGTCCTTATTGCCTTCCCTATAGCCACCAATCACCCTCCAGTCCTTATTGCCTTCCCTATAGCCACCAATCGCCCTCCAGTCCTTATTGCCTTCCCTATAGCCACCAATCACCCTCCAGTCCTTATTGCCTTCCCTATAGCCACCAATTGCCCTCCAGTCCTTATTGCCTTCCCTATAGCCACCAATCGCCCTCCAGTTCTTATTGCCTTCCCTATAGCCACCAATCGCCCTCCAGTCCTTATTGCCTTCCCTATAGCCACCAATCAATCTCCAGTCCTTATTGCCTTCCGTATAGCCACCAATCACCCTCCAGTCCTTATTGCCTTCCCTATAGCCACCAATCACCCTCTAGTCCTTATTGTCTTCTCTATAGCCAACAATCACCCTCAAGTCCTTATTGCCTTCCCTATAGCCACCAATCATCCTCCAGTCCTTATTGCCTTCCCTATAGCCAACAATTACTCTCCAGTCCTTATTGCCTTCCCTCTAGCCACCAATCACCCTCCATTCCTTGTTGCCTTCCCTATAGCCACCAATCATTCTCTAGTCCTTATTACCTTCCCTATAGCCATCAATCATCCTCCAGTCCTTATAGCCTTCCCTATATCCACCAATCATCCTCTAGTCCCTATTGCCTTCTCTATAGCCACCAATAATCCTCCAGTCCTTATAGCCTTCCCTATAGCCAACAATCACCCTCCAGTCCTTATTGCCTTTCCTATAGCCACCAATCATTCCCCAGTCCTTATTGCCTTCCCTATAGCCAACAATTACCCTCCAGTCCTTATTGTTTTCCCTATAGCCACCAATCATCTTCCAGTCCTTATTGCCTTCCCTATAGTCACCAATGACCCTCCAGTCCTTATTACCTTCCCTATAGCCACCAATCACCCTCCAGTCCTTATCGCCTTCCCTATAGCCACCAATCACCCTCCAGTCCTTATCGCCTTCCCTATAGCCACCAATCGCCCTCCAGTCCTTATTACCTTCCCTATAGCCACCAGTCATCCTCTAGTCCTTGTTACCTTCCCTATAGCCACCAATCATCCTCTGGTCCTTGTTGTATTCTCTACTGCCAGCAAGCACCCCTCAGCCCTTACTGCTTGCTTCGCTGCCACTAAAGACTCCATCATTGCTGTCAGTTGTCACCTCGTTCTCGACACTTTCTGAGCTTCCATCAATTCCCCCCCTTTCCATGCCACCATCTCCAATGTTACTGATCAGCCCCTGTTGCTGAGGCCAGCCATGAGCAGGTCTGCATGAGTCTGCCCGGCATTCGATTGTTCGGGTCCACCGTAAAATAATAACATGGCCAAGTGTGTGCCTGAGTGGGCCCCTGAAGATGCCAGGGGCCCTGGCAATTGCCCAGGTTTGCCCTGTGGGTGCTAGCTGGGCCTTGCCCATGACAAACCCTATGTGGCATTGTCCACTGATTTCCACAGCCTTCCACAGGAGCAACTGAAGCATCAAAGAAGACACAAAGGTTTTGTTTTAATCTGTTTTTATTGAAGTAGAAGATCAACACACCAGGTACAGGCAACAGACATAGATGTAATACAGCATAATAAAACACTTAAACACCTCCCTGAGTCCGACCCATTCAGCTTGACCTGCCGCCTGCTTGCTCTCCTTGTCAGGGCCATCTCCTCCCCATTTAGGAGGGGTCACCGATGCGATCCCCGACACCAGGTTATGTACTATTAAAGTGGACCAACACCCAGGGGGGATTGGTCCAGGAATCTATAAGATTCCCGGGCCGACCAGATCCCTCCCCGCGGGGCACCCGAAATCGGGATGTCCCTCGGGGTGAAACCCCCCAAGAAGCCCAGAAACCTTACCTTAACCCCGATCCAACCGAGCATGCGCGGGCCGCGTCTCACGCTTCCCTCTAGCAGGGTGCGCACCCGCGCCGGCCGTTTGTGAATGGCCGGCACGGGCGCGTTCCCTGTTAGAGGGAAGCGCGAGACGCGGCCTCCAGCGCTCAGAGCCGCTGTGGTTGGACGCCGCTTATACGTGCATACCACAGCGGCTCTGAGCGCTCTGATTGGACGAGCGCCCGCGTAGGAGCGTGGTGAGGTGAGTGTTTCCGGGCGTTCTGGGGGGTTTCACACAGCGGGGCACCCCCGATCGGGGTGCCCCACCGAAGTGGACCAAAACCCAGGATAGTGAAAATCCTGGGTGTTGGTCCACTTTAAGAAAGAGCCCGACCAAGTGTGTGATAGTTGCTTAAAAGAAAAAGATAGAGAAACAAAAACACCAGAAAAGAACAGAACAGAGACAAAACAATGAAGAGGGAAGGGAGGGAAAGGGGAAGTCACCCGTTAGGCCTGCTTTACCAATCATACCTGCCCATCTACCTGTGTCCGAGACCGATCCATCTTATGTGCTCAAGTCCGTTCCCCCCTTTGCTGGCACCACAGATTAACTGTATTGACACCCTAAATCGTTGTGAATCCCGCAGGTCTTCCCAACCTGCCCAGATCCTTCTATAATTGTCTCTGAGACCTCTGTCCTCTAAAATGAGCTCCTCCATTAGCCTGATACGCTCAAGTTCTGCTACCCACTCTGCAACAGTTAGGGTCTCCTGCGTTTTCCAATGTCTGTGTATAACTGCTCGCGCCGCCACCAGAAAGTGTCTGAGTATGTCCCTCTTGTATTGGGATATGGGACCCTCCACCAGCGAGAGATGTGCTACCTAGGGAGAGTTCCTCACCACAGTACCCGTAATATCAGTGTATAAGCTCAGGATCTTCTCCCAAAGGGCTCTTATAGCCGGGCATCCAAACCAGATGTGCGTCATGTTGCCCCTCCTCAACCTGACATCTCCAGCATCTGTCTGACGTCTGTGGCGCAAACTTGTGGATGTCTACGGGGCACCTGTACCATCTGGACTTCTATGGATGGTACATATGACCAGAGGATTAGCTAGCTTTTCTGGTACCTGGGGCAAAGGTTCAAAATGGCCCCACCTGTTCTCACATCCCCTTTTGGTGCCCCCCTGACCTGATGCACCCAGCCCCCTCCCCCCCAGCTACGCCCCTGCATATGACCGTGCAATGTAAAAGCAGGATAAGTCTGTTAAAGTGGACCAACACCCAGGGGTGATCGGCCCGGGAATCTATAAGATAGTGAAAATCCTGGGTGTTGGTCCACTTTAAAGAGTTTCTCCACTCCACTCATAGATCATTTTTCTCATTGGGAATAAGATTGTCGCAATCTAATGTCTCACGGGTTAAAGAGGAACATCTCATCGGGCCCTGCTTACTTTTTGGATGATGCCGCCACCTCATAGGGCGACATCCATCTGCTTCAGGCCCCGATTCTCTGCCCCCCCTACTTGACAGCACAGCATTCACTCAGGCGGTCCCCATTGTATCCTATTAATGGGCACTGCCAGGACCGGCTCCAGGTTTATGCAGGCTCCTGGGTGAATTCATCTCAGTGGGCCCCTGGCGGTGTGGTGTGACATTCCATACATGGACATAAAGTTGGATGAATGGTGAATATTGGCAAAGAATAAAAAGAAAAAAAAATAATAGAAGGAATAACAAAAAGTATAGAGGAAATAAGGAATAGTAGGAATGACAGAAAGAGAAAGAATGGATAGAAGAAGTGACTGAAAAAAGAAAACAAGAAACATAAGGGCAACAAAGTTAATAAAAGGAGTGCAGGGGCTAGAGTACCCTGAAAGATTGTCCAAGTTAGGTTTATTTAGTTTAGAAAAAAAGAAGCCTGAGGGGTGATCTAATAACTATGTATAAATATATTCGGGGTCAATACAAAGATCTGTCCCACAATCTATTTTTCTCCCGGAGTGTAACCATAACCTGAGGGCATCCACTAAGGTTAGAGGAAAGGTGATTTCTCCACCGACATAGGAGGGGATTCTTCTCTGTAAGAGCAGTGAGACTATGGAACTCGCTGCCAGAGGAGGTAGTAATAAAGGATACAGTAAAAACATTCAAAAGTGGCCGGGATGCCTTCCTGGCATGTAATAACATTGCCAGCTATGGCTACTAGACCACTGGAAGGAGATCTATAGTGGCCGGGATGCCCTCCTTGCATGTAATAACATTACCAGCTATGGCTACTAGACCACTGGAAGGAGATCTATAGTGGCCGGGATGCCCTCCGTGCATGTAATAACATTTCCAGCTATGGCTACTAGACCACTGGAAGGAGATCTATAGTGGCCGGGATGCCCTCCTTGCATGTAATAACATTACCAGCTATGGCTACTAGGCCACTGGAAGGAGATCTATAGTGGCCGGGATGCCCTCCTTGCATGTAATAACATTACCAGCTATGGCTACTAGACCACTGGAAGGAGATCTATAGTGGCCGGGATGCCCTCCGTGCATGTAATAGCATTACCAGCTATGGCTACTAGACCACTGGAAGGAGATCTATAGTGGCCGGGATGCCCTCCTGGCATGTAATAACATTACCAGCTATGGCTACTAGACCACTGGAAAGAGATCTATATTGGCCGGGATGCCTTCCTGGCATGTAATAACATTTCCAGCTATGGCTACTAGACCACTGGAAGGAGATCTATAGTGGCCAGCATTCCCTCCTTGCATGTAATAACATTTCCAGCTATGGCTACTAGACCACTGGAAGGAGATCTATAGTGGCCGGGATGCCCTCCTTACATGTAATAACATTACCAGCTATGGCTACTAGACCACTGGAAGGAGATCTATAGTGGCCGGGATGCCCTCCTTACATGTAATAACATTACCAGCTATGGCTACTAGACCACTGGAAGGAGATCTATAGTGGCCAGCATTCCCTCCTTGCATGTAATAACATTACCAGCTATGGCTACTAGACCACTAGAAGGAGATCTATAGTGGCCAGCATTCCCTCCTTGCATGTAATAACATTACCAGCTATGGCTACTAGACCACTGGAAGGAGATCTATAGTGGCCGGGATGCCCTCCTTGCATGTAATAACATTACCAGCTATGGCTACTACACCACTGGAAGGAGATCTATAGTGGCCGGGATGCTCTCCTTGCATGTAATAACATTACCAGCAATGGCTACTAGACCACTGGAAGGAGATCTATAGTGGCCGGGATGCCCTCTGTGCATGTAATAACATTACCAGCTATGGCTACTAGACCACTGGAAGGAGTTCTATAGTGGCCGGGATACCCTCCTTGCATGTAATAACATTACCAGCTATGGCTACTAGACCACTGGAAGGCGATCTATAGTGGCCGGGATGCCCCCCGTGCATGTAATAACATTACCAGCTATGGCTACTAGACCACTGGAAGGAGATCTATAGTGGCCGGGATGCCCCCCGTGCATGTAATAACATTACCAGCTATGGCTACTAGACCACTGGAAGGAGATCTATAGTGGCCGGGATGCCCTCCTTGCATGTAATAACATTTCCAGCTATGGCTACAAGACCACTGGAAGGAGATCTATAGTGGCCGGGATGCCCTCCGTGCATGTAATACATTACCAGCTATGGCTACTAGACCACTGGAAGGAGATCTATAGTGGCCGGGATGCCCCCCGTGCATGTAATAACATTACCAGCTATGGCTACTAGACCACTGGAAGGAGATCTATAGTGGCCGGGATGCCCTCCGTGCATGTAATAACATTACCAGCTATGGCTACTAGACCACTAGAAGGAGATCTATAGTGGCCGGGATGCCCTCCTTGCATGTAATAACATTACCAGCTATGGCTACTAGACCACTGGAAGGAGATCTATAGTGGCCGGGATGCCCTCCTTGCATGTAATAACATTACCAGCTATGGCTACTAGACCACTGGAAGGAGATGTATAGTGGCCGGGATGCCCTCCTTGCATGTAATAACATTTCCAGCTATGGCTACTAGACCACTGGAAGGAGATCTATAGTGGCCGGGATGCCCTCTGTGCATGTAATACCATCACCAGCTATGGCTACTAGACTACTGGAAGGAGATCTATAGTGGCCGGGATGCCCTCCTTGCATGTAATAACATTACCAGCTATGGCTACTAGACCACTGGAAGGAGATCTATAGTGGCCGGGATGCCCTCCTTGCATGTAATAACATTACCAGCTATGGCTACTAGACCACTGGAAGGAGATGTATAGTGGCCGGGATGCCCTCTGTGCATGTAATAACATTACCAGCTATGGGTACTAGACCAGTGAAAGGAGATCTATAGTGGCCGGGATGCCCTCCTTGCATGTAATAACATTACCAGCTATGGCTACTAAACCACTGGAAGGAGATCTATAGTGGCCGGGATGCCCTCTGTGCATGTAATAACATTACCAGCTATGGCTACTAGACCACTGGAAGGAGATCTATAGTGGCCAGGATGCCCTCCTGGCATGTAATAACATTACCAGCTATGGCTACTAGACCACTGGAAGGAGATCTATAGTGGCCGGGATGCCCTCTGTGCATGTAATACCATCACCAGCTATGGCTACTAGACTACTGGAAGGAGATCTATAGTTGCCGGGATGCCCTCCTTGCATGTAATAACATTACCAGCTATGGCTACTAGACCACTGGAAGGAGATCTATAGTGGCCGGGATGCCCTCTGTGCATGTAATAACATTACCAGCTATGGCTACTAGACCACTGGAAGGAGATCTATAGTGGCCGGGATGCCCTCCTTGCATGTAATACCATTACCAGCTATGGCTACTAGACCACTGGAAGGAGATCTATAGTGGCCGGGATGCCCTCCTTGCATGTAATACCATTACCAGCTATGGTTACTAGACCACTGGAAGGAGATCTATAGTGGCCGGGATGCCCTCCTTGCATGTAATAGCATTACCAGCTATGGCTACTAGACCACTGGAAGGAGATCTATAGTGGCCGGGATGCCCTCCTTGCATGTAATAACATTACCAGCTATGGCTACTAGACCACTGGAAGGAGATCTATAGTGGCCGGGATGCCCTCCGTGCATGTAATAACATTACCAGCTATGGCTACTAGACCACTGGAAGGAGATCTATAGTGGCCGGGATGCCCTCCGTGCATGTAATACATTACCAGCTATGGCTACTAGACCACTGGAAGGAGATCTATAGTGGCCGGGATGCCCTCCTTGCATGTAATAGCATTACCAGCTATGGCTACTAGACCACTGGAAGGAGATCTATAGTGGCCGGGATGCCGTCCGTGCATGTAATAACATTACCAGCTATGGCTACTAGACCACTGGAAGGAGATCTATAGTGGCCGGGATGCTCTCTGTGCTTGTAATAACATTACCAGCTATGGCTACTAGATCACTGGAAGGAGATCTATAGTGGCCGGAATGCCCTCCGTGCATGTAATAACATTACCAGCTATGGCTACTAGATCACTGGAAGGAGATCTATAGTGGCCGGGATGCCCTCCGTGCATGTAATAACATTACCAGCTATGGCTACTAGACCACTGGGAGGAGATCTATAGTGGCCGGGATGCTCTCCTTGCATGTAATAACATTACCAGCTATGGCTACTAGACCACTGGAAGGAGATCTATAGTGGCCAGCATTCCCTCCTTGCATGTAATAACATTACCAGCTATGGCTACTAGACCACTGGAAGGAGATCTATAGTGGCCAGCATTCCCTCCTTGCATGTAATAACATTACCAGCTATGGCTACTAGACCACTGGAAGGAGATCTATAGTGGCCGTGATGTCCTCCTTGCATGTAATAACATTACCAGCTATGGCTACTAGACCACTGGAAGGAGATCTATAGTGGTCGGGGTGCCCTCCTTGCATATAATAACATAACCAGCTATGGCTACTAGACCACTGGAAGGAGATCTATAGTGGCCGGGATGCCCTCCTTACATGTAATAACATTACCAGCTATGGCTACTAGACCACTGGAAGGAGATCTATAGTGGCCGGGATGCCCTCCTTGCATGTAATAACAATGAACACTTTAATACCAGACCTGTAATGACAATTCTGCAATAAAATACTATTAATCCAAAAAGTTTTCAAAAATGTCATTTTCTTGCCAGAATACATGTCAGAAGGTTTTTTTTTTTTATGGAAAAAAAATTGGGGTCAGGAAAGGGATTTAAGGATCATCCATGAATCGGACGCTACATGGCGTTTTTCTAGTCGCTCACCAGATTCAGCTTCATAAATGTGTAATTGCTGCTGTGTCCGGCGTTCACCTGACGCTGTATAGTCACTACCTGGCGCTATCTCTTCATGAATAAGGCCCTACGTTACGGGGCAGGCTAATTCATCACTAACGCCAAGTAGCGACAGATGAGCGTCTGTAGCAGGCATTTTAGAGCGCCCGCTAGTAGTCGCTGTGCTCGGCCGTGGGTCGCTAGTTCATAACGACTCAGTCGCTGTGCTGCAATGATGAATACATTGTGAGGAGTTGCTATTTTACCAGTACAGCGCTGTATGGGAGCGCATGTTAGCGACTGGCCAGTGCGACCGACTCACAACATATTCATTAAAAAAAACAGCCTCACACAACTCTGGCGCTCAAAAATGCTTCTCTGAAGCCCAGAGCGCCAGAGGTTGTGTGATCCACCAGTAACAAAGCGATAACATATGGACAGCTCATCTGTCGCTACCTGGCGTTAGTGATGAATTTGCAGATCTGCATGTCGCACCTCAAAGAAACACAAATTAAAAACAGGGACAATCCCTTCAAATGAGGGACAGTTGTGAGGTAAGTCTTTTATAATCATGTCATTTAATGTGTGTACTGTTATGTATATTTTTATTTCATGTATCTCATGCTGTACATGGCGCCTGGCAGCAGCTTTCTTCGCCCGCCATTGTGCGCCAGCTACCAGAGAAGAAGGCGGGAAAGCCTCCATTCAGCTCGCGCTGTGACAGCCGCCGCAGGGCATGTCGGGACTCCCAAAGTCGCCTCAGCTGCCCTGGCCAATGGGGCGTTCCCCTCAGCTGCACTGGCCAATGGGGCGTTCCCCTCTGCTGCCCCTGACAGCTGCCTGAACGCCCCGCCCACCCCTCCTACAGGCTTCGCTGTCTGTCAGGAACCATTTTTTTTCCGCCTCCTCTGTTCGCGCGGTGGCCGACGGGAGTTGTTGTCCAGTCACCCGCTGAAAGGAACGAGCGCTGCGTTCGTTTAAACTACGCTCCCATAATGCTCCGCGGGAGCGCGACACGCTCAGACTGTCTGCCATCGTAGCCCAGTCTAGCCCCAGGTTCCATGCAGCGGTCCGATGGCCGCACCGGAGTGGCTGACGGGAAATGTAGTCCACGCGACGTCACACACCCAGCGCGCCTCCGTTAGCAAGGACTACAATCCCATGATTCCTCGCAGCAAGAGACTGGGCTGAGGGGGAAAAGCGGATCGGCCGGCGCAGGCGCAAAGAGGAACGTTTCTCTCGTAGTTCGCGGAGCGGATGAAGATGGCGGCTGCGGCCTCGGCGGGTACCGGAACGTCGGGCTCGGTTCGGGGCCGCTTCCCAGGCCGGCCGTGGGTAGGGAGGAGCGGGAATCGGGCGGAACGAGCTCGGGTGGCCTTCCACACAGCCGAGGGCCCCGGAGAGGAGGAGAAGCTGCCGCCTGTCGCCGACATGAAGCGCCAAACTGGGCCCGGAGCCCGGGACTCCCACAGCCCTCAGGTGAGCAGCGGCGGAACCGGGAGGAGGCGGCGCCTGTGTCTATCACGGAACATCAGCTGCTGCGGGACCGGGGCGGGGTCACGTGACAGCTCAGAGCGGCTCGCGCCTCCCTATATATATATTGCGTGCACGCGGCGCGCGTCCCCGTCACTCACTGTGTGTTCAATGGAGCCACACACAGCTCCTCTGTATATGAGTGCTGGGTGCCCTGTGCCATCAGCACCTATGTATAGCAATGCTGGGTGCCCTGTGCCATCAGCACCTATGTATAGCAATGCTGGGTGCCCTGTGCCATCAGCACCTATGTATAGCAATGCTGGGTGCCCTGTGTCGTCATTGTGTCACAGCACCTCTGTATAGCAATGCTGGGTACCATGTGTTATCATTGTGTCACAGCACCTCTGTATAACAATGCTGGGTGCCCTGTGTCATCATTGTGTCACAGCATCTCTGTATAGCAATGCTGGGTGCCCTGTGTTATCATTGTGTCACAGCACCTCTGTATAGCAATGCTGGGTGCCCTGTGTTATCATTGTGTCACAGCACCTCTGTATAGCAATGCTGGGTGCCCTGTGTCATCATTGTGTCACAGCACCTCTGTATAGCAATGCTGGGTGCCCTGTGTTATCATTGTGTCACAGCACCTCTGTATAGCAATGCTGGGTGCCCTGTGTTATCATTGTGTCACAGCACCTCTGTATAGCAATGCTGGGTGCCCTGTGTCAACATTGTGTCACAGCACCTATGTATAGCAATACTGGGTGCCCTGTGTCATCATTGTGTCACAGCACCTCTGTATAGCAATGCTGGGTGCCCTGTGTCATCATTGTGTCACAGCACCTCTGTATAGCAATGCTGGGTACCATGTGTCATCATTGTGTCACAGCACCTCTGTATAGCAATGCTGGGTGCCCTGTGTTATCATTGTGTCACAGCACCTCTGTATAGCAATGCTGGGTGCCCTGTGTTATCATTGTGTCACAGCACCTCTGTATAGCAATGCTGGGTGCCCTGTGTCAACATTGTGTCACAGCACCTCTGTATAGCAATGCTGGGTGCCATGTGTTATCATTATGTCACAGCACCTCTGTATAGCAATGCTGGGTGCCCTGTGTTATCATTGTGTCACAGCACCTCTGTATAGCAATGCTGGGTGCCCTGTGTAATCATTGTGTCACAGCACCTCTGTATAACAATGCTGGGTGCCCTGTGTTATCATTGTGTCACAGCACCTCTGTATAGCAATGCTGGGTGCCCTGTGTTATCATTGTGTCACAGCACCTCTGTATAGCAATGCTGGGTGCCCTGTGTCATCATTGTGTCACAGCACCTCTGTATAGCAATGCTGGGTGCCCTGTGTTATCATTGTGTCACAGCACCTCTGTATAGCAATGCTGGGTGCCCTGTGTCATCATTGTGTCACAGCACCTCTGTATAGCAATGCTGGGTGCCCTGTGTCATCATTGTGTCACAGCACCTCTGTATAGCAATGCTGGGTGCCCTGTGTTATCATTGTGTCACAGCACCTCTGTATAGCAATGCTGGGTGCCCTGTGTTATCATTGTGTCACAGCACCTATGTATAGCAATGCTGGGTGCCCTGTGTCATCATTGTGTCACAGCACCTCTGTATAGCAATGCTGGATGCCCTGTGTCATCATTATGTCACAGCACCTTTGTATAGAAATGCTGGGTGCCCTGTGTTATCATTGTGTCACAGCACCTCTGTATAGCAATGCTGGGTGCCCTGTGTCATTAGCACCTCTGTATAGCAATGCTGGGTGCCCTGTGTTATCATTGTGTCACAGCACCTCTGTATAGCAGTGATGGGTGCCCTGTGTCATCATTGTGTCACAGCACCTCTGTATAGCAATGCCGGGTGCCCTGTGTTATCATTGTGTCACAGCACCTCTGTATAGCAGTGATGGGTGCCCTGTACCATCAGCACCTCTGTATAGCAATGCCGGGTGCCCTGTGTTATCATTGTGTCACAGCACCTCTGTATAGCAATGCTGGGTGCCCTGTGTTATCATTGTGTCACAGCACCTCTGTATAGCAATGCTGGGTGCCCTGTGTTATCATTGTGTCACAGCACCTCTGTATAGCAATGCTGGGTGCCCTGTGTCATCATTGTGTCACAGCACCTCTGTATAGCAATGCTGGGTGCCCTGTGTCATCATTGTGTCACAGCACCTCTGTATAGCAATGCTGGGTGCCCTGTGTCATCATTGTGTCACAGCACCTCTGTATAGCAATGCTGGGTGCCCTGTGTCATTAGCACCTCTGTATAGCAATGCTGGGTGCCCTGTGTTATCATTGTGTCACAGCACCTCTGTATAGCAATGCTGGGTGCCCTGTGTCATCATTGTGTCACAGCACCTCTGTATAGCAATGATGGGTGCCCTGTGTTATCATTGTGTCACAGCACCTCTGTATAGCAATACTGGGTGCCCTGTGTTATCATTGTGTCACAGCACCTCTGTATAGCAATGCTGGGTGCCCTGTGTCATCATTGTGTCACAGCACCTCTGTATAGCAATGCTGGGTGCCCTGTGTTATCATTGTGTCACAGCTCCTCTGTATAGCAATGCTGGGTGCCCTGTGTTATCATTGTGTCACAGCACCTATGTATAGCAATGCTGGGTGCCCTGTGTCATTAGCACCTCTGTATAGCAATGCTGGGTGCCCTGTGTTATCATTGTGTCACAGCACCTCTGTATAGCAATGCTGGGTGCCCTGTGTTATCATTGTGTCACAGCACCTCTGTATAGCAATGCTGGGTGCCCTGTGTCATTAGCACCTCTGTATAGCAATGCTGGGTGCCCTGTGTTATCATTGTGTCACAGCACCTCTGTATAGCAATGCTGGGTGCCCTGTGTCATTAGCACCTCTGTATAGCAATGCTGGATGCCCTGTGTTATCATTGTGTCACAGCACCTCTGTATAGCAATGCTGGGTGCCCTGTGTCATCATTGTGTCACAGCACCTCTGTATAGCAATGCTGGGTGCCCTGTGTCATCATTGTGTCACAGCACCTCTGTATAGCAATGCTGGGTGCTCTGTGTTATCATTGTGTCACAGCACCTCTGTATAGCAATGCTGGGTGCCCTGTGTTATCATTGTGTCACAGCACCTCTGTATAGCAGTGATGGGTGCCCTGTGTCATCATTGTGTCACAGCACCTCTGTATAGCAATGCCGGGTGCCCTGTGTTATCATTGTGTCACAGCACCTCTGTATAGCAATGCTGGGTGCCCTGTGTCATCATTGTGTCACAGCACCTCTGTATAGCAATGCTGGGTGCCCTGTGTCATCATTGTGTCACAGCACCTCTGTATAGCAGTGATGGGTGCCCTGTACCATCAGCACCTCTGTATAGCAATGCCGGGTGCCCTGTGTTATCATTGTGTCACAGCACCTCTGTATAGCAGTGATGGGTGCCCTGTACCATCAGCACCTCTGTATAGCAATGCCGGGTGCCCTGTGTTATCATTGTGTCACAGCACCTCTGTATAGCAATGCTGGGTGCCCTGTGTTATCATTGTGTCACAGCACCTCTGTATAGCAATGCTGGGTGCCCTGTGTCATCATTGTGTCACAGCACCTCTGTATAGCAATGCTGGGTGCCCTGTGTTATCATTGTGTCACAGCACCTCTGTATAGCAATGCTGGGTGCCCTGTGTTATCATTGTGTCACAGCACCTCTGTATAGCAATGCTGGGTGCCCTGTGTCATCATTGTGTCACAGCACCTCTGTATAGCAATGCTGGGTGCCCTGTGTTATCATTGTGTCACAGCACCTCTGTATAGCAATGCTGGGTGCCCTGTGTTATCATTGTGTCACAGCACCTCTGTATAGCAATGCTGGGTGCCCTGTGTCATCATTGTGTCACAGCACCTCTGTATAGCAATGCTGGGTGCCCTGTGTCATCATTGTGTCACAGCACCTCTGTATAGCAATGCTGGGTGCCCTGTGCCATCAGCACCTCTGTATAGCAATGCTGGGTGCCCTGTGTTATCATTGTGTCACAGCACCTCTGTATAACAATGCTGGGTGCCCTGTGTTATCATTGTGTCACAGCACCTCTGTATAGCAATACTGGGTGCCATGTGTTATCATTGTGTCACAGCACCTCTGTATAGCAATGCTGGGTGCCCTGTGTCATCATTGTGTCACAGCTCCTCTGTATAACAATGCTGGGTGCCCTGTGTTATCATTGTGTCACAGCACCTCTGTATAGCAATGCTGGGTGCCCTGTGTCATCATTGTGTCACAGCACCTCTGTATAGCAATGCTGGGTGCCCTGTGTCATCATTGTGTCACAGCTCCTCTGTATAGCAATGCTGGGTGCCCTGTGTTATCATTGTGTCACAGCACCTCTGTATAGCAATGCTGGGTGCCCTGTGTTATCATTGTGTCACAGCACCTCTGTATAGCAATGCTGGGTGCCCTGTGTCATCATTGTGTCACAGCACCTCTGTATAGCAATACTGGGTGCCCTGTGTCATCATTGTGTCACAGCACCTCTGTATAGCAATACTGGGTGCCCTGTGTCATCAGCACCTATGTATAGCAATGTTGGGTGCCCTGTGTCATCATTGTGTCACAGCACCTCTGTATAGCAATGTTGGGTGCCCTGTGTCATCATTGTGTCACAGCTCCTCTGTATAGCAATGCTGGGTACCCTGTGTCATCATTGTGTCACAGCACCTCTGTATAGCAATGCTGGGTGCCCTGTGTCATCATTGTGTCACAGCACCTTTGTATAGCAATGCTGGGTGCCCTGTGTTATCATTGTGTCACAGCTCCTCTGTATAGCAATGCTGGGTGCCCTGTGTTATCATTGTGTCACAGCTCCTCTGTATAGCAATGCTGGGTGCCCTGTACCACCAGCACCTCTGTATAGCAATGCTGGGTGCCCTGTACCACCAGCACCTCTGTATAGCAATGCTGGGTGCCCTGTACAATCAGCACCTCTGTATAGCAATGCTGGGTGCCCTGTACAATCAGCACCTCTGTATAGCAATGCTGGGTGCCCTTTTCCATTAGCATTTATGTATATATAGCAGTGCCCTTTGTCTTCATTGTGTTACAATGTATTGAGGAGTAAAGCATCAACACACTGCTGGGCGCGGAGGTTGCAAAAAAACCTAATTTAGTGTATTGTATGTGTAACTTTTCTCTAAATCGCATCTGAATCTTTGACTGCGTACAAATACTATGAATGACAGTAGTAGCAATTTCTCCTGGCCCAGCACATCTGACATTTGTTTGTTACATGTGCTGCCGAGGTAAGGTAAACAAACTCATATACTGGCCTCCATTCACAAAGATTTGAAAAAAACTCTCATGGTAGTAAAAAATTAAATGAATGAGAAAAAAGCCTGAGAATGTCACCGTTAGTGAATCACCAGATAGGAAAGTCAATGGCAATTTTTGCTACTGATAAAAAGTGGTAAAAGGTTCAATACTTTTTTCAGGGGTAAAAACGTGCCATTGACTATCTGGTGATTCACTAACAATGCAATTCTCAGGCTTTTTTTTTATCATGAATTGAATTTTTACTACCATGAGAGTTTTTTCAACTCTTAGTGAATCAAGGCCATTGTATCTATTGTAAGTATACAGCGCGTCCTGTTCCAGAATATTCCTTACACTTGGGTAATACATCCACAAGATGGCGCTGGACTGCAGAAAATAGCTTGTGGCTCCTATGTAAGTCATGGACCTCCTACAAATTCCCCAGTTCTTTTCTGCAGTCTGCGCTGAGAAGATAAAAGATAGCTCTCTTGTGACGCCGGTGAGCGGGGCTTATTGCCTGCGGCTCTGCAGGGCTATTCCCACCCGTTCCGTTCCATCTACTGCCTCCCAGCCTCGGCTGATAAGGTTCGGGTGAAGGTAGGCGATAGAAGCACTACGGTGCTGAGGAGCTAACCTCCTACCGCAGTCCCTGCTCTAACAGGGTAGGCGGTTTAGGCTAATGGTGAGCTTTTTGGGATGCCCCCACTGCCTCATGGTTTTGCCAGGTTATCCTGTGCAGTTAAACCCTATTCCCATTCCCCCTCCGCCCTCATTCCTCATATTAGCCCCTGGGCGCCGTTCCCCTGGGAATTCTGCCATTACCCTCCCTCACTCTCCCTTCGGGAGATCTCCGGGGGGGGGGGGGGTTGTCTAGGGGTTTAAGACTTTAGACTTATGTTGTGCTTGTCACTTTATTAAAACGCGCCGCCGCGCGTTTGTACTGCGCTCCGCGGCTGGCAGCCTGCTGGGCTGCTACTGGCCGGGCGGATCACGTGGGCGCTCTTCGAGGTTGCGGGCTCCATTTTGTCTTCTTCCTGTTGCTGCTGGCTCCTTGCTGTCTGTGAGTCCCCCGGTGGGGTGATTTTTTTCAGTTTTTTTTCTTATGCCTTATTCTCATGGGAATATTTATGTCTTTCATGCGGGGTAAAGCTTCGGTCCTGTGGTTTCTCCCGGCCCTCTCCCCTCATTATCTCCCACTTCCCTAGCGGTTCATTGGGGCATCCCGGGTAGCTCTTTAGCATTAACCCTTACTGGCCTACTGTGACATTCAAATCACCATATGGAGGCTTCTGGGGATAATGAGCCTGTGGTTCCTTCGGGACAAGCCCGGCTATGTGTTGCGTGTGGGGTATCCCCAATCGGTGATGGTGTCAGGGTATGTGTATCCTGCGCCCAGCAGGTACTTGCACTGCAGTCTGGGTTACCTGTTGCTGGGCCTGCGCCCCCTTGGGCTTCGCCTACCCCCCCCCCACTCCTGCATCTGACCCCCTACGAGGAGCGTACCAGCGGGGAGTCTCAGCCTGATTTGGCTGCACGGGTGGCCAGCATTGAGAAACATATTGCTGGGTCTGCCTCGCTTAAGGCTTCTGCTGAGAAGCGGCATTTATCTCCCGCCGTCTCCCTCTTTCCTATGGAAGCTGAGGAAATTTTTGACACTACTGGTTATTCCCCCCTGGAGGAGGGGGAATTGTTCTCTGATTCAGAATCATCTGAGGAGCAGCCTATGGTTTATGGTGATACAGGGTCTCCCTTTGGGGAAGATCTATGGTCCTCAGATGACACTGACAGGCTTTTGGCTCATATTTTTGAAGTGCTCTGTATATCCCCTCCTGCCGTGGCTCCGCAGCAGCAGGGCGAGCTCTTTCATACAGTTAAACCACGTTTAGAATTCCCTGAGCAGTCTCACTTTAATAATCTGGTGCTCAAAGAATGGGAGCGGCCTAGCAAGCTGCCAGGGTTGGGACAAAAGGTATCCCTTTCCTGCTGATGTGATTAAGCGTTGGTCATGTCCTCCCGAGGTGGACGCGCCCGTTCTGGGGCTGTCCAATACATCTGTCGTGCATTCTCCTGACACTACTACCCTGAGGGATGGTGAGGACCGGCGTATGGACCAACTGGCTTGCCATGCCTTTGCCTGTGTGGGGACCACGCTACGCCCGGTTTGTGCCTCTGCCATTACAGCTATTGCTATTAAGGGTTTGCTTGAGAGTCTCTTAGAGGGGGGCCTCTGATGACGCGGGAGAAGAAGAGTATAGATCTCTCCTGCTTTGCTATGAATTTGTTGCATATGTCCTGTCTGCTATGGATGATGCCAGTAGAATGTGTGGTAGAACTTCTGCCCTGTTGGTGGCTATACGCCGCTCTGTCTGGCTACGTCTGTGGGTAGCTGATAATGCTGCTAAGAAGACTCTCACTGGTTTCCCTTTCAAGGGCCTGCACCTTTTTGGTGAACGCTTGGATTTATTTGCCAGGGGTGGGAGGTTACCTCAACGTAGGAGGCCGTCCCAGTCCTTTTGGGCGATGGGTGCCCTTCTCCCATCCTTCCGTGGTTCCAGACCTGGCCACGGAGTCTCCTTTACTGGGGCCCGCGGAGATCACTGGGGAAGGGGCAGAGGACGTGGCTGTCCTGGCCTCTCCTGGGGTCCTAAGCCAAAATCCTCACCCAAGCCTCCTCAGGCATGAAGGGGCGTCATCACCCATCTGGGTGGGGGGACGGCTTCGGCTCTTTGCTCACGTCTGGAGGCTTCACGTCTCAGACCGGTGGATTCAGGAGGTAGTGTTCTCCGGTTACAAGATAGAGTTTGCAGCCTGGCCGCCCCCAAGATTCATCAAATCCCGGATGGCTCTAAACCCCCTGTCAGCTCAGGGTCTGTGCCTTGCTGTCCAAAACCTTCTGGAGTTGGGGGTCATCTGCCAGGTGCCTTTGAGGGAAAGGGGCAGAGGCTACTATTCCAATCTTTTCACTGTTCCCAAAAAAGACGGGTCCATCAGACCTATCCTGGATTTAAAGTGCCTCAACAGATTTGTCAGATTCAAACACTTTCGCATGGAGACTCTGCGCTCAGCTGTCAATTCTCTGTGCCCAGGGGACTTCATGACATCTGTAGACATCAAGTACGCTTACCTTCATGTACCAATCTCTCCAGGTCATCAGAGATTCCTCAGGTTCGCTCTGGAGGATCAGCACTACCAATTTGTGGCTTTGCCTTTCGGTATCACCTGGGCTCTCAGGGTATTCACCAAGGCACTGGCGGGCGTACTGGCTCTGCTAAGATGTCAGGGCATTCGCATCCTTCCTTACTTAGACGACATTCTCACCATGTCTCAATCTCTCCAGCAGGCCGAGCTGGATACTCAGCTGGTGGTGTCCACACTGGAGTCCTTTGGCTGGGTGATCAACCACCAAGTCTTTCCTGTCACCGTCAATGGTGAGGTCCTTTCTGGGCATGACTCTGGATACATCTCGGGTCAGGATTTTTCTCCCTCAGCAGAAGGTGGAGAGTCTTCAGGCCCAAACCAGGTTCCTTATGTCCTGCCCTCATCCCTCCATCCGGCAGGGGATGCAGCTGGTGGGCCTGATGGGCTTTGAGGTGGTTCCATACGCTCAGTTTCACATGAGACCTCTTCTATTTCACCTCTTGTCAGTTAGGCATCGGGACCCTCGGTCCCTGGATCAGGTGTTGGTTCTGTCACCTCTGGCCAGACGGTCTCTCTCGTGGTGGCTAAACTCAAGAAACCTGTTGGTGGACAGATCCTTTCTGGCCCCGTGCTGGGATACAGTCACCGCAGATGCCAGTTTGACAAGTTGGGGGGGCTTCTGGAAATCCCTGAAATTCCAGGGTCAGTGGGGCCCTCAGGAGGCCCACACCCCTATCAACATTCTGGAATTGAGGGCGATAAGGTTGGTTCTCGCCCAATTGACTCCACACCTTCGGGGTCGGCGGTTCAGGTCCGCTCGGACAACCAGACGGCGATTGCCTACATCAGGGAGGGACCCGGAGCAAGAGGGCCCTCAAGGAAGTGTCCCTAATACTGTCTTGGGCGGAGGAGAATGTTCCCTGAATCTCGGCTGTGTACATCCCGGGGGTGGAGAATCTGGAGGCAGACTCCCTAAGCAGGGGGACCTCTCGTCTGGGAGAATGGTCCCTCAGCAGCAGGGTGTTTAGCTCCCTGTGCCACCGCTGGGGTCAGCCAGATGTGGATCTGTTTGTGTCCCGTCACAATCACAAGCTTCCAGTCTGTCTCTCTGTCCCAGGACCCTCTGGCCTTGGCCATGGATGCACTAGCAATGTCTTGGAAGAGCTTTCAGCTTCTCTATGTGTTCCCTCTTTTTCCTCTGCTGGGCAAGGTGCTGCGCAAGATTCTGGTGGCCCCCTGTTGGCCAAGAAGGGTGTGGTTCGCAGACGTCGTGCAGTTGGCAGTAGATCAGTATGCTCTGCCTAAGGATCCAGACCTACTCACTTAGGGGCAGCTACGCCATCCCAATTTACAAATGCTGGCTTTAACGGCCTGGCTGCTGAAACCTCCATCTTGATGGAAAAGGGGCTGCCTGCCTCTGTTGTTAATACCATGATTCGGGCTAGGAAGAAGTCCTCGTCATCCATCTACTATAGGGTATGGCATGCTTATATTGACTGGTGTGAGTCTAAGTTTCCCTGTAGGGTGTTTTCTATCCCTAGGATTCTGGAATTCCAGGGGGTTACTCACGTGCGTCCTCCACGTAAGCCTATGTTACCAGTCTGGGATTTGAACTTGGTCTTATCTGCCTTGCAGGGGTCTCCCTTTGAGCCTTTGCGTGAGGCCCCTTTGTCCATTTTGATTCTTATGGTAGTCTTTTTGATGGCCATCACTTCTGTTAGGCGTGTTTCTGAGTTGGCGGCGCTTTCCATCAAGCCGCCTTACTTTGAGAGACACCAGGACAAGGTGGTGTTTCGTTTTAAGCCAGATTTTCTGCCTAAGGTTGTGTCTGCTTTTCATCTCAATCAGGACATTGTTTTGCCTTCTCTGTGCCCTAATCCTAGTAACCCTAAGGAGCGGGTTTTACTCTCTCTGGATGTGGTCAGGATTCTGAAGTTCTATTTGGTGGCTACTGAATCCTTCAGGAAGACTGATGCTCTTTTTGTGCTCCCGTCTGGACCTAAGAAGGGTCTGGCTCCGGCTAAGTCCACTATCAGCAAGTAGTTCCGCCAGGCTGTGGTACAGGCCTATTCTGCTAAGGGGAAGGAGCCTCCCTTCCGCCTTACTGCTTATGCTTCTGTTCATCCTTTTTCAAGTTTTACAAGGTTGATGTTCGGGCCTCAGCTGATGCTGCTTTTAGTCGCAAAGTTCTGCAGGCGGCAGTGGTTTGAACTGTCCGCTGTTTGCTGTTTTGCTTTTTGGAGATCCCATCCTACCTTACGGACACTGCTATTGGATGTCCCAAGTGTAAGGAATATTCTGGAGCAGGACGTGCTGTATACTTAGAATAATACAATTCTGTGATTACTCACCTGTAGAATTGGTATTATACGTATACAGCACGTCCTGTTCCATCCCACCCTTGTTATCATTATTCCTAGTTACCTCTATATGGTGATTGTTCATATGTAGAATTCTGGTTATTATAGTTCTCCCGGCTTTTTGTTAACTGCTTGTTAATACTGGGGAATTTGTGGGAGGTCCCTGACATATGGGGCTGGGAGGAGCCACAAGCTGTTTTCTGCAGTCCAGCGCCATCTTGTGGATGTATTACCCAAGTGTAAGGAATATTCTGGAACAGGACGCGCTGTATACGTATAATACCAATTCTACAGGTGAGTAATCGCAGAATTGTATTTTTGGGCATTGCTACAAATTGATACGTGGTCAGCTGGTGCAGAGAAGGTGACTGATGTTTTTTAAGGCAAACTTTGCCTGCAGACATGAATTCTGGATCTTTTTGTAGACTTGCATCTACATTTATATCTGGATGTAAGGTGTATCTGGAAAGCTCTAACATGTTTCGTTATAAAGAGACTTATTCAGTATAACCATATCTATAATCATAGAGTCAGACATCATGTCTTCTGCATATACAAATGGTGAGCATAGTGATACACGACCTTTATTTTTTAGGCTGTTTAAAGTGGACCAAAACCCGGCATGATCTATTTCCTCCTCCGGGAGCATCCTAATTTGGGATGCCCCACTGTGTGAAACCCCCCCGGGTCGCCCATTCACTTACCTTGCTTCCCGGTCCAACATCTCATGCGCGAGCTGTGACCGCATCCTTGCGATCCCTCTAGCAGGGCGTGTGTCTGTGATGGCGTGTAGCCATTTGTGAATGGCTGGCGCAGGCGCTCTCCCTGTTAAAGGGAAGCGGGGGGATCCCTGATCGGGGTGCCCCGGGGGAAAGGACCAAAACCCAGGATAGTCAAAATCCTAGTCATACATATCGGGTATAATCTTCAAAGCTTTCCAGTGACTCCCCTCTTCTACACATACAAACTGTCCACTAAGCCTTTACTTTGTAAATTGAACAGCCTACAAAATAACTGCTTCTAACTGTAGAAGAGGAGTGTCACTGGAAAGCTTTGTATGTTATATCTGGTATTTATATGAATTATATATTGTAGCGATAACCTTTATCGCCGGAGGGCTTCCCCGCCAGAGACGTCCTTTTCCCAATGGTGAGAGGTGCTGCAGGAATCCCAGAGTCGTCCGTGAGGAACCAGGAACAGCCCTTACAAGGGCTAGTGAATTGTAATATAGCGTTTCCCCCAATAAGAGACAGAACTCAGTATTGAGGGTGAAGATGAACTTTATTAGTGCCACCCTGGGCCTTATATGCAAGGCTCCATGCAAGGGGACCTCCCCCGTGGACCTGATGGAGAACTGCATGACAAACCCACAGACCAATGGGAGCAGGGCACACAATCCCTCAACTCTGCCGGTGACGCAATCAGCAACACAACAGCAGTCTGTAACTCAATCAGCAACACAATAGCAGTCTGTAACTCAATCAGCAACACAATAGCAGTCTGTAACACAATCAATAACACAATGGCAGTCTGTAAAGCAATCAGTAACACAATGGCAGTCTGTAACACAATCAATAACACAATGGCAGTCTGTAAAGCAATCAATAACACAATGGCAGTCTGTAACACAATCAATAACACAATGGCAGTCTGTAAAGCAATCAATAACACAATGGCAGTCTGTAAAGCAATCAGTAACACAATGGCAGTCTGTCTGGGACATGCTCAAGAAAATGAAAGTAATGGGTCTATGCAAAAACAGTGCCTTTAAAATCCAAAGGCATAGAGTCTGTCACATATATCTTCTGATATAAAGGCTCTGTGTCTTTGTTCTCACCATTTGTATACGCGAAAAAGGGGTGTTGCTGGAAAGCTGTAAGTGAATGATGTCTTAATTATGCGTTATATGACCGACTCTGTGCTGTCATTGTGTTCTGTTCCCTCAAATGTATATTGACAACACCACAATGGCAGCTCAGTTATGTCACTAGACCTCCTAATTGTATAGCAACACCACAATGGAATGTTCCTATACCTCAAGTTGTATAGTAACAATACCACACCGGATACCCTGTTTTTCCCATTGTGTTTCCAGACTTCTAATTGTACAACTGCAAAACCGTGCTGGGTACCCTGCGTCATGATTGTGCCCCATTCCTTTAATTGTAAAGCCACAACACAATGCTGGTACCCCGTGTCCCTTGTGTCATCATTGAGCCCTCGTAGCTCTAAGTGTATAGCAGCATGGTGTCCTTATTGTGTCCCTGCACCACCACAATTCAATACAGGGAATATCATTGTTGTGTTACCACAGCAACATAACACAATGGTGGGTACTCTGTGCTGGGTACCGTGTGACCACACCACCTAGTGTGTCATCACAATGCCTAGGACCTTGCTCGTTCAATTTGGGCCCCAACAACTTTGTATCACTACAATTCTGGGTGTCCAATATTAGCATTGTGTATACCACTAATTGTATGAAACAACATAATGTGAAGCAATGGCACTATGCTGGGTACCCTGTGTCGTTGTCACCCCAGTGCAGTACTTTGTCGCTGCGCCACCAAGGAATGTGTGTCATTACAGCATGTGTACTTCTTATTTTTCTCTCACAACTATATTTGGGTTCCTTGTGTTGTCATTGTGTTAATGTGTCTTCCCAGTATTATAGCTGCCATCATACCTCCAGTTGTAAAACAGCAGCTCTGTGTTGGGAATAACCCGTGTTGTCATTGTGTGACTGTGTCTAACCAGTGTTATAGTTGTCATCTTACCTCCACTTGTAAAGCAACAACTCTGTGTTGGGAATAACCTGTGTTGTCATTGTGATACTGTGTCACTATATCTCCAGTTGTAAAGCAACAACACAATGCCAGGATCCCCTTTGTTGTCACTGTGCCTTCATAATATTATTGTTGTGTCACCATACCTTCAATTGTAAAGCCACAACTCTGTGTTGGGATAACCTGTGTTGTCATTGTGTTACTGTGCCTTCATAATATTATAGTTGTCACTATACCTCCAGTTGTAAAGCAAAAACACACTTTCGGGATACCCTGTGCTTTCTTTGTCTTCACAGTTTTATAGTTGTGTCCCCATACCTCCTGTCATAAAGCAACAACACAATGTCTGGATACCCTGTGTTTTATTGTGCCTTCTCAGAAATATAGTTGTGTCGCAATAACTCCAGTTGTAAACCAAGGACACAATGTTGGGATACCCTGTGTTGTGATTGTGCCTTCATAATATTATTGTTGTGTCACCATACCTCCACTTGTAAAGCCACAACTCTGTGTTGGGATAACCTGTGTTGTCATTGTGAGACTGTGTCACTATGCCTTTGTTGTCATTGTGTTACTGTGCCTTCATAATATTATAGTTGTCACTATACCTCCCAGTTGTAAAGCAAAAACACACTTTCGGGATACCCTGTGCTTTCTTTGTGTCTTCACAGTTTTATAGTTGTGTCCCCATACCTCCTGTCATAAAGCAACAACACAATGTCTGGATACCCTTTGTTGTCATTGTATTACTGTGTTGTCGTTTTATTGTGCCTTCTCCGAAATATAGTTGTGTCGCAATAACTCCAGTTGTAAACCAAGGACACAATGTTGGGATACCCTGTGTTGTCATTGTGCCTTCATAATATTATTGTTGTGTCACCATACCTTCAATTGTAAAGCAACAACTCTGTGTTGGGATAACCCGTGTTGTCATTGTGAGACTGTGTCACTATGCCTTTGTGTTTTTGCTTTACAACTGGAGGTATAGTGACAACTATAATATTATGAAGGCACAGTAACACAATGACAACACTTTCGGGATACCCTGTGCTTTCTTTGTGTCTTCACAGTTTTATAGTTGTGTCCCCATACCTCCTGTCATAAAGCAACAACACAATGTCTGGATACCCTGTGTTGTCGTTTTATTGTGCGCTCTCCGAAATATAGTCGTGTCGCAATAACTCCAGTTGTAAACCAACGACACAATGTTGGGATACCCTGTGTTGTCATTATGCCTTCATAATATTATAGTTGTGTTACTGTGTTGTCATTGTGTTACTGTGTCGTCATTGTGTTACTGTGTCTTCTCAGAAATATAGTTGTGTCGCAATAACTCCAGTTGTAAACCAACGACACAATGTTGGGATACCCTGTGTTGTCATTATGCCTTCATAATATTATAGTTGTGTTACTGTGTCGTCATTGTGTTACTGTGTCGTCATTGTATTACTGTGTCGTCATTGTGTTACTGTGTCGTCATTGTGTTACTGTGTCGTCATTGTATTACTGTGTCGTCATTGTGTTACTGTGTCGTCATTGTGTTACTGTGTCGTCATTGTGTTACTGTGTCGTCATTGTATTACTGTGTCGTCATTGTGTTACTGTGTCGTCATTGTATTACTGTGTCGTCATTGTATTACTGTGTCGTCATTGTGTTACTGTGTCGTCATTGTATTACTGTGTCGTCATTGTGTTACTGTGTCGTCATTGTGTTACTGTGTCGTCATTGTGTTACTGTGTCGTCATTGTGTTACTGTGTCGTCATTGTGTTACTGTGTCGTCATTGTGTTACTGTGTCGTCATTGTGTTACTGTGTCGTCATTGTATTACTGTGTCGTCATTGTGTTACTGTGTCGTCATTGTGTTACTGTGTCGTCATTGTGTTACTGTGTCGTCATTGTATTACTGTGTCGTCATTGTGTTACTGTGTCGTCATTGTGTTACTGTGTCGTCATTGTGTTACTGTGTCGTCATTGTGTTACTGTGTCGTCATTGTGTTACTGTGTCGTCATTGTGTTACTGTGTCGTCATTGTGTTACTGTGTCGTCATTGTGTTACTGTGTCGTCATTGTGTTACTGTGTCGTCATTGTGTTACTGTGTCGTCATTGTGTTACTGTGTCGTCATTGTGTTACTGTGTCGTCATTGTGTTACTGTGTCGTCATTGTGTTACTGTGTCGTCATTGTGTTACTGTGTCGTCATTGTGTTACTGTGTCGTCATTGTGTTACTGTGTCGTCATTGTGTTACTGTGTCTTCTCAGAAATATAGTTGTGTTGCCATGACTCCAGTTGTAAACCAACGGCACAATGTTGGGATACTCCGCGTTGTATTTTTGATGACAACTATGTTGTCATTGTGTTACAGTGTCGTCATTGTGTTACTGTGTCGTCATTGTGTTACTGTGTCGTCATTGTGTTACTGTGTCGTCATTGTGTTACTGTGTCGTCATTGTGTTACTGTGTCGTCATTGTGTTACTGTGTCGTCATTGTGTTACTGTGTCGTCATTGTGTTACTGTGTCGTCATTGTGTTACTGTGTCGTCATTGTGTTACTGTGTCGTCATTGTGTTACTGTGTCGTCATTGTGTTACTGTGTCTTCTTTAGAAATATAGTTGTGTTGCCATGACTCCAGTTGTAAACCAACGGCACAATGTTGGGATACTCCGTGTTGTATTTTTGATGACAACTATGTTGTCATTGTGTTACTTTGCCTTCCCAGTATTATAGTTGTGTCTTCATTCCTTAAGTTGTAAAGCAACAACACAATAGGGTCTATTCAGAGCCAGATGAGTAAACTGCAATTGACTTTCATTGTCTAATTTGGGGCTGATTCAGAACCAGGTAAAATTTGGTCCCGAGAAAATTCGCGCTTGGTTTTGGTCCAGTTTAAAGATTACTTCAGAAACAAAATTGAACACAAAGTGTATTAATAAGTTAATGTCACATCGCTGTACTTTGTTTTTGGGTGTGGATCGCGCCTTATACTTCCCCCTTCTGTCAATCTCTGTCTTATATTATCTCACACAATTTTGATAAGCAGGCTTTATTTTGGAAAAAAGTCTTAAAGTGGACCAAAACCCGAGATTTTAACTCCCGAGTTTTGGTCTTGGTCCCATGCCATTTGTGAACCCCACCAATGATCGGCCAGAAAACTCTCCTTTTTCCAGTCCTACGGCACAGTTGCCTTGACTTTGTTATTATGTGAAGCGATGTATTAGCAATGTATTAGGTTATAACAGTGCTGGACACATTGTGTCATAATGTTACAACTGTTGGCGCAATGCATCATGGTTGTAGCAGCACGCTGTCGGCATAGCGCTGGGTGTGTTATCTTTATGCCACCACACCCCACTGAATTGTATCACTTACATATGGAGCAGAGGAGATTCTATCATGAGGGGGAAGGGTTAGTGTAAGGAGGCATCAGTTACACATGGAGCAGAGGAGATTCTATCATGAGGGAGGAAGGGTTAGTGTAAGGAGGCATCAGTTACACATGGAGCAGAGGATTCTATCATGAGGAGGAAGGGTTAGTGTAAGGAGGCATCAGTTACACATGGAGCAGAGGAGATTCTATCATGAGGGGGAAGGGTTAGTGTAAGGAGGCATCAGTTACACATGGAGCAGAGGAGATTCTATCATGAGGGGGAAGGGTTAGTGTAAGGAGGCATCAGTTACACATGGAGCAGAGGAGATTCTATCATGAGGGGGGAAGGGTTAGTGTAAGGAGGCATCAGTTACACATGGAGCAGAGGAGATTCTATCATGAGGGGGAAGGGTTAGTGTAAGGAGGCATCAGTTACACATGGAGCAGAGGAGATTCTATCATGAGGAGGAAGGGTTAGTGTAAGGAGGCATCAGTTACACATGGAGCAGAGGAGATTCTATCATGAGGGGGAAGGGTTAGTGTAAGGAGGCATCAGTTACACATGGAGCAGAGGAGATTCTATCATGAGGGGGAAGGGTTAGTGTAAGGAGGCATCAGTTACACATGGAGCAGAGGAGATTCTATCATGAGGAGGAAGGGTTAGTGTAAGGAGGCATCAGTTACACATGGAGCAGAGGAGATTCTATCATGAGGAGGAAGGGTTAGTGTAAGGAGGCATCAGTTACACATGGAGCAGAGGAGATTCTATCATGAGGGGGAAGGGTTAGTGTAAGGAGGCATCAGTTACACATGGAGCAGAGGAGATTCTATCATGAGGAGGAAGGGTTAGTGTAAGGAGGCATCAGTTACACATGGAGCAGAGGAGATTCTATCATGAGGAGGAAGGGTTAGTGTAAGGAGGCATCAGTTACACATGGAGCAGAGGAGATTCTATCATGAGGGGGAAGGGTTAGTGTAAGGAGGCATCAGTTACATATGGAGCAGAGGAGATTCTATCATGAGGGGGAAGGGTTAGTGTAAGGAGGCATCAGTTACACATGGAACAGAGGAGATTCTATCATGAGGAGGAAGGGTTAGTGTAAGGAGGCATCAGTTACACATGGAGCAGAGGAGATTCTATCATGAGGGGGGAAGGGTTAGTGTAAGGAGGCTTCAGTTACACATGGAGCAGAGGAGATTCTATCATGAGGAGGAAGGGTTAGTGTAAGAAGGCATCAGTTACACATGGAGCAGAGGAGATTCTATCATGAGGGGGAAGGGTTAGTGTAAGAAGGCATCAGTTACACATGGAGCAGAGGAGATTCTATCATGAGGGGGAAGGGTTAGTGTAAGAAGGCATCAGTTACACATGGAGCAGAGGAGATTCTATCATGAGGGGGAAGGGTTAGTGTAAGGAGGCATCAGTTACACATGGAGCAGAGGAGATTCTATCATGAGGGGGAAGGGTTAGTGTAAGGAGGCATCAGTTACACATGGAGCAGAGGAGATTCTATCATGAGGGGGAAGGGTTAGTGTAAGAAGGCATCAGTTACACATGGAGCAGAGGAGATTCTATCATGAGGGGGAAGGGTTAGTGTAAGGAGGCTTCAGTTATACATGGAGCAGAGGAGATTCTATCATGAGGGGGAAGGGTTAGTGTAAGGAGGCATCAGTTACACATGGAGCAGAGGAGATTCTATCATGAGGGGGAAGGGTTAGTGTAAGGAGGCATCAGTTACACATGGAGCAGAGGAGATTCTATCATGAGGGGAAGGGTTAGTGTAAGGAGGCATCAGTTATACATGGAGCAGAGGAGATTCTATCATGAGGGAGGAAGGGTTAGTGTAAGGAGGCATCAGTTACACATGGAGCAGAGGTGATTCTATCATGAGGAGGAAGGGTTAGTGTAAGGAGGCATCAGTTACACATGGAGCAGAGGTGATTCTATCATGAGGAGGAAGGGTTAGTGTAAGGAGGCATCAGTTACACATGGAGCAGAGGAGATTCTATCATGAGGGGGAAGGGTTAGTGTAAGAAGGCATCAGTTACACATGGAGCAGAGGAGATTCTATCATGAGGGGGAAGGGTTAGTGTAAGGAGGCTTCAGTTATACATGGAGCAGAGGAGATTCTATCATGAGGGGGAAGGGTTAGTGTAAGGAGGCATCAGTTACACATGGAGCAGAGGAGATTCTATCATGAGGGGGAAGGGTTAGTGTAAGGAGGCATCAGTTACACATGGAGCAGAGGAGATTCTATCATGAGGGGAAGGGTTAGTGTAAGGAGGCATCAGTTATACATGGAGCAGAGGAGATTCTATCATGAGGGAGGAAGGGTTAGTGTAAGGAGGCATCAGTTACACATGGAGCAGAGGTGATTCTATCATGAGGAGGAAGGGTTAGTGTAAGGAGGCATCAGTTACACATGGAGCAGAGGTGATTCTATCATGAGGAAGGAAGGGTTAGTGTAAGGAGGCATCAGTTACACATGGAGCAGAGGTGATTCTATCATGAGGAGGAAGGGTTAGTGTAAGGAGGCATCAGTTATACATGGAGCAGAGGAGATTCTATCATGAGGGGGAAGGGTTAGTGTAAGGAGGCATCAGTTACACATGGAGCAGAGGAGATTCTATCATGAGGGAGGAAGGGTTAGTGTAAGGAGGCATCAGTTACACATGGAGCAGAGGAGATTCTATCATGAGGGGGAAGGGTTAGTGTAAGGAGGCATCAGTTACACATGGAGCAGAGGAGATTCTATCATGAGGGGGGAAGGGTTAGTGTAAGGGGGCATCAGTTACACATGGAGCAGAGGAGATTATATCATGAGGGGGGAAGGGTTAGTGTAAGGAGGCATCAGTTACACATGGAGCAGAGGAGATTATATCATGAGGGGGGAAGGGTTAGTGTAAGGAGGCATCAGTTACACATGGAGCAGAGGAGAGTCTATCATGAGGGGGAAGGGTTAGTGTAAGGAGGCATCAGTTACACATGGAGCAGAGGAGATTCTATCATGAGGGGGAAGGGTTAGTGTAAGGAGGCATCAGTTACATATGGAGCAGAGGAGATTCTATCATGAGGGGGAAGGGTTAGTGTAAGGAGGCATCAGTTACACATGGAACAGAGGAGATTCTATCATGAGGAGGAAGGGTTAGTGTAAGGAGGCATCAGTTACACATGGAGCAGAGGAGATTCTATCATGAGGGGGGAAGGGTTAGTGTAAGGAGGCTTCAGTTACACATGGAGCAGAGGAGATTCTATCATGAGGAGGAAGGGTTAGTGTAAGAAGGCATCAGTTACACATGGAGCAGAGGAGATTCTATCATGAGGGGGAAGGGTTAGTGTAAGAAGGCATCAGTTACACATGGAGCAGAGGAGATTCTATCATGAGGGGGAAGGGTTAGTGTAAGAAGGCATCAGTTACACATGGAGCAGAGGAGATTCTATCATGAGGGGGAAGGGTTAGTGTAAGGAGGCTTCAGTTATACATGGAGCAGAGGAGATTCTATCATGAGGGGGAAGGGTTAGTGTAAGGAGGCTTCAGTTATACATGGAGCAGAGGAGATTCTATCATGAGGGGGAAGGGTTAGTGTAAGGAGGCATCAGTTACACATGGAGCAGAGGAGATTCTATCATGAGGGGGAAGGGTTAGTGTAAGGAGGCTTCAGTTATACATGGAGCAGAGGAGATTCTATCATGAGGGGGAAGGGTTAGTGTAAGGAGGCATCAGTTAAACATGGAGCAGAGGAGATTCTATCATGAGGGGGAAGGGTTAGTGTAAGGAGGCATCAGTTATACATGGAGCAGAGGAGATTCTATCATGAGGGGGGAGGAAGGGTTAGTGTAAGGAGGCATCAGTTACACATGGAGCAGAGGAGATTCTATCATGAGGGGGGAGGAAGGGTTAGTGTAAGGAGGCTTCAGTTACACATGGAGCAGAGGAGATTCTATCATGAGGGGGAAGGGTTAGTGTAAGGGGGCATCAGTCTGCTTTGTGTACACAGTGTTGCTGCACATCCTGTTACTTATGTTTTGCCCAGGGGCCTTGTTGCTGGATGATGCCACTATGGCACTTTGTATGATTATTGTATCTGCATAGTGTGTTTATCATATAGTTTTACAATAGTTGTGACTACAGTGTGTCAATATGACTGTCTACAGTGTATCCCCAAAGCTGTTTACATTGTCTCCCCAACAGCCCCGCTTGTCTGCACCGTGTCTCCCCGACAGCCCCGCTTGTCTGCACCGTGTCTCCCCGACAGCCCCGCTTGTCTACACCGTGTCTCCCCGACAGCCCCGCTTGTCTACACCGTGTCTCCCCGACAGCCCCGCTTGTCTGCACCGTGTCTCCCCGACAGCCCCGCTTTGTCTGCGCCGTGTCTCCCCCACAGCCCCGCTTTGTCTGTGCCGTGTCTCCCCCACAGCCCCGCTTGTCTGCACCGTGTCTCCCCCACAGCCCCGCTTGTCTGCACCGTGTCTCCCCGACAGCCCCGCTTGTCTACACCGTGTCTCCCCGACAGCCCCGCTTGTCTACACCGTGTCTCCCCGACAGCCCCGCTTGACTACACCGTGTCTCCCCGACAGCCCCGCTTGTCTACACCGTGTCTCCCCGACAGCCCCGCTTGTCTGCACCGTGTCTCCCCGACAGCCCCGCTTTGTCTGCGCCGTGTCTCCCCCACAGCCCCGCTTTGTCTGTGCCGTGTCTCCCCCACAGCCCCGCTTTGTCTGCGCCGTGTCTCCCCCACAGCCCCGCTTTGTCTGCACCGTGTCTCCCCGACAGCCCCGCTTGTCTGCACCGTGTCTCCCCGACAGCCCCGCTTGTCTGCACCGTGTCTCCCCCACAGCCCCGCTTTGTCTGCGCCGTGTCTCCCCCACAGCCCCGCTTTGTCTGCGGCGTGTCTCCCCCACAGCCCCGCTTTGTCTGCGCCGTGTCTCCCCCACAGCCCCGCTTTGTCTGCACCGTGTCTCCCCCACAGCCCCGCTTGTCTGCACCGTGTCTCCCCGACAGCCCCGCTTGTCTGCACCGTGTCTCCCCGACAGCCCCGCTTTGTCTGCGCCGTGTCTCCCCCACAGCCCCGCTTTGTCTGTGCCGTGTCTCCCCCACAGCCCCGCTTTGTCTGCGCCGTGTCTCCCCCACAGCCCCGCTTTGTCTGCACCGTGTCTCCCCGACAGCCCCGCTTGTCTGCACCGTGTCTCCCCGACAGCCCCGCTTGTCTGCACCGTGTCTCCCCGACAGCCCCGCTTTGTCTGCGCCGTGTCTCCCCCACAGCCCCGCTTTGTCTGCGCCGTGTCTCCCCCACAGCCCCGCTTTGTCTGCGCCGTGTCTCCCCCACAGCCCCGCTTGTCTACGCCGTGTCTCCCCCACAGCCCCGCTTGTCTACGCCGTGTCTCCCCCACAGCCCCGCTTGTCTACGCCGTGTCTCCCCCACAGCCCCGCTTGTCTACGCCGTGTCTCCCCCACAGCCCCGCTTGTCTACGCCGTGTCTCTCCCCCCCACAGCCCCGCTTTGTCTGCGCCGTGTCTCTCCCCCCCACAGCCCCGCTTTGTCTGCGCCGTGTCTCTCCCCCCCACAGCCCCGCTTTGTCTGCGCCGTGTCTCTCCCCCCCACAGCCCCGCTTTGTCTGCTCCGTGTCTCCCCCCCCACAGCCCCGCTTTGTCTGCGCCTTGTCTCCCCCCCACAGCCCGCTTTGTCTGCGCCTTGTCTCCCCCCCCCCCCACAGCCTTGCTTTGTCTGCGCCGTGTCTCCCCCCCCCCCCACAGCCCCGCTATGTCTACACTGTGTCCGCCCCCCCCCCCCCCAGCCCCGCTTTGTCTACACTGTGTTGTCCCCCCACAGCCCCCCTTTATCTACACTGGTCCCCCTTATGGCACTTTGTATTATTTCTGTATCTGCATAGTGTTTATCATATTGTTTTGCTATAGTTGTGGTTACAGTGTGTCAATACGACTTTCTACAGTGTATCCCCACAGCTGTTTACATTGTGTCCGCATAGCTGATTGTCTGTACTGTGTATCCGTATATTAATTTGGAATAGCATAATCAAAATTTTCGAAAACAGATGGAATGGCTGCTGTGTCCCTAACTCCAATCATATCTTAAAGTGGACCAAAATCCAGCACGATTGGCGCGGGAATGTATTAGATTCCTGCACCGATCTATTCCCTCCACCTGGGGCATCCAAAATCGGGATGGCCAGCTATTTGAACCTTCCCCCCCCCCGACCACCCCCCCCCCTCGCCCTGTACACTTACCTTGCTTTCCGCTCCAATGGTGCATGCGTGAGGCGCGGACGCATACCCGCTACCCCTCCAGCAGGGCGCGTGCCTGTGCCAGGCATTTGTGAATGGCCGGCGGGGGCATACTCCCTGTTAGAGGGAAGCGGGGGATGCGGCCACCAGTGCGCTTCCACTCCCCTTAGATGACTATTAGAAGACGGGGCGGGAGCGGATCAGAGGTGTCTATGATGCCAAAGAGCTGGATACACTGTGTCGCTGTGATGATTACACTGATAATAGCCATTGTCTGGACTGTTTCTTCAATGATGTAGATACAAGAGAGTTTTCAAACCAATAGAAAATTAAAAAAAAAAAAAGAAAAACGTACATCCCAGCCCACAGGCTCAATCACACAGGGTCCCGCAGGCTGTGATCTTTTTAGTTGGCAGTAAGGCGCACATATTGCTGATTTGCGTTTAAAGTGGGCCAAAACCCGGGATTTTGACGAATGCATTTCGCACTCCTGCCCCGGTTCTCCTAGCCGGCCTGCATGCTGCTGCTCCTGCCCCTCAAAACTCCTGGCAGTCGGTGGTCACGTGAGACACCGTTAGGTATTTTGCCTTATTTCAGGCACGGTGTCCCAATTTGAGATGCCGAGGTAGGCAAGTGGACCTCCTGCCATTTTTGGCTTTAAAGTGGACCAAAACCCAGGATTTTGACTATCCCCGGTTTTGGTCCTTGCCCACGGGGCACCCTGATCGGGGATTTCCCGCTGTGTGAATCCCCCCCAGATTGCCGAAACCAACTCACCTCTTCCCACCTCGCATTTACATCTGATTTGGGAGCTTTGGGAGATTCATGTCTGTATAGGTTACTGGTGGGAAAATAGATGGGCCTGTGTGGGGTTTGCTGGGCCTGCAATGCATCAACCTTTCTTGCCATGTAACGGCCACGTGTTTGCTGCTGCAGGATGGTGTATTTGGTGACCCTCTGTGTATGTGTGGTGTGTGTGTGCCATCCCCTGTAGGTGCTGTACCTTTAACATGGAAGAGACTTTCATTCTTGGCCCTTGGGCCATTGCTGTGGTATATTTAGTATGTTTTAGATTTCACTTTCACTTCCTGTTTTATGGAAGTGCCCCCCCCCCCCCCCCATCTGACTACTTCTCAATTTTTAACTGCGGTTTATTTTGACCTTTTTGTCTTTAATATGTCATTGATGATTTTTTTTTTTGCAGGAGGAGTTTGTGGGTTTTAAAGAAGAGCAGCCCGAAAGCTCTCTCCGCTTGGCTTTAAGATCAAATAAAGGTAAAAGAGATTTATCTATTTTCTAGGCAATAATGTGTCTGTTTAAGCTTTCCCCGGGGGTGCCCCGCTGTGTGACCCCCCCCCCCCCCAGATTGCTGCAGCCAACTCACCTTATCCCAGTCCCACGCCGCGTCTAAGAGCAGCGGCTCCGACGGCCGCATCCTCAGCTTTTCTGTAGCAGTACGCGTGTCTGCGCCAGGCATTTGTGAATGACCGGCGCGGGCACGCTCCCTGTTAAAGGGAGGCGGAGGATGCGTCCTTCAGAACCCGCTGCTCTTAGAAGTGCCGTGGGCCCAGGAATAGGTGAGTTGCTGCGGCGATCTGGGGGGGGGGGGGTTAGAAAGTGGGGCGCCCCCGATCTGGGTGCCCCCAGGGAAAGGACCAAGACTCAGGGTAGTCAAAATGTTTGACTATCCTGGGCTTTGGTTCACTTTAAGGACCTGTTGTGCTAAACAGAGGTCTCATGATGGGCGTTAGTGGAGCGTTGTATGTGCTGTGATTTTGATGCATTTATTTGTTTCTTTAAAGCTGGGCGTAATTCATGATTTTGACTATCCTGGGTTTTATTCCACGCCCTGGGGGGCATCTCAATTTGGAGTCCCCTGACCGCCAAAAAAGCCTTTCCCCGGTCTTATGGCGCATGTGCGAGCTCTCGTCCAATCAGAGCTGTTTGCAATGTGTATTAATGCTAGGCAAATTGATCTGTTTATGGCAATCGGGAGCAAGAGCAACCGCATCCCAGATGCAGGAGCGACATCGGCCGCATTCCTGCCCCCAGCCTATCTGAATTGCCAGGTGTGGGAGCGCGCCTCGGCCCGGAGATCCTGAGGACGTGGCCGCTCTTGCTCCTGATTGCCCAAATCGGGATGCCCCCGGGGAAAGACGGCCAGGTTTGGTTTTTGTTTCACTTTAAACTAAGTACTTAGTGCACAGTAAGTAAATCCTGTGCAGGCAGGATGCAAGGTTGTATGGAGGGACAATCATTGTCCTCCTTAAATCCAAATACTTGGTTTCCATAGGCAAGGGCCAGGTGTTCCTACAGTGTTGCCTGGGGATAGGAGCTGATGTTCTAGCATGGCCGGAGTCCTCCAAGCCATGGGGCTCCCTGGTCCTATGACCTGTGCCTGGGGATAGGAGCTGATGTCCTAGCATGGCCGGAGTCCTCCAAGCCATGGGGCTCCCTGGTCCTATGACCTGTGCTATGAAGGGCATAGGAGCTGATGTTCTAGCATGGCCAGAGTCCTCCAAGCCATGGGGCTCCCTGGTCCTATGACCTGTGCCTGGGGATAGGAGCTGATGTCCTAGCATGGCCGGAGTCCTCCAAGCCATGGGGCTCCCTGGTCCTATGACCTGTGCCTGGGGATAGGAGCTGATGTCCTAGCATGGCCAGAGTCCTCCAAGCCATGGGGCTCCCTGGTCCTATGACCTGTGCCTGGGGATAGGAGCTGATGTCCTAGCATGGCCGGAGTCCTCCAAGCCATGGGGATCCCTGGTCCTATGACCTGTGCCTGGGGATAGGAGCTGATGTCCTAGCATGGCCGGAGTCCTCCAAGCCATGGGGCTCCCTGGTCCTATGACCTGTGCTAAAGGGCATAGGAGCTGATGTTCTAGCATGGCCGGAGTCCTCCAAGCCATGGGGCTCCCTGGTCCTATGACCTGTGCCTGGGGATAGGAGCTGATGTCCTAGCATGGCCGGAGTCCTCCAAGCCATGGGGCTCCCTGGTCCTATGATCTGTGCTGGAGAGGATAGGAGCTGATGTCCTAGCATGGCCGGAGTCCTCCAAGCCATGGGGCTCCCTGGTCCTATGACCTGTGCTAAAGGGCATAGGAGCTGATGTTCTAGCATGGCCAGAGTCCTCCAAGCCCCTGGTCCTATGCCTGGTGTGTAAGCTTGGTAGCCTCTAGGATGTAAGCCCCGTGTGTATGTATGTTTGTATATATCTCGTCTCTCTACCCTCTCTATCAGATTTATCCATCGCCAAATAGCCCGGGGTTCTGTGTGTTTTTTGTTTCAGCTGTAATTCTCTAATAATATTTGCAAAACAATCATTTATTTATTTATTTTTTTACTTTAAAGGTCAGAAGCAAACTTCAGCAACTTCCTCTCCAGCAGCCGCGTCTCCATCTAAAGAGGACCCTTCCATCTCCAGCTCTAATCAAGGCAGCCCCTCTGCCAGTGACAATGATAAGCGGGAGACCTACAAGCTGGCCGGCTCGGTGCACAGATTCACACCGGAGAAAGTTGTTCGAGTGGAGCTCACTCAGCTGGACCCGTCTTTGTTCAATTTAAATTCTTCGATCCTACTGCCTCCAAATCTGTCACAGGGATCCTCCAATAACCCCGTCCTCCCCACTACTACAGACCAAGCGACTATCTCCACCAACCCGCTAAAAAGAAACAAACGGCGAAAGAGCAAAGGGAAACCGAAGCCTCTTCTGAAACCCTTGGATTCTAACATAGAGGTTGGTCAGGGAGTCCCCACAGCGGAGTCTCCGGCTGACGCAGACACTGTGACGGGTGAGGGCAACGATGCATTCAAGTCCACCCAGTCCAACACCACCCCTGAAGAAAGTTCTGCGCCTTCGGAACCCGGTTCTGACCAATCCTATGAGCAGAGCTCTAGCAGGGGCAAAGAAAAGATAGAAGAGCAGTACGATGAGTTTGAGGTGGAAATGGGCGAGGTCAAAACTCGCCTGACCCTTAAAAGAAAGGGACAGCGGGATAAGCAGGTTCGAAAGGTCAAATGGAAACTACGTACAGGGCACGGCCAAGATATTGAGGTGGAAACTGAGAGAAACCTCGTGCAAAATCTCGAGGCCGATATTGATCGTGAAGACGATGCGAGACCCATCCAAGGTGGTAAAGGGCCTTCAGAATCGAAGGCAGAGGCTTTGCTTGAGAGGGACGAAACCACTGAACAAACCATGAATGCTGGTCCAGGATTGGAGAAGCCTCCAACTGAAGAGGCGCAACCTGAGGGATTATTGCAGGAGACCCTCTCGGAAGAGACTCCTGATGCAGGAGCTCTTGAGGCGGTAAAACCTGTACCAAAAACGGAGCCTTCTTTGGCTGTAGAGCCAATAAAAAGCGAGCCTGCCGATTCCCCTTCCTTGTCTGACCAAAAGCCCCCAGAAAAGAAGCTCGGCCTTCTAAAGAAGTCGAAGAAAGCCAAGCTGAACATTTCTCAGCAAGCTGAACGGGCCACGGCTCAAAAGCTCATAGCCCAAGTGAAAGAAGCTCAAGCCCTATACCAGCTTCAGGCTCAGGCCTCCAAAGCAGAAGCGGAGTTCGTCAAGCCGGCGCCAAGCGCGCGCCCCACCCGTGCTATCAAAACGCCTCGGAGGCTGATCGAAGAGCTGGAGTCCACAGATGCACAGGCCAAGAGGTCCGAGCAGGGACTTTCCGATGAGCCGCGCTTCAGTCTCTTTAATAACAACGATCATCACCTCAACTCGTTACCTCCGGCATCCCCCAGGACGGACTCCACGGGTTCGGCCTCCACGCCGTCCTCCAGTGCCTCGTCGCCGGCTGCCCAACCCGGTCCGCCTGCCCCCGAAAATGCGCACAAGAACATCCTGCGCGCGCCGACTTTCCGCTGGAACTCATCTAACGCCCCGGCTTCCGAGCCTCACGAAGCGCCGTGCTCCTCTTCTCAGCCGCTTTTCGGCCTGTCCACACCTAAATCTCCCGAGCAGCCCACCTCCCCGCTGTCAGCCCCGTCGTCTCCCCCGCCTTTTTCTAAACTGGCTCCCAAACTCGAGTCCAAGCGCTCGCCTCTTCTCCGCGCCCCTCAGTTCACCCCCAGCGAAGCGCACCTAAAGATCTACCAGTCCGTCTCTCTTCAGGACGATGCTAAAAAGTCTCCGATTAAAGGCCGGGTCCTCCAACTGGATAACTGTTCTGTTGGCACCACAGGTTCCTCACCGCACCTTTCCCCGGTCAAACAGGATTCGGGTAGGCGGGCCAACCATTTGGCGTTGCCTCTGTTTGCGGACTCCGCACTAAAGTCGGGGAAGGGAAGTAGTGTGAGGGGCACTCTGTCTTCGACCACTACAACACCGCCCACCGAACTTGCCCTGTCTGGCACGGACCAGAAAGTCATCAGCCTGCTGGAAAAGGCCAAGATGCAGCTTTTTAAGATTGACAAGCAGAAGAGTGCCGATCAGGTATGGTCATTATGTTGCTTTGAATTTAAAGCGGAACAAAACCCGGGATTTTCACTATTTCGGGTTTTGATCCATGCCTTGGGGGCATCTCGGTTTGAGATTCTCCATTGTGTCAACCCCAACGGATCCCCAGTGAAGCTAAGCTAACCACCACTTCAATGGTGCCGACGCGCAGCCAATCGGCAAACTCTTGTCTATATGGCAACCATGGCCCCGCTAGCCTCCATCTGGGACAAACAGTGGTGACAATCTGTGGGCACCACAAAAACAATCTTATAGACAATGATGTAAATGGTGGTGTTTGTGACGATTGCACGGGTTGATCAGACCTATTGATCATTCATCTGATCAGACCGGCCAATCGTACCCCACGTGTGTCACTGCAATTCTTCAATTGGCAACACACGTGGCTATAAACTGCTGCCACCAGAGCACAATCAATGCTCAACTCTATAATATAATACAGGCCACACACAATACAATCAGATCGAACGTATCGATCGACCCACAACCACTTCCAGGCGGAGGCGATCGAGCGTCCTAGACAAGTAAGGTAGCCAGGCTCTTCAGAAATAGCGTGAGCCTTTTATATCAGATCAATTGAGAGCATCTGCTGTATTTTTAGAATTTATTTAAACAAACAGAAAAACACAAAAACAACAAGAAACACAATGCAAGGTGATAAAACCAGAGTTAACTATAAAACACGGTAAATAAGATAAATAGCAATGCAAAATAAAAGAAGGTGGAAAATATACTTAAAAGTCCGTCTGGGCTGCGTTCTCTTTGATCGAATCAATTGTCCTGACACGCTTTCTGCTCTTGTTCAGCTTGGATGTTAAAAGCCAGCGTGTGTCAATCTTGATGGTCAGATCGAGTCTCCCTGGCCATTCTTCCAGCCATGCTTATAGGCCCCAGAACAGTGGGTCACCCCACCCCTCCCATTTGTGCTATAGGATACCAACTGACCACATTCCAAGGGAGGGGGGTGACAAGCATGAGGGACCTAGCTGGGATCTATTTCAATTTCTTTATTTGGCTTTTCCAAGTGGTTTTATTACTAGGTGAGTAGGAGATGGTTATCAGCATTGACCTGGCATGTGAGGGTTAGATAACAGTAAAATCCAAGTGGGAGGGGGGAGAAAAGAAATGAGGGGTTTACATGCAGGTCAACTAAAGTGTATATATACCCACACACATATGTATTACCCCAACATACACACACAGAGAATTAAAATAAACCTAAGATGTTCTGTGATAGTGTTCCCCTGACCCCCACGAGCACAATGAATTCAACTCAAACCAGCCAAAGTGGGATCAAAACCGACCAAAAGTGGCCCTGGAGTCTATAAGACTGATTACCTCTGATTTGGGACGCCCTGCTGTGTGAAACCCCCGGATTTCCTGTAAAAAGTACCTATTCACAGCTCCGACGGCACATACCTTTAGCCAGGCATGTGCCCACCCCAGGCATTTCTGAATGGCCGCCGCCCCAGATAGAGGATCAAACCAGTGGGATCAGAATTAGGGCACCCAACACAAGAAGTATCTTATATGAAACTCCACAATCTATTAATTGCCTATCTTTAAAAACATATAACACTGGACAAGACAAGAATAAAAATAACTACCTTTCCTGAACCATTCCAATACATACATTGTATAGCAGCTATAAATAGTAGAACTCCAGCGGATTTCATATAATGATAAAAAAATATGATCATATGAAATCCGCTGGAGTTATACTATTTATAGCTGCTATACAATGTATGTATTGGAATGGTTCAGGAAAGGTAGTTATTTTTAATCTTGTCTAGTGTTATTAAAGATTTGGTGGCAATTAATAGATTGTGGAGTTTCATATAAGATACTTCTTGTGTTGAGTGCCCTAATTCTGATCCCACTTTGGTTGATATGAGCCTCTATCTGGGGGCGTGTCCGAACCGGCCATTCAGAAGTGCCTGGGGCGGGCACATGCCTTGCTAAAGGTATAGCAGAGCGTGCTGGTGCATGCACCATTGGGGCTGCGAATAGGTGCTTTTTACTGGGAATCCGGGGGTTTCACACAGCAGGGCGTCCCAAATCAGGAGAGGGAATCAGTCTTAAAGATTCCATGGCCACTTTTTGTCCACTTTAAAGCCGGCTATACAGGCGCATAGAATAAACATCGGGATAGCCCTCAGCTACTTATCATAAATTAGCGCTCCTTGAACCAGACCTTCAGCATGATTTAATGAAAAGCCCAAACTCTTAAAATACTATATTCTTTATTGCATGGCACGGCCTGCGTCGGTATTCATAACAGTTGGGTTATTCCGCCACAAGGTGGCGCAGTGTACTGCAGAAGAGCTGTGGCATCTCCCGGCCCCCTACAAAAACGGGATTAACCATAGAGTTCCCAGTTCTCCTCTGCAGTGAAACTGCGAAGATAGAAGATGGCTCTCTCCCTCCCTATGCGCAGGTGAGCGAGGCAACAAGCCTGCGGCCCTGCAAGTCTATTTCCACCCGTTTCTGGACCCTCACTGCCTCGGCTGACAAGATCGGGTGAAGGTAGAAGAGCACTAGGGTCAAGTCGCAGACCCTGTAACACAAAGGGGAGCCGGCCATAGTCTTTATGGTGAGCCTACTAGGGATGCAGAGTTACTGTCCTGGCTTCTGAGGGGGTGAGTGTTTTGTGTTTGTGAGTCCCCTTCTTTTCCTGTAGGTGTCCTATCCTCGCCCTTCCGGCCGGGATACTCCCCGCTGCCTTCTCGTCTCTCTCCCCCCCCCCTCTCACTTTGTTCGGGGTGGGGGTGGTAGCGGCGAGTGGTATTAGTTGTGGTGTTTTGGCCGTTTACAGTGTGTTTTTTGGTGTTTTGGGGCGCCGCTTTGTACTGCGCTCCGCGGCTGTGGGCGCTATAACCTGTGGCGTCTTTGCTTTGTCATGGCGCCGGCGGGGTCACATGGGCGCCGTTTTCGCACTCTTCGGGGGGGGGGGGGCGTCATCCCCCTGCGGCCCGCCCCTTGAGGTACCTCTCGCCATTTTGGATTAGCTGTGCATCTGGATTTCTCCCTTCCAGGCTGCAGCGCTGTTTCCTCCGGTGTGTCGCTTCATCCTGCGGTCTGTGCCTTGGTGACCCTGCAGTGTCCTTGGTCCATGAGTCGCCCTTGGGGTTTTTTTTATTGGTCTCGTGGGGCATGCGGGGTGCTGCGGGATGCTCATGTGTTGTTTTTACTTATGTCTTTCAGGCGGGATACCAGTGGGTTGTGGTTTCTCACGGCTCTACTCCTTCCTCGCCCTTATCCCCCCCACCCTTTGCTGATCTCGGGTGGCTTTTGTATTAGCCTTTACCCAGCGCTGGTCTATTGCGTCTGTGTTAATCACCATATGGAGGCTTCTGGGGATAGCATGCTTGGGGGTCCTTCAGGGCAATCCCGGCTGTGTGCCATGTGTGGGGTATCCCCTGTGAGTGACAGTGTCAGGGTGTGCGTGCCGTGCGCTCAAAGTGTCCTTGCGCTCCAGCTTGGTTTGCCTGCATCGGCATCATCTACCCCCCCACTGCTGCAATTATCTCCCAGTGAGGGGGATGCTAGCAGGGGGTCACAGTCTGATCTGGCACTTCGTGTGACCAACATTGAGAAGCAGCTTGCCATCCTATTCCTAGGAAGGCCTCGGGCAAGAAGCGGCACCTGACTTCCACACCCTCCCGTATGAGGAATTTGATGCCACTGGGGGACTTTATTCCCTAGAGAAAGGGGAACTGTTCCAGGATTCTGACTCCTCTGGGGACCAGCAGGAGGGTTGCATTAGTGACACTGGGTCTGCGCCGGGGAGGAATCATGGTACCCTGAGGACACTGATAATCTGCTGTCACAAATTTTTGAAATCTTGCACATTGCTCCCCCTGAGGTGGCTAAAAGAAAGCAGGGTGAGCTTTTTCGTCCTGGTAAACAGTGTCTGGAGTTCCCTGAGCAGGGCCATTTCACTTCTATGGTGCTTGGGGAGTGGGAACGCCCTAACAGGCTGCCCGCTGTGCCTAAGGGTTTGGATAAGAGGTATCCCTTTCCTGCTGATCTAGTAAAGCGTTGGTCCTGTCCCCCTGAGGTGGACGCTCCCGTGCTAGGCCTGTCTAATACTTCAGTCATGCCTTCTTCTGACACTACCACTCTGAAGGACAGCGAGGACCGGCGCATGGATCAGCTGGCCTGCCATGCTTTTACTTGTGTGGGGGCTGGACTGTGCCCGACCTGTGCTGCTGCCATTACTGCTATTGCCCTTTAGAAACTGCTCAAGTGTCTCTGCCATGGAGCTATGGCTGGTAGGAGGAGGGAGGATTATAGGGCCCTCTTGCTTTGCTCTGATTTTGTTGCATTTATCCTTACTGCCATGGGTGATGCTGTGAGGCTGGGCGGTAGGACCTCTGCACTTTTGGTGGCTATGCGCCGCTCTGTTTGGTTACGTCAGTGGGCAGCTGATGCTGCTGCTAAGAAGGCTCTCACTGGACTCCCCTTTGCGGGGCTGCGGCTCTTTGGTGAGCGTCTTGATGTTTTGGCCAAGGACGGCAGGCTGCGTCAGTGTAGGAGGCAGCCCCGGCCTTTTCGGGGGACCTCCGTCTCCCTCCCCTCCCTTAGTTCTTCCAGAGGAGGTTGTGGCTCCCTCCTCTTCTCAGGTAGCCGCAGAGATTCTTGGGGCTGTGGCAGATCCTGTGGACGTCCCGGTCTCTCCTGGGGTTCCAAGCCCAAACCTCCTCCCAAGGCCCCCCAGGCATGAGGGGGCGCCCTCACCCATCCGGGTGGGGGGATGGCTTCGGCTCTTTGCTCACGTCTTGAGGCTCCACTTTTCAGACCGGTGGATTCAGGAGGTGGTGTCCTCCTCCGGTTACAAGATAGAGTTTGCAGCCTGGCCACCCCCAAGATTCACCAGATCCCGGATGTCTTTACACCCCCTGTCAGCTCAAGGGTTACTTTCAGCGGTTCAATGCCTGCTGGAGTCAGGGCTCATTTGTCCGGTGCCCCATCAAGAACAGGGTCAGGGGTACTATTCCAATCTCTTCACGGTCCCCAAAAAGAACGGTTCTCTGATGCCCATTCTGGACTTAAAGGGCCTCAACAATTTTGTCAAATTCAAACATTTTCGCATGGAGACACCCTTCGCCCGGGCGACTTCATGTCCACCATGGACATCAAGGATGCTTATCTTCATGTACCTAGGTCATCAGAGATTTCTGAGGTTCGTGCTGGAGAATCGGCATTACCAGTTTGTGGCCTTACCATTCAGCATCACTTCGGCGCCTCGGGTGTTCACCAAGGTATTGGCGGGTGTGATGGCTCTGCTGCGAACCCGGGGCATTCGCATCCTTCCCTACCTGGACGACATCCTCCATTGTGGCTCAGTCCTTTCATCAGGCCGAACAGGACACCCAGGTGGTGATCTCCACTCTGGAGTCCTTCGGCTGGGTGATCAATTTTCCCAAGTCTTTCCTGTCCCCGTCCTTGGTGAGGTCCTTTCTGGGCATGACACTGAATACCTCTCAAGTCAAGGTGTTCCTTCCTCAGCAGAAGGTGGAGGGCCTTCAGAAGCAGGCATGGGCTCTGCTCTTGTGTCCTCATCCCTCCATTCGGCAGGGGATGCAGTTGGTGGGCCTGATGGTGTCCTGCTTCGAGGCGGTCCCCTTTGCTCAGTTTCACATGAGACCTCTTCAGTTGCACTTCTTGTCAGTTTGGGATCGGGACCCTGTGTCCCTAGATCAGGAATTTGCTCTGTCTCCTCTGGCCAGGCAGTCCCTTTCGTGGTGGCTGGACTCAAGGAATATTCTGGTGGGCAGGACCTTCCTGCCCCCGTGCTGGGAGACTGTCACCACGGATGCCAGTTTGACGGGCTGGGAAGGTTTTTGGAAGTCCCTACAGTTCCAGGGTAGTTGGGGCCCCCAGGAGGCCCATTCTCCCATCAATGTCCTGGAACTGAGGGCAATCAGGTTGGTTCTGTCCCACCTGACCACACACCTTCGGGGTCGGGCTGTTCAGATCCGCTCAGACAACCAGACGGCGTTTGCCTACATCAACCATCAGAGAGGGACTCGGATCAAGCGAGCCTTCAAAGAATTGTCTCTGATACTGTCTTGGGCGGAACAGAATGTCTCCTGCATCTCAGCGGTATACATTCGGGGGGTGGAGAACCTTGAACAAGGGGACGTCTCGTCTGGGGGAATGGCCCCTCAACTACCAGGTGTTTCTCTCCCTGTGTCACCGCTGGGGTCAGCCGGATCTGGACCTGTTTGCATCCCAATTTACAAACGCTGGCTTTAACAGCTTGGCTGCTAAAACCTGGCTATCACTTCTCAGTTTCTGAGCTGGCGGTGCTTTCCATCAAACCTCCTTATTTTGAGAGGCATCAGGATAAGGTGGTGTTTCGGCTTAAGCCGGATTTCTTGCCTAAGGTGGTGTCTGCCTTTAATCTCAATCAGGACATTGTCTTCTTGCCTTCATTGTGTCCTAATCCTGCTAATTCCAAGGAGCGGACACTGCATTCTCTGGATGTGGTCAGGGCTCTGAAGTTTTATTTGGTTGCTACTGAGCCTTTCAGGAAATCTGATGCTCTTTTTGTTCTCACTTCTGGACCTAGGAAGGGTTTGCCTCCGGCTAAATCCACTATCAGCAAGTGGATCCGTCAGGCGGTGGTTGAAGCCTATTCTGCTAAGGGAAAGGAACCTCCCTTTAGAATGACTGCTCATTTCACTTGTGCTATTGGTGCCTCTTGGGCTTTTCAGCACCAGGCTTCTGTTGAACAAGTTTGTAAGGCCGCCACTTGGTCTTCTGTTCATACTTTTTCCAAGTTTTACAAGGTTGATGTTAAGGCCTCAGCAGATGCTGCTTTTGGCCGCAAGGTGCTTCAGGCGGTAGTGACTTGAACTGCCGGCTGTTACTCATTGGGGATCCCACCCTACTTTTGGGCACTGCTTTTGGATGTCCCAACTGTTATGAATACCGAAGCAGGCCGTGCCATGCAATAAAGAAAAAAGCAGTTCTGTGAGTACTTACCTGTAGAATTGTTTTTGTTCTTGCATGGCACGGCCTGCTTCACCCCACCCCTGTTATCGTTATTCTTGGTTGCCTCTTTATGGTGATTGTCCCAAGTTAATTGGCTTTTTTTTACCTTTTTTACCTTTATTCTCTCCCGGCTTCTTGTGTCACTGCTTGTCTACACTGGGAACTCTATGGTTAATCCCGTTTTTGTAGGGGGCTGGAGATGCCACAGCTTTTCTGCAGTACACTGCGCCACCTTGTGGCGGAATTACCCAACTGTTATGAATACCGAAGCGGGCCGTGCCATGCAGGAGCAAAAACAATTCTACAGGTGAGTACTGTATTGAACAGAATTGCTTTTCCCCAGCATCTAAAATTAATATATATTAAGTTTTTAGTCACTTATTATTCTTTCCCCCACTGGGCTGTAACTCTGTTTAGGACTCTAGGATATGGGCGCCGCCCTCTTGCCTCAGAAGCATCACATACTGATGAATGGAGAGCTGGATAAAGTACAGGGGGGTGGGGTTATAGCTGTGCGTTGCACAGACAGAGCAGAGCTGGGGTCAGGAAAAGAACAGCAATCCCAGAAGGCAGGGTGACACAGTCAGAAGACACTTTGTTTTCAGGCTGCCTAATGCTCCATGAGCCGCCATCTTGGATGTTTAAAGGCTCAGAAAATGCAGTGGATGCAGGTAGGGTGATTTTTAATGTGGGCAATCTGTATGTACAGAGGGGGAAACATAAGATATAAGATAAGATAATTCAAGGTGAAGGTCCGCTTCAAGTAAGTACAAATCCGTTCTGTTGATTGGTAAGTTCAGTTAGTTATAAGGTGTGAGCCATGAAATCATTCACTATTGTCCAAACAGTCAGTAACTGTGCTCTAGATGCCAATATTTTTTATTTTTTTTTATTTTGAATCCTTTATTTATTGATTTTACACAATTTAAAACACGGAAGTATTTTCTTGTATTAGCCAAAATGTATTGGCCAAAATAGACACATACATCAGGCAACGCGCTAATGGGCAAGGCACGCATATGGAGCCTGCGCAGCGTACACATATATTAAAGGGGTCACACGCCCGTCCCTCTTTCTTACGTTATCCACACCGATCCCTGGACCAACCCGTCAGGGAAGCGTCGCCCCCCACCCCCCCCCCCCCCCCCGACCTCGCAGGTACAATTCCACCTTTACCACTCCAGCCTGCCAGGACTCTGGGGAGCTCATGGGCCCCCCCTCCCCAGCTTAAAATTGGCCAAAAAACAGACTCCACACCTACCCCGCCCATTCCGCCCACTGAGAAAAGAGGTGTCCACGGCCAACACAAACTTAAAATTGGCCGAAGACAGACTCCACACCTACCCCGCCCATTCCGCCCACTGAGAAAAGAGGTGTCCACGGCCAACACAAACAGACCAAACAACAAGGGAGGGGGGGGGGGGGATGGAAATGGAAGGGGGTGAAAAAAGGTCTCTAGGTCTCACCCAGTAGAGCCTTACATTCCTCAGATTCTGAGAATTCCAACCATGTACGCGTAAATTTCTCGTGCCCATTATCTCTTGAGAGTGTAAGGCTCTCGAAGCGCATGATCTCGTTCACCTTCAGAACCCACATTGCTGGCGAGGGTGGCTCCACCTTCTTCCACATTTGGGGAATGCAGGCCTTAGCTGCATTTAGGAGCTGGCACAGTAGCGATCTGTGGTACACCCTTCAGTGGAACCTTTGACACATGGAGGAGGCATAGAGCCGGGTCCTCTGGCACCTCCTCATCTAGTATGCTCCCCAGGACCCTTCTGACCGTACCCCAGAAGTCTTAATATTGGCATCTTGTGCAAAGGGATGCCAATATTAATAAAATATAAATATCTGCACTACGCACTGGTATGTACACCTCGCGCACTCCATGCCTGACGTGTGTTTCGTCAGCTGACGTCATCAGAGGCACCAGGCGAACATGCCAGTGCACAATAAAGAGATTTTTTTTTATTTTTTTAATATTGGAGTCTGGAGCACTGTTATTGCACCATTTGGACAATCCAACAGAGACTGCGGAGACCCGAAGCAGCGGGGTGCTGTGTGAACGGCGTGAGCCAGAACAACAGAGCTGCGAGAACTGGAGTGTGGGGGGCCCGACGGGCACAAGTTTTCTTAAAGCGCTTCTGGATCATCTGTCCTGGTGCCCCTGATATCACTAATTGGAGGGAATGGGATGTCGGAGAGTCTGATTACTGCATTTTTTGCCCTAAAAGATGCACCTTTAACCCCTCTCTGGTCGCACAGTGTATGCTTTGGCTGTCATCCAATCGGCACCATATGCCGTGCACCTTATTGCTCGGCATACTGCTCTGTTTAGACACACAGATCAACAAAAGTAGTGGCCACATTCCCCAGTTTCCCTTTAGGCTGGGGGCAGGAGCACTACCCTGTCTATTTGAATGACTGGGTGCAGGAGCGCGGCACAGCCAAGAGATGGGGAGGCAGCCGGCATTGTTTACATCTCCATGGTAGCAAGGGCAAAGGTGAGTTTTGCAGAGACGGATGGTTCACACATTGAGGCATCCCAATTTGGGTTAGCCTGGAAAGAGGCCTGTTTTAAATGTGAATTGTGTATTGGTGAGAGGAGCACTTAACATCATTTTCTTTTAAATTTTCAGAGTGCACACACCTCATCTCAACAAGAAAATGGTCCCAGATCTTCGGCCGTGCAGGTAAGCCTCCAAACAAACCTTGGGGGATGGGGAGCCTCTGCTTATACAATGTAGCAGTGTTGTGACTTATTTATATTTCTTTTTTTTTATAAGGGTAAGGATTCCCCTGTGCAAGGCCCCCGGATCAAGCACGTGTGTCGGCATCCTTCTGTGGCTCTGGGACAGCCTCGTGCCATGATCCCCGAGGACATCCCCAGGCTCAGCGCCCTACCCCTGTGCGAGCGGGAGACGTCGGGGGTCCCAGCGGTAGCTCCTCGAGAAGGTGAGAATCCTTACGTTTCAGTGTAGTGTGTGCATGAAGGTTCTCTGTTAACATGTGTATATCCATTATTAAAGTTGTTGTTTGGCATGCTACCTGCAGTGCAGACATTGATCTGTTAGGGACGACCCTGTGTGTGAACCCCCCTCCCCGGTTGTCCTGTACTGTCCTCGATCCAGCGTGCCCGGGCTCTCCTCCAATCTTTAATAATAATTCATGATATTAATTAGGCGTGTCAGAAAAAAAAATGCAATATTTCATTCGACGATACTAGAACCTGACCCCTCGTTCGATCCGGCCGGCTGTCCTCTTCACCCGGGGGGCCTCCAATTCCCCTCGGGGCTCTTCAGTCTTCAGAAGGGTGCTCGACAGGCTCTCTCCCCCTGCCTTCCCGACATCTTACAACCATCTTCATGAGTAGCCCCGCCCCTTTGGGTCGGCTCACAGCGGCTCAGCTTTCAGATGCCCGGTGACCTCTGGCCTGCGATCACGGCATCTGTCATCGGATTGGCGAGGGACACAGGAGCTGACAATCAGAGGTGAGTAAAGAAGACATTTTTTTTTTTAAAATAAAGACATTTTCTCCAAGGGGGGGCAGAAGAGCCCAGGGCCATCAGGCTATACCGGTTTGTAGCACCAAAGCTGGCCCCTGCGCCCTGTTCTACAAGCCCCCATTGCTAGTTCCGGGCTGGTTATGCTGGGTAAGGGGGACCTCATGCCATTTTTTGGGAGGATTTTTAAGGGTTTTTAACCCTTAAAATTCCCCCCAAAAATTAAGACCTACCTTCCAGGAAGGGGGGACCCTATATAATCTTTTAAATATTTTTTTAATTAAAATAAAAATCGCATTATTATATCGTTTTTGAGACTGAATCAGAATATATCCCATCGTCCTACATGTATCGCCAGATTCTTGCCAATTCACACCCCTAATATTAATGCCGCCAATGACTCATTTATTAATGCTATGGGAGCTTGAAATTTGAGGTAAGCTTAAGGCCCCAACCGTGGGGTTTCACACTGTGGAGTATTCCAAATTGGGATGCCCCAGGGATAGATAATTTCCCGTCCCTGGAGTATATACACTAGAAGTTCCTCGACTGCACAGTCAAATAAAACTCGTCAGGGTTTTAGGTTAGTAGGGTCTATTCGGCATCAATTCTTTGCGTGTGTAAAATAAAAAAAAAAATTCTAAAAGACCACTGCAATAAGCAGGCACAGCCTAAATAGTTAGACATATATTAGGGGGACCCGTACCAATACTGTAAACGACCAAATCCATTAGGCACCAAGCCTTGCAGAGCGCCATGTCTTAACTGTAAGAATATAAAAATATGCGACGCTGAATCAACCCTAATTTCCTAATAGATGCTTCAGCAATGTGATGCCTAATTTGCCTGGACCCATTCCTTTCCCCCTTATTTTTTTGCTCTTCCATTTTTCAGATTCTTCAGCCTCTGAATCAGAAGCCACTACCGTCCCGCGACCGAGGCCTGTGAGGCAGCCGGCAGCCCCCCGAATGAAACCGCGACCCGCCTCCAGGGTCAAACTAAGGATGGGAAGATGCGGCACGTGCAAGGGATGCAACGTGATGGACGACTGCGGCAAATGCGTGAACTGCAAGGACAAGACCAAGTTCGGCGGGCCCAACACCAAGAAGCAATGTTGCGTGTAAGCATGCAGCGCGTTTTTTGAGCTGTACAGGAGGGGGTCCCCGCGGCTTTAAGAGGCGGTGTTAAGTTGGGGAAGTCCCGACAGGCTGCAGAGCTATAGATCCCATACAAAAACTAACCAAGTGAATATTTACCCCATAGATGCTTATTGGGGAAATAAAGATCTTCAGGATTAGTAAACACAGTTTGTAACTGGATGGAAAACTGGCTGAAGGATCGTGTGCAGAGAGTTGTGGGTTATGATCTCTACTCTGAATGGTTACCGGGTGTAAGTGGTGTCTCCCAGGGTTCAGTGCTGGGCCCACTATTATTCAACTTGTTTAAAAACAACATAGAAGATGGGATTAGAAGCACTGTCTCTATTTTTGAAGATGACACAAAGATATGTAGCACAGTGCAGTCTATTGAAGATGTTCACAAGCTTCAGGAGCACAGTGACTATGTGTCTATGGAAGATGGTCACAAGCTTCAGGAGCACAGTGACTATGTGTCTATGGAAGATGGTCACAAGATTCAGGAGCACAGTGACTATGTGTCTATGGAAGATGGTCACAAGCTTCAGGAGCACAGTGACTATGTGTCTATGGAAGATGGTCACAAGATTCAGGAGCACAGTGACTATGTGTCTATGGAAGATGGTCACAAGCTTCAGGAGCACAGTGCCTATGTGTCTATTGAAGATGGTCACAAGCTTCAGGAGCACAGTGCCTATGTGTCTATTGAAGATGGTCACAAGCTTCAGGAGCACAGTGCCTATGTGTCTATTGAAGATGTTCACAAGCTTCAGGAGCACAGTGCCTATGTGTCTATTGAAGATGGTCACAAGCTTCAGGAGCACAGTGCCTATGTGTCTATTGAAGATGGTCACAAGCTTCAGGAGCACAGTGCCTATGTGTCTATTGAAGATGGTCACAAGCTTCAGGAGCACAGTGCCTATGTGTCTATTGAAGATGGTCACAAGCTTCAGGAGCACAGTGCCTATGTGTCTATTGAAGATGGTCACAAGCTTCAGGAGCACAGTGCCTATGTGTCTGTTGAAGATGGTCACAATCTTCAGGTGCCTATGTGTCTATTGAAGATGGTCACAAGCTTCAGGAGCACAGTGCCTATGTGTCTATGGAAGATGGTCACAAGCTTCAGGAGCACAGTGCCTATGTGTCTATTGAAGATGGTCACAAGCTTCAGGAGCACAGTGCCTACGTGTCTATTGAAGATGGTCACAAGCTTCAGGAGCACAGTGCCTATGTGTTTATTGAAGATGGTCACAAGATTCAGGAGCACAGTGCCTATGTGTCTATTGAAGATGGTCACAAGCTTCAGGAGCACAGTGCCTATGTGTTTATTGAAGATGGTCACAAGATTCAGGAGCACAGTGCCTATGTATCTATTGAAGATGGTCACAAGCTTCAGTCTGACTTGGACACTGAGTGTCTGGGCTCCACTTGAAGTTCAATGTGGATAAATGTAAAGTCATGCACTTGGGGTCTAACAACCTGAAGGCCACATATTTCCTCGGAGGAGTAAAACTAGGAGGGTCACTTGTTGAGAAGGATCTGGGGGTACTGGTAGATCACAGGCTATATAACAGCATGCAATGCCAAGCAGCTGCTTCCAAGGCCACCAAGATATTATCATGCATTAATAGAGGCCTGGAATCACGGGATAGGTGAGTAATTTTGTCTCTTTACAAGGCACTGGTGCGCCCTCACCTGGAATATGGCGTCCAGGTCTGGGCACCCATTCATAGAAAGGACGCTCTGACTATGGAAAGGGTGCAGAGGAGCCACCAAACTAATAAGAGGAATGAAGGGTCTTAGTTATGAGGAAAGATTACGAGAATTAAATCTGTTTAGTCTTGAGAGGAAACGGCTGAGGGGGGACATGATTAACTTGTATAAATGGCCCATACAAAAAATGTGGGGGGACACTATCTCAGGTTAAATCCTCTCTAAAGACAAGGGGGCGCTCCCTTCGATTGAAATTTAGTCTCCGGAGGCGACAGTCACTTTTTACCATAAGAACCGCTGACAGCTTCAAAAAAGGATTAGATGCTTGTTTAGAAGAAAATAACATTAACGGTTACTATTAGCGGTTATCAGTAAAAAAAACAAAAATAAAATAAAAAATAACTTCCCCTACCCCAACACCCTTGGTTGAACTTGATGGACATATGTCTTTTTTCAATCGTATTAACTGTAATTTCCAACCACCACTGCAATCATAATCCTTTTTTTCGAGGCACTCAGATTGGGAAGGTGAAACTAGGTTAAACATTTTCAGAGGCTGGACACAGTGTGCCGAGTTTCTTCCGATCTTTAACGGCTGCCATTGCTTGGAAATGACTAATAGACAAACTCAATAATTATCCCCAGAGGTTCTTCATACCTAGAAGCCAAGACTGCAAGCCCACACCACAAGTGCGACCGGCAAGCTCCTCAGCCTTAGCAGGGGGATATTATATTTGTGACCAGAGTCCCCTTTAGTACATATGGAAAAATGGCCTATAGACCCAATAGCTCTTCAGGATGTTAGTCAGCTAGTGTATGTGCAGGAACAGTCCTGCGCCTAGGGGCTGTCTAATGCATTTTTCCAAGTGTACAGCATGGCCTGTTTCATTTCAATCATTACTTCCGCCACAAGGTGGCGCAGTTGACTGCAGAAGACTTGTGGCTCCTCCCGGCCCTATAAAAAAGCCTGGAATCACCAATAGACCCCCAGTGTTTTTCAGCAGCCATATTGCGAAGACCAGAAGATGGCTCTCTATGTTTTCGCAGGCGAGCGGGGCAACCAAGCCTGCGGCCCTGCAAGCCTATTTCCACCTGCTTCCGGACCCTCTTGCCTCCCAGCCTAGGCTGACTGATCGGGTGATGGTAGGGGAGCACCTGGGTCGGGTGCTCGGGGAGCGTTGCTCCAGTGCCGCAGACCCTGTACATCAAAGGGTAGTTGGCAAAAGGCTTTATGGTGAGCCTACTAAGGGATGGAGAAACCCATTGCTGTCTATCGGGGGTGAGCGTGCTTTACTTGGGGGATTGTTAGTGTGTCAATCTTCTCCCTCCTATTGCCCCCCCCCCTCCTGGTCCCTCTGAGCTGGTGCTGTTCCCGCTGCTGTCTTCCCTCTCCGGTTCCCCTCCCCCTCTCCCCGGCATGGCGTTGTCGGGGGGGGGGGGGGGGGGTGACTGCGGCGGGTGATGGTGTGCGTGCCTTGGTCTGCTCGCTGCCGCGGGCGTGCTGCGCAGTCTCTTGGCGCTGGGCGCCTTGTTCTGCCGGCGCCCTCCGTGCCTGCATTTAGCCCCCAGTGAGGGGGATACTAGCAGGGGGTCGCAATCGGATCTGGCGCTGCGCGGGGCCAGCATTGATCGGCAATTGGCCCGACCGGCGGCGAGCAAGGCCTCTAGCAAGAAGCGACACCTTGATGCTGCATTGTCCCTATTTGCCGAGGAGGATGAGGGCCTTGATATGTATGGCGGCGGTGACTCCCCGGAGGAGGGGGAGCTGTTCCGTGACTCAGACTCCTCTGGGGATCGCCAGGACGGTTACTATAGTGACTATAAGTGATCCTCTGATGAGGATACTTGGCTCCCGGATGATACCAATAGCCTCTCGGCGGTTTTTGATAAATTAAACATTGCCCCCCTAAGGCGGCGAAGAAGCAGGGCAAGCAACGTTTGGAGTTCCGGGACCAGGGCCATTTCTCAAATATGGTTCTGAAGGAGTGGGAACGTCCTAATAGATTACCCTCGGTGCCCAAGGGGTTGGATAGAAGGTATCCGTTTTTGGCAGATTTGGTTAAGCGCTGGTTGTGCCCTCCTGAGGTGGACCCTCCCGTCCTTGGGCTATCTAACACTTCGGTCATGCCATCCCCCGACCCTACCACGCTGCGTGATAGCGCGGACCGGCGTGTGGATCAGTTGGCTTGTCATGCCTTTTCCTTTTGGGGGGGCCGGTTTGCGCCCGGTCTGCGCTGCAGCCATTGTGGGTATCGCCATTAAAAAGGTCAGACGTCTTGCTGAGTCTGGTAAGAATAGGGAGGATTATAAGGACCTTTTGATTTGCTCTGATTTTATTGCGTTTGTGCTGGCTGCCATGGACGATGCCATCCGGCTTGGCGGTAGGGCCTTGGCCCTGTTGGTGGCTATGCGTCGGTCAGTTTGGTTGCGTCAGTGGGCTGCTGACACTGCTGCTAAGAAGGCTCTCACTGGGCTTCCCTTCACGGATCTCCGTCTTTTTGGTGAGCATCTGGATGCTCTTGCCAAGGATGGTAGGATCCCCCAGGGTAGAAAGCAGGCTCGGCCCTTTCGGGGCTCCTCCTCTTTTCGTCCTTCAAGGGGAGGTCGTAGCCCACCTTTCTCAGGTAGTCGCAGAGACTCTTGGAGCCAAGGCAGATCCGGCGGTCGCTCCGGTCTCTCTTGGGGGATCAAGCCCAAACTTCCTCCCAAGGCCTCTCAGGCATGAGGAGGCGCCCTCGCCTGCCCGGGTGGGGGGGGCGGCTTCGGCTTTTTGCTCACGTCTGGAGGCTTCGTATCTCAGACCGGTGGATTCAGGAGGTGGTGTCCTCCGGTTACAAGATAGAGTTTACAACCTGGCCGCACCCAAGATTCCTCCGATCCTGGATATCCCAAAACCCTGTATCTGCTCAGGGATTGCGTCTGGTCTTCTGGCGTCCGGAGTCAATTGTCAGGTACCTCTTCAGGAACAGGGTCGGGGGTACTACTCCAACCTATTCACGGTGCCCAAGGAAGACAGCTCCCTGAGGCCTCAACAGGTTTGTCAGGTTCAAGCACTTTCGCGTGGAGACCTCATGCTCGGGCGTATGTTCTCTTCGGCCGGGCGACTTCATGACCACGGTGGACATCAAAGATGCCTATCTGTACGTGCCAACCTTCCCAGGTCACCAGAGATTCCTGAGGTTCGCTCTGGGGGATCAATACTACCAGTTTGTGGCCTTGCCGTTCGTTATCGTCTCGGCTCCTGGGGTTTTCACCAAGGTGCTGGCTGGCGTCATGGCTCTCTTGAGGAATCAGGGCATTCGCATCCTTCCTTACCTTACTGCTGCTCAGTCTTTTCATCAGGCCGAGAGGGATACTCAGGTGGCGACCATCAACTATCCAAAGTCTTCACTATCTCCATCGTTGGCGATCCTTCCTGGGCATGACGCTGGATACTTCTCAGGTCAAGATATTTCTCCCTCAGCAGAAGGTAGAGGGCATTCAGATGCAGGCATGGACCCTGCTGTCGTGTCCTCGCCCCTCCATTCGGCAGGGGTTGCAGTTGGTGGGCCTCATGGTGTCTTGCTTCGAGGAAGTCCCCTTTGCTCAGTTTCACATGAGACCTCTTCAGTTGCACCTCTTGTCAGTTTGGAATCTGGACCCTGTGTCCCTGGATCAGGAATTTGTTCTGTCTCCCCTGGCCAGACAGTCTCTCTCGTGGTGACTGTACTCAAGGAACCTTCTGGGGGGCAGGTCCTTCTTGCCCCCGTGCTGGGAAACGGTCACCACGGATGCCAGTCTGACCGGCTGGGGAGGCTTCTGGAAGTCCCTGAGGTTCCATGGTCGGTGGGGCCCACAAGAGGCCCATGCTTCCATCAACGTCCTGGAACTGAGGGCGATCAGGTTGGTTCTTTCTCGACTATCCACTCACCTTCCAGGTCGGGACTTTTCAACCAGACGGCGGTGGCCTACCTCAGTCATCAGGGAGGGACTCGGAGCAAGCGAGCCTTCAAGGAAGTGTCCCTGATTTTGTCTTGGGCGGAACAGCATTTTCCCTGCATCTCAGCGGTCTACATCCCAGGGGTGGAGAACCAGGTGGCGGACTCCCTGAGCAGGGGGACATCTCGTCTGGGGGAGTGGTTTCTCAACAACCGGGTGTTTCTCTCCCTCTGTCACCACTGGGGTCAGCCGGATGTGGACCTGTTTGCGTCCCGTCACAATCACAAACTTCCCAGATTTGTCTCTCTTTCTCAGGATCCTCTGGCCTGCGCCACGGATGCCCTGGCAATACCTTGGACGGAGTTTCAGCTTCTCTGTGTTCCCTCAGTTTCCTCTCCTGGACAGGGTCATGCGCAAGATAGCCCAGGAGTGGGAACCAGCCATCCTGGTGGCCCCTTGTTGACCAAGAAGAGTTTGGTTCGCAAACGTCGTGCAGTTGGCAGTAGACCGGCACGTCTTGCCCAAGGATCCAGATCTTCTCACTCAGTGGCAGCTACACCATCCCAATTTACAAACTCTGGCTTTAACGATTTGGCTGCTGAAACCTCCATATTGATTTAAAAGGGGTTGCCTCTGTTGTTACCATGATTCGGGCTAGGAAGAAGTCCTCGTCCTTTATCTATTACGGATTCTGGCATGCTTACATTGCCTGGTGTGAGTCTCTTCCCTGTCAGGTGTTTTCTTTTCCCAGGATTCTGGAATTCTTACAACATGGTTTGGATCTGGGCCTTCAAGAAAAAACTTAGTTTTTTCCTAAGATCTTTTGCCAATTACCGGTTGGCTAAAACCTTTTTCCAGGGTGTCTCTCATGTGCGTCCAGCCCGTAAGCCTTTGCTACCAGTCTGGGAATTGAATCTGGTGTTGTCTGCTCTGCAAGGGCCTCCCTTTGAGCCTATCCATGAGGCTGCCTCTTAAGGTAGCCTTTCTGGTGGCTATCACTTCTGTAAGGCGAGTTTCTGAGCTAGCGGCGCTTTCCATCAAACCTTCTTATTTTGAGAGATATCAGGATAAGGTGGTGTTCCGGCTTAAGCCGGATTTCTTGCCAAAGGTGGTGTCTGCCTTTCATCTCAATCAGGACATTGTCTTGCCTTCATTGTGTCCTAATCCTGCTAATTCCAAGGAACTGACTCTGCATTCTCTGGATGTGGTCAGGGCTCTGAAGTTTTATTTGGTCGCTATTGAGACTTTCAGGAAATCTGATGCTCTTTTTCTTCTCACTTCTGGACCTAGAAAGGGTTTGCCTCCGGCTAAATCCACTATCAGCAAGTGGATCCGTCAGGCGGTGGTTCAGGCCTATTCTGCTAAGGCAAAGGAACCTCCCTTTAGGATTACTGCTCATTCCACTCGTGCTATTGGTGCCTCTTGAGCTTTTCAGCACCAGGCTTCTGTTGAACAAGTTTGCAAGGCCGCTACTTGGTCTTCTGTTCAAATTTTTTCCAAGTTTTGCAAGGTAAGGCCTCAGCGGATGCTGCTTTTGGCTGCAAGGTGCTTCAGGCGGTAATGACTTGAACTGCTTGCCGTTGCTCTTTGGGGATCCCACCCTACTTTGGACACTGCTTTTGGATGTCCCAACTGTTATGAATACCGAAGCAGGCCGTGCCATGCAATAAAGAAAAAAGCAATTCTGTGAGTACTCACCTGTGGAATTTTTTGTTCTTGCATGGCACGGCCCGCTTCGCCCCACCCTTGTTATCGCTATTCTTGGTTGCCTCTTTATGGTGATTGTTCCAAGTTAATTGGTTTTTTTTTACCTTTTTTTTTACTTTATTCTCTCTCGGCTTCTTGTCTCACTGCTGGTCTACGCTGGGGAAATCTATGGTTAATCCCATTTTTATAGGGAGCCAGGAGATGCCACAGCTTTCTGCAGTACCACTGCGCCATCTTGTAGCGGAATAACCCAACTGTTATGAATACCGAAGCGGGCCGAGCCATGCAAGAACAAAAACAATTCTACCGGTGAGTACTCACAGAATTGCTTTTTTTTCTGGCTAATACTGTGTAATTGTTTTGTACTTTATATTCATTAATTCAAAATATATATTTATTTAGCAATTCAAATATTGTTTTTGTGTGCGCGCTATTTATTTACCTGTGATCGGAACATGTAACGTATAAAGTAGAATTGTAATGAGGTGGTGTGTGTCTTTTTTTTTTTTTTTTTTCTATTTTTCTTCTCTTTATAACCCTCTGTTCTCCGTAGGTCTCGGAAATGTGAGCGCATCGAAGCTCGCAGACTGCAGAGAATTTCGCAGAAAGGTGAGTTTCTCGTGGATGGCATTCCATTTATTTAGAGTAAGACTGTTGTCAAGACAATTTGGGATGGCAGTGCATGCGCTACCTTGTTAGTCTGTAGGCAGAGTTTTTCAATCCCATGTTTTGATAAGGAAACCTTGGGCAGACCCCTTTGCTCTCTACGGTTCAGAGATTTCTCTGGTGTCGTTCGGTCTTCCCAAATAATCTGAGAGTGAAATTTACGCGTAACGAAGGACACAGACATGATGCTTGATGCTACAGGGGAAAGCACTTTCTGCTGCTCTGCCCAGTGACACTTTATTTTTATATCGGAACACACGTCTATTGGACATCATCATATAAGGAAAAATCGAATTACTGGCTCAATGATTGGTCATCACAGTCTATTCTTAAGAATGTTAGGGACACCTAGGGGGGCCAGACATAATAAGGTGTTGTCCAGCTCCTCAGTGCCATCACAGTAATGTGTTAATAGCAGCTTGCTTCATTAACTTTATTACTCTAATTCAGTACAAGCAAAGGAAAGAATTGGCGCAGAGATAAGTGGCTTACTGAGGGTTTATTTCACCTTTAATAGCCACTAAGCCTACAACCAAAGGAGAGAGGGAATGTTCACATATATTCATTTTATTGATTCTGACCTCTACGACCGATGCAGCAGCTTTCAGCCATACACGGATGCAAGGGATGGCGATCTACGATCCTGTTCAGCTTTTTTAGGTGCTCGTTTATATGTGCTGATTAGCAGAATTGAGTGTGTGGGCCTGAGTTTCGGGATGCCCTACACGTGCAGGCTATTGAAAGTCCTGGGTTTTGGTACGGTTTAAGGTCCCTCAAAACTCACTGAGGGGTCTGAGAAAGTTGACCCAGCAGTGAAGTGGAAATGGCACTCAGAAACAAAGGTCGCTCTTTTGCTTGCCTAAATACAGTTTTAGACAAAGGCGCTTAAACAACCACTCTGATTGGATGCCTGGACGTCCATTGGATATTTCAAATCTATACAGATTCACATATATGGACGGTATAGTTTAGACATGAAGAACATCTGTTTTTCGCTAAGCAGACTTAACGTTCTTTAGCGATAGTCATATGAGGAGGGAGGGGTGAAAACCCCTCCACACACTGAGCATGTGAGAGATGGCATGCAGGCGGCTAGAACTAAATAATTATAATAATAATAATTATAATAATAATAAAAATAATAAAAAATAGAATAATTTAAAAAATAAAATAGTAACAAAAAATTAATAATACTAAAGAAATTATAAAAAAATGATAATATAATAATTAAATATTAGTATTTTTAATATATTAATTATTATTATTAATATAATATTACATTTCATTTTCCACTTCGGCAGGAGAGGCAGGTCTTATCAGGAAATGCAAAGTGGTGAATAACAGACGCATCCCCTGACGCCCCTTTGTGCGTCAGAGCCCCCTCCTTTTTTGTTGTAGTTTATGGGACACGTTCATATTCTCTCACAAAGTGTTCACGTAAAAATCAGCACAGCGAATTGACCGTTTTTTTCCCATCTCATCCTTTAGGCGGCCGGAAATCGTTTCGACAACTCCCACCTCGGGAAAGCAACTCCGAGTCCGAGGATTCTTTCCCCGTCATCGGCCGAGAGGACGACACCGAAGCTTCCGACAGACTACAGCCCGGCGTGCAATCCCAGCGCAAGTCCGCTCGCCGCTGCGTGAAGCAGCGCCCGTGCTACGACGTCTTCCCCGACTCCGAGGATTCCGACTACGACCCGAGTCCGAGCGCCCCCCGCAGGAAACAGCGGCGAGAGTCCGGTAAGAGTCCTTTTTGTTTTCTCTTCTTTTTACTTTTCTTTTTTATGACTAGAGTCAGTTTAGACTTCTTCTCCGAGCGATCGCGTCTCTTTTCAGTCCGGAGATCTCCCTCCTCCTCCTGTTTGCTGTCTCTGCTCTATACGTTTAGTTCTTAGCGACGTATTTTCTAGGGGGAGAAAAAAATCTGTTTCTTGTCATGTCACAGATTTACTTCCTCAGGACTCGGAGGAGCAGAATAAGCCAAGAAGAGTTCCCCCGCAGCCCATGATCCTCCGCGCCAGATCCGGACAGGTACAGGTGAGTTCACAGACGCGCACCGTTCGCTCCCTCCTCGGATTACTTACCCCTGCTCACCTAACGCCCCGCCTCCCTTTTTCGCCTTTTCTGCAGGACTCCACGCTGAATGGCGCGTCAACCAAAATAAAATCCTCAGATGGAACCCACCGTTTACGCGTCGATTTCAAGGTAAGGATCGTCTGTGTGTAAACCGGACCTTCAGCATGATTTAATGAATGGCCCAAACCCTTAAAAAACTACTTCCCAGTTTCTAAAATTAATATACTTTAAGATTTTAGTCACTTATTATTCTTATGCTGCAACTCTGTTCAGGACTCTATGACACGGGCGCCACCATCTTGACTCAGAAGCTTCACAGAGGAGAAGAGAGCGGGATAAAGTACAGGGGGCGGGGTTCTAGCTGTGCTTTGCACAGACAGAGCAGAGCTGGGGTCAGTAAAAGGTCAGCAATCCCAGAATGCAGAGCGGCACAGTCAGAGGACACTTCCTGTTTGCAGGCAGCCTGCACCTCCATGGGCCACCATCTTGGATGTTTAAAGTCTCAGAAAATGCACTAGATGCAGGTAGGATGATTTTTAATGTGGGCAAGCTGTATGTACGGGGTGGGGGAAACATACAAGATAGGCTCTTATTCAGGGTGAAGGTCCGGATTAATGTGAGCAATCTGTATGTACAGGAGGGGACATACAAGGCTCTTATTCAGGGTGAAGGTCCGGATTAATGTGGGCAATCTGTATGTACAGGGGGAAAACATATAATATATATTAATATATATATTATTCAGGGTGAATGTCCGCTTTAAACCCCCATAATACAACCAAGGATGCAATAAAAAAAAATCTTGCGTGATAGTGATGCTCCTCCCTTTGACGATTTTATTTATAGTAAAATAGAAAACTTAAATATGTCATCTACAAGGGGCATATTATATTAGAAAGAACTGAATATCTGTCTCAGTAATTGGTCTGTTCTACCTAATGAGCACGTTGGAATGTTATCTACATCTAAAAGGGAGGACACTCAAAGGTGTTGTCCAGCTTCTCGACGCCATCTTTATCACAGTAATACATTAGTAGCAACATATTCTATTATCTTCATAATCCTAAGCATTATTGTCAAGCAAAAGAGAAATAGCGCAGAGTGAAGTGGCTGCCTGAGGGTTTATTTCACCTTTATTCCAAGTGTGACATACACTCCGCTTCAACTCTTCATGACATTTGGGTTATTATCCAGTAGAGGGCGAACTTCTGCAGGGATGAATGCAAAAATGGAGCTCCTCCCAGTCCATAAATACCTGGGACCTCTCACCAATTCCCCAGTTTCTTCTCTGCAGGAAGGCGAGCAAGACAGAAGATGAAGACTTCTCTTACTTGAAGGTAAGCCGGTTTTGCCCCTATTGCTGCCAGGACCTTTCCTAAATTATCCCTATTCGCGCCTCCCAGCTTTGGCTGCGGGTCCTGGTAAGGGTAGGTAGCACCTTATGGGGGTGCAAGGAGCATTGCTCCACTGTGAGACCCCATTATAAGGGGTAGGCGGTTGCCCAGGTTTGGTGATCCTGGTGTGGGATGCCCTGTCCCTTTCATTCCTATGGCCAGATACTGGCTGGGATTTCCCCCTTCCGGGTCCCTTACTTCCCTCTGGGGGGGGCTGGTTCTTCTTTATACCCTGTTGGTTTTTATGTGTGTATGACACTGTTTGTATGTTTTTTACTTGTGTTGGTGCTTACAGGTGTTTGCTTGTACTTAGGGCCATAACGGTACTGGCCTCCTTCATTCAGCCTGGGGAGCTTCTCCCCCTCAGGCTTTGTTCGAGGAGGGGTGGCTGCGGTAGCCCCGCCCCCTCGTTTGGCACGATGCTGCGGGCCAGCCCATGGCTGGGATCCGCGTTGCTGGGAGGGGGGCGTGGCCTGGCGACGCGCGTTCTGCGCTGGTCCGCCCCCCTCCTCTTCCTCCTCTTCTCATGAGGCTCTTCTCCGGGTGCCATCTTGGTGCTGCTGTGGCTGATCCTGTGTGCTCCTGGCCGGTAAGGGCCTGTTGGCCACCTCCTTAGCTTATGCGGGGGTCCCTCTTTAGAAGGGGGGCCTCCTGTTTTCTCGCATGTGTGTGTATGGATATATGTTATTATTTATATGTATATTGTGAGGCAATTTTGATTTGGATGCTTTATTGTGTGTTTCAGATTGCATCGTTTATGTGCATGATAAGGGGATCCTCCTAGTCCTGGGGTCCCTAGCCTTAATATAGATCACCACAAATCCTCCCACTGAGACTTTTAAGGGGCATCCCGGGTTGCTTATTGCTTAAATTCCCTGCGGTCTTGCGACAGACCACAAAAATCACTATATGGAGGCTCCGCAGGATACCGGGCTCGGGCTCCCTCTGGGACAATCCCGGCCATGTGTGGGTTGTGGGGCATTCCTTACGGGAGAGAATGTGCTTATTTGTATACCATGTGCACAAAAGGCCATATCGCGGCAGTCGGGTGCCCAGCCTTCTGGGTCGGCGCCCCCCCGCTTCATCGCCCTCCCCTCCCCGCCTTATCCGTACCCCAAGTGACATTGGTGCTAGCGGGGAGTCGCATTCCGATGTTTGTGCTCGGTTGGCCAGCATCGAGAAATTTATGGTTAGCGCGGTGGGCAAGAAGGCCCAGGCTAAAAAGAGACATTTGTCGTTGGCCCAGGCGACTTGGGATATTGATGATGATTCATTTGATATGTCAGATTATTCCCTGTTGGAGGAGGGGGAATTGTATGAGGAGTCAGAGGCTGAAGATGTACGGTTTGGCGAGGCTGATGTTGGGCAGGCGCTGGGGGAGGCTGTTGACACGGCCACGGTTTTGTCACATCTCTTGGAGGTTTTGGATATTGTGCCGCCTGAGGAGCCTCCTCTCAAGAAGGGGGAATTTTTTGGGGCCCACAAGCCTCGTTTGGAGTTCCCTACCCAGGGTCATTTTGATGCACTGATCCTTAGGGAATGGGAGAGTCGGCTTCCGGGTGTTCCTCAGGGATGGGATAAGAAGTATCCTTTCCCGGTGGAAGCGGTTAAGCGCTGGGCTTCTCCTCCCGAGGTCAATGCGCCAGTTTTGGGGTTGACCAACTCCTCCGTGCTTCACACCCTAGACGCCACTTCCCTAAAGGATGTTGAGGATAGGTGCCTTGATCAGATGGCATGCCATGCCTTTGCCAGTGTTGATTCGGCTTTGCGGTCTGTGCATCTGTGCTAGTGGCGGTGGGTGCTAGGTCTCTGATTAGGGACTGGTTAAATGACGCTCACCTTGATCCGGCCAGCGCTGAGTTCACTACGCTTAAAAGATTTGAATTGTTCATGAATTTTGTCTTGGCTGCTATGGAAGACACTATTGTTATGTGTAGTAGGACTTCAGCCTTATTGGTGGCCATGCGCCGCTCGGTATGGCTCCGTCAGTGGACGGCGGACTTTGCGGCCAAGAAATCGCTCACAGCTCTTCCCTTCTTGGGTATGCGGCTGTTTGGAGATAAGTTGGATGCTGTGGCAAAGGGAGGTAAGTTACCTCAGCGGAAGAAACGGTGCCATCCCTTTCGGGGGGCAGGCTCTTTCAATCCTTCCTTTCGAGGTGTCAGAGCTGGTAGAGGTTTGGCCTTCTCGGGTGTCAGCGGCTCTTCCTGGAACAGGGGCAGAGGTCGGGCACGTCCCGCTTTTGCCTGGGGTTCCAAACCCAAGCCTGCGGGTAAACCAGCTCAGCAATGAAGGGGTGCCCTCACCCGCTCGGGTGGGGGGACGGCTGCGGCTCTTCTTCCAGGTCTGGGCTCGGGAGGTCACAGACAATTGGATCTTGGAAGTGGTCTCCTCCGGGTACAAACTGGAGTTCGAGTACTGGCCTCCTCCAAGATTTTTAAGGTCTCGGGTGCCCTTGGACCCTCAAGCTGTTACTGTTAGCAGTAAAAAACCTTCTGGACATGGGAGTTGTATGCCCGGTGCCTCCGTCGGAGAGAGGCAGGGGTTTCTACTCCAATCTTTTCACGGTTCCCAAGAAGGAAGGTTCTGTAAGACCCATTCTGGACCTCAAGGTCCTCAACAGATTCATCAGAATCAAGAAGTTCCGTATGGAGACTCTGCGCTCGGCCATCAGTTCCCTTCGTCAAGGGGATTTCATGACATCCATAGACATCAAGGATGCATATTTGCATGTTTAAATTTTTCCAGCGCATCAGAGATTCCTCAGGTTCGAGGTGGACGATCAACATTTTCAGTTTATAGCCCTTCCCTTCGGGTTGACCTCAGCGCCGAGGGTCTTCACCAAGGTTCTGGCGGGCATAATGCCCCTATTCAGAGCTCAGGGAATTCGCATTGTGCCGTATCTGGACGACCTATTGATTTCAGCTTCTTCCCTCCGTCAGGCGGAGCTGGACACCCACCAGGTGGTGTCGACCTGCAGAGGTTCGGGTGGGTGATCAACCGCCCCAAGTCCTCTCTCTCGCCATCACGGGTGATTTCATTCCTGGGCATGAATCTGGATACCATTCAGGCCAGAGTGTTTCTACCCCTAGACCAAGGTGCAGGGGATTCAGGATCTGATCCGCCTTCTTCTGGCTAACCCTTGCCCCTCTATCCAACAGGGGATGAAACTGGTGGGATTGATGGTGGCCTCCTTCGAGGCGGTACCGTTTGCGCAGTTTCACATGAGATCTCTTCAACTTCATCTATTGACGCATTAGGACAGGTGTCCGCTGTAATTGGATCAACCGTTCAGGATGTCTCCTGGGGTTCAGCAGTCCCTTCGGTGGTGGCTGGAGTCGAGCAACCTGTTGAGGGGATGCCAGCCTGTCGGGCCGGGGAGGTTTCTGGAAAAGTCATCAGTTCAGCGGGGTGTGGGGTCCTCAGGAGGCTCACAACCCCATCAATGTCTTGGAGCTCAGAGCCATCCGGCTTGTCCTGTCACGGCTGACGTCGCACTTACAGGGTCTTCCGGTTCAGATTCGTTCGGACAATCGGACGGCGGTAGCCTACATCAATCACCAAGGGGGGACTCGCAGCAGGAGTGCCCTCAGGGAAGTCTCTCTGATCCTGCATTGGGCGAAGAGCAATGTTCCTTGCATTTCAGCAATCTACATTCCGAGAGTGGAAAACACAGAGGCGGATTCCCTGAGCAGGGGGTTCTCTCGCCAAAGAGAGTGGTCCCTCAACCCCGGGGTTTTTCGGGGTCTTTGTCGCAAGTGGGGGACTCTGGAGGTGGATCTCTTTGCCTCACGGCACAATCACAAACTCCCGGCCTTTGTGTCTCTATCTCAGGATCCTCTAGCTCTGGCAGTGGATGCCTTGTCCCTTGCTTGGAAGGATCTGTGGTTTCTGTACCTGTTTCCTCCCTTCTCCATGCTGGGCAAGGTAGTTTGCAAACTGGCTCTGGAGGGGGCACCAGCAATTCTGGTGGCTCCAAGGTGGCCAAGAAGGGTTTGGTACGCAGACGTTGTAAGGCTGGCGGTAGATCAGTACCGGCTTCCCATGTTTCTGGATCTGTTATCTCAGGGTCAACTATGTTACCCCAATTTACAAACGCTGGCTTTGACGGCTTGGCTGCTAAAACCTTCATTTTGAAGGAGGAAGGTTTGTCTGAGGCTGTGGTTCAGACCTTGATTAGAGCTAGGAAGCGGTCCTCTTCTGGCATTTATTATAGGGCTTGGCGGTCCTATATTGACTGGTGTGAGGCTAGGGCCTTGCCTTGCAGGGTGTTTTCGATCCCTAGGATTTTGGAGTTTCTTCAGCACGGTCTGGATCTTGGGTTCCAGCTTAGTACCTTGAAAGGGCAGGTCTCTGCTCTGTCTGTTTTCTTCCAAAGATCTTTTGCCTTACACCCGCTGGTTAAGACTTTTTTCCAGGGGCTCACTCAAGTTCAACCCCCTTGGAAGGCTATGGTTCCTGTTTGGGATTTGAATTTGGTTCTTTCGGCTCTCCAGGGTCCTCCTTTTGAGCCGTTACAGGATATTGCTCTATCTGTTTTCACTCAAAAGGTTGCCTTCTTGGTGGCTATTACCTCTGTTTGGCGTGTCTTTGAGTTGGCGGCTCTGTCGATTCAGGCCCCTTACTTTGAAAGACACCAGGACAAGGTTGTCTTTCGCTTTAAGCCAGATTTCCTTCCTAAGGTGGTTTCTGCTTTTCATCTCAATCAGGATATTGTTCTCCCTTCCTTGTGTCCTAAGCCTGGCAATGACAATGACAATCGCACAATTTGGATGTGGTTCTCTGTGTTAAGTACTATTTGGTGACTACTTCTCCTTTCCGCAAGACGGGTGCCTTTTTCGTGGTGCCCTGCGGGCCCAGGAAAGGTTTGGCGCCCGCCAAGTCTACCATTAGCAAATGGATTTGTCAGGCCATTGTTGGGGCCTATTCTGCTAAGGGGAGGACTCCCCCTTTTAGGGTCACTGCACATTCTACTCGTGCTGTTGGTGCGTCCTGGGCTTTTCAGCACCAGGCTTCTGTTGAACAAGTTTGTAAGGCTGCTACTTGGTCTTCTGTTCATACTTTTTCCAAGTTTTACAAGGTTGATGTGCGGGCTTCAGCGGATGCCGTTTTTGGCCGCAAGGTTCTGCAAGCTGCAGTGGTTTAAGTTGGTGCGTTCTTTACTGTTTATGGTTCCCACCCATGACGGGCACTGCTATTGGATGTCCCAAATGTCATGAAGAATTGAAGCGGAGTGTATGTCACACTTGGAATAATACCGTTTTGTGATTACTCACCCTTAAAACGGATATTATTAGTGTGACATGCACTCCGCTTCACCCATCCTTTTTGGTATTCTGGATCCTTTATATGGTGAACCATTGTTTCTTGGTTGTTAGTATTGTTATATTTGGTTCTTCCTGGTCCCCTTACTGCTATCTTACACTGGGGAATTGGTGGGAGGTCCCAGGTATTTATGGACTGGGAGGAGCTCCTTTTTTTGCATTCATCTCTGCAGAAGTTCGCCCTCTACTGGAGAATAAACCAAATGTCATGAAGAATTGAAGCGGAGTGTATGTCACATTTATAATATCCGTTTTAAAGGTGAGTAATCACAAAACGGTATTATTAGCCAGTAAGCGTACAATGCAGAGAGAAAGATAAGATAGACTGGAACAAATGGAGGGAGAGTGTTCCCCATCATATGTTTAATTTATCATTTTTACGCTCTAAGGCAGGACACTCAAAGGTGTTGTCCAGCTTCTTGACACCATCTTTATCACAGTAATACATTAGTAGCAACATATTCTATTATCTTCATAATCCTAAGCATTATTGTCAAGCAAAAGAGAAATGGCGCAGGATGAAGTGGCTGCCTGAGGATTTATTTCACCTTTTATTAGCCACTTAAGCGTACAACCAATGGAGAGAGGAAAAGTTCACATATATATTCATTTTCAGGAGTTGGATTGAGGAAAGCGCAATTAGATAATTTGAGCAGCTCCTACTTGAGGGAAAAACCTGCATTCCCTGGGAGAAATGTAGATGGGTTAATCTGTTCTAACTTAGGTGTGGACCTAGGTGGAGAAAGATTAGTGTAGGTGCGCTGTGGTTAAAAGGGAGAGTAAATAAAGGGTTAATGTTCTCCGCGATACTGTGAGGAAAAATTGGTTAGTATATATACATAAAAGTATGAATAAATGCAATGGTATTACCAAAGTGAAGTTTTGTTTGATTAAACCAAAAACAACTAGGTATCATTGCTTCTGACTAATTAGGCCTCAAAAATTGTTGGAATTTTTAATCTTGCTGTCTGAGTGATTTCTCCTCTCAGGTAGCGTTATACAGATTGGGCAGTGTTAATTACACTATTGGCCCTGTATTCTGAGTTCTTTGAGCTGGTTTGTGGTGGATAATTCCTTGTTCAGGATGAGGTGAGTTTCTAGCGGGTTGGAGCAATGTGGTTGGTGGATCCTAGATGGTTTAGAGGTTGTAGGTTGGCGTTGAAATAAGCGGTGTTCCTGAGGTCCAGGTAGGCGGTATGAGTTGAGGTGGATGATAGTTTTGGATGGATGGAGATGATTATGTCAGAAAAGGTTCTGGTGGTTAGTGCAGATTAATTAGTTGAGGTCTGCTTTAATGTTCTGATTTTAGATGTGTTGTGAGGCTTGTAACCGTTGTGGGGGAAATGTGAAAAACTTGTAATTAAAGGTAAAACGAATATAAGGAGATTGTATGACTTACAGTTTCGGTAAGTTGATTAAAATTGATGCAACAATTAGTACAGTATATGCTCGGTGCTTTTTATTCACCGCCACAGCCTGGATTGGCTGTGGTTTTACTTGTATCCTTTTAATTAATGGTAAACTATTTCAAGGAAATTGTATGAATTACAGTTTCGGTAAGTTGATCAGAATTGCTAGGAAAATTAGTACAGTTGATACTCGGTGATAGTTATTCACCAGCACAGCCTGGATGGGTCGTGGTATTAGTTGTAGTGCAGAGGGTGCAGGTGAAAAAACGGTTAAGCCGGTTATTGCAGAGGGCGCAGGCTGGAGCAGCGCTGAGGTTTCCTCTGGGCTGGAGAAGTGTAGGGGACGTTGGTCTGGCTGCCTTGGGTAGTCAGATCTGAGCTGGCGACAGTAGGTAAGGTGGTAGGAAGGCGGAGAGGAGAGCCAGTTCGCGGCTGGGTTTAAAATTTAAGCCGCCTGATTTAAGTCTTTGAAAAGCTTTTGTAAAATCGATAGAAAATCAGTTCACCGACGGCCGTTTCGTCTATGACGTTGTCAAGGTGATCGGGGGCAGGTTAGGCGCCCAGCGTTTTTATTGGTGGTTTGTTGCTGAAAGGGTTACTAGGAGAAGTAGTTTCAGTCAGTAGTTTTTTTTTCAGAGCGTGTGTGCTGGATACATTGTAATTGGTTGGTTACTTTCTGTTAACTAGGCGTACTGACTAGGTTGTGAAAAGTTACAAAAGTAACATTTGGGCTAGGTGATTGACATATTCTAAGTATGCAGCACGTCCTGCTCCAGATAATGATTCATAACAGATGGGATTACCTCCGCCAGAGGGCGCTTGACTGCAGAGATAGCAAAAAGAGGCCCCTCCCAGTCCATATATACCTGGGACCTCCCACAAATTCCCCAGTTTCTTCTCTGCAGTCGGCTGCAAAGGTCAGAAGATGGCTTTTCTTATCGCAGGTGAGCGGGGCTTAACAGCCCACGGCCCTGTAGGACTATTCCCACCCGTTCCACTTATTTCTTATGCCTCCCAGCCTTGGCTGCGCTAGTCGGGTGATGGTAGGCAGCACCTATCACGGGTGTTCTTTTTTACGGAGATTGGCTCCAACCGCAATCCCCCACCAAAGGGTAGGCGGTGCAGGTTATGGTGAACCTGATTTGGGATGCCCCGTCCGCTCCTGCCCTTCCCTGCCCTGGTCATTGGTGGGTCTTTTAATTGACTTATCCCGGGGGGGGGGGGTATGTGCTGCAGTGTGTGTGTGTGATTGCACTTCATTCAGGGCTCCGCGCTCTGCCTTTCCCTTTTGTTATTTTGAATTTGCCGCCGTTGACACGCGCGCCTTCTGGCGTCCGCAGTCAGCGGCGGCATCATCATCAAGAATCCCTGCGCGCCCATTGGCTGGAGCTTCTGGCCTGTCTCTGCGCTTCTCGGAGGGGGTGTGGCTTACTCGGCTAGCGCGTTCCGCATCGGACCCTCCCCCGGCCCGCCCCTTGAGCTTCCTCCAGCGCCATTTTGGTCCTCTCCTGGTGTGATTGCTGGCTTCCCATCGCGGTCTGTGAGTGCCCCTGCGGGCTTGGCTTTTATTCTATTGTCATTTTATTCTTAGTATACAGTACGTCCTGCTCCAGATGTAATACTTACTATCGGGTAATACTCCGCCAGATGGCGCTGGACTGCAGAGACATCGAAAACAGGCTCCTCCCGGCCCCTCAAATACCCAGGGACCTCCCACAAATCCCCAGATTTTCTCTGCAGTCTGGACTGCGAAGGACAAGAAATGGCTCTCTCTACTCGCAGGTGAGCGGGGCTATTAGCCTGCGGCCCTGTAGGACTATTCCCACCCTTTCCATCAGTAATTGCCTCCCAGCCTTGGCTGCGCTGGTTGGGTGATGGTAGGCAGCACCGCTGTTAGGTGCTTAGGAGCGCTGCTCCACCGCAATCCCCCACCAAAGGGTAGGCGGTTCAGGCTTATGGTGAGCCTCTATGGGATGCCCCTCCCACCCTATTGCCCCTTGCCCCTGTCTATCGGTGGGCCCTATGTAAAGTGGCCGCTGTCCTCCCTCACTCTCCTTGTAGCCTTCGGGGGAAAGAGGGGGGGGGGGGTGTGTGTGTGTGTGTGTGTATGTATGTATATACGTGTACTGGCTTTGTGCTTTAGGGGGGAACTTTTTCATACTGCTAAGTCACGCTTGGAATTTCCAGAGCAGGCACATTTCCATAACCTGGTGCTCAAGGAATGGGAACGGCCCAGTAGACTTCCCGGCGTACCTAAGAGTTGGGATAGGAAGTATCCCTTTCCTGCTGATGTGGTAAAGTGTTGGTTATCCCCTCCCGAAGTGGATGCTCTGGTCCTGGGGTTATCCAACACCTCTGTAATGCATTCCCCTGACTCTACGTACCCTGTGGGATGCTGAGGACCGGCGTATTGACCAGCTGCCGTCCAATGCCTTTGCATGTGTGGGGACGGCGCTGCGCCCGGTCTGTGCCTCGGCCATTACGGCTGTAGCCATTAGGACCCTGCTCAGAAATATACTTGATAGTGCCCCTGATGATTTGCCTTGTGAGGTTTTTACTGCACGCACGCCTTGGATGAAACCATTAGAATGTGTGCCAGAACATCTGCCCTTGTGGTGGCTATACACTGCTCGGTTTGGCTACACCAGTGGGCTGCTGACGACGCTGCCAAGAAGGCCCTCACTGGTTTTCCCTTCAAAGGACTACGCCTGTTTGGGGACCGCCTGGACATTTTTGCTAAGGGAGGCAGGTTACCACAGCACAGGCGGCAGTCTCGGCCCTTTCGGGTCAGGGCTCCTTCTCCTCCCCCTACCGTGGTGCTAGACAAGGGAGGGGGGTTTCCTTTACTGGGGCCCGGGGAGACTTCTGGGGTAGGGGCAGAGGACGTGGACGTCCTGGCTCCTCCTGGGGCCCCAAGATTAAGTCTTCTCCCAAGCCCCCTCAGGCATGATGGGGCGCCCTCACCCATCCGGGTGGGGGGACGGCTGCAGCACTTTGCTCACGTCTGGAGGCTTCATGTCTCAGACCGGTGGATTCAGGAGGTAGTGTCCTCCGGTTACAAGATAGTTTGCTGCCTGCCCCCCCCCCCCCCAAGATTCATCAGATCCCGGATTCCTCAGGACCCTGTGTCAGCTCAGGAGCTAGTGCAGGCAGTGCAAGGCCTCCTGGAGCTGGGGGTCATCTGCAAGGTCCCCTTAAGAGAAAAGGGCAAGGGCTTCTATTCCAACCTATTCACGGTACCCAAAAAAGATGGGTCACTCATGCCCATCCTGGACTTGAAGATCCTCAACAAATTTGTCAGGAGCAGGCGCTTTCGCATGGAAACTCTGCGCTCTGCCATCAGTTCCCTGCTCCCAGGGGATTTCGTGACTTCTGTGGACATCAAAGATGCTTACCTTCATGTTCCTGTATTTCCAGGTCATCAATGGTTCCTCAGGTTCGCTCCGGAGGATCAACACTACCAGTTTGTGGCATTGCCCTTTGGTCTCACCTCAGCTCCCAGGGTGTTCACCAAGGTGCTGGCGGGCGTGATGTCTCTGCTCAGGTTTCAGGGTGTCCGCGTGCTGCCTTATCTGGACGACATTCTCATCACATCCCAATCTCTACATCAGGACAGAATTGGATACTCAACTGGTGGTGTCCACCCTGGAGTCTTTTGGATGGGTGATCAACCACCCCAAGTCTTCGCTGTCCCCCTCATTGGTGACTCCCTTCCTAGGAATGAATCTGGATACAGTTCAGGCAAGGATTTTCCTTCCTCAACAGAGGGTGGACTGTCTGATTGCACAGGTCCAGTTCCTGCTATCATGTCATCATCCCTCCATCAGGCAGGGAATGCAGCTGGTAGGCCTGATGGTGGCGTGCTTCGAGGCGGTCCCTTATGCTCAGTTCCACTCTGCAACTCCACCTCTTGTCAGTGTGGGACAAGGATCCAGCGTCCCTGGACAGGGTCTCTGTGCTTCCCCCCTGGTCAGGAGGTCCCTCTCGTGGTGGATGGACTCAAGGAACCTGTTGGGGGGCAGATCATTTCTGACCCCTTCTTGGGAGACAGTCACCACGGATGCCAGTATGTCACGTTGGGGGGGTTTCTGGAAGTCCCTGCAGTTCCAGGGGAGGTGGGTCCCTCAGGAGGCCCACACACCTTTCAACGTCTTGGAGCTGCGGGCAATCAGGTTAGTTCTGGCTCAGTTGACTACTCACCTTCGGGGGCCTGCCTGTTCAGGTGCGCTCGGACAACCAGACGGCAGTTGCCTACATCGATCGTCAAGGAGGGACCCGGAGCAAGGGGGCCCTCCAGGAAGTGTCTCTGATCCTGACCTGGGGCGGAGACCAATGTCCCCTGCATATCAACTGTGTACATCCCGGGGGTGGAAAATCTCATGGCAGACTCTCTGAGCAGGGGGACCTCTCGCCAGGGAGAATGGTCCCTATGCAACAGGGTGTTCCAATCTCTTTGTCACCGTTGGGGCCAACCAGATGTGGACAAGCCCGGCTGTGTGTAGTGTGTGGGGCATCCTCTGTGAGGGATGATGTGCGGGTCTGTGTACCTGCACCCAGAAGGCGCTTGCGCTGCATTCTGGGCTGTCTGTAACTGGGCCTGCGCCCACTATGTCCTCACCCACTCCCCCTCGCTTGATTATGACTCCCAGTGAGCTAAATTCTAGTGGGGAGTCGCAGGCTGATGTGTCTTCCAGGTTGGCTAACATTGAAAGGCTGATTGCTAGCTCTGCGGCCCGTAAGGCCCCCGGCTAAAAGGCGGCATGTGGCGCCGGGTGCGTGTGCCCTTCCTATGGAGACAGTATTTCCTTGATTTGTCTGATTATACCCCACTTGAGGAGGGGGAATTATTCTTGGATTCAGAGTTATCTGATGATCAGCATTTCAGTGGTGCTGACTATGGCTCTGACCATTGGGATGCTGATGACATCCATAGACTGTTAACTCAGATTTTTGATGTGCTTTCTATCTCCCTTCCTGCTGCGGCTCCCAAGCTACAAGGGGGACCTTTTCAGTACTACTAAACCACGTCTGGAGTTGCCAGAACAGGCCCATTTCAATAATCTTGTTCTCAAAGAATGGGAGCGTCCCGGCCGGAATCCCTAAGGGATGGGATAAAAGGTACCCTTTTCCCACTGATGTGGTTAAATGTTGGTCAACCCCCCCAGAAGTGGATGCACCAGTATTGGGGTTGTCCAACATGTCTGTGGTCCATTCCCCTGATTCCACTACCCTGAAGGATAGTGAGGACCGGCGCATTGACCAGCTGGATTCCCATGCTTTTGCCTGTGTGGGGTCTGCCTTGCGCCCTGTCTGTGCTACTGCCATTACTGCTGTTGCTGTTAGGACTCTCCTCAATGATCTGTTGGAAGGCGCCCCTGATTATACTTCTAGTGCCGAGTTCAGGGCCTTGTCACAGTGTGAAATGTTCATTGCATATGTCCTTTCTGCCTTAGAAGACACCATTAGGATGTGTAGTAGAACCTCTGCCTTGGTGGTTGCTATACGCCGCTCTGTTTGGCTGCGTCAGTGGGCAGCTGAAAACGCTGCTAAGAAGGCCCTCACGGGGCTCCCCTTTAAGGGGCTGCACCTATTTGGCGATCGCTTGGACCTGTTTGCCAAGGGGGGTAAGTTGCCTCAACGTAAGAAGCAGTTGCGGCCCTTTCAGGGTTCGGGTGCCTTTGCCCCCTTCTACCGTGGATCCAGGTCTGGGAGAGGGGTTTTGTTTGCAGGCCCTAGGGGAGACTTCTGGGGCAGGGGCAGAGGTCGTGCCCGCTCCGGATCTTCCTGGGGGTCCAAGCCCAAATCTGTTGCCAAGCCTCCTCAGCCATGAAAGGGCGCCCTCACCCATCCGAGTGGGGGGGACGGCTGCGGCTCTTCGCTCATGTCTGGGGACAGCAGGTCTCAGACAGGTGGATTCTGGAGGCTGCCTGGCCGCCTCCAAGATTCCTCAGGTCTCGGATTCCTCTGGAACCCCTGGCAGCTCAGGGTCTGTTTCTGGCTGTGCAAAACCTATTGGACATGGGGGTCATCTGTCAGGTCCCTCCTGGGGAGAGAGGTCTGGGTTTTTATTCCAATCTCTTTACAGTGCCCAAAAGGGATGGTTCCATCAGACCCATCCTGGACTTAAAGCTTCTCAACAAGTTCATCAGGACCAGACACTTTCGCATGGAGACCCTGCGCTCCGCAATCGGCTTCATGACCTCCATAGACATCAAGGATGCTTACCTTCATGTACCAGTCTTCCCAGGGCATCAGAGATTCCTCAGGTTTGCTCTGGAGGACTAGCACTACCAATTTGTAGCACTGCCTTTCGGTCTCACCTTGGCCCCCAGAGTCTTCACCAAGGTGCTGGCAGGTGTCATGGCTCTCCTCAGAGCTCGGGGCATTCGCATTCTTCCTTATCTGGACGACCTCCTCATCACTTCTCATTCTTTCCAGCAGGCAGAATTGGATACCCAGCAGGTGGTGACTGCTCTGGAAACATTCGGATGGGTGATCAATCACCCCAAATCCTCCCTGTCTCCGTCTCTGGTGACCTCCTTCCTGGGCATGAATCTGGATACTGTTCAGGCCAGGATTTTTCATCCTCAGCAGAAGGTGGATTCCCTTCAAGCTCTGGTTCATTTCCTTCTCTCCTGCCCTCGCCCTTCCATCCGGCAAGGGATGCAGCTTGTGGGACAGATGGTGTCCTGCTTCGAGGCAGTTCCTTATGCTCAGTTCCACATGAGACCTCTTCAGCTCCATCTCCTATCGGTCTGGGACAAGAGTCCCCTGTCTCTGGATCGGGCCTTTGTTCTGTCTCCTCTGGCCCGGCGGTCCCTCTTGTGGTGGCTGGACTTGAGGAACCTGTTGGGGGGCAGATCCTTTCTGGCCCCCTGTTGGGAGACGGTCACCACGGATTCCAGTCTGTCAGGCTGAGGGGGCTTCTGGAGAACCCTACAATTCCAGGGGCTGTGGGGCCCTCGGGAGGCCCATGCCCCATCAACGTCCTGGAACTGAGGGCGGTTCGGTTGGTACTGGCCTAGTTGACTCCTCACCTTCAGGGCCGGCCAGTCAAAGTTCGCTCAGACAACCAGACGGCGGTTGCCTACATCAGTCATCAGGGAGGGACCAAGAGGAGCAAGAGTGCCCTCAAGGAGGTGTCCATGATTCTGTCCTGGGCGGAGGACAATGTTCCTTGCATCTCAGCAGTGTACATCCCGGGGGTGGAAAATTTGGAGGCGGACTCTCTGAGCAGGGGGACCTCTCGCCTGGGGGAATGGTCTCTCAGCAGCGAGGTTTTCCTGTCCTTATGTCACAGTTGGGGGGGTACCGGATGGGGATCTGTTTATGTCCCGCCACAATCACAAGCTCCCAGTCTTTGTCTCTCTGTCCCAGGATCCCCTGGCCCTTGCGGTGGATGCTCTGACTCTATCCTGGCAGGGGTTCCGTCTCCTGTATCTTTTTCCTCCCTGCTGGGCAGGGTTCTGCGCAAGCTGGCTCAGGAAAGGGTGCCAGCAATCCTGGTGGCCCCCCCCCCCCCCGGTGGCCAAGACAGGTGTGGTTCGCAGATATCGTTCAGCTGGCAGTAGATCAGTACGCTCTGCCCCTGGTCCCGGACCTTCTCACTCAAGGGCGGCTATGCCATCCCAATTTAGAAACGCTGGCTTTGACGGCCTGGCTGCTGAAACTTCCATCTTAAGGGATGAGGGGCTTTCTGAGTCTGTGGTTAACACTCTAATCAGGGCTAGGAAGAAATCCTCTTCTACTATCTACTATAGGATCTGGCAGGCCTACATTTACTGGTGTGAGTCTAGGGTCCTTCCATGTCGGGTGTTTTCCATTCCTAGGATTCTGGTGTTCTTTCAGCATGGTTTGGATCTGGGACTTCAGCTCAGCACGCTCAAGGGTCACATTTCTGCCTTGGCTGTTTTCTTCCAGAGATCTTTCGCTCAACATCCTCTGGTCAAGACTTTCTTCCAGGGGGTTGCTCATGTGCGTCCCCCTCGCAAACCTCTTTTGCCAGTTTGGGACTTGAATTTGGTTTTGTCTGCCCTTCAGGGCCCTCCTTCTGAGCCTGTGCATGAAGCTGCTCTGTCTATCCTTACTCTTAAAGTTGCCTTTCTGGTGGCTATCACCTCGGTCAGGCGTGTTTCGGAGTTGGTGGCCCTTTCTATTCAGGCCCCCTACTTTGAGAGACACCAGTACAAGGTGGTTTTCAGATTTAAACCTGATTTCTTGCCTAAGGTTGTCTCTGCCTTTCATCTCAATCAGGACATTGTGCTTCCTTCCTTGTGCCCTAATCCTGGTAATTCCAAGGAGAGGGCCTTACATTCCCTGGATGTGGTCAGGAATTTGAAGTTCTACTTGGTGGCTACTGCACCTTTTAGAAAGACTGATGCCTTGTTTGTGGTTCCTTCGGGTCCCAAGAAGGGCCTGGCCCCTGCTAAGTCTACTATTAGCAAATGGATTCGTCAGGCTATTTTTAGGGCCTATTCTGCTAGGGGAAAGGATCCTCCTTTCCGTGTTACTGCTCATTCTACACGTGCTGTTGGGGCCTCCTGGGCCTTTCCAGCACCAGGCTTCTGTTGAACAAGTTTGTAAGGCCGCTACTTGGTCTTCTGTTCATACCTTTTCCAAGTTTTACAAGGTTGATGTTCGGGCCTCAGCGGATGCTGTTTTTGGCCGCAGGCGGCAGTGGTGTTAACTGCGCATTGTTGCTTTTGGTATCCCACCCTATTTACGGACACTGCTATTGGATGTCCCATCTGTTATGAATCATTATCTGGAGCAGGACATGCTGCATACTTAAAATAATACAATTCTGTGATTACTCACCTTGTAGAATTGGTATTATAAGTATGCAGCACGTCCTGCTCCACCCCACCCTGTTTGCATTATCTTGGATCCTCTGTATGGCGATTGTTTTCCTTGTTAACATTGTTAATTATCATTGGCTTCTCCTGGTTCTCCTTACTGCTTTTCTATACTGGGGAATTTGTGGGAGGTCCCGGGTATATATGGACCGGGAGGGGCCTCTTTTTGCCATCTCTGCAGTAAAGCGCCCTCTGGCGGAGGTAATCCCATCTGTTATGAATCATTATCTGGAGCAGGACATGCTGCATACTTATAATACCAATTCTACAAGGTGAGTAATCACAGAATTGTATTTTTGCAGTTTTTTTTCCTAGTGCACAGCACGGCCTGTTGCATGTAGTCCTTACATCTGGGTATTCCGCCACAAGGTGGTGCAGTGGACTGCAGAAGATTTGTGGCTCCTCCCGGTCCCATATAAAAACAGGAATCGCCCATAGACCCCCAGTGTTTCCTCTGCAGTCATACTGCGAAGATAGAAGATGGCTCTCTGTTTCGCAGGCGAGCTGGGCAACCAAGCCTGCAGCCCTGCAAGTCTATTTCCACCCATTTCCGGACCCTATTTGCCTCCCAGCCTCGGCTGTCGGATCGGGTGATGGTAGGGGTGCAATAGGGTCAGGTGCTCGGGGAGCGCTGCTCCAAGCCGCAGACCCTGTACAACAAAGGGTAGCCGGCCATAGGCTTTTATGGTGAGCCTGCTGAGGGATGAAGAAGCACTGCTGTCGCTATGGTGTAGGGGTGAGTTGTGCTTGGGGACTTGTTTTTCTAGCCAGTCTTCCTTTTTTCCGACTGACCTTCTTCCCTGTTGGGTGTTGTCTCACTTGCCCCCCTCCCTCCCCTCTGGCCCCTTTTAGACGGCTCCCGCCGCTGCCTTCTCGCTCCCCCTCTCCCTGACGGGGGTTGTCGGGGCGGGGGTGGTGGCGGTTGTGGAGTGGTGTCCCGCTGTTTGTCTCTCGCCGCGGGCATACTGCGCTCCGCGGCGGGCGGCGCTTTTACTGCTTCTTTACGGAGAGTCTGTCATGGCGCTGGCGCCGGCTCACGTGGGCGCGTTTTTCACGCTCTTCGTGGGGGCAGCGCTGGGGGATGACGCGTCTCGCCCCTTGAGGTGCTCAATCGCGGCACCATCTTAGTTGCATGCTGCGTTGCTTGTGAACCATGTTCCGGAGGCTCCTTGTCAGCGTGGGCTGCGGCGTTGACCTTGCTCTTCCTGATCTACCTCCACGGATCTTTTGACTGTACTCTGGTCGCCTGTGTGTGCTGCGCTCTTGGTTCGTGAGTCCCCCATGGGGGTTTTTTCTTGTTGGGGCATGTACTGCGGGATGCTTGCGTCTTTTTGCCTTTGTCTTTCAGGCGGGATAACAGTGTATTGTGGTTCTCCCGGTCCTATCCCTCCCCCCTTTTCCCTCCTCTGTGGGCATCCCTTGGGGGGCATCCCGAGTGGCTTTTATTAGCCCTTACCCTATACTGGCCTATTGTGCCTGTGTTATTCACCATATGGAGGCTTCTGGGGATAGCGTGCTTGGGGGTCCTTCGGGGCAACCCCAGCTATGTGTCATGTGCGGGGCTTCCCATTTGAGTGGTGGTGGCGCGGTTTGTGTGCCTTGCGCCCAAGGCATTATTGCGGACCAGGCTGGGATGGGGCGTTTCTCTTCCCAGTTCTGCGCTCCCTCCGGCATCTCCTACTCCCCCGCGCCTGCATTTAGCCCCCAGTGAGGGGGATACTAGCAGGGGGTCCCAATCTGATCTGGCACTACGCGTGACCAGCATTGAAAGGCAGCTGACCCGACCTGTGACGGGCAAGGCCTCTGGCAAGAAGCGGCATCTTGACGCCGCGCCTTCCCTTTTTGCAGAGGAGGATGAGGGCCTTGATGTGTATGGCGGCCGTGACTCCCTAGAGGGGGAGCTTTTCCATGATTCAGACTCCTCTGGGGTCCATAAGGAAGATTATGACAGTGACCTGGGGTCTGCCTCCGATACCTGGCTCCCTGATGACACTGATAGTCTGTTGTCGGACATCTTTGAGACATTACACATCGCCCCCCCCCCCCCCCCCCTAAGGCGGCGAAGAGGAAGCAGGGTGAGCTCTTTCGCCCTGGCAAACAACGCTTGGAGTTCCCAGAACAGGGCCATTTCTCCAATATGGTACTCAAGGAGTGGGAACGTCCTAACAGATTGCCCATGGTGCCCAAGAGATTGGACAGAAGGTATCCCTTTTCGGCTGATCTGGTCAAGCGCTGGTTGTGTCCCCCTGAGGTGGATGCTCCTGTTCTAGGATTGTCTAACACGTCGGTCATGTCGTCCCCTGACACTACTACACTGCGTGACAGTGCGGACCGGCGTATGGATCGGCTGGCTTGTCATGCTTTCACCTTTGTAGGGGCAGGCCTGCTTCCGGTCTGCGCCGCAGCCATTACGGCCATTGCCCTTAAGAGGAAGCTCAAGCGTCTCGCTGATGGCGCCATGTCTGGTAGGAGAAAGGAGGATTATAGGGACCTCTTGCTTTGCTCTGATTTTTTTGCCTTTGTGCTGGCTGCCATGGATGATGCCGTCCGGCTGGGCGGTAGGGCTTCGGCCCTCTTGGTGGCTATGCGCCGGTCTGTTTGGTTGCGCCAGTGGGCAGCTGACTCTGCAGCTAAGAAGTCCCTCACCGGACTTCCCTTTACGGGGCTTCGTCTTTTTGGTGAGCGTCTGGATGTTCTGGCCAAGGATGGTAGGCTCCCTCAGCGTAGGCCCTTTCGGGGGTCCTCCTCCTCCTTTCGTGCCTCCAGAGGAGGTCGTGGCTCCCTCTTCTCGGGTAGCCCCCGTGGTCATCTAGGGGATCCAAGCCCAAACCCCCTCCCAAGGCCCCTCAGGCATGAGGAGGCGCCCTCACCCGTCCGGGTGGGGTGGGGGGGGCGGCTTCGGCTCTTTGCTCACGTCTGGTGGCTTCGCGTCTCAGACCGGTGGATTCAGGAGGTAGTATCCTCCGGTTACAAGATAGAGTTGCAGCCCCAAGATTTCTCAGATCCCGGATATCTCAAAACCCTCTGTCACCTCAGGGTTTGCGCCTAGCAGTTCAACGCCTGTTGGAGTCAGGAGTCATCTGTCTGGTACCTTACCAAGAACAGGGTCAGGGGTACTACTCCAATCTTTTCACGGTTCCCAAACAGGACGGTTCTCTGAGGCCCATCCTGGACTTGAAGGGTCTCAACAGGTTTGTCCAGTTCAAGCACTTTCGCATGGAGACGCTATGCTTAGCTGTCAGTACCCTTCGGCCGGGCGACTTCATGACCACTGTGGACATCAAGGATGCCTATCTTCATGTACCAATCTTTCCAGGTCATCAGAGATTCCTGAGGTTCACTCTAGAGGATCAGCATTACCAGTATGTGGCCTTACCGCTCGGTATCACCTCGGGTGTTCACCAAGGTGCTGGCGGGCGTAATGGCCCTTCTGAGGAACCAGGGCATTCGCATCCTCCCTTACCTGGACGACATTCTGATTGTTGCTCAGTCTCTTCATCAGGACGAGAAGGATACTCAGGTGGTGACCTCCACTCTCGAGTCCTTCGGCTGGGTGATCAACTATCCCAAGTCTTCACTGTCTCCGTCTTTGGTGAGGTCCTTTCTGGACATGACTCTGGATACCTCTCAGGTCAAGCTATTTCTCCCTCAGCAGAAAGTGGAGGGCCTTCAGATGCAGGCACGGGCCCTGCTCTTGTGTCCCCATCCCTCCATTCGGCGGGGGATGCAGTTAGTGGGCCTGATGGTGTCCTGCTTCGAGGCGGTTCCCTTTGCTCAGTTTCACATGAGGTCTATTCAGTTGCATCTCCTGTCAGTTTGGGATCGAGACCCTGTGTCCCTGGATCATGAATTTGTTCTGTCCCCTCTGGCCAGGCAGTCCCTCTCGTGGCGATTCGACTCGAGGAATCTTCTAGTGGGCAGCAGGACCTTTCTGTCTCCGTGCTGGGAGATTGTCACCACAGATGCCAGTCTGACCGGTTTGGGGGGGGGGGGGGAGAGTTTGGAAGTCTCTAAAATTCCAGGGTCAGTGGGGCCCCCAGGAGGCCCATGCACCCATCAACATTCTAGAACTGCGGGCGATCAGGTTGGTTCTCTCCCAGTTGACTCCGCACCTTCGGGGTCGGGGGGTAAAGATCTGCTCAGACAACCAGTCGGCGGTAGCCTATATCAATCATCAGGGAGGGACTCGGAGCAAGTGAGCCCTCAAGGAAGTGTTCCTGATACTGTCTTGGGCGGAAGAGAATGTTCCCTGCATCTCGGCAGTCTACATTCCGGGGGTGGAGAACCAGGAGGCAAACTCCCGGAGCAGGGGGACGTCTCGGCTGGGGGAATGGTCTCTCAGCAACTAGGTATTTCACTCCCTGTGTCACCGCTGGGGTCAGCCGGATGTGGACCTGTTTGCGTCCCGTCACAATCACAAGCTTCCAAGATTTGTTTCCCTATCTCAGGATTATCTGGCCTTCGCCACGGATGCGCTAGCAATTCCTTGGACGTAGTTTCGTATGTATTCCCTCCCTTTCCTCTGCTGGGCCGGGTGCTGCGCAAGATAGCCCAGGAGGGGGTTCCGGCCATTCTGGTGGCCCCCTGTTGGCCGAGGAGGGTGTGGTTCGCAGACGTCGTGCAGTTGGCAGTAGATCGGTGCGTCTTGCCCAGGGACCCAGAACTTCTCACTCGGGGACAGCTGCGCCATCCCAATTTACAAACGCTGGCTTTAACGGCTTGGCTGCTGAAACCTCCATCTTGATGGACAAGGGGTTGCCGGCCTCTGTTGATACCATGATTCGGGCCCGGAAGAACTCTTCCTCTTTTATCTACTACAGCAGTGGTCCCCAACCCTGTCCTCAAGGCCCACCAACAGGCCAGGTTTTGCAGATCTCCACATAGATGCACAGGTGGAGTAATTAGTGCAGCTGCAGAGCAATAGAGCTGGCTATTTGGAGATCAAAAAAACATGACATGTTGGTGGGCCTTGAGGACAGGGTTTGGTGTGAGTCCAAGTCTCTTCCTTGTCGGGTTTTTTCTATCCCCAGGATCCTGGAGTTTTTACAACATGGTTTGGATTTGGGCCTTCAACTTAGTACTCTCAAGGGACAGGTGTCAGCTCTGGCAATTTTTTTCCAAAGATCCTTTGCCAATCACAGGCTGGTTAAGACTTTCTTCCAGGGAGTTACTCATGTGCGTCCGCCACGTAAGCCTATGCTACCGGTTTGGGACTTAAATTTGGTCTGCATTACAGGGTCCTCCCTTTGAACTTATGCGTGGGGCTGCGTTGCCCATTCTGACTCTTAAAGTGGCCTTTTTGGTGGCTATTACTTCGGTCAGGCGAGTTTCTGAGCTGGCGGCGCTCTCCATGAAACTGCCTTATTTTGAGCGGCATCAGGATAAGGTGGTGTTTCGGCTTAAACCGGATTTCTTGCCCAAGGTTGTGTCTGCTTTCCATCTCAATCAGGACATTGTTTTACCTTCCTTGTGTCCTAACCCTGCTAATTCCAAGGAACGGACCCTTCATTCTCTGGATGCTGTCAGGGCACTGAAGTTTTATTTGGTTGCTACTGAGTCTTTCAGGAAATCTGATGCTCTTTTTGTTCTTCCTGCTGGACCTAGGAAGGGTTTGCCTCTGGCTAAATCTACTATTAGCAAGTGGATCCGTCAGGCGGTGGTACAAGCCTATTCTACTAAAGGGAAGGAACCCCCTTTCCGGGTTACTGCTCATTCCACTCGGGCTGTTGGTGCTTCTTGGACTTTTCAGCACCAAGCTTCTGTTGAACAAGTTTGTAAGGCCGCTACTTGGCCTTCTGTTGATACTTTTTCCAAGTTTTACAAGCTTGATGTTAAGGCCTCAGCTGATGCTGCTTTTGGCGGCAAGGTACTTCAGGCGGTAGTGGTTTGAACTGCCTGCCATTACTCTTTGGGAATCCCACCCTACCTTACGGGCACTGCTTTTGGATGTCCCAGATGTAAGGACTACATGAAACAGGCCGTGCTGTGCACTAGGAAAAATACAATTCTGTGAGTACTCACCTGTAGAATTGTTTTTACTATGCACAGCACGGCCTGTTTCATCCCTCCCTTGTTATCGTTGTTCTTGGTTGCCTCTTTATGGTGATTTGTTCCAAAGTTAGTTGTGAGGGTTGTTACCTTTTTTACCTTTATTACCTCCCGGCTTCTTGTATAACTGCTTTTCAACACTGGAGGTCTATGGGCGATTCCTGTTTTTATGTGGGGCCGGGAGGAGCCACAAATCTTCTGCAGTCCACTGCGCCACCTTGTGGCGGAATACCCAGATGTAAGGACTACATGAAACAGGCCGTGCTGTGCATAGTAAAAACAATTCTACAGGTGAGTACTCACAAAATTGTATTTATTCTAAGTATACAGCACGTCCTGTTCCAGAAGATTCCTTACACTTGGGTAATACATCCACAAGATGGCGCTGGACTGCAGAAAACAGCTTGTGGCTCCTCCCGGCCCTATATAAGTCAGGGACCTCCCACAAATTCCCCAGTTCTTTCTGCAGTCTGGACTGCGAAGACAGAAGATAGCTCTCTGTGGTGCAGGTGAGCGGGGCTTATATGCCTGCAGCCCTGCAAGACTATTCCCACCCGTTCCGTCTCATTTACTGCCTCCCAGCTTTAGCTGTTAAGGTTCGGGTGAAGGTAGGTTAGCAAGCAGCAATGGGGCTGAGGAGCTCCTACCGCAGTCCTTGCTCTAAAAGGGTAGTCTGTTTAGGCTAATGGTGAGCCTCTTTGGGATGCCCCCACTGCCTCATGGGTTTTGCCAGGTTATTCTGTGCAGTTAAACCCTATTCATTCCCCCTCCACCCTCACTTCTCATATTGGTCCTCTGAGCGCCATTGAGCGATTTTTACTGCACTCCGCGCCTGGCAGCCCCATTCACCTCAGAGCTGCCGGGCCGCTATTGGCTGGCCGGTTCACGTGGGCGCTTTTCCTGCTCTTCGGGGGGGGGGGGGGGGCCTGTGGATGATGCATTTACCTCATAACCCCTCGGCCTGCCCCTCGAGGTCTGCGGATGCCATTTTGTCTCCTTGCTGCATGCTGCCTGGCTCTCTGTGGTCTGTGAGTAACCCCGATGGGGTGAATTTTTTCTAAAAGTTTTTTTTTAACATGCCTTATTCTCATGGGAATGTTTGTTATGTCTTCCAGGCGGGTGAATACTTCAGCACTGTGGTTTCTCCCGGCCATTTTCCCTCACTAACTCCCACTTGCCTAGCGGTTCTTGGGGCATCCCGGGTAGCTCTTTAGCGTTAACCCTTACTGGCCTATTGTGCCATTCAAATCACCATATGGAGGCTTCTGGGGATAATGGGCCTGGGGTTCCTTCGGGACAAGCCCGGCTATGTGTTGTGTGTGGGGTATCCCCTATTAGTGATGATGTCAGGGTGTGTGTACCCTGCGCCCAGCAGGTGCTTGCTCTGCAGTCTGGGCTGTCACTGGGCCTGGTGGTGCGCCCCCCTCTGGCCTCACTTACCCCCCCCCCCCACGCTTACATCTGACCCCCACTACGGGGCATACTAGTGGGGAGTCTCAACCTGATTTAGCTGCACAGGTGTCCAGCATTGAGAAACATCTTGCGGGGTCTGCCCCGCGTAAGGCTTCTGCTAAGAAGCGGCATTTATCACCCACGGTTTCCCTCTTCCCTGATGAAGATGAGGGCCCTTACTCTCAGGTCCCTACCCCCTTGAGGAATTATTTTCTGATTCAGAATCCTCTGAGGAACAACCTAAGATATACGGTGGTACTGGGACTCCCTTTGGGGGAAGACCCGTGGTCCCCTGATGACACTGACAGATTGCTCACTCACACTTTTGAAGTATCCCCACAACCAGAGGGGGGTCCCACACACCCTCCTCACCCTGTCACAGAAGCACCACAGAGTGATAATAATAATGATAAATCCAATTTTATTATTACAAATAATTTTATGAACTACAAGACAATCTTAAAAACATTCCTATATTAAAAAACATATAAGACAACTAACATCGAGGAAGGGGCACTATTCAAAAGGTAAGGCAAGGGGAGGGATGAATAAAAAAGGGAGGGGGGGAGAAAGGGGCCCAAACGGCCCAATAATAATGCTAATAGTCAACCACATCAAATGCCTGGATTGATCTATAAATACATGTGCAAAATAACCATCTTAATAATTGTGCACAAGTGCTAAACATATAAGCATGTGCTAAATAACAAAGACAATTGAAACCAATACCACTAAGAAATATACTAAAGAATTCTACCAGGCTACTATTGAACACCCATGGACAGACACAGTGAAAACAAACTATATCTAAACCCTACCCATTTAAATCAATTTGAGAGGACCCGCCGAGTGGGCAAGTGCCCAGTGCAAACTGTGCAAAAATTAAAACAACAGGCTCAGTAAACAGACCCTCCCCCCGCACACCTTACCTGCCCACACTCCTCACCACCGACGCGTTTCGTGACGTCATACGTCACTTTCTCAAGGTGAGAAAGTGACGTATGACGTCACGAAACGCGTTGTTTTAATTTTTGCACAGTTTGCACTGGGCACTTGCCCACTCGGCGGGTCCTCTCAAATTGATTTAAATGGGTAGGGTTTAGATATAGTTTGTTTTCACTGTGTCTGTCCATGGGTGTTCAATAGTAGCCTGGTAGAATTCTTTAGTATATTTCTTAGTGGTATTGGTTTCAATTGTCTTTGTTATTTAGCACATGCTTATATGTTTAGCACTTGTGCACAATTATTAAGATGGTTATTTTGCACATGTATTTATAGATCAATCCAGGCATTTGATGTGGTTGACTATTAGCATTATTATTGGGCCGTTTGGGCCCCTTTCTCCCCCCCTCCCTTTTTTATTCATCCCTCCCCTTGCCTTACCTTTTGAATAGTGCCCCTTCCTCGATGTTAGTTGTCTTATATGTTTTTTAATATAGGAATGTTTTTAAGATTGTCTTGTAGTTCATAAAATTATTTGTAATAATAAAATTGGATTTATCATTATTATTATCACTCTGTGGTGCTTCTGTGACAGGGTGAGGAGGGTGTGTGGGACCCCCCTCTGGTTGTGGGGATATGTAGTAACAGTTTTCTGTTTACCCTGCACTGTATAGCACGCTAGTCTACTATTGTTGGTGCGGTCTTGCTCTCGTTTTTGTTTTTGCACACTTTTGAAGTACTTTGTATTTCTCCCCCGGCAGTGGCTCCGCAGCAGCAGGGTGAGCTTTTTCATACAGTTAAGCCACGCTGGGAGTTTCCTGAGCAGTCTCAATTTAATAAACTAGTGCTCAAAGAATGGGAACGGCCTAGCAAGCTGCCCCGGGTGCCTAAGAGTTGGGTTAAGAGGTATCCCTTTCCTGCTGATGTTGTTAAGCGTTGGTCATATCCTCCCGAGGTGGATGCACATGTTCTAGGGTTGTCCAATACATCTGTCATGCATTCTCCTGACACTACTACCCTGCGAGATGCCGAGGACCGGCGTTTGGACCAACTGTGTGGGGACAGCACTGCGCCCGGTTTGTGCCTCTGCTATTACGACTATTGCTATTAAAGGGGTGCTTAAAGTGGACCAACACCCAGGGGTGATCGGCCCGGAAATCTATAAGATTCCCGGGCCGATCACCTCCCACCCCGCTGGACATCCGAGATCGGGATGTCCCGCGGGGTGAAACCCCCAGAAACCCCAAAAAGATCTTACCTGATCCGCCGCCACCCGCGCGCCCCTCCAGACGTGCCCGCGTCGGCCCTCTGTGAATGGCCGGCGGGGGCGCGCGCGCGCCGAGAGTGAAGTGCGGGAGGCGGCGGGGGCGGAAGCGGCTTGGACGTTCCTGTCCCCCGCCTGGACGTTGGCGGGGATTGGCTGCGGCGTTCACGTGGGAGCGGGGAGAGGTGAGTTTTTTGGGGTTTCTGGGGGGTTTCACACAGCGGGGCACCCCCGATCGGGGAGCCCCGCCGAAGTGGACCAAAACCCAGGATAGTCAAAATCCTGGGTGTTGGTCCACTTTAAGTGTATTTTGGATGGGACATCTGAGGATGCAGGTAGAGAGGAGTATGGATCTCTCCTGCTTTGTGAGGAATTTATTGCATATATCCTCTCTGCCATGGATGATGCCATTAGAATGTGTGGTAGGACTTCTGCCCAGTTGGTGACTATACGCCGCTCTGTCTGGCTACGTCAGTGGGTGACTGACAATGCTGCTAAGAAGGCTCTCACTGGTTTTCCCTTCAAGGGCCTGCGTCTCTTTGGGGAACGCTTGGATTTGTTTGCTAAGGGTGGTAGGTTACCTCAACGCAGGAGGCCATCTCGGTCTTTTCGGGGGACAGGTTCCTTTCTCCCATGCTTCCATGGTTCCAGAACTAACCGTGGAGCCTCTTTTACTGGGGCCTGGGGAGACCATTGGGGTAGGGGCAGAGGACATGGCTGTCCTGGCCTCTCCTGGGGTCTCAAGCCGAAAACCTCACCCAAGCACCCTCAGGCATGAAGGGGCGCCCTCACCCATCCGGGTGGGAGGACGGCTTCGGATTTTTGCTCATGTCTGGAAACTTCACGTCTTAGACCGGTGGATTCAGGAGGTAGTGTCCTCCGGTTACAAGATGGAGTTTGCAGCCTGGCCGCCCCCAAGATTCATCAAATCCCGAATGGCTCAAAACCCCCTTTTAGCCCAGGGTCTGCACCTTGCTGTCCAAAACCTTCTGGAGTTAGGGGTCATCTGCCAAGTGCCTTTACAGGAAAGGGGCAGAGGCTACTATTCCAATCTTTTCACTGTTCCCAAGAAAGACGGGTCCATCAGACCCATCCTGGATTTAAAGCGCCTCAACAAATTTGTCAATGGAGACTCTGCGCTCAGCTGTAAATTCACTACGCCCGGAGGACTTCATGACCTCTGTAGACATCAAGGATGCTTTCCTTCATATACCAATCTTTCCAGGTCATCAGAGATTCCTCAGGTTCGCTCTGGAGGATCAGCACTACCAATTTGTGGCCTTGCCCTTCGGTCTCACCTCGGCTCCCAGGGTATTCACCAAGGTGCTGGCGGGCATTATGGCTCTGCTGAGATCTCGGGGCATTCGCATCCTTCCGTATTTGGACGACATTGTCATCACGTCTCGGTCCTTCCAGCAGGCCGAGCTGGATACCCAGTTGGTGGTGTCCACACTGGAGTCCTTCGGCTGGGTAATCAACCATCCCAAGTCTTCCCTGTCACCGTCAATGGTCAAGTCCTTTCTGGGCATGACTCTGGATACATCTCAGGTCAAGATCCTTCTCCCCCAGCAGAAGGTGGACAGTCTGCAAGCTCAAGCCAAGCTTCTTCTGTCTTGCTCTCATCCTTCCATCCGGCAGGGGATGCAGCTGGAGGGCCTGATGGTGTCTTGCTTCGAGGCTGTTCCATAAGCTCAGTTTCACATGAGGCCTCTTCAACTTCACCTCTTGTCAGTTTGGGATTGGGACCCGGTGTCCCTGGATCAGGTGTTTGTTCTGTCTCCTCTGGTCAGGCGGTCTCTCTCGTGGTGGCTGGACTCAAGAAACCTGTTGGTGGGCAGATCCTTTCTGGCTCCGTGCTGGGAGACAGTCACCACAGATGCCAGTCTGACAGGTTGGGGGGGTTTCTGCAAATCCCTAAAATTCCAGGGTCAGCGGGGCCCTCAGGAGGCCCACACCCATATCAACATTCTGGAACTGAGGTCGATACGGTTGGTTCCCCTCCATCTGACTCCACACCTTCGGGGTCGGGCTGTTTAGGTCCGCTCGGACAACCAGACGGCGGTTGTCTGCATCAATCATCAGGGAGGGACCCGGAGCAAGAGGGCCCTCAAGGAAGTGTCTCTTATACTGTCCTGGGCGGAAGAGAATGTCCCCTGCATCTCGGCAGTGTACATCCCGGGAGTGGAGAATCTGGAGGCAGACTCCCTCAGCAGGGGGACTCGCCTGGGAGAATGGTCCCTCAGCAGCAGGGTGTTTCACTCCCTGTGCCACCGCTGGGGTCAGCCGGATGTGGATCTGTTTGTGTCCCGCCACAATCACAAGCTTCCAGCCTTTGGCTCTCTGTCCCAGGACCCTCTGGCCTTGGCAATGGATGCACTAGCAATGTCTTGGCAGAGCTTTCAGCTCCTTTATGTGTTCCCTCCGTTTCCTCTGCTGGGCAGGGTGCTGCGCAAGATATCCCAGGTGGCCCCCTTTTGGCCAAGAAGAGTGTGGTCCGCAGACATCGTGCAGTTGGCAGTAGATCAATACGTCCTGCCCAAGGTTCCAGACCTGCTCACTCAGGGGCAGCCGCCATTCCAATTTACAAACGCTGGCTTTAACGGCCTGGCTTCTGAAACCTCCATCTTGCTGGAAAAGGGGCGGCCTGCCTATTTTGTTAATACCATGATTAGGGCTAGGAAGAAGTCCTCGTCCTCCATCTACTATAGGGTATGGCATGCTTATATTGACTGGTGTGAGTCTAAGTCGTTTCCCTGTCGGGTTATTTCTGTCCCTAGGATTCTGGAGTTTCTGCAACATGGTTTGGATTTGGGCCTTCAACGCAGTACCCTTAAAGGTCATGTTTCTGCCTTGGCCATTTTCTTCCAAAGATCTTTTGCTCACCATTGTTTGGTTTAGACCTTCTTCCAGGTGGCTACTCATGTGCGTCCCCCACGTAAGCCTATGTTACCAGTCTGGGATTTGAACGTGGTCTCCCTTTGAGCCCTTGCGTGAGGCCCCTTTGTCCATTTTGACGCTTAAGGTAGTCTTTTTGGTGGCCATCACCTCTGTTAGGCGAATTTGTGGGAGGTCCCTGACATATAGGGCCGGCAGGAGCCACAAGCTGTTTTCTGCAGTCCAGCGCCATCTTGTGGATGTATTACCCAAGTGTAAGGAATATTCTGCAACAGGACGTGCTGTAAACGTATAATGCCAATTCTACAGGTGAGTAATCACAGAATTGTGTTTTTCCAGCCTGAGCTGTGGAGGCTTTAGTATAACACTATGTAATACATTGGCGTGCTGCTAAGGTTTGTTTAAGATACAAATGTAACACTTGGGCTGGGTGATTGACATACTGTGGTTATTCTAAGTATGTCACACACCCCGCTTCAAGAATCCATAACATGTGGGTAATATCGTCCTGAAGAGGCGTTCCTGCAGAGATGATAGTAAAAAAGAAAGCCCCTCCCTGATCCATAAATACCTGGGACCTCCCACTCACTACCCAGTCTTCCATCTCTGCAAGACGGCGAGCAAGTCAGAAGATGATGTCTCCTCCTTGCACAGGGGGATGTCAGGTAGCCGGGGTAACTCCCGGCCTGTTTTCTGGTTATTTCCGTTCGGGCTTTCCCTTTCCTATCAGATTTACAATTGTGCCTCCTCAGTCTTGGCTGCGGGCCCGAGCGAGGGTATGCTGGCACCTTGGTGCCTTGCAGCAGACGTTTCCCCGTGAGACCCTAAATAAGAGGGTAGGCGGGACGCCGGGTTGGTGACCCCGGTTTGGGATGCCCCGTCCCTTGGTGCTGGGCCCCGGGGGGGGGTCTCCCTTTAATTCCCATGTCCCATTCAGTGGGGTCTGGGGGGGTCCCTCTATATATGAAGTTGTCTGGTGGTCAGGGGAGCATTCTAATTTCTTTATTCTTTATTATTCTTTACTATTCTTTATTTTTATTTAATGTGTGCATGTATGATTTCACTTTGTTGTGTGACACCGCGGCCGCCATTGCGGCCGGGGTGTTCACTTTGGTGGTGTGAGGGGAGCATTCCCCTCACGCGAGTCTGTGAGCGGGGCCGGCCCGCGGCGGCTGCCGCGGCCGGCTCTCCGCTGCTGTTTCATGTCTCTGGCTGGACGGGTGTGCCGCCGGTGCCGGCGGTCACACCCGCCCGCTCGTCATTCCTTCTCCGGCGCCGCGGTAGACGGCGGCGCCGGTCTCAGTGTCCCGGCCGGGGTCTTCTTTCTGGACGCGTCGGGAGGGGAGGGCGGGGCCGGGGCCTTCGCGCGCACCCCGCGGCTCCGCCCCTCCCCCGCTGCCTGGCCGTCTCTGGAGGCTCCGTTGCGGAGCTTGCGGTGACTCTGCTGAGGGCGGCGTTAGGCGGTCCTCCATCTTCGCGCGGTCCGCGCTGCCACGCCTCCTTCTTCCTTCCCTCTGCGTCTCGTGCTGTGCGGCGCCATTGCTCCTCGCTTCTGGACACGTGAGTGGCCTTTGGGCCTTTTCTGGTTTTTGCCATATGTTTGTTTTTTTTTTTCCTTGTCATTCATTTATTGGGGCCCCTTTTTCCTTCTCTTTCAGAGCGGTGGTTTACCAGGAGGACCCTTCCTTAGTAATTAGGGGGTTTCTCCCGGTCCTAGATCCCTGGGTTTAGTCTTGCAAAATCCTCCCACTCGGGACTTTAAAGGGGCATCCCGGGTCGCTTACCAGCGTAATTCCCTGGGTCTTACAGACTATTCAAAGTTCACCTATGGAGGCATCCCCGGTTACTGGGGCAGGGATCCCTGCGGGGCATTCCAATAGATGCATGCTGTGCGCTGCATCCATTTCTGGGGACGATGTATTGCTTTGTATACCGTGTGCTCAGCAAACTATTGCGCGGCAGTCCGGATCCCAGGCTTCTGGGTCAGTACCGCCGGCCGAGTCATCTCATCCTCCCACCCCGACGCGCGCTCCTTGTGACGTTGTCATGGGTAGGGATCTGCAATCCGAGATGTGCGCCAACCTTGAGAGAATTGTTTCCAGTTCGGTCGCCCGCAAGGCTCCGGCTAAGAGGAAGCATTTGTCTCCGGCTGCGCCGGTTGATGTTCTGGATGAGTTTAATAATCTGGATTATTCTGATTATTCTGGGCTAGAGGAAGGTGAAGTTTCTGAGGGTTCAGAGGTCTCGGACGATGAGCAGTCTGCTGGCGCTGATGCGGATTTTAGTGAGTTGGGGAGATCCTCGGATTCTTCCCACGCCCTGGCGCTGATGTTGGAAGTTCTGAATATCTCCCCCCCTGAGGTGGCGTCACAACAGGAGGGTGAGTTGTTTGAGGAGTCCAGGCCGCGCTTGGAGTTTCCTACGCAACGGCACTTTGACAAAATCATTGACAAGGAATGGGACAGGCCGGCTAGGCTCCCTGGTATCCCTCAAGGTTGGGATAGGAAATATCCTTTTCCTTCGGAGGCGGTTAAGCGCTGGGCTTCCCCGCCCGAGGTCGATGCTCCGGTTTTGGGATTGTCTAATTCCTCGGTTTTAAATAGACCGGATTGTTCCACCCTTAAGGATGGGGAGGATAAACGTATTGATCAAATGGCTTGTCATGGCTTTTCTAGCATTGGGTCAGCCATACGGCCTGTGTGCGCCTCAGAGCTTATGGTGTTGGCTGCCAGGTCTGTGGTCAGGGACTTGTTGACCTCTTCCGGGCTTCGCCCTGGTAGTGCCGAGTTCCTTAGTCTCAAACGGTGTGAGTTATTTTTATCCTTTGTATTAACAGCCTTGGATGACGCCTTGATGATGTGTGGTAGGACGTCAGCTTTGTTGGTGACTATTCGGCGGTCGGTTTGGCTGCGCCAGTGGGCGGCCGATTTTATGTCAAAAAAGTCTCTGACGGCCTTACCTTTTGTTGGCTTGAGGCTTTTTGGTGAGACTTTGGACTCCGTCACCAAGGGTGGTAGGTTACCTCAACGTAAGAAGCAGCGCCGTCCCTTTCGGGGGCCGCCTGCCTTTTCAACTTCCTTTCGTGGAGCCAGATCTGGCAGAGGCTCTGCATTTCCCTCTTCCAGAGGAGACTCCGGAAACAGGGGCAGAGGGCGTGCCCGTTCTGGATACAGTTGGGGCTCTAAGCCCAAGCCGGTTGTTAAGCCAGTTCAGCAATGAGGGGGCGCCCTCACCCTTGCGGGTGGGGGGACGGCTGAGACACTTCTCCCAGATCTGGGATCAAGAAGTCTCGGACAGATGGATCCGGGAAGTGGTGTCTTCCGGTTACAAGCTAGAGTTCGAGCTCCGCCCCCCCTCCAGGTTCTTCAGGTCTCGGATGCCTTCGGAGCCTCTGGTGGCGCAGGGGCTCCTGGTGTCAGTGCAGAATCTTCTGGACATGGCTGTCATTTCCCCAGTGCCCCCCTCGGAACAGGGCAGGGGCTTCTATTCCAATTTGTTCACGGTTCCCAAGGACGACGGGTCGGTCCGTCCTATCTTGGATCTGAAGTTTCTCAACAGGTTCATTCGGCCGCGCAAATTCCGCATGGAGACGTTGCGCTCGGCCATTCACTCTCTTCGTCAGGGAGACTTTCTGACGTCCATAGACATCAAGGATGCTTATCTACACGTTCCGGTTTTTCCTGCACATCAGAGGTTTCTCAGGTTTGTGGTGGAGGATCGGCACTTTCAGTTTGTGGCACTACCTTTCGGTCTCACCTCGGCCCCTCGGGTTTTCACCAAGGTGCTAGCGGGGGTGATGGCACTACTCAGAGTTCAGGGTATTCGCATTGTGCCCTATCTGGACGATCTACTGATCATGGCCTCTTCTTTCAACCAAGCGGAGTTGGACACCGGAGTGGTGGTGTCCACTCTGGAGAGGTTCGGTTGGGTGATCAATCACCCCAAATCTTCTCTTTGTCCGTCCAGAGTTGTGACTTTTCTGGGGATGTCTCTGGACACCTCGCAGGCCAGGGTGTTTCTGCCCCAGGCCAAGATTCTTTTGATTCAGGAGTTAGTTCAGCTTCTCTTGTTGGCTCCTCATCCGACCATCCGGTTAGGGATGAGGCTGGTGGGGCTCATGGTGGCCTCATTCGAGGCAGTTCCCTTTGCCCAGTTCCATACGAGGACTTTTCAGCTGCATCTGTTGACGGTTTGGGACAGGTCGCAGTCGTCATTGGACCGGTCCTTCCGGTTGACTCCCCGAGTTCGTCGTTCCCTTCAATGGTGGCTGGGGTCTGTCAATCTGTCGATGGGCAGATCCTTCCTGGCTCCATGTTGGGAAACGGTCACCACGGATGCCAGTCTGTCAGGTTGGGGGGGTGTTTGGAAGGACCTCCATTTTCAGGGTCTGTGGAGTCCTCAGGAGGCTCACGAGCCCATCAATATTCTGGAGTTGAGAGCCATCAGGTTGGTTCTGTTTCGCTTGACTCCTCAGTTGAGAGGTCTGCCAGTTCAGGTCCGATCGGACAACAGGACGGCGGTTGCTTACATCAATCACCAAGGGGGGACTCGCAGCAGGGGTGCCCTCAGGGAAGTGTCTTTGATTCTGGACTGGGCGGAGACCCACGTCCCGTGTATCTCAGCAGTCTACATTCCGGGAGTGGAGAACACGGAGGCGGACTTGCTGAGCAGGGCCTCCTCTCGTCAGGGGGAGTGGTCTCTCAGTCCCAGGGTGTTTCGTTCGATATGTCGCAGGTGGGGGGTCCCAGCGGTGGACCTCTTTGCCTCTCGTCACAATCACAAGCTTCCAGTCTTTGTGTCTCTCTCGCAGGACCCTCTGGCTCTGGCGGTGGATGCCATGTCTCTGTCCTGGAGGGATCTGGGATTCCTTTATCTGTTCCCTCCGTTTCCGATGCTAGCCAGGGTAGTGCGCAAACTGGCCTTGGAAGGCGCGGCGGCGATTCTAGTGGCCCCGAGGTGGCCACGGCGCGTTTGGTTCGCAGATCTTGTAAGGCTGGCAGAGGATCAGTTCGCTCTGCCTCTGCTGCCGGACCTGCTCACCCAGGGTCGGCTGCGCTATCCCAATTTACCATCGCTGGCTTTGACGGCGTGGCTGCTGAAACCGCCATCTTAAAAGACGAAGGTCTTTCTGACGCGGTGATTCAAACTCTTATCAGTGCCAGGAAGCGGTCTTCTTCTTCTGTTTACTATAGGACCTGGAGGTCCTATATTGATTGGTGTGAAGGTAGGTCTTTCTCTTGTCGTGAGTTCTCCATTCCTAGGATTCTGGAGTTTCTTCAACATGGTTTGGATCTGGGGCTCCAAATTAGTACCTTGAAAGGGCAGGTTTCTGCCTTGGCGGTGTTTTTCCAACGATCCTTTGCGCTTCATCCTTTAGTCAGGACTTTTTTCCAAGGAGTCACGCATGTACGTCCGCCTAGGAAGCCCTTGGTTCCAGTTTGGGATTTGAATCTTGTTCTCTCCGCTCTTCAGGGTCCTCCGTTTGAGCCCTTGAATGAGGTTGCTTTGTCTTCGCTTACTCAAAAGGTGGCCTTTTTGGTGGCTATCACTTCGGCTAGGCGTGTTTCTGAGTTGGCAGCTTTATCCATTAAAGCTCCGTACTTTGAGAAGCATCAGGACAAGGTGGTCTTTCGTTTCAAGCCGGATTTTCTTCCGAAGGTGGTCTCGGCTTTTCATTTGAATCAGGACATTGTTCTGCCTTCTCTATGCCCTAATCCTAGCAATGACAAGGAAAGGGCGTTGCATTCTCTGGATGTGGTTCGTGTTGTGGAACATTATCTTGAGGTTACGTCTTCCTTTCGTAAGACGGACGCCTTTTTTGTGGTGCCCTCCGGGCCTAGGAAAGGTTTGGCTCCTGCCAAATCTTCCATTAGTACGTGGATTCGTCAGGCCATCATTGGGGCCTATTCTGCCAAGGGGAGGAGTCCCCCTTTTCGTGTTACTGCTCATTCTACTCGTGCGGTTGGAGCTTCTTGGGCTTTTCAGCACCAGGCTTCTGTTGAGCAAGTTTGTAAGGCCGCTACCTGGTCGTCTGTTCACACTTTTTCCAAGTTTTACAAGGTTGATGTTTGGGCGTCCGCGGATGCTGTTTTTGGACGCAAAGTTTTGCAAGCTGCAGTGGTTTAAAGTTGTGCATTGTTGCCTGGTTTTTGGATTCCCGCCCTTGTTACGGACACTGCTATTGGATGTCCCACATGTTATGGATTCTTGAAGCGGGGTGTGTGACATACTTAGAATAATACCATTTTGTGAATACTCACCTTGTAAAATGGGTATTATAAGTATGTCACACACCCCGCTTCACCCGCCCTTTTCTGTTTTCAGGATGCTCCATTTGGTGAACTTTGCGTGGTTGTGTTTTATTTTTGCCTCTTCCTGGTCCCTTATCTTACTGCTTCTGTATACTGGGTAGTGAGTGGGAGGTCCCAGGTATTTATGGATCAGGGAGGGGCTTTCTTTTTTACTATCATCTCTGCAGGAACGCCTCTTCAGGACGATATTACCCACATGTTATGGATTCTTGAAGCGGGGTGTGTGACATACTTATAATACCCATTTTACAAGGTGAGTATTCACAAAATGGTATTTTCTCGCAGTCTGAGCTCTGGAGGCTCCAGACTGATACTTTGTAATGAGTTGGCGTGCTGCCCAGTTTTGTGTTTGTTACAGTTGTAACAAGTTGGCTGGGTGAGTGGCATTTATGCGGTTTTCTCTTGCTTGAGCTGTGGAAGCTTTGAAAACTGCAAAAGATTGGCTTGCTGGCAAAATTAAAAATAATTAAAAAAATGTAAATAATTAAATAAATAAGTGTAGTAGATGAGCTGGCTGGGTGAAATGCCTGCGTTTTTTTTATTTTCAATTTCCCCCTCACGACACATAAAATCAGAACATTAAAGCAGACCTCAACTAATTAATCTGCACTAACCACCAGAACCTTTTCTGCCGAGATAATCATCTCCATCCATCCAGAACAATAGTCTACCTCAACTCACGCCGCCTACCTGGACCTCGGGAACACTGCTTATTTCATTTCAACGCCGACCTACAACCTCTAAACCATCTAGGATCCACCAACCACATTGCTCCAACCCGCTAGAAACTCACCTCATCCTGAACAAGGAATCATCCACCACAAACCAGCTCAAAGAACTCAGAATACAGGGCCAATAGTGTAATTAACACTGACCAATCTGTATAACGCTACCTGAGAGGAGAAATCCCTCACACAGCAAGATTAAAAATTCCAACAATTTTGAGGCCTAATTAGTCAGAGGTAATGATACCTAGTTGTTTTGGTTTAATTAAAAGGTGGAAACACACCCTCAAACAAAACTTCACTTTGGTAATACCATTGCATTTATTTATTCATACTTTTATGTATATATACTAACCTATTTTTCCCCCACAGGAACATTAACCCTTTATTTACTCTCCCTTTTAACCTGACTTTTTTTATCCACAGCGCACCTACACTAATCTTTTCTCCACCTAGGTCCACACCTAAGTTAGAACAGATTAACCCATATATATACATATATTCATTTTATAGATTCTGACCTCCATCCATCGCAATTACACCATGGATAACCTATTCCAAAATGGATAAAATACATCATTGCATCATACTGAATTAGGAAGACAGCAAAATTAATACAACATATTACTGGCTACATAAAAGATATCACCCCGTATGCAGAGGATACCTCTAAGAGAAATATGCAACACTACACAAACATATCTTGTTTATAGTAAATAAAAGTAAAATAAAAGTACAAGTACGAACACAAATAACAGAGAGTATATACCTGGATACATATATACACCAATATAGGTCTGGAATGGAAAGAACAGCTAGAATACTGTGCAGTTCTGGAGACCTCCCCTGCAAAAAGCCATTATTCAAATAGAACGTGTCCAAAGGCCGGCAACAAAAATGGTGGAAGGACATAAACTTATCAGGAGAGACTTAAAGTGGACCAACACCCAGGATTTTGACTATCCTGGGTTTTGGTCCACTTCGGCGGGGCACCCCGATCGGGGGTGCCCCGCTGTGTGAAACCCCCCAGAAAGCCCCAAAATCTTACCTGTCCCCGCTCCCACGTGACTGGACGCTCCAATCCCCGCCAACGTCCAGGCGGGGATCAGGAACGTCCAAGCGGCTGCCGCCGCCGCCTCCCTCGCGTCACTTTCGGCGCGCGCGCGCCCCCGCCGGCCATTCGCAGACGGCCGGCGCGGGGCGCGAGCACGCCTACAGGGGCGCGAGGGAGGCGGCGGCGGCCGGCCGCCGCCGAAGATCAGGTAAGGTGTTTGGGGGTTTTTTGGGGGGTTTCACCCCGCGGGACATCCCGATCTCGGATGTCCCGCGGGGTGGGAGGTGATCGGCCCGGGAATCTTATAGATTTCCGGGCCGATCACCTCTCGGTGTTGGTCCACTTTAAAGCGTACCTTCACTCTGAATAAGAGCCTATCTTATATGTTTCCCCCACCCTGTACATACAGATTGCCCACATTAATCCAGACCTTCACCCTGAATAAGAGCCTATCTTATATGTTTCCCACACCCTGTACATACAGATTGCCCACATTAATCCAGACCTTCACCCTGAATAAGAGCCTATCTTATATGTTTCCCACACCCTGTACATACAGATTGCCCACATTAATCCAGACCTTCACCCTGAATAAGAGCCTATCTTATATGTTTCCCCCACCCTGTACATACAGATTGCCCACATTAATCCAGACCTTCACTCTGAATAAGAGCCTATCTTATATGTTTCCCCCACCCTGTACATACAGATTGCTCACATTAATCCCGACCTTCACCCTGAATAAGAGCCTATCTTATATGTTTCCCCCACCCTGTACATACAGATTGCCCACATTAAAAAATCATCCTACCTGCATGTTATGAGCCTTTAAACATCCAAGATGGCGGCTCATGGAACATCAGGCAGCCTGCAAACAGGAAGTGTCTTCTGACTGTGCCGCTCTGCATTCTGGGATTGCTGACCTTTTCCTGACCGCAGCTCTGCTCTGTCTGAGCAAAGCACAGCTATTACCCCCTGTACTTTATCCCACTCTCCTCAGTAAGTGGGATGCTTCTGAGTAAAGATGGCGGCGCCCGTATCCTAAAGTCCTGAACAGACTTGCAGCCCAGTGGGGAAAAGAATAAGTAAGTTACTAAAAACGTAAAATATATTAATTTTAGATGCTTGGGAATTGTTTTTTTAAGGGTTTGGGCTTTTCAATAAATCATGCTGAAGGTCCGGTTTAAAGAACTTAATCTGTACAGTCTGGAGGAAAGAAGGGAGAGAGGGGACATGATGGAGACCTTTATATATGTGACAGGAGGGAATAAGGCTCAGGAGGGAAGTGTTTTTAACAATAAACTTAATGATGGAACAAGAGGGCACAACCTGAAGCTGGTTGGAGGGAAGCAATGTTAGAAAATATTATGTTACAGAAAGAGTAGTAGATGCCAGGAACAAACTTCCAGCAGAGGTAGTATACACATAAGATATAGAGAGCATACAGTATACACATAAGATACAGAGAACATAAAGTAAATACATAAGATACAGAGAACATAAAGTATATACATAAGATACAGAGAACATACACTATACACATAAGATACAGAGAACATACAGTATACACATAAGATACAGAGAACATACAGTATACACATAAGATACAGAGAACATACAGTATACACATAAGATACAGAGAACATACAGTATACACATAAGATACAGAGAACATACACTATACACATAAGATACAGAGAACATACAGTATACACATAAGATACAGAGAACATACACTATACACATAAGATACAGAGAACATACACTATACACATAAGATACAGAGAACATACACTATACACATAAGATACAGAGAACATACACTATACACATAAGATACAGAGAACATACACTATACACATAAGATACAGAGAACATACACTATACACATAAGATACAGAGAACATGCAGTATATACATAAGATACAGAGAACATACAGTATACACATAAGATACAGAGAACATACAGTATACACATAAGATACAGAGAACATACAGTATATACATAAGATACAGAGAACATACAGTATATACATAAGATACAGAGAACATACAGTATACACATAAGATACAGAGAACATACAGTATACACATAAGATACAGAGAACATACAGTATATACATAAGATACAGAGAACATACACTATATACACATAAGATACAGAGAACATACAGTATACACATAAGATACAGAGAACATACAGTATACACATAAGATACAGAGAACATACAGTATACACATAAGATACAGAGAACATACACTATACACATAAGATACAGAGAACATACACTATACACATAAGATACAGAGAACATACACTATACACATAAGATACAGAGAACATGCAGTATACACATAAGATACAGAGATCATACAGTATATACATAAGATACAGAGAACATACAGTATACACATAAGATACAGAGAACATACAGTATATACATAAGATACAGAGAACATACACTATACACATAAGATACAGAGAACATACAGTATACACATAAGATACAGAGATCATACAGTATATACATAAGATACAGAGAACATACACTATACACATAAGATACAGAGAACATACAGTATACACATAAGATACAGAGATCATACAGTATACACATAAGATACAGAGAACATACAGTATACACATAAGATACAGAGAACATACAGTATACACATAAGATACAGAGATCATACAGTATACACATAAGATACAGAGAACATACAGTATACACATAAGATACAGAGAACATACAGTATATACATAAGATACAGAGAACATACACTATACACATAAGATACAGAGAACATACAGTATACACATAAGATACAGAGATCATACACTATACACATAAGATACAGAGAACATACAGTATACACATAAGATACAGAGATCATACAGTATATACATAAGATACAGAGAACATACAGTATACACATAAGATACAGAGAACATACAGTATACACATAAGATACAGAGAACATACAGTATATACATAAGATACAGAGAACATACACTATACACATAAGATACAGAGAACATACAGTATACACATAAGATACAGAGATCATACAGTATATACATAAGATACAGAGAACATACAGTATACACATAAGATACAGAGAACATACAGTATACACATAAGATACAGAGAACATACAGTATATACATAAGATACAGAGAACATACAGTATATACATAAGATACAGAGAACATACAGTATACACATAAGATACAGAGAACATACAGTATACACATAAGATACAGAGAACATACAGTATATACATAAGATACAGAGAACATACACTATATATACATAAGATACAGAGAACATACAGTATACACATAAGGGCAGACTAGATGGAGCGTCTCCTCCTGTTTTTAGTTTCTATGACGATAGAGCCTGATTTAACTCCCATCTCTTATCATTTCAGGAGGACTGCGACCTGCAGAACGTGTGGATGATGGGCGGTCTCAGTATCCTGACATCCGTCCCCGTGACGCCGACGCACGTGTGCCTGCTGTGTGCCAGCCGCGGGCATCATCAGGTAACGCCCCACGACCCGACGCCAAAAAATAAAGAGCACGTCTTCCTGCGACGTTCACGCGGCTCACCGTCGCCCCCTCTCTCCCCCAGTTTTTGTACTGTCAGGTATGCTGCGAACCTTTCCACACGTTCTGTCTCGAGGAGTCCGAAAGACCTCTGCCGGAGCAGGAGGACAGCTGGTGCTGCCAGCGCTGCAAGTTCTGCAACGTCTGCGGGCATAAGGGGAAAGCTAAAAAGGTGACTCCGCAGGTTACATTTGTACACACTTATAGTTTATTCAATCACTGTGATACGTAACATTAAATAGTAAAAAGAGCATTTAAAAAACATACAAGACAAAAACATTCGCACAATCTGCCACGGGGGGGGGGGGGGGGGGGGGGGAGCTGTTGTTAAGCAGAGCCAAGAAAAGTATAAATAAAGCCCAAATATCCTAAATCCTCTTAAGGCATATAATCATTAAATATAAGTAAAGTGCCTGTGCTTCCACAAAAGTGCATCAAATCACAATAGACCATCAGTATAATACAAAGTACGCAAAAGGTATATGAGGTAGGTGTAAAACACATTAAAAAAAATGCTCATCTTACATATCCATAGTGCTGGCGTCCACAAATCCCCCCCAGAAAAATGCCAACGCGTTTCGTGACGTATTGCCACTTTTTCAAGGCAGAGTACACAACAGGTGAGTGCTGCTGTCCCCTTTTTATTCTCACCTCCTCCCGCTCCCCTGCCACGCACCAATCTGCCGGCGAACGCACCCCTGCCGGAAGTGTCGACCCGTCCACCTGGAAGCGACGCAGCCGTCACTTTTGTGTGACATGCACTTTTCTTTTGATTATTAATCACTATATTAATATTTTTTTGATGAATTGGTGTAAAAGGATGCACGTTTTTTGTGAAAAGCGCAGGCACTTTATACACAATTGATTAGTTTATGTGTATTAATATAGCTTTGGTGATCATGCTGACATAATTGATATATCCGTATCAGCAGGCTCAGCGCCCCCTGGTGGTAGATTGTACTTGTGGTTTGTTGTTTGTCTTTTTTAGAGTTTTAATATGTGGAATTTGTCTCGCCCAATATATTTTTTCATTGTGAAGTGGTAGTGCAGTTGTTAGCCCCCTATGCAAGTAAAGCTTCACCATTGGGGGGTTTCTTGGTTGGTTCAACCCCCTTGTTTCTATATAAAGTGTGAATTTTCGAGGGGAGCTGGTTAGGGCAGTGCACACCTGGATATATATCACCTTAGATATTTACGTTGGGGCCGCCCAAGCGCCTATTTTTGTAATGCAGGAATGGCTGTGATAGAGCTTTCCACCTATTGCAACGGACCAGTCACCATATGTAATCGCCTAAATAAAAAATCTCCTTTATGGTGATGGGTAGTGACAATAAGACCTACCTTTTGGTCCAGGCTGTGTGGGGTCAGGGGGTGGTTTCGAGTAATCTTTTTGCCTCCTGTTCACAGCCTCTTCTGGAGTGCGAACTTTGTCAGACAAATTATCACATTAATTGCCTTGGACCAAATTATCCAGTGAAGCCGCCGCGCAGTGGGAAAGGCTGGGTAAGTGAGAACACCTTGCTTTTCTCCTGTATGTGTGTGTGTAAATATAAATATATATATATATATATATTTTTTTCTTTTTTTAATATAATATACATGGCTCTGGCTGGGCACGAGGGAGTTTGGAGGAGAGCACCTAGCTTGCTTTTGGGCCAGGGGAGGGGCTGCACCTGCTTTGGGCCAGGGGAGGGGCTGCACCTGCTTTGGGCCAGGGGAGGGGCTGCACCTGCTTTGGGCCAGGGGAGGGGCTGCACCTGCTTTGGGCCAGGGGAGGGGCTGCACATGCTTTGGGCCAGGGGAGGGGCTGCACCTGCTTTCGGCTAGGGGAGGGGCTGCAGCTGCTTTGGGCTAGGGGGCTGCACATGCTTTGAGCCAGGGGAGGGGGTTCACATGCTTTGGGTCAGGGGAGGGGCTGCACATGCTTTGGGCCAGGGGGAGTGTGCGCACATGCTTTGGGCCAGGGGAGGGGGTTCACATGCTTTGGGTCAGGGGAGGGGCTTCACCTGCTTTGGGCTAGGGGAGGGGCTGCACCTGCTTTGGGCCAGGGGAGGGGCTGCACCTGCTTTGGGCCAGGGGAGGGGCTGCACCTGCTTTGGGCCAGGGGAGGGGCTGCACCTGCTTTGGGCCAGGGGAGGGGCTGCACATGCTTTGGGCCAGGGGAGGGGCTGCACCTGCTTTCGGCTAGGGGAGGGGCTGCAGCTGCTTTGGGCTAGGGGGCTGCACATGCTTTGAGCCAGGGGAGGGGGTTCACATGCTTTGGGTCAGGGGAGGGGCTGCACATGCTTTGGGCCAGGGGGAGTGTGCGCACATGCTTTGGGCCAGGGGAGGGGGTTCACATGCTTTGGGTCAGGGGAGGGGCTGCACATGCTTTGGGCCAGGGGGAGTGTGCGCACATGCTTTGGGCCAGGGGAGTGTGTGCACATGCTTTGGGTCAGGGGAGGGGCTGCACATGCTTTGGGCCAGGGGGAGTGTGTGCACATGCTTTGGGCCAGGGGGAGTGTGTGCACATGCTTTGGGCCAGGGGGAGTGTGCGCACATGCTTTGGGCCAGGGGGGGAGTGTGCGCACATGCTTTGGGCCAGGGGGGGAGTGTGCGCACATGCTTTGGGCCAGGGGGGAGTGTGCGCACATGCTTTGGGCCAGGGGGGAGTGTGCGCACATGCTTTGGGCCAGGGGGAGTGTGCGCACATGCTTTGGGCCAGGGGGGAGTGTGCGCACATGCTTTGGGCCAGGGGGAGTGTGTGCACATGCTTTGGACCAGGGGGAGTGTGCGCACATGCTTTGGACCAGGGGGAGTGTGCGCACATGCTTTGGGTCAGGGGGAGTGTGTGCACATGCTTTGGGCCAGGGGGAGTGTGCGCACATGCTTTGGGTCAGGGGGAGTGTGCGCACATGCTTTGGGTCAGGGGGAGTGTGCGCACATGCTTTGGGTCAGGGGGAGTGTGCGCACATGCTTTGGGTCAGGGGGAGTGTGTGCACATGCTTTGGGCCAGGGGGAGTGTGCGCACATGCTTTGGGCCAGGGGGAGTGTGTGCACATGCTTTGGGCCAGGGGGAGTGTGTGCACATGCTTTGGGTCAGGGGGAGTGTGTGCACATGCTTTGGACCAGGGGGAGTGTGCGCACATGCTTTGGACCAGGGGGAGTGTGCGCACATGCTTTGGGTCAGGGGGAGTGTGTGCACATGCTTTGGGCCAGGGGGAGTGTGCGCACATGCTTTGGGTCAGGGGGAGTGTGCGCACATGCTTTGGGTCAGGGGGAGTGTGTGCACATGCTTTGGGCCAGGGGGAGTGTGCGCACATGCTTTGGGCCAGGGGGAGTGTGTGCACATGCTTTGGGCCAGGGGGAGTGTGTGCACATGCTTTGGGTCAGGGGGAGTGTGCGCACATGCTTTGGGTCAGGGGGAGTGTGCGCACATGCTTTGGGTCAGGGGGAGTGTGTGCACATGCTTTGGGCCAGGGGGAGTGTGCGCACATGCTTTGGGCCAGGGGGAGTGTGTGCACATGCTTTGGGCCAGGGGGAGTGTGTGCACATGCTTTGGGTCAGGGGGAGTGTGCGCACATGCTTTGGGTCAGGGGGAGTGTGCGCACATGCTTTGGGTCAGGGGGAGTGTGCGCACATGCTTTGGGTCAGGGGGAGTGTGCGCACATGCTTTGGGCCAGGGGGGAGTGTGCGCACATGCTTTGGGCCAGGGGGAGTGTGTGCACATGCTTTGGGCCAGGGGGAGTGTGTGCACATGCTTTGGGTCAGGGGGAGTGTGTGCACATGCTTTGGGTCAGGGGGAGTGTGCGCACATGCTTTGGGCCAGGGGGGAGTGTGCGCACATGCTTTGGGCCAGGGGGAGTGTGTGCACATGCTTTGGGCCAGGGGGAGTGTGCGCACATGCTTTGGACCAGGGGGAGTGTGCGCACATGCTTTGGGTCAGGGGGAGTGTGCGCACATGCTTTGGGCCAGGGGGAGTGTGCGCACATGCTTTGGGTCAGGGGGGAGTGTGTGCACATGCTTTGGGTCAGGGGGAGTGTGCGCACATGCTTTGGGTCAGGGGGGAGTGTGCGCACATGCTTTGGGTCAGGGGGAGTGTGCGCACATGCTTTGGGTCAGGGGGGAGTGTGCGCACATGCTTTGGGTCAGGGGGAGTGTGCGCACATGCTTTGGGTCAGGGGGAGTGTGTGCACATGCTTTGGGCCAGGGGGAGTGTGCGCACATGCTTTGGGCCAGGGGGAGTGTGTGCACATGCTTTGGGCCAGGGGGAGTGTGTGCACATGCTTTGGGTCAGGGGGAGTGTGTGCACATGCTTTGGGTCAGGGGGAGTGTGCGCACATGCTTTGGGCCAGGGGGGAGTGTGCGCACATGCTTTGGGCCAGGGGGAGTGTGCGCACATGCTTTGGGCCAGGGGGAGTGTGCGCACATGCTTTGGGTCAGGGGGAGTGTGCGCACATGCTTTGGGTCAGGGGGAGTGTGCGCACATGCTTTGGGTCAGGGGGAGTGTGCGCACATGCTTTGGGTCAGGGGGAGTGTGCGCACATGCTTTGGGTCAGGGGGAGTGTGTGCACATGCTTTGGGCCAGGGGGAGTGTGCGCACATGCTTTGGGCCAGGGGGAGTGTGTGCACATGCTTTGGGCCAGGGGGAGTGTGTGCACATGCTTTGGGTCAGGGGGAGTGTGTGCACATGCTTTGGGTCAGGGGGAGTGTGTGCACATGCTTTGGGACAGGGGGAGGGGGTGCACATGCTTTGGGACAGGGGGAGGGGGTGCACATGCTTTGGGCCAGGGGGCCGCCTGGCCTTTTGGAGACGCTAGCAGTTCACTGCAGGCCAGCTGTAACCTAAAACTGGACCTTCAGCATCCTTTATTAAAAAGCCCAAACCCTTAAAAAAAAAATCCAATAGCACATGTGTGTCACCCACCTATCCAGAGACTGTCATTGGTTCCACACTTGCCCCTGGCAATTATTTATGCCCTTTAGTGGCGTTCACTGCAGGCAAGTCAAGCTCAGCTTACCAACTCTCTAGTGGTGCTGGGGGCCGCAACTGATGGGTGTGCAGATGTGGGCCACAGGCTGTGCCATCCCTCCTTTAGAGGATCTGTCCAGCCTGACCGCCCGTTACATTTGAGGTGGAAAATGAAATATTATAATTAGTATTATTTATTTAGTTCTAGCTGTCTGTATGCCATTTCTCACATTCTATGTGTGTGGAGGGGTTTTTCTTTCCAATCCATTCCAGGCCGTCCGGATAGTATTCACAGTTGGGTAACTCTGCCCCAAAGGGGTCGTGGGCTGCAAGATCAAATATGTGGCTCCTCCCAGCCGCCTATAAAGGCAGCTGCCTCTCAACCAAGCCCAGTTTACTTCTTGCAGTAGAGCTGCACAAATCGCTTACACTCTCTCAGGATTTTAGCAGCAAAGCGGGGCATTCTAACCTGTCGGCTTGCTGCAGGACCCTATTTCCGCGGATTCTTCTGACCCATCTGATGCCTCCCAGCTTTGGCTGGTTGGGATCCGTGACGATGCAATCTGGGATCTGTGGATGATGCAATTTTACCTCACAACTCCACGGCCCGCCCCTCGAGGTCTGCGGACGACATTTTGTCGCTGCTGGCTCTCTGCGGTCTGTGAGTAACCCGGTGGGGTGATTTTTTTTCTAAAGTTTTTTTTTTTCTCTGCCTTATTCTCATGGGAATGTTTGATTATGTCTGTCAGGCGGGTGAAAACTTCAGTACTGTGGTTTTCCCCGGCCATCTTCCCTCACTAACTCCCACTTCCCTAGCGGTTCTTGGAGCATCCCGGGTAGCTCTTCAGCGTTAACCCTTGCTGGCCTATTGTGCCATTTAATCACCATATGGAGGCTTCTGGGGATAATGGGCCTGGGGTTCCTTCGGGACAAGCCCGGCTATGTGTTGCGTGTTGGGTATCCCCTATTAGTGATAATGTCAGGGTATGTGTAACCTGCGCCCAGCACTGCAGTCTGGGCTGTCTGTTACTCCTGGGGATGCGCCCCCTATGGCCTCATGCACCCCCCCACGCTTACATCTACCCCCACTGAGGGGCATACTAGTGGGGAGTCTCAACCTAAATAAGGTGCACGGGTGGCCAGTATTGAAAAACATCTTGCTGGGTCTGCCCCGCGTAAGGCTTCTGCTGAGAAGCGGCATTTATCACCCGTGGTTTCCTTCTTCCCTGTGGAAGCAGAGGGCCCTTACTCACTCCCAGGTCCCTACCCCCTTGAGGAGGGGGAATTATATTCTGATTCCTCTGAAGAACTACCTAAGATATACGGTGGTACCGGGACTCCCTTTGGGGAAGAACCGTGGTCCCCTGTTGACACTGACAGATTGCTGAGTCACACTTTTGAAGTTCTTTGTATTTCTCCTCCGGCAGTGGCTCCGCAGCAGCATGGTGAACTTTTTCATACGATTAAGCCACGCTGGGAGCTCCCTGAGGAGTCTCACTTTAATAATCTAGCTCTCAAAGAATGGGAACGGCCTAGCAAGCTGCTAGGGGTGCCTAAGGGACAAGAGGTATCCCTTTCCTGCTGATGTTGTTAAGCGTTTGGACCAATTGGCCTGTCATGCCTTTGCCTGTGTGGGGATGGCACTGCGCCCGGTTTGTGCCTCTGCTATTACGGTTATTGCCATTAAAGGAATGCTTAAATGTCTTTTGGATGGTGCATCTGAGGATGCGGGTAGAGAGGAGTATAGATCTCTCCTGCTTTGTGAGGAATTTATTGCATATATCCTCTCTGCCGTGGATGATGCCATTAGAATGTGTGGTAGGACTTCTGCCCTGTTGGTGGCTATACGCAGCTCTGTCTGGCTGCGTCAGTGGGTAACTGACAATGCTGCTAAGAAGGCTCTCACTGGTTTTCCCTTCAAGGGCCTGCGCCTCTTTGGAGAACGCTTGGACTTGTTTGCTAGGGGTGGTAGGTTACCTAAACGCAGGAGGCCATCTCGGTCCTTTCGGGGGACAGGTGCCTTTCTCCCATACTTCCGTGGTTGCAGAACTTACCGTGGAGTCTCTTTTACTGGGGCCCGCGGAGACCATTGGGGAAGGGGCAGAGGACGTGGCCGTCCTGGCCTCTCCTGGGGTCCCAAGCCAAAATCCTCACCCAAGCCCCCTCAGGCATGATGGGGGGCCCTCACCCATCCGGGTGGGGGGGACGGCTTCAGTTTTTTTCTCTCGTCTGGAGACTTCACGTCTCAGACCGGTGGATTCAGGAGGTACTGTCCTCCGGTTACAAGATAGTTTGCAGCCTGGCCGCCCCCAAGATTCATCAAATCCTGGATGTCTCGAACCCCCTTTTTAGCCCAGGGTCTGCGCCTTACTGTCCAAAACCTCATCTGCCAAGTGCCCTTAAAGGAAAGGGGCAGAGGCTACTATTCCATTCTTTTCACTGTTCCCAAAAAAGACGGGTCCATCAGACCCATCCTGGATTTAAAGCGCCTCAACAAATTTGTCAGATTCAAACGCTTTCACATGGAGACTCTGCGCTCAGCTGTAAAGTCACTATGCCTGGGAGACTTCATGACCTCTGTAGACATCAAGGATGCTTACCTTCATATACCAATCTCTCCAGGTCATCAGAGATTCCTCAGGCTCGCTCTGGAGGATCAGCACTACCAATTTGTGGCCTTGCCTTTCGGTTTCACCTCTGCTTCCAGGGTTTTCACCAAGGTGCTGGCGGGCGTAATGGCTCTGCTGAGATCTCAGGGCATTCGCATCCTTCCTTACTTGGACGACATTGTCATCACGTCTCAGTCCTTCCAGCAGGCAGAGCTGGATACCCAGATGGTGGTGTCCACACTGGTGTGCTTCGGCTGGGTGATCAATCACCCCAAGTCTTCCCTGTTCCCGTCATTGGTGAGGTCCTTTCTGGGCATGACTCTGGATACATCTCAGGTCAAGATTTTTCTCCCTCAGCAGAAGGTGGAGAGTCTTCAAGCTCTAGCAAGGCTTCTTCTGTCTTGCCCCCATCCCTCCATCCGGCAGGGGATGCAGCTGGTGGGTCTGATGGTGTCTTGCTTCGAGGCGTTTCCATACGCTCAGTTTCACATGAGACCTCTTAACTTCACCTCTTGTCAGTATGGGATCGGGACCCTGTGTCCCTGGATCAAGTGTTTGCTCTGTCCCCTCTGGCCAGGCGGTCTCTTTCGTGGTGGCTGGACTCAAGGAACCTGTTGATGGGCAGATCCTTTCTGACCCCTTGCTGGGAGACAGTCATCACAGATGCCAGTCTGACAGGTTGGGGGGGGGGCTTCTGGAAATCCCAGAAGCTTCAGGGTCAGTGGGGCCCTCAGGAGGCCCATACCCCTATCAACATTCTGGAACTGAGGGCGATAAGACTAGTTCTCGCCCAGTTGACTCCACACCTTCGGGGTCGGGCTGTTCAGATCCGCTCGGACAACCAGATGGCAGTTGCCTACATCAATCATCAGGGAGGGACCCGGAGCAAGAGGGCCCTCAAGGAAGTGTCCCTGGTTTTGTCCTGGGCGGAGGAGAATGTCCCCTGCATATAGGCAGTTTACATCCCGGGAGTGGAAAACCTGGAGGCAGACTCCTTGAGCAGGGGGATGTCTCGGCTGGGGGAGTGGTCCCTCAGCAACAAGGTGTTTTGGTCGCTGTGCCATCGCTGGGGGCAGCCGGATGTGGACCTGTTTGCGTCCCGTCACAATCACAAGCTTCCAGTCTTTGTCTCTCTGTCCCAGCATCCTCTGGCCTTAGCCATGGATGCGCTAGCAATGTCTTGGAAGAGCTTTCAGCTCCTTTATGTGTTTCCTCCGTTTCCTCTGCTGGGCGGGGTGCTGCGCAAGATCTCCCAGGAAGGGGTGCCAACCATTCTGGTGGCCCCCCGTTGGCCTAGAAGAGTGTGGTTTGCAGACATCGTGCAGTTGGCAGTAGATCAATATGCCCTACCCAAGGTTCCAGATCTGCTCACTCAAGGACAGCTACGCCATCCCAATTTACAAACGCTGGCTTTAACGGCCTGGCTGCTGATACCTCCATCTTGATGGAAAAGGGGCTGCCTGCCTCTGTTGTTAGTACCATGATTCGGGCTAGGAAGAAGTCCTCGTCATCTATCTACTATAGGGTATGGTATACTTACATTGACTGGTGTGAGTCTAGGTTGCTTCCCTGTCGGAAATAGCCTTGGCTATTTTCTTCTAAAGATACTTTGCCAACCATCGTCTGGTTAAAACCTTTTTTCAGGGGGTTACTCCCGTGCGTCCTCGTAAGCCTATGTTACCAGTCTGGGATTTTAACTTGGTATTATCGGCCTTGCAGGGGTCTCCCTTTGAGCCCTTGCGTGTGCCCCTTTGTCTATTTTGACGCTTACGGTAGCCTTTTTGGTGGCTATCACTTCTGTTAGGTGTGTTTCTGAGTTGGCGGCGCTTCCTATCAAACCTCCTTACTTTGAGAGACACCAGGACAAGGTGGTGTTTCGTTTTAAGCCAGATTTTCTGCCTAAGGTTGTGTCTGCTTTTCATCTCAATCAGGACATTGTCTTGCCTTCTCTATGCCCTAATCCTAGTACTCTAAGGAGCAGGTATTACATTCTCTGGATGTGGTTAGAACCCTGAAGTTCTATTCGGTGGCTACTGAACCTTTCAGGAAGACTGATGCTCTTTTTGTTCTCCCTTCTGGGCTGTAGAATCCCCTGTAGAATTGCTTTTGTTTCCCATCCATTCCACCCCGCCCTTGTGGTTTATGATGTCCTGCATGCCTGTTATGGTGATTGATCCATTTTTGCTCATAGGACGCTAGTTATACAGGTTTTTAGTTTTACGTTTTTGATTCCAGAGAGTACAAGCGGAGGCTATGTGAAGTAACATGGTCTCCTATTTTTTTGGATCTCCCGGCCTGTCTCTTCTATTGAGTACTGCTTTTAAATTACTGGGGCTGGTTTGAGAGGCAGCTGCCTTTATAGGGGGCCGGGAGGGGCTACATCTCTGATCTTGCAGTCAGCGCCCCCTAGGGGCGAACTCCCAATCGTGATGACTTCTGGACGGGCTGGAATGGATCGGAAACAAAAGCAATTCTACAGGTGAGTATCACAGAATTGCCTTATTTCCTATCCATTCCAGGCCGTTCAACCCGCCCTTTTGAGGGTTATCATGTCCTGCATGCCCGTTATGGTGATTGAACCATTACTTGTTTCATAGGACACTGGTTGTACAAATTTAGGTTTTTGGGTTCGAGAGAGTACAAGCGGAGGCTATGTGAAGTAACCTGGTCTCCTATGTTTTGGGCCTCCCGGCCTGCCTCTTGCTAATTGAGTTACTGCTTTTGAATTACTGGGCTTGGTTGAGAGGCAGCTGCCTTTATAGGGGGCCGGGAGGAGCTACATCTTTGATCTTGCAGTCCACGCCCCCTTTTGGGCGGAGTTGCCGAACCGGGACAGCCTGGAATGGATAGGAAATAAAAGCTTCTACAGGCGAGTTTCACAGAAATGCGTTTTCAGCCGCCTGTATGCCATCTCTCACATTCTCGGTGAGTGGAGGGGTTTTCACCTGTCTGTATGCCATCTCCCACATTCTCAGTGTGTTGGGGGGGGGTTTCACCCCTTCCTCCTCATAGGTTTAACCATTACCAAGAATGTTATGTATGCTTAATGAGAAACGGATGTTCTTCATGTCTGTACCGTCCATATATGTGAATCTGTATATATTTGAAACATCCAATGGACGTCCGATGTGTTTCCGGTCATCCAATCAGAACGGTCATTTAAGCTTCTTTAGCCTTCCTCCTGTAGATGTGAAGAGACTTGTCCCGTGTATTTGCAGGTGTGCTCTTCCTGCGTTCGCTGTAAAAGCTGCGGAGCCTGTCCCGCGGTGGAAGCCGACATGGAGTTGACCGAAGGTGGCAACCTGTGTACGCCTTGTTCCGCTCTGTACAATAAAGGTGAGTTGTTACTCCGGCACGCCCCCCTTCATCTGCGCCTGACCTCCTTTCCTCAGCATCACCAAGCCTCCTCCCCTCTCTCTCTCTGCTCGACAGGGAGCTACTGCCCGTTATGCAACCGCTGCTACGAAGAGAACGACTACGACAGCAGAATGATCCTGTGCGTCAAGTGTAACAAGTGGGTCCACTCCAAGTGTGAGGGGCTCTCAGGTGAGTTGACACGCAGGGCTCGTGAGGAAAATATGTTGTAGTCAGATGGTATTTATTTAGTATTTAGTAATATTTAATAATGATTTATTAATAAAATATTTGAGTCATTGATTTCACCTTACATTGAATAATGTTTGTGTATTATTTTTTATATGTAAAATCACATTTGTCACACCATAAGACTCACCCAGGGTTTAGAGGAGGAAAAAAAAGATATATTCTGAATCAAATGGTGTGCTAGTATACCCCCCAATTCCCCCATTAAATGCAGTGTGCAGCACCCTCCCCCCCCCCCCATTACAGTAAATGCTCCGGCATCCCCCCATTACAGGCAGTGCCCTGGCATCCCCCCATTACAGGCAGTGCCCTGGCATCCCCCCATTACAGGCAGTGCCCTGGCATCCCCCCATGACAGGCAGTGCCCTGGCATCCCCCCATGACAGGCAGTGCCCTGGCATCCCCCCATGACAGGCAGTGCCCTGGCATCCCCCCATGACAGGCAGTGCCCTGGCATCCCCCCATGACAGGCAGTGCCCTGGCATCCCCCCATGACAGGCAGTGCCCTGGCATCCCCCCATGACAGGCAGTGCCCTGGCATCCCCCCATGACAGGCAGTGCCCTGGCATCCCCCCATGACAGGCAGTGCCCTGGCATCCCCCCATGACAGGCAGTGCTTCGGCTCCCCCCCCCCCCCATTACAGGCAGTGCTCCGGCATCCCCCCCATTACAGGCAGTGCTCCGGCATCCCCCCCATTACAGGCAGTGCTCTGGCATCCCCCCCATTACAGGCAGTGCTCCGGCATCCCCCCCATTACAGGCAGTGCTCCGGCATCCCCGCCCCCAGTTACAGACAATGTGCGGGCATCCCCCCCTCCTCCCCATTGCAGGCAGTGTGCGGGCATCCCCCCCTCCTCCCCATTGCAGGCAGTGTGTGGGCATCCCCCCCCTCCTCCCCATTGCAGGCAGTGTGCGGGCATCCCCCCCTCCTCCCCATTGCAGGCAGTGTGCGGGCATCCCCCCCCCTCCTCCCCATTGCAGGCAGTGTGTGGGCATCCCCCCCTCCTCCCCATTGCAGGCAGTGTGTGGGCACCCCCCCTCCTCCCCATTGCAGGCAGTGTGCGGGCATCCCTCCCTCCTCCCCATTGCAGGCAGTGTGCGGGCATCCCCCCCCTCCTCCCCATTGCAGGCAGTGTGCGGGCATCCCCCCTCCTCCCCATTGCAGGCAGTGTGCGGGCATCCCCCCCTCCTCCCCATTGCAGGCAGTGTGCGGGCATCCCCCCCTCCTCCCCATTGCAGGCAGTGTGCGGGCATCCCCCCCTCCTCCCCATTGCAGGCAGTGTGCGGGCATCCCCCCCTCCTCCCCATTGCAGGCAGTGTGCGGGCATCCCCCCCCCCCTCCTCCCCATTGCAGGCAGTGTGCGGGCATCCCCCCCCCTCCTCCCCATTGCAGGCAGTGTGCGGGCATCCCCCCCCCCTCCTCCCCATTACAGGCGCCGCACAAATATTAATACCATCTGGTAACAGATTTTCAGTAGACCAGCGTTTTTTCGCTTTCTCTTATTTTATTTTTTTCCTTATCTTGTCCGCAGATGAGGGATATGAGATCCTTTCCAGCCTCCCGGACAGCGTAATATATACCTGCCCCCCGTGTTTGGGAGACAGCGATGCATTATGGAGGGAGGCAATGCTTTCGGAACTCAATAGGGGTCTTCATGAAGTCCTAGAAAGCCTCAGGACCTCCAAACTTTCGTCCCCACTTCTGCACTGCACTAAGGTAATGACTGCCGTTCCCCCTTCCTACAGTCAATGAAAACGGAACAAAGGGCTGGCTGCACCCCTTGGGGCATCCCAAATCGGGATGTACCTCTGTGTGAACACCCCCATCACATACTACATGTTAACCCCTGTAGATTCCATTTTTTTTTTTCAATGGCTTCACGCCCCTCACCCCACCTTTCTGCCTCCCTTTCAGTGTTCGAGCAAAGATGACGGCGAGCGGTGCGTCCCTAATCCTTGTGACCTGTCGTCAATGCAGCATCAGCTGGAAGAGGGCTGCTACAGCTCTGTGGTGAGTCCCTTTTTCTTTATCTGGCCTCTTTTTGCGTCCTGTCTCCGGGTAGAATTTCATATCTTAACGTTTTTTTTTTTTTTTCCAGGCCGCCTTTAATGATGACGTGCTGCGGATCGTCCAGAAAAATGTGAGAAGCGGCGCAGTCGAGAATGAGGATGGCAAGGCTCTGAAGGCGTTGTACATCAAGGTAAGGGTTGCCCCGAGGCCAGGGAATAAACATTGCAAGCGGGGTGTAAATTGGCAAGATTTTGGCGAATGCTCCGTAATAGGGGTGTCAGAAAAAAATCAATTCGTTCAAGTATCGCGATTTTCACTATATCCAGTTCGGATCGTCCCAGAAGTGATGACATGTGGGTAGTCCACCACCAGGTGGCACGCAGTTACTGCAAGGTCCAAAGCTGTAACTCCTCCCGGCCTCCTATAAAATGAGGTGTCTCAGTAGAATCCCCAGAGTTCATCTTGCAGTGCTGCTGCTAGGATCGTCTTGGATACTCTCTCTCCTGGATACGGCAGCTGAGCGGGGCATTCTACCACTGTTCCTGTGGACCCACTTCTGCCTCCCAGTCTTGGCTGACGGGATAGGTGAAGGTAGGGTGAACGCGAGGGTCAGGCGTTGACAGAGCTAGGCTCTGGGCCGCAGACCCTCCATAAAGGGTAGCCGGCCATAGGCGATATTGGGGGGAGGGGAGAAACCACATTTATTCCCATGGGTTATGCCCGTGTCTCCCACAAGCTTTATTATATACTGTGTCTGTGCATGCTTCGCCTGCTTGTTTTTGACTTCTCACTGACGTACTTACCTCCCTCGTTCCCTCGGCTCCTTCTCCTCTCCCCTCCATCTTGATGCGCTGTGAGGGAGGGGGAGCAACTCTTCGGCGGGGCCTTTTCTTCTGTGGCAGCGGCCTCGGTGTTGTGTGTGCCGTCCTTCCTCCCTGCTTGCCCTCAGCGCCATTTTCCTTGTTGAAGGGTGCTCGTTCGCGCCCGGAGCGGGGGGGGCGGGGCCGCGCGATGACGCGTTTTGCGTCATGGCTATGCGGCCTGCCTCTCGAGGTTCACATGAGGCTGGCTTCCAGCGCCATTTTCCTGCCTGCTGTTCCCAGCGCATCACTGGTTGGTTCCGTGATTCCTTCTTTTTATCTTCTTATGCTTCTTTCTGACGCATGTGTTATGGGATCTCTTGGCTTCTGTCTGCTTGTGTCTTCTAGGTGGGCCCCTTGCCAGCTAAGTTTTGTGGTTCCTCCCAGGCTTCGACCTCTCCAACCCCCCCACCCCCTCTCTCTCTCCGCGCCCTCCTTTAAGAGGGATCACAAAAAGAGGGGCTAATTTGGGCATCTCTTAGGTTTGGGCCATTAGTGCCTTGTAACCCATATGTGCACATATTATTGGGGCACATATTATTCGGGGAGCATCTGGACCTCCTGGCTAAGGATGGGAGACTCCCTCAGCGATGGAAGCCTGCGCGGCCCTTTTGGGGTTCATCTGCCTATCGCTCCTTTAGAGGAGGAAGAGGCTGGCCGCAGAGATTCCTGGGAATGAGGTAGGTCTCGCGGCGACCCAATCCCTCCTGGGGAGCTAAATCCAAGCCCCCTACCAAGCCCCCTTTTCCAAGGGGTTACCCATGTACGTCCACCGCTTAAGCCTGTATTACCGGTGTGGGATTTGAATTTGGTGCTTACTGCCCTCCAGGGGCCTCCATTTGAGCCTTTGAGTGATGCTGCCTTGTCTATTTTGACCCTAAAGGTGGTCTTTTTGGTTGCCATCACATCGGTGCGTCGCGTGTCGGAGCTGACCGCGCTGTGTATGAAGCCTCCTTACTTTGAGCGGCATAAGGATAAGGTGGTGTTTCGCTTTAAGCCTGATTTTTTACCTAAGGTCGTTTCTCCCTTTACCTTAATGAGGAAGTTGTCTTGCCTTCCCTTTGTCCTGCACCGACTAATTCTAAGGAAAGGACCCTCCATGCCTTGGATGTGGTCAGAGCCATTAAGTACTACCTGGTTGCGACTGAATCCTTCAGGAAATCGGATTCGCTCTTTGTTCTCACTGAGGGTTTCAGGAAAGGTTTGCCTCCTGCCAAGTCTACTCTCAGTAAGTGGATCAGACATGCGGTGGTGCAAGCATATTCTGCCAGGGGGAAGGAACCCCCTTTTCATGTTATAGCTCATTCTACCAGAGCTATTGGTGCTTCCTGGGCTTTTCAGCACCAGGCTTCTGTTGAACAAGTTTGTAAGGCTGCTACTTGGTCTTCTGTTCATACCTTTACAAAGTTTTTACAAGGTTGATGTTAGGGCCTCAGCTGATGCTGTCTTTGGCCGAAAGGTGCTTCAGGCGGTAGTGAAATGAACTACATGCTGTTCCGCACTGGGGATCCCGCCCTAATGGACACTGCTTTTGGATTTCCCAACTGTCATCACTTCTGGGACGACCTGGACTGGATATAGGGAAAAAATACAATTCTGTGATAATCACCTGTAGAATTGTTTTTGAATATATCCACTCCAGGTCGTCCCACCCCACCCTTGGTTTCATTATCTCTTGTTGCCTGTTATGGTGATTACCATTTTTTATTGGACGTTGTCCTTAGTTTTTTGTTGGAGAGAGTACATGCTGAAGTTATGTGAGGTAACATGGTTTCTTGGCCTCCCGGCCTGTCTCCTTTTATTACTGCTTTTTGACCACTGGGGATTCTACTGAGATACTTAATTTTAAAGGGGGCCAGGAGGAGTTACAGCTTTGGATCTTGCAGTAACTGCGCCACCTGGTGGCGGACTACCCACATGTCATCACTTCTGGGAAGACCTGGACTGGATATATTCAAAAACAATTCTACAGGTGAGTTTCACAGAATTGTATTATTTCATTTGGCGATCCTTGAATCAATTCTTTCTCCTGAGTATCGTTTCGAACTCTGCCTCCCGCTACAGTAAAAGAAAAGTAAAAAAACACTCCCCTGACCCCTCGTTCCAATCCGGACAGCTCTCCTCTTCACCCGGGGGCCTGACAGGCTCTCTCCCCCCTGCCTTCCCGACGGGCGCCACCGTCTTCATGAATAGCCGGGCGGATGATTTCTTCCGCCCCGCGGGCATCATCTTTTTTTTTTTATTTTTTTTTTTTTTTTTTTTTTTTTAAATTGCAATATATTGTCTTTGAGACAGAATCAGGATATATCCTATCGTCATACATGTATCGCGCTACGTATCGTATCGCCAGATTCTTGCCAATTTACACCCCTACTGTGCTTTTATTATGGGGAGTGTTGGCTTGAAATATTTTGACATGGAAATTCGATTACATTTTTATCTATAGATTTGTCCCACTGACTTATGGATCTAATAATAACTTTGCTCTGTGTGTTTATAGAGAAAGATATATATATATATATATATATATATATATATATATATAGATATATATATATATAGAGAGATATATATATATATATATATAGAGATAGATATAGATATAGATAGATATAGAGATAGATATAGATATAGATAGATATAGATAGATATAGATATATAGATTAATTTATATTATATTCTTTATTAGATAGATCTGTGAAATAGGAAAAATGTGATTTGTATTAATATTTACTGCATATTAATCTCCAATATTTCTACTAGAGATTAATATTAAGTATTGCAAATACTAGTAATTCAAACTGATGGTCGCTGAGGCTGCCCTCATACATCCAGTGACATGTCCCAAGGAAGAAATCTATTTAATACCTTAAATACTTTGCACCTACAATCTATTGTGCGAGAAATTATCCACCACACTCAGTAAGATGTATTAATTTAAATGGGTTTAATTTCCAGCACAGTAAATAACCTTCACTAACCCAATATGTTCATGAAGCTTCCCCAGATAACCTTAGATATAAGCAGTTGTTACCTAAATGAGTAAGTAATACATTAGTTACAGTACTATATATGTTATAATGTTTAGAGAGAGAGATAATGGAGAGACAGATAGTGATACTTAGCACTTCCTGGCCATCATGGTTGCTTCATCCTGGAAAGGCGCCCATCCATTGAGTTCCTCCCCCTGCACACAGCTTCCGAATCCATTAAACACTAGAGGGGGGGGGGGCAGAAGTCCCTGCCTCATGGGGGTGTCTGCCCACATCCCACCTCTTTAAGATTAGATATATATTTTATAAGGATATAACTCCCACAATATGCATGTTATCCTATAGTAACCAAAAATTTCAGGATCCCCATTAATATCTCAGTTAAATGAACCTAAACATGAAATATATATCATACGGAGTCTGATACTATGTGGATTATCAGGCTCTGGACAATATATGTAGACCATGTTTGTTATCGAATGAAAGGTCTTATAGTCCTGAAGACTCTCTCATTAATATAGTCATAATGGTCGTATCTCAAGAGTTACAATGCTTCCTAGAAATATTATCTAATGCCCAAATGTCCATTTGTGTATTTGACTGCCTGAGTCTGGGGTCCTAATTAGGAATTCAAGGATTCCTTTTCAAGGGAGCTTTTTGGCAGCTAGGTGTGAATATAGGTGTCTATTGTCATGGTCCGTTTACTATAGAGATGGTAGGATTTCCAGCACACACCCTATTTTAAGTGTTAGGATGTCTGGTGCATCATACAAAGCACAATAAATATGCCTATAATTATTATACTTTCTTCGCCCTTTAACAATCCAGCTTGCCAGCTGGAAAGGATTGTTGCCCCGTAGCCTGCACTTTCTAGATACACCGTGCCCCCTGGGATGTGCTCAGAGTTTCACACATAACCAGACACTTGTCTTTCTGTTGCAGCTCATGGAGAAATCCTTCAGCTGGTTCAGCGTCGAAGATTCCAAATATTGGGAGAAGAATGAGCGACCGGCGACCAAGTACGTACTGAGATGTTTTTGTAAAGAGGAGCAATCAATGGCTTGCTTTGGGATACCCCTCAGTGTGAGAACCCCTGCCTTCGTTTTGCCCATCTTTTTGAGCAAACGCAGAGTACGCACATGCTGCAGTGATGATGATTTCACCCGCGCCTGAATGGCTGGCGGGGGTGGTACTCCCAGCCAAAGGGGTGCCTGCTACTCTGAAAGAAATGGCAAGCTTCTCTAGGAAACTTGTAACTCGTGTGGGAGGAACCCAGTGTAACCCCGCCCTTAGTAATATATAAGTGATAGGCAACAAACCTAACAGGTAGAAGGACAGTGTACCTGTCACTCTATTCGTTTAGCGTGCTCTGCTGCTCATTAAAGATTTACTCACCTCGCTGGCAATCCTACATTGCAGGCTGAGGCTGCATCCCCGCCTCCCCCTGGCTGATGCGTGCTAGGCATTTCTGAATGGCCTATAGGATGACCAGAGAGGTACGTTTTTAAGGTTATCTAGAGGATTCCACTCCCCATCTGGAGAGGATCAAATCCCAGCATACTGTTAATCTCCAATTTAATATACATGGCATAAAATGCAGATTAGATTAGAGCCCACACATGTGCTGCGGGACCGCGGAAGAGGTACTAAGACAGGAAGAGCTTGAGGTGATAAGGAAACTGTGGGCAGAGATTTCTCTGGTGTCGTCCGGTCTTCCAAAATAATCTAAGGGAGTGAAATACACGCGTAACGAAGGACACAGACATAACAGTATGTGCTCGATGTTACACGGGAAAGCGCGTACTGCCACTTCGTCTAGTAAGACTTTATTATTCTAAGTATACAGCACGTCCTGTTCCAGAAGATATTCCTTACACTTGGGATATACTCCAGTAGATGGCGCTGGACTGCAGAGACAGAAAAGTGGCTCCTCCCGGCCCCATATATACCAGGGACCTCCCACAAAATCCCCAGTTATTCTCTGCAGTCCTGGCTGCGATGACTAGAAGATGGCTCTCTACTCGCAGGTGAGCGGGGCTATTAGCCTGCGGCCCTGTAGGACTATTCCCACCCGTTTCCTTCTACTGCCTCCCAGCTCAGGCTGCTCTGGTTCGGGTGAAGGTAGGCAGCATCGCTGTCAGGTGCTAAGGAGCGCTGCTCCAACCGCAGTCCCCCACCAAAGGGTAGGCGGTATAGGCCCATGGTGAGCCTTATGGGATGCCCCTCCCGCACTTTATGCCCCTAGCCCCCTGTCCCCGCAGTTGGCTCTCTTTAGGCTGACCGTCGCTTCCCCCTTGCTCTCCCTTGTAGATCTCGGGGGGGGGGGGTGCATGTATTTGCCACATGTTATGTGTTTTGATCCCCTTTGAATTGATTGCACTGGTTTCTTGTGCCGCCGCTGCACGTTTGTACTACGCTCCGCGGTCGGCGGCGACATCGCCCCAGGCGCTGCTGCGCCATCATTAGCTGACCTTGTCAGGTGGGCGCGTTTTCGCGCTCTTTGTGGGGGGGGTGGGGGGGGGGGGGGCTTGCGGCTGACGTGTTCTGCATCATGGTCTCCGCGGCCCGCCCCTCGAGGTATGTGCGGGCGCCATTTTAGTTCTCTGCTGTGTGTGCCTTGCGTCTCCCTATCGCGGTCCGTAAGTGTCCCTGCGGGCTGATTTATTTTTATATATTTTATCTGTATTGCATTTTGCTCATGGGATCTTTTGCTTATGTCTTGCTGGGGGGTCAAACTTTGTGGTTTCTCCCGGCCCTGTCCCCTCTATTTAGTGTTAACTCTTATTGGAGGGCTATTATATTCCATTACTCCCACTTCCCTAGCGGGTTATTGGGGCATCCCGGGTTGCTTTTATTGGCGTCAATCCTTATTGGCCTGTTGTGCCGTGATAATCACGATATGGAGGCTTCTCAGGATAATGTGCTCGGGGTTCCTTCGGGAATGATGATGTCAGGGTGTGTGTACCCTGCGCCCAGCAGGTACTTGTGCTGCAGTCTGGGTTACCTGCAGCTGGGCCTAGTGCTGCGCCCCCTCTGGCTTCGCCTAACCCCCCCCATGCTTACATCTGACTCCCAGTGAGGTGCATACCAGTGGGGAGTCTCAACCTGATTTGGCTGCTCGGGTAGCCAGCATTGAAAGACATATTGCCGGGTCTGGTCCGCGTAAGGCTCCTGCCAAGCGGCGACATCTGGCACCCGGTGTTACTCTCTTTCCTATGGAAGCTGAGGAGTTTTTTGATGTTACTGGATATACCCCCCTGGAAGAAGGGGAATTATTCTCTGATTCAGACTCCTCTGAAGATCAGCCTAGGGGTTATGCTGAGTCTGAATCTGACCCATGGGCTTCAGATGATACTGACAGACTTTTGGCTCACATTTTTGAAGTGCTCTGTATCTATCCTCCTGCCGTGGCCCCGCGGCAGCAGGGGGAGCTGTTTCATACTGTTAAGCCACGTTTGGAGTTTCCTGAACAAACTCACTTTAATAATCTGATTCTCAAGGAGTGGGAACGGCCTAGCCGGCTTCCCGGGGTACCAAAGAGTTGGGATAAGAGGTATCCCTTTCCTGCTGAGATGGTTAAACATTGGTCATGTCCTCCAGAGGTGGATGCTCCAGTTCTGGGGTTGTCTAACACATCTGTCATGCATTCCCCTGACTCTACTACCCTGAGAGATGGGGAGGACAGGCGTATTGATCAGCTGGCTTCGCATGCCTTTGCCTGTGTTGGGACTGCGCTCCGTCCGGTCTGTGCCTCTGCTATCACGGCTGTTGCTATTAAAAGCCTGCTCAGGAGTCTCTTAGATGGGGCCCCTGATGCTGCTGGTAGTGAAGAGTATAGAGCTCTTCTGCGTTGTGAGGAATTTGCTGCATAAGGCGTATCTGCCTTGGTGGCGATACGCCGATCGGTCTGGCTGCACCAGTGGGCAGCTGACAATGCTGCCAAAAAGGCCCTCACTGGGTTTCCCTTCAAGGGGCTGCGCCTCTTTGGGGAACGTTTGGACTTGTTTGCTAAAGGTGGCAAATTACCTCAAGGTAGAATGCAGCCCCGGTCCTTTCGGGGTTCAGGTGCCTTTTCTCCTTCCTTCAGGGGCTCCAGAATTGGACGGGGAGCTTCCTTTGCTGGAGCCCGTGGAGATTTTTGGGGCAGGGGCAGAGGACGTGGCCGCCCTGGCCCCCCCTGGGGTCTCAAGACTAGGTCCTCCCCCAAGCCCCCTCAGGCATGAAGGGGTGCCCTCACCCATCCGGGTGGGGGGACAGTTTCGGGTCTTGGCTCACGTCTGGAGGCATCATGTCTCAGACCGGTGGATTCAGGAGGTAGTGTCCTCCGGTTACAAGATAGAGTTTGCAGCCTGGCCGCCCCCAAGATTCATCAAATCTCGTGTAGCTCAAAACCCCTTGTCAGCTCAGTGTCTCTCCCTGGCTGTCCAAGGCCTTCTAGACCTAGGTGTCATCTGCCGGGTGCCCTTGAAGGAAAGGGGCAAAGGCTATTATTCCAATCTTTCCATTGTGCCCAAAAAGGATGAGTCCATCAGACCTATCCTGGATTTAAAGCTTCTTAACAAGTTTGTCAGATTCAGACACTTTCGCATAGAGACTCTGCGCTCAGCTGTGACTTTCTTACGCCCAGGGGACTTCATGACCTCTGTAGACATCAAGGATGCTTACCTTCACGTCCCTATCTTTCCAGGTCATCAGAGGTTCCTCAGGTTCGCTCTGGAGGATCAGCACTACCAATTTGTGGCCTTGCCCTTCGGCCTCACCTCGGCCCCCAGGGTATTCACCAAGGTGCTGGCAGGAGTGATGGCCCTTCTGAGATCTCAGGGCATTCGCATTCTTCCCTACCTGGACGACATGCTTATTGCTTCCATCAGGCAGAGCTGGACACTCAGCGGATGGTTTCCACACTGGAATCATTCGGCTGGGTGATCAATCACCCCAAATCTTCCTTGTCTCCTTCCATGGTGAAGTCTTTTCTGGGCATGATTCTGGATTCAGCTCAGGTCAAGATCTTTCTTCCTCAGCAGAAGGTGGAGGTCCTTCAAGAGAAAGTTCAGCTCCTGCTGTCTTGTCCTCATCCATCTATCAGGCAGGGAATGCAGCTGGTGGGCCTGATGGTGTCCTGCTTCAAGGCGGTTCCATATGCTCAGTTCCACATGAGGCCTCTTCAGCTTCACCTCTTGTCAGTATGGGATCGGGACCCTGTGTCCCTGGATCAGGTGTTTGTCTTGTCCTCTCAGGTCAGGCGGTCTCTAGTGTGGTGGCTGGTCTCAGGGAACCTGCTGGGGGGCAGGTACTGTATCGCCCCCTGCTGGGAGACTGTGGCTTTTCCAACTGCCCCTCTGTCACGCTGCAGCTTAATACGGATACAATACAGGTAATCTACCATTGATACTCAGGGCAATTGCTCCAGCCCCTTGCTGGGTACTTTAATATGTAGATATTAGCCATTTGTAGTTAGGCTTATATTTATGCAGGCTTCTCCTCTGTCTGCTTTAGGTCCCGCCTTGTCTCCGTGCTGCACCTGAACTTCTACCTGCATTATAAATACTTGGGAAAATAGTGTGTATCCTCCTATTAACTACAGAGCAAATTACATTTGACACCCTGAACAAAATGTATGCACTAGAGGTGATCCAGACCATGACTGTTTTTAACTGTAACAGGTACTTATTACAGTGGAATAATGAAATCATGTGAGATTATATTATTACTGTATACTATTTGTCAGAACTCGCTTACCTGGGCCCCGTTCCAGCGCCGTCCCAGCAGTCCTGGGCGCACAGCCGCCCTCCTCCTCCCTCTCCCCCGCGTCCCTGCTTCTCATGCTCGCGCGGGGTTGTTCTATATGCCCTCCGGCGGGCACGCTGAGTTAAGGGCCAATGAGCCCTAGGGATTTGGGGGCTAAACGCCCCTAGGTTGGGGTTGGGCCAATGAGCCCAGGTAAAGGATTTTGGGCTATACGCCCCTTTGGTTCTGGGCCAATCTTTTCTGAGCTTCTAGTTGCATCAATCACGCTCTCTCCAATCATGTCTGGTCCCTATAAAGCTTTACCCCATCATTCACTCAGTACCTGTGATAGCGCCTTGTACCTAGTTTGTCTTGCATTATACTCCGTTTGATCTTCGTTGCCGACCCTTGCCTGAAAACCGGCCATTCTCTGTCTGATCTCCGTTGCCGACCCTTGCCTGATAACCGACCATTCTCTGCCAGATCTCTGTTGCCGACCCCTGCTTTGTACCCCGACCTTGAGCTGCCTCGTCCTTCTGTACCGTTCCGATCTCTGGTTACCCGGTGTCGACCTCCAACTTCCTGCTAACTCGCTTCAACCTTGGACTCGCTCTGATTCCGCTCCTAGCTATTGGTTCTTCAGACCTCCAAACAGTAAGCTCCCATCCTTTGAGCCATTGAAGTCCTGGGGGGCAACCGATCTCGGGCAGGCGTGTACTGCGTCCCGGCAAGCGGGGGCTCCTACAGGTGAAGCTGGCTGTGGAGATTGGGGGTTAAGGGCTTACCTGGAGGGCTGGAGTTACCTGAGCGTGACACTATTCATACTGTTTATGATCTTAAGTCTGAACAGGGCGCTGAGGAAGCCTATCTACAGGTGAAACTAGTTCGCCCCAAGACAAGTGTTTGTCCACAACAAGATAAGGAGATTAAAAATCTTATAAAATGTAACTATATGGATTGTTCACATTCGCTCAGTATGATGTGATTATGTATTTATTTGCATAACCAAGTGTGTTGAGGCAGATGTATGGGCACCAAGTTTTTAACATTCGCATTCTTCCCTGCTTGGACGACATGCTCATCACTTCTCAGTCCTTCCATCAGGCAGAGCTGGACACTCAGCGGGTGGTGTCCACACTGGAGTCATTCGACTGGGTGATCAACCACCCCAAATCTTCCCTGTCTCCTTCCATGGTGAGGTCCTTTCTGGGCATGATTCTGGATTCATCTCCGGTCAAGATCTTTCTTCCTCAGCACAAGGTGGAGAGTCTTCAAGAGAAAGTTCAGCTCCTTCTGTCTTGTCCTCTTCCATCCATCAGGCAGGGAATGCAGCTGGTGGGCCTGATGGTGTCCTGCTTCGAGGTGGTTCCATATGCTCAGTTTCATATGAGGCCTCTTCAGCTTCACCTCTTGTCAGTATGGGATCGGGACTCTGTGTCATTGGATCAGGTGTTTGTTCTGTCCCCTCTGGTCAGGAGGTCTCTATCGTGGTGGCAGGACTCAAGGAACCTGCTGGGGGGCAGATCCTTTCTGGCCCCCTGCTGGGAGACTGTCACCACGGATGCCAGTCTGACAGGTTGGGGGGCTTTTGGAAGTCCCTGAAATTCCAGGATCAGTGAGGCCCTCAGGAGGCCCATGCCCCTATCAACATTCTGGAATTGAGGGAGATCAGGTTGGTTCTCGCCCACTTAACCCCACACCTGAGGGGTCGGGCTGTTCAGGTCCACTGGGATAACCAGACGGCGGTTGCCTACATTAATTATCAAGGAGGGACCCGGAACAAGAGGGCCCTCAAGGAAGTGTCCCTGATACTGTCCTAGGCGAAGGAGACTGTTCCCTGCATCTCAGCTGTGTACATCCTGCGTGTGGAGAATCTGGAGGCAGACTGTTGGCTGGAGGCTGTTGAAACCTCCATCTTGATGGAAAAAGGGCTGCCTGCCTTGGTTGTAAATACCATGATCAGGGCTAGGAAAAGGTCCTCTTCTTCCATCTACTACAAGGTTTGGCGTACTTACATTGACTGGTGCGAGTCGAACTCGCTTCCCTGTTGTGCGTTTTCTATTCCTAGGATTCTGGAGTTTCTGCAACATGGTTTGGATCTGGGTCTTCAGCTCAGTACTCTGAAAGGTCATGTTTCTGCCTTGGCCATTTTTCTCCAAAGATCCTTTGCTCAGCATCCCCTGGTCAAGACCTTTTTCCAGGGGGTTACTCACGTGCGTCCCTCACGTATGCCTGTGTTACCAGTCTGGGACTTGAACTTTGTCTTATCTGCCCTGCAGGGGTCTCCCTTTGAGCCCTTGCAAGGGGCCTCTTTGTCCATTTTTACGCTTAAGGTGGTCTTTTTGGTGGCCATCACTTCTGTCAGGCGTGTTTCTATCAAGCGCTTTTATTTTGAGAGACCAGGACAAGGTGGTGTTTCGTTTTAAGCCAGATTTTCTTGCTAAGGTTGTTTCTGCTATTCATCTCAATCAGGACATTGTTTTGCTTTCTCTGTGTCCTAATCCTAGTAACACTAAGGAGAGGGTTTTACATTCTTTGGATGTAGTCAGAACTCTGAAGTTCTATTTGGTGGCTACTGAATCCTTTAGGAAGACTGATGCTCTTTTTGTGCTCCCGTCTGGACCTAAGAAGGGTCTGGCTCCGGCTAAGCAAGTGGATACGTCGGGTTGTGATACAGGCCTACTCTGCTAAGGGGAAGGAGCCTCCCTTCCGCCTTACTGCTCATTCTACTCGTGCTATTTGTGCCTCTTGGGCTTTTCAGCACCAAGCTTCTGTTGAACTAGTTTGCAAGGCCGCTACTTTTTCAAAGTTTTACAAGGTTGATGTTAGGGCCTTAGCTGATGCTGCTTTTGGCCGCAAGGTTCTGCAAGCGGCAGTGGTTTAAACTGTTACTTTTTGGGGATCCCACCCTACCTTACGGACACTGCTATTGGATGTCCCAAGTGTAAGGAATATCTTCTGGAAAAGGACGTGCTGTATACTTAGAATAATACAATTCTGTGGTTACTCACCTGTAGAATTGGTATTATATGTATACAGCACGTCCTGTTCCACCCCACCCTCGCTATCATTTTTCTTAGTTATCTCTTTATGGTGGTTGTTCAGTTTTTGTAATGGTTATAGTTCTCCCGGTTCCATTTTAACTGCTTTTTAATACTGGGGAATTTGTGGGAGGTCCCTGGTATATATGGGGCCGGGAGGAGCCACTTTTCTGTCTCTGCAGTCCAGCACCATCTACTGGATGTATAACCCAAGTGTAAGGAATATCTTCTGGAACAGGACGTGCTGTATACATATAATACCAATTCTACAGGTGAGTAATCACAGAATTGTATTTTTGCATGGAGACTCTACGCTCGGCGGTCAGTACCCTGTGCCGGGCGACTTCATTACCTCCAGTGGACATCAAGGATGCATACCTTCATGTGCCAATATTTCCAGGTTATCAGAGATTTTTCAGGTTCGCTCTAGAAGATCAGCTTTTCCAGTTTGTGGCTTTACCGTTCGGTATCACCTCGGCGCCTCGGGTGTTCACCAAGGTGCTGGCGGGCGTGGTGGCTCTGCTGTGGAATCAGGGCATTCGCATCCTTCCTTACCTGGACGACATTCTGATTGCGGCTCAGTCTCTTCATCAGGCCGAGAGGGATATTTTGGTGGTGACCTCCACTCTCGAGTCCTTTGGCTGGGTGATCAACTATCCCAAGTCTTCACTTTCTCCGTCTTTGGTGAGGTCCTTTCTGGGCATGACTCTGGATACCTCTCAGGTCAAGGTATTCCTGCCTCAGCAGAAAGTGGAGGACCTTCAGAAGCAGGCACAGACTCTGCTCGTGTCCCCATCCCTCCATCTGGCAAGGGATGCAGTTAGTGGGTCTGATGGTGTTCTGCTTCGAGGTGGTCCCCTTTGCTCAGTTTCACATGAGACCTCTTCAGTTGCACCTCTTGTCAGTTTGGGATCGGGACACTGTGTCTCTGGATCAGGAATTTGCTCTGTCCCCTCTGGCCAGACAGTCCCTCTCGTGGTGGCTGGACCTTTCTGCCTCTGTGCTGGGAGACTGTCATCACGGATGCCAGTCTGACCAGTTGGGGGGGCTTTTGGAAGTCTCTGAAGTTCCAGGGTCGGGGGGGCCCCCAGGAGGCCCATGCTCCCATCAATGTCCTGGAATTGAGGGCGATCATGTTGGTTCTTTTTCAGCTGACCACGCACCTTCGGGGTCAGGCTGTTCAGATCCGCTCGGATAACCAGACGGCGGTTGCCTACATCAATCATCAAGGAGGGACTCGGAGCAAGCGAGCCCTCAAGGAAGTGTCCCTGAAACTGCCTTGGGCGGAAGAAAATGTCCCTTGCATCTCGGCGGTTTACATTCCGGGGGTGGAGAACCAGGAGGCAGATGTCTCGGCTTTGGTAATGGTCCCTCAGCAACAAGATTTTTCACTCCCTGTGTCACCGCTGGGGTCAGCCGGATGTGGACCTGTTTGCGTCCCTCCACAATCACAAGCTTCCCAGGTTTGTCTCCCTGTCACAGGACCCTCTGGCCTTCGCCACGGATGCCCTAGCAATGCCTTGGACGGAGTTTCGGCTCCTCTATGTGTTCCCTCCCTTCCCTCTGCTGGGCAGGGTGCTGCGCAAGATTCTGGTGGCCCCCTGTTGGCCAAGGAGGGTGTGGTTCGCAGACATCGTGCAGTTGGCAGTAGATCATTGTGCTCTGCGGAAGGATCCAGATCTGCTCACTCAGGGACAACTGTGCCATCCCAATTTACAAACGCTAGCTTTAACGGCTTGGCTGCTGAAACCTACATCTTGATAGAGAAGGGGTTGCCTGCCTCTGTTGTGGATACCATGATTCGCGCTAGGAAGAAGTCCTCGTCCTTTATCTTCTACAGGATATGGCATGCTTACATTGCCTGGTGTGAGTCCCAAGTCTCTTCCTTGTCGGGTGTTTTCTATCCCCAGGATTCTGGAATTTTTGAAACATGGTTTGGATTCGGGCCTTCAACTTAGTACACTCAAGGGTCAGGTGTTAAGACTGATCAAGACTTTTTTCCAAGGAGTTACCCATGTACGTCCACCGCGTAAGCTGGTACTACCGATGTGGGACTTGAATTTGGTGCTTTCTGCTCTACAGGGTCCTCCCTTTGAGCCTTTGTGCGATGCTGCATTTTGACCCTAAAGGTGGTCTTTTTGGTAGCTATCACATCGGTGCGTCGTGTGTCAGAGCTGGCTGCGCTTTGTATGAAGCCTCCTTACTTTGAGCGGCATAAGGATAAGGTGGTGTTTTGCTTTAAACCTGATTTTTTTTTGCCTAAGGTCGTTTCTCCCTTTCATCTTAATGAGGAAGTGGTCTTGCCCTCCTTGTGTCCAGCACCGACTAATTCTAAGGAAGGGACCCTCCATGCCTTGGATGTGGTCAGAGCCATTAAGTATTACCTGGTTGCGACTGAGTCCTTCAGGAAATCGGATTTGCTCTTTGTCCCAACAGAGGGCTCTAGGAAAGGTTTGCCACCAGCCAAGTCCACGCTCAGTAAGTGGATCAGACGGGCGGTGGTGCAAGCATATTCTGCCAAGGGGAAGGAACCCCTTTTTCGTATTACAGCTCATTCTACTAGAGCTATTGGTGCTTCCTGGGCTTTTCAGCACCAGGCCTCTGTTGAACAAGTTTGTAAGGCCGCAACTTGGTCTTCTGTTCATATCTTTACCAAGTTTTACAAGGTTGACGTTAGGGCCTCAGCTGATGCTGTCTTTGGCCGAAAGGTGCTTCAAGTGGACCAACACCCAGGATTTTGACTATCCTGGGTTTCGGTCCACTTCGGCGGGGCACCCCTATCGGGGGTGTCTCGCTCTCTGAAACCCCCCAGAAACCCCAAAAAACTCACCTCTCCCCGCTCCCACGTGACCGCGCCGTCCAATCCCCGCCGACGTCCAAGCGGGTGACAGCGGCGTCCAAGACAGCGCGTCCGCCGCCGCCTCCCGCACGTCACTCTCGCCGTGCCCGCGCCGGCCATTCACAGACATCCGGCGCGGCCGCGCGCGCGTCTAGAGGGGCGCGCGGGAGGCGGCGGAAGCGGATCAGGTAAGGAGTTTGGGGGGTTTTTGGGGGGTTTCACCCCGCGGGACATCCCGATCTCGGATGTCCCGCGGTGAGTGAGGTGATCGGCCCGGGAATCTTATAGATTCCCGGGCCGATCACCCCTGGGTGTTGGTCCACTTTCAGGTGGTAGTGAAGTGAACTACATGCTGTTCCGCACTGAGGATCCCGCCCTATTCGGACACTGCTTTTGGATGTCCCACATGTCATCACTTCTGGGACGATCTGGACTGGATATAGTGAAAAATACAATTCTGTGAAACTGACCTATAGAATTGTTTTTGAATATATCCAGTCCAGATCGTCCCACCCCTCCTTTGTTTTCATTATCTCGGTTTGCCTGTTATGGTGATTACCATTTTTATATTGGACCGTTGTCCTTTAGTTTTTGTTGGAGAGAGTACATGCTGAAGCGATGTTATGTAACATGGTTTCTTGGCCTCCCGGCCTGTCTCCTTCTTACTGCTGTTTAACCACTGGGGAATCCTAGAGAGACACCTGATTTTATAGGGGGCCGGGAGTAGCTACAGCTTTTGATCCTGCAGTCAGGCGCCACCTGGCAGTGGATAACCCAACTGTCATCACTCTAGGGATGACCTGGACTGGATATATTCAAAAACAATTCTACAGGTGAGTTTCACAGAATTGTATTTGGGGGGGTTAGTGTAGTATCAATATACTAGAACAATTCATATAATACAAAATGTGCAAGAAATATATAGCATGTGCAAGATAATGCATTAAAGATTCTATGTGCAAAGTATACAGTTGATAAAGTGCCTGTGCCAAAAAACAGCTAAACCGGTATCAGAAGAGTAAAAGGACCAGCCGGGATTGGTAAGAAGAGACATATAACAAATACAAGTACATACAGACCAGCTGGACCTCCCCCCGTGGAGATGCCCACCAACGCGGGTCGCAGCGCCTTCCTGCTGTTTCCTCAGGGCGACTATCGCCCTAGGATAGTCTTATCTTGCACATGCTATATATTTCTTGCACATTTTGAATTATTATATGAATTGTTCTAGTATATTGATTTAGGATTGCTACCTTATATGTGAGGGTTACAATTGTTACTGCACTTACCAGCTGTGATCATAGGATAGGCATTTATTTATATTATTTTGAATGGTTATGATGGACCTCTGGTGCTCCCCGGTGTCTATTGTGTATATGTGATGTAAGTTTTTATGTATTGTATTTGGTGTTTTGTAACCGTTAGATTTTCTTAATAAACAAATATTTTTTATCTGTATTGTGGTGGGTAGTGCTGCTTTTTGTACTCTTGGTATAGTTCTTGGGGGTGTGTGGGGACCCCTATTCATACTTGCAGTTTCTTTGGTTGTCATACTAAGAGTAGTAACCACACCGCGTTGTATTCAATGAATTTTTCTCTTTTGTGAGAGACTGGTGCTGTCCATTTTTGCCTTTTGTCTATATTTCTATGTTAATGGGCAGGGTGCGCTGCAGCATCCCCAATGGCGGGCATGCGCTCCTGCGCCAGCCATTCAGATAGGCACGCACCGCCAGGAATATAACCGTGTGCGCTCCACATTGAAATCAATGAGAGCCATTTGCTGAAGGATGTAAACACGGCAAGTGAGCAAATTATGTGTCACTTCTGTTCCAGCCGCGTTCTCCCCAATGCTGTGATGCCACCGTACTCTGACCACACCTATGCCCTGTGGCGGAATGAAGAAGATGGGCCCCGGAGCAACGGTGAGGTGGCACAGGAGTCGCCCACCTGGAAAGGTAAATGTGCCGCTAGGGGTATGGCTGCAGCTCTCTATGTGGGATAGTTTTGTCCTCTACTCCCCTCCTCCAATATTTCTCACATTTTTTATTTGCTTTTCAGTCAAGAAAGAAGCAGACAACCTCGATCCCCTGCCTGAGAAGGACAATCGGCAGTGCGTGCTGTGTCTGAAGTATGGAGACGACGAGCCCAAGGTGAGCGAACTGCTGCCCGCTGTAGTGTTTCCTGCCCTCTCCTGTCTGTCGGAGATACTGTGCAAAAACAGCATGATTTTGAATGTGATCTGCATTTATATTGCTAGGTCAATGCAGTTTACAGTTATGATAGTAGATGGAGCTGTTACATTTACCTATGTGTGGTCTCTGTTGGACATTCTCTACTGCATGTTATGTTTCCTGTACGTTGAAGTAGAATGACTCAAACAAAGGTCTTCAGGAAATGCAATGTTTATCCGGTCAACCAGGGGGCCTGCTACTTAGATCACCACTGCCCAAATTACTGGCTCTTTTGCATGCTTAAATACAGTTTTGACAAAGGAGCTTAAATGACCATTCTGATTGGATGCCTGGACCCATGTGATATGTCCATTGGATATTTCAAATATACACAGATTGACATATATGGATGGTATAGTGCAGACAGGAAGAAACCCCCTCCTCCCAATGAGAATGTGAGAGATGCCATACAGGCGGCTAGAACTAAATTATTAATACTAATTATAATATTTCATTTTCCACCTCAAGTGGGTGCCTGCTGCTTCGATTGCCACTGCCCAAATTACTGGCTCATTTGCTTGCTTAAAAACAGTTTTAGACAAAGGAGCTTAAATGACCATTCTGATTGGATGCCTGGACACACGTCGGACGTCCATTGAATGTTTCAAATATATACAGATTCACATATATGGACGGTATAGTTCACACATGAACAACATCTGTTTCTCATTAAGCAGACATAACATTCCTGATAATTTTTAAGTCTACGAGGAGGTAGGGGTGAAAACGCCTCCACACACAGAGAATGTGAGCGATGGCATACAGGCGGCTAGAACTAAATCATTAATTCTAATTATAATATTTCATTTTCCACTTTTTTCGTTATCCATCATGTTAAGGTGACATTCTCTTACTGCATTCATGTTGCAGTAAAGCCAATTCCTGTTACATCACAAATGGCTATCTGGATTTGACCTCACGCTCTGCAACACTGCCTGCCTTACTGACCCCGGGTTCCTCTCGTTTTCCAGGATGCCGGCAGGTTGCTCTACATCGGGCAGAACGAGTGGACGCACATCAACTGCGCTATCTGGTCAGCCGAGGTTTTCGAGGAGAACGACGGCTCGCTGAAGAACGTGCACTCGGCCGTGGCTCGGGGGCGGCAGCTGGTGAGTGTCTTCTAGGGCCTCGTGGTTGCGCTGCACTTCAAGGTAGAACAGTACAGTGGTCGCAGGGCAGCTCTGAAACGGGTCTGGGGATCGATGGGGAGTAAATCTTTTATAATACTTGCCCTTCTAGGGCCTCCCGGTTTTGGTAGGCCCTAGGAAGCCTTAAAAAGGCCCTCTAATGTGGCAAACAGCTGGTGCCCCACAAGACCAACCAATCCACCCTGCCCATTGGTCATGTGGGGCACAGGAGTGGTATGGACCTGGACCATAATTAAAGAGGAACAAAACCCAGGATTTAACTTTTCCTAGGTTTTGTTTGCTCAGTTGGGCGTCGCATTAAAATGAAATTTCTTACCTTGCCGGCGATTCCACGGCACATGTGCAGACTCTCCTCTAATCAGCTTTTTATGCTGTGCATATTGATGAGCGCCATAGAAAGTCGAATGGAGGGGGGACAGCAGGCATTCCCGCAACCAGGTAATGGGATTGCTAGAAAGGTGAGTCTCCAGGCAATCTCCCATCGGGACATCCCAAATTTAAATACTCTAAAAAGGCGGAGAAAAGAGGGAGGCCACTGACCAGCCCTCAAGTTTTATAGACTCTAGTCCGGTGGTTGCTTCTCCTTAAGCCCGTATTTAGGCTTAAAGTTCTGTTCTCTGACAGGCTCTGTTTGTCTCAATAGGAAAGCAGTAGATTGTCCAGCTTCTTTTTATTATTTTAAAATATAATTTTTAATCTTCAGAATTAAAATTAAGCCATCCCAGCAATAGAAAAGTATTCCCAAACGTTAGAGGTAAACAGAATCCAGATTGTAAAGTATCCCACAGATGGGACCTTGTGACGCGTTTCGGCCAAACGACCTTAATCATACATAACCCCTTAGTATGCCAAAACATTTATATATACTAAAGATAACTGTAAAGGCATTACCTGAAGGCCGCTCGGCATCGGCCCGGGAGCAGAAGCGCTTACGTGAGACATCCCTCAGGGCTTAGTGCTGATTGGACCCGCCATTAGCCAAGTTTGTTACAATAGACCACTGATTGGACGAGAGTTTGAATTTGCGCTGTGGGATGGGCAACGAGGTGAGTCTGTCCCAGGGGGTGTTTTACTCAGCGGGGTCAAAATCGCTGGTTTTGGTCCACTTTACAGTTGACCAACCCATGCAGTCTTATTTTCTCAAAACATCCTCCGGGCAGCATACATATGAGACCTCGTGTCTCCGCCTCTTGATGTGGAACACCTGACCACCAGATCAGCATAAAAATTGACTCCTGCTTCCAGTCCCCAGTTGTCTTCGTGTTCCTCTGTGAGGTAGGAAGCCAGACCGCTAGCTCCTAAATCAGGTAGGTTTAGGTAAGTAATCGGTGCTGTGTGCTTTGACAAGGCAAGTCTATTTCTCGGTCCTGGAGGCATACTCTGACCAGGGGATACCCAAAGTCCCCCCCAACCCAGCCCTGATGTTCAGTTACGTAATTCTGGGATCCCGCATCAATGTGCTGCGGCATAGACCAGATACATATGAGTACTCGGGTCTCTGCCTCTTGATAGGGAACACCTGACCACCAGATTAGCATAAAAATTGACTCCTCCTTCCAGTCCCCAGTTGTTTTTGTGTTTCTCCGTGAGGTAGGAAGCCAGACCACTAGCTCCTGAATTAGGTAGGTTTAGGTAAGTAACCGGTACTGTGGGCTTTGACACGGCATGACCATTTCTCGGTCCTGGAGGCATACTCTGACCAGGGGCCCGGGATACCCATAGTCCCCTCAACCCAGCCATGATCACTTACCTCATTCTGGGATCCTGCGTCAATGTGCTGCGGCATAGACCAGAGAGCTATTCCTGCGTCCTATGCCAGCTGGGCGCACGGAGCAGGGATCCATGAAGGATGTTGATAAACAGCAGGACCGGATGGATTTGCCCCCTATAGAAGGCATCCATGTTTAAAAAGTTTTCAGGACCCTTCATGCCCTCTAAAGAAGCTGTAGTAATAACGCACAGAGCAAAACTAAGCAGGGCTATTTAGAGCTCCTGCATAATATTTAAAAAAGTCCAAAGTGAGTTCACAGTTGTCCCAAAGTGCATGCACTCTCCAAAAGGTGGTTGGGGTCACTTTACATCAAGCACCATCCGCGTGCCCTTCACCTATACAGTGCGCTCTTACCAGAAAATAACTTGTATGTAAGCCTTGATTGGACCACAATTAGGTCTCACACCAAAATTAGTAGCGATTCCCTTCCAATCGTAATAAAATCATGAGAAAGATGCAGACCATGTAAATAAAATCAGAAGGAAAAAATATCCAGCGCAATACAGTTTAATAAAAATATTTTCTAAAAAGTGGCAATGGTTACACTCGCAATTTAAAAATGTATACAGGCAAATTAATACAGTTAGTGAGCTACGGCTTTTGGCATAGTTACGGCACAGTTTGGTCCGTGAGTCTTCTGAGGGGGTTACTTGTTGGTGCATGTGCTGTGGGATACTCATGGTTGTCATGTTTATGTCTTAGAGGCGGGATAACAGTGTTGTGGTTTCTCCCAGCCCAATCCCTCCTCTCCTCCCCCAGTCCTTATCCGTTGGGCATCCCTTGGGAGCATCCCGGGTGGCTTTTCTTAGCCTTTACCCTGTGTTGGCCTTTTGTGCCTGTGATAATCACCATATGGAGGCTTCTGGGGATAGCGAGCTTGGAGGCCCCTCGGGGCAGGCTCGTTTGTGTGTCGTGTGCAGGGCATCCCCTTTGAGTGGTGGCGGTGCGATTTGTGTGCCGTGCGCCCAAAGTAGTATTGCGGATCAGGTTGGGATGAGTGCTTCTCTCTCCAGTCCTGCGCTCCCTACAGCATCCCTTACTCGCCCGTGTCTGCATTTGGCCTCCTGTGAGGGGGAAGCTAGCAGGGGGTCGCAATCAGATCTGGCGCTGCGCGTGGCCAGCATTGAGCGTCAGCTGGCCCGACCGGCAAGGCCTCTTGCAAAAAGTGGCATTTAGACGCCGGATTGTCCCTCTTTGCTGGTGTGGATGAGGGCCCTGACATTTATGGCTGTTGTATCGTGACTTGGACTCCTCTGGGGATCATCAGGGCAAGTACGATAGTGACCTAGGGTTTTCCTCGGATGAGGATACCTGGCTCCCGGATGATGCTGATAGACTCTTGTCGGCTGTTTTTGATACATTACACATCGCCCCCCCCTAAGGTGGCGAAGAAGAAGCAGGGCAAGCTTTTCCGCCCTGACAAGCAACGCTTGGAGTTCCCGGAGCAGGGCCATTTCTCAAATATGGTTCTTTAGGAATGGGAACGCCCTAATAGGTTACCCTCGGTGCCCAAGGGGATGGATAGGAGGTATCCATTCTTGGCCGATTTGGTTAAGCGTTGGTCGTGCCCTCCTGAGGTGGACGCTCCGGTCCTGGGGCTATCTAACACTTCGGTCATGCCGTCCCCTGACACTGCCACACTGCGTGATAGCGCGGACCGGTGTATGGATCAGCTGGCTTGTCATGCCTTCACCTTTGTAGGGGCCGGTTTGTGCCCGGTCTGCGCCGCGGCCATTGCCATTAAAAAGAAGGTCAGGAACCTCGCTGAGGCTGCCCAGTCTGGTAAGAAAAGGGAGGATTATAAGGACCTTTTGCTTTGCTCTGACTTTATTGCCTTTGTGCTGGCTGCCATGGAGGATGCCGTCAGGCTTGGCGGTAGGGCCTCGGCCCTGTTGGTTGCTATGCGTCGGTCGGTTTGGTTCCGTCAGTGGGCAGCTGACACCGCCACTAAGAAGTCTCACTGGGCTTCCTTTCACGGGACTCCGTCTTTTTGGGAAGCGTCTTGATGTTCTGACTAAGGATGGTAGGCTCCCCCAGCGTAGAAAGCAGGCTCGGCCCTTTTGGGGCTCCTCCTCTTTTCGTCCTTCAAGGGGAGGTCGTGGCCCACCTTTCTCAGGTAGTCGCAGAAACTCTTGGGGCCGAGGCAGATCCCGCGGTCGCCCTGGTCTCTCCTGGGGAACCAAGCCCAAACCCCCTCCCAAGGCCTCTCAGGCATGAGGAGGCGCCCTCGCCCGCCCGGGTGGGGGGACGGCTTCAGCTTTTTGCTCACGTCTGGAGGCTTCGCGTCTCAGACCGGTGGATTCAGGAGGTGGTGTCCACCGGATGCAAGATAGTTTGCAGCCTGGCCAAGATTCCTCCGATCCCCGATATCTGTAAACCCTGTGTCGGCTCAGGGACTGCATCTGGCCATTCAACGTCTTCTGGCGTCCGGAGTCATTTGTCAGATACCTCTTCAGGAACAGGGTCGGGGGTACTACTCCAACCTGTTCACGGTGCCCAAGATTGACGGCTCCCTGAGGCCCATCCTGGACTTAAAGAGCCTCAACAAGTTCGTCAGGTTCAAGCACTTTCGCATGGAGACATTACCTTCGGCCGGGCGATTTTATGACGATTTTATCTTCTACAGGGTCTGGCATGCTTACATTGCTTGGTGCGAGTCCAAGTCTCTTTTTTGTTTGGAATCTTCCATTCCAAGGATTCTGGAGTTTTTACAGTATGGTTTGGATTCAGGCCTTCAACTTAGTACTCTCAAGGGACAGGTTTCGGCTCTGGCAATTTTTTCCAAAGATCCTTTGCCAATCACAGGCTTGGTAAGACCTTCTTCCAGGGAGTTACTCATGTGCGTCCACCACTTAAGCCTCTGCTACGGGTTTGGGACTTAAATTTGGTGTTGTCTGCTCTACAGGGTCCCCCTTTTGAGTCCTTGTGCAATGCTGCGCTGTCCATAATGACTCCTAAGGTGGCCTTTTTGGTCGCTATTACTTCAGTGCGTCAAGTCTCTGTATCTGCCTTTCATCTCATTGAGGACATTGTCTTACCTTCCTATTGTCCTGCCCCTGCTAATTCCAAGGAACGGAACCTTCATTCTCTGGATGTGGTCAGAGCGCTCAAGTATTATTTGGTCGCCACGAGCCCTTTAGGAAGTCTGATTCTCTTTTTGTTCTTCCTTCCGGACCTAGGATGGGCTTGCCTCCAGCCAAGTGGATTAGACAGGCGGTGGTGCAAGCTTATTCTGCCAGAGGGAAGGAACCTCCCTTCCGTGTTACTGCTCACTCTGCTAGGGCTATTGGTGCCTCTTGGGCCTTTCAACACCAGGCTTCTGTTGAACAAGTTTGTAAGGCCGCTACGTGGTCCTCTGTTTATACTTTTTCTAAGTTTTACAAGGTTGATGTTAGGGCCTCAGCTGATGCTGTTTTTGGCCACAAGGTGCTTCAGGCGGTTGTGGTCTGAACTACCTGCTGTTACTCATTAGGGATCCCACCCTACTTTAAGGACACTGCTATTGGATGTCCCAGAAGTAATGATTGAAATGAAACAGGCCGTGCTGTACACTTAGAAAAATACAATTCTGTGATTACTCACCTGTAGAATTGATTTTACTGTGTACAGCACGGCCTGTTTCATCCCTCCCTTTTTATCGTTGCCCTTGGTTGCCTCTTTATGGTGATTTGTTTTAAAGTTAGCCTTTTTGAGGCTGTGTATTCTTTTATCATGGTTTATCTCCCGGCTTCTTGCATAACTGCTTTTCAACACTGGGGGTCTATGGGTGATTCCTGGCTTTTTATAGGGCCGGGAGGAGCGACAAGTTTTCTGCAGTCAACTGTGCCACCTTGTGGCGGAATACCCAGTAGTAATGATTGAAATGAAACAGGCCGTGCTATACACAGTAAAAATCAATTCGACAGGTGGATAATCGCAGAATTGTATTTTTATTTATTGTTTATTGCTCTAAAAAAGCTGATCTGCCGGCAGGCGGACGCATAATAAACGGTTTAGTTCAGCATGTTTTTATGTATTAAGCAGTTCACAGTAATGATGGCATCCTCCTAAATGTTTCCCTGACAGCGCTGTGAGCACTGCTCCAAGTCCGGGGCCACGGTTGGCTGCTGCTTGTCCACCTGCCAAAGCAACTTCCACTACATGTGCGCACGAGCCACTCACTGCAGCTTTCAGGACGACAAGAAGGTCTTCTGCCAGAAACACAACAAGATGCTGGACGGAACGGTGAGTGCGTGGCCCCCCATGTGTGTGGGGCCCCCTGAGTATGCAGCGGTTTACATCCCCCCTCCCACAGGTTTATATAGTCCCCCATCCATATTCTATTTCTCACTCTCTGCTTTTTTGTAGACGGTGGATGCCGACTCCTTCGATGTGCTGCGCCGGGTCTATGTGGACTTCGAGGGGGTCAGCTTCAGGCGCAAGTTTCTGCAGGGCCTGGAGCCCGAGAATGTGCACATGATGATCGGTAAGGAAAAGCGAGCAGGGTATTGATTATTTTCAGTCATATCAGCCGGGCTTTGCTGGTTTCCTCCCTACTAGGGGTGTCGAGAGAAAAACGATTATTCGCGATATTTCATTCGACGATGCTAGAATCGATTTTTTTTCTTTCTAGCATCGACTAACCTGCGGCTAGCGGGTGACTTTCCATTAACCCCGAGCCCCTCCATTACCTGCCTCACTAAAGCCCAGAAGGGCCCCAGGCCATTGGGCTATGCCGGCTTGTAGCCCCTGCGCCCTGTTCTACAAGCCCCCATAGCTGCTGCCTGAGCTGGTTATGCTGGGTAAGGTGGACGTCACATCATTTTTTGGGGGGATTTTCAAGGGTTTTTTTAAATATGGGGTCCCCCTCTCTGGGAAGGGGGGACCCTATGTCATTTTTTAAAATTTAAATTAAAATTAAATAATAATAAATCGCAATATATTGACTTTGATACAGAATCAGAATATCCATGTGACTTCTTTACCAGTTCACAAGGCTCTGGGTCTGGCAAGTCACCTGCGGCTAGCCGGTGACTTGCCATTAACCCAGAGCCCCTCAATTACCTGCCTCCCTAAAGCCCAAAAGGGCCCCGGGCCATAAGGCTATGCCGGCTTGTAGCCCCTGTGCCCTGTTCTACAAGCCCCCATAGCTGGTGCCTGAGCTGGGTAAGGGGGATGTCGCATCATTTTTGAGGGTTCTTAAAATATAGGGGTGGGGAAGGGGGGACCCTATGTAATTTTTTAAAAATTAAATAATATAAAAATCGCAATATATCGACTTCGAGACAGAATCGGGATATATCGTATCGTCATACGTGTATCGCGATACGTATCGTATCGTCAGATTCTTGAATTCACACCCCTACTCCCTATACATGATAATTTGGGGGGTACAAGTGTCGGGAAACGTCTGGAATATCCAAGTTGAGCACAGGTCTGGGTGGATTTTTGATTGTGATTATTTCTTTTTGCCCTTAGGTGCTATGAAGATAGACAGCTTGGGCATGTTGACAGATCTTTCATTATCGGAGGGAAAGATCTACCCTGTTGGCTATCAGTAAGTATCTAAACCCTAAAGAGGTCCACCCTGTAAGGGCACCCGCCCTGTTAGAGGGATGTGGGGGATGCAACCGCTTGTATTAGAGGAGCTCCTGGACAAGGGTCTTGAGCGGATCCTAGCGTGCTGACTGGACTAGCGGCCGCGCATGCGCTTTAGAACCGGAAAGAGGCGAGTACGATCAGGCGACCTGGGGGGCAAGGATAGTCAAAATCATGGGTTTTGGTCCACTTTAAAGTAGAAGGCTTTGCATATTCTCCAGCCCTGCCCCTTCTAGTGATGGGAGGATATTACCCTAGTGTAAGGGCTTTTCTGTGTGACGATAGAGGAATTAATATAGTAAGTATACGTAAAGGCTGATTCATTACTAGCGGCACGTGTTGACATGTGAGCATCTGTATAGCGGTGCTTAGAGCAACCGCTAGTAGGCGCTGTAACCTAGCGTAGCAGTCGCTGTAGCATCCTGGCCGGCATTGATGAATGTGATGTCTGTAGGGGGCACCGTAGATGCGCTGTCCCTGATTCACTGCAGAGGAAATGGGAACGCTAGGTGGTGTCCTAAGGTCAAAGACTATGCTTACATCTAACTGGACAACGCTGCAGTGAGCGAGAGGTAGCGCCAGCTCAGTGCGTCCGGCACTCGGCGCTTAACACCATACTTAAGAAAAATTAGACACACACAGCGTGGGCGCTCTAAAGCTGGGCGCTGTAGCATAGAGCGCCAGACGCTGTGTGATTAAAGTCTGTTTCTGAGCACATATCCACCAGTAACAAAGCGAAAACATGGAATAACATTGTTATAACACTGTGACAGTAACACTTTAGTGCCAGACCTGTAATGACAATTCTGCATAAAACTATAATAATAAGAATACAAATAAAAAAAAAAAAAAAATATATATATATATATATATGTGTGTGTTTGCAGGCCAGGAGACATCACAATGATTTGAGCAAAAAAAAAAAATACATTTTAATTGCCCAACACGCTATTTAAACCAAATGAAACCCCATTGAAATGTATGGGAGAGCGACACCAGCAAAAGGTGCTACATGGCGCTCCTGAGCCTAGAGCGCCGGCGCTATACACTGAGCCGCCGCTAGTGATACATGTGATGCTACATGACGCTGTTAGAGGCGCTCACCAGATTCTTTTTCTTAAATGTGGTTTCACATACAGCGCCACCATTAGTGATACATGTGATGCCACATGACGCTGTTAGAGGCGCTCACCAGATTCTCTTTCTTAAATGTGGTTTCACATACAGCGCCACCACTAGTGATACATGTGATGCTACATGACGCTGTTAGAGGCGCTCACCAGATTCTTTTTCTTAAATGTGGTTTCACATACAGCGTCACCACTAGTGATACATGTGATGCTACATGACGCTGTTAGAGGCGCTCACCAGATTCTTTTTCTTAAATGTGGTTTCACATACAGCGCCACCATTAGTGATACATGTGATGCTACATGACGCTGTTAGAGGCGCTCACCAGATTCTCTATTCTAAGTATGTCACACACCCCGCTTCAAGATATCCATAACATGTGGGTAATACCGACCTGAAGGGGCGTTCCTGCAGAGATGATAGCAAAAAAGAAAGCCCCTCCCTGATCCATAAATACCTGGGACCTCCCACTCATCACCCAGTTTTCCATCTCTGCAGACGGCGAGCAAGTCAGAAGATGATGTCTCCTCCTTGCACAGGGGGATTTCAGGTAGCCGGGATGACTCCCGGCCCGCTATTTATTTATTTCCGTTTGGACCTTTTTCCCCAGAAATCCATATGCCTCCCAGCCTCGGCTGAGGGTCCAGGCGAGGGTATATCAGCACATTAGGTGCTCAGGAGCTATGCTCCACCGTGAGACCCTATATGAGAGGGTAGGCGGTAATACCGGGTTGGTGACCCCGGTTTGGGATGCCCTGTCCCTTACTTACATACAATGGCCCTCCCAGGATCCCCTTCCACTGGTGGGGTGGGGGAGTGTTGGTCCTTTTGTTAATTTATTAACTTATTGATTTATCACAGGACAGCATACTTTGAGTGTGTGTGTGTGTGTGAGTGTACTGTCACTTTAACTGTATTCAGCCGCCGCAGCCGTTTTACAGGGCCTGTGCGGTGCTGGCTGATTTCTTCCCCCCATCTTCCCTTCACCTTTATTAATGGCGGAGGTATTCACCTCACGCCATGTTACTGTGCTTCGGGGGGGTCCGGACCGTCGGCGGGGCCGGGACTTGTCCCTCCCGTTCTTCACCCTGCTATGTGTGAGTGTGTGTGTGTTTAACGTGTTTGCATCTGGCCGGGCCGGCGACCGCTCTTTTCTAATGCGGCGCCGGCCGGCTCTGGGCGCCATTTCCCTGAGGTGATTCACCTCACGCAGACTGGGGGGGGCGGGGCCGGTGTGACGGCGCGTCACCGCTCCCCGCCTCCTGCCTTCGCTGGTGCCACTGCGGAGCTCTGTGGAGGAGAGAGGGGGGGCGTGGCCCGGCCTCGCGTGCGTCCCGCGCTGGCCACGCCCCCTTCTCCCTTTCTGGCTGCAGCTCTGGTTGTTGGTGTGGAGCGTCTGGAAATCCCTCACGGTCGCCATTGCGGTCTATGGTTCTGTAAGTGGCCTCTGGCCATTCTGCCTTCTCACTGTATGCTTGATTGTTTTCTGCATTAGCCTTATCTAAAAAGTCCCTCTGTTCTGTCTTTCAGATGGTGGTTCAGGAGGTTCGCCAGTAGCATTTAGGGGGTCCCTCCTGATCCTTATCACTGGGTTAATTTTTTGCCATAAATCCTCCCACTCGGGACATTAAAGGGGCATCCCGGGTTGTCTAACGGCGTAATTCCCTGGGTCATAGCGACTTTTCATATATAAAGTTCACCTTATGGAGGCATCCCCGGATACTGGGCTCGGGGCCCCTTCGGGGCATCCCCGAAAGTGTATGTTATGTGGGGTATCCATTTCTGGGGACGATGTACTTCTGTGTATACCATGTGCACAGCAGACCATCACGCGGCAGTCCGAACCACAGGCGTCTGGGTCAGCACCGCCGGTCGCTTCATCTCCACCTCCCGCTTTGACACGCGCCCCGTGTGACGTCGTCATGGGCAGGGAGCTGCAATCTGAGATGTGCGCCAGATTGGCTAACCTTGAAAAAATTATCTCTGGCTCGGTCGCCCGTAAGGCTCCGACTAAGAGAAAGCATTTGTCGCCGGCTCCGCTGGCGGAGGACCAGGAGGATGTTAATAATCTGGATTGGTCTGACTAGTCCCAGCTAGAAGAAGGGGAAGTTTATGAGGATTCTGATTTTTCGGACGATGAGCAGTCCTTTGGCGCTGATGCCGAGCTGGGGGACTTGGGGAGATCCTCTGATACTCCCCACGCTCTGGCTCTGATGTTGGAGGTATTGAATATTTCCCCTCCTGAGGAGGTGTCACAGCAGAAGGGTGAATTGTTTGAGGAATCCAAGCCGCGCTTGGAATTCCCTACACAAAGGCATTTTGACAAAATTATTGCCAAAGAATGGGACAGGCCGGCTCGGCTCCCTGGCATCCCTCAGGGATGGGATAGGAAATATCCCTTCCCTTCGGAGGCAGTTAAGCGCTGGGCATCTCCCCCCGAGGTGGATGCGCCGGTTTTGGGGTTGTCCAATTCCTCGGTTTTAAATAGACCTGATTGTTCCATTCTCAAGGATGGAGAGGATAAACGTATTGACCAGATGGCTTGTCATGGTTTTGCTAGCGTTGGGTCAGCCATGCGGCCTGTTTGCGCATCGGCACTAATGGTGTTGGCTGCCAGGTCCGTGGTTAGGGACCTGTTGACCTCTTCCGGGCTGCGTCCCGGTAGTGCTGAGTTCCTTAGCCTCAAACGGTGCGAGTTGTTTTTATCTACCCTTTGTTGGATTACGGCTTTTTGGAGAGACATTGGACTCTGTTACCAAGGGTGGTAGGTTACCTCAACGCAAGAAACAACGCCGCCCCTTTCGGGGGGCCCCTTCCTTTACCCCCTCCTTTCGTGGGGCCAGATCTGGCAGGGGATTTGCATTCCCTTCTTCCAGAGGAGATTCTGGGAGCAGGGGCAGAGGACGTGCCCGTCCAGGATTCAGTTGGGGCTGTAAGCCCAAGACAGCTGCCAAGCCGGCTCAGCAATGAGGGGGCGCCCTCACCCTTGCGGGTGGGGGGACGGCTGCGACTCTTTTCCCAGGTTTGGGATCAAGAGGTCTCGGACCGATGGATCCGGGAAGTGGTGTCTTCCGGTTACAAGCTGGAGTTCGAGCTCCGCCCCCCTTCCAGATTTTTCAGGTCTCGGATGCCTGCAGAACCTCTAGCGGCGCAGGGGCTTCTGTTGGCAGTGCAGAACCTTCTGGACATGGCTGTCATTTGCACAGTGCCTCCTTCGGATCAGGGCAGGGGTTTTTATTCCAATCTGTTCACGGTACCCAAGAAGGACGGATCGGTCCGACCCATCTTGGATCTGAAGTTTCTCAACAGGTTCATTCGGCCACGGAAATTCCGCATGGAAACACTACGTTCGGCCATTCACTCTCTTCGTCAGGGAGACTTTCTGACGTCCATAGACATCAAGGATGCTTATCTACACGTTCCAATTTTTCCAGCACACCAGAGGTTTCTCAGGTTCGTGGTGGAGGATCAGCATTTTCAGTTTGTAGCACTCCCTTTCGGCCTCACCTCGGCTCCTCGGGTGTTCACCAAGGTGCTAGCGGGGGTGATGGCTCTGCTAAGGGTTCAGGGCATCCGCATTGTGCCCTATTTGGACGATCTTCTGATCATGGCCTCCTCCTTCAACCAAGCGGAGTTGGACACCAGAATGGTGGTGTCCACCCTGGAGAGGTTTGGTTGGGTGGTCAACCACCCCAAGTCTTCTCTCTCTCCGTCCAGAGTAGTGACCTTTCTGGGAATGTCTCTGGACACTTCGCAGGCCAGGGTGTTTCTGCCCCAGGCCAAGATTCTTTTGATTCAGGAATTAGCTCGGCTTCTCTTGTCGGCCCCTCGTCCGTCCATCCGGCTAGGGATGAGGCTGGTGGGGTTAATGGTGGCCTCATTCGAGGCAGTTCCCTTTGCGCAGTTTCATACAAGGACGCTTCAGCTTCATCTGTTGAAGGTTTGGGACAAGTCTCCTCTATCGTTGGATCAGTCCTTCCTGATGACTCCCCGAGTTCGTCAATCCCTGCAATGGTGGCTGGGGTCGGTCAATCTGTCGCAGGGCAGATCTTTTCTGGTCCCGTGCTGGGAAACAGTCACCACGGATGCCAGTCTGTCAGGTTGGGGGGGTGTTTGGAAGGACCTCCAGTTTCAGGGTCTGTGGAGTCCGCAGGAGGCTCACGAGCCCATCAATGTTCTGGAGTTGAGAGCCATCAGGTTGGTTCTGTTTCGCTTGACTCATCAGTTGAGAGGCCTGCCAGTACAGGTCCGGTCGGACAACAGGACGGCGGTTGCTTACATCAATCACCAAGGGGGGACTCGCAGCAGGAGTGCCCTCAGGGAAGTGTCTTTGATTCTGGACTGGGCGGAGAGTCACGTCCCGTGTATCTCAGCAGTCTACATTCCGGGAGTGGAGAACACGGAGTGGAGGCGGACTTGCTGAGCAGGGCCTCCTCTCGTCAGGGGGAGTGGTCTCTCAGTCCCAAGGTGTTTCGTTCGATATGTCTCAGGTGGGGGGTCCCAGCAGTGGACCTCTTTGCCTCTCGTCACAATCACAAGCTTCCAGTCTTTGTGTCTCTCTCGCAGGATCCTCTGGCTCTGGCAGTGGATGCCATGTCTCTGAACTGGAGGGATCTGGGGTTTCTTTACCTGTTCCCTCCGTTTCCAATGGTAGCCAGAGTGGTGCGCAAGCTGACTCTGGAGGGCGTGTCGGCGATTCTAGTGGCACCAAGGTGGCCAAGGCAGGTTTGGTTCGCAGACCTGGTAAGACTGGCAGAGGATCAGTTCGTTCTGCCTCTTCTGCCGGACCTGCTCACCCAGGGTCGGCTGCGCTATCCCAATTTACCTTCGCTGGCTTTGACGGCGTGGCTGCTGAAACCGCCATCTTAAAGGAAGAAGGTCTTTCTGACGCGGTGGTTCAGACTCTTATTAGCGCCAGGAAGCGATCTTCCTCTACTATTTACTATAGGACTTGGAGGTCCTATATTGACTGGTGTGAAAGTAGGTCTTTCTCTTGTCGGGAGTTTTCCATTTCCAGAATCCTGGAGTTTCTTCAACATGGTCTGGATTTGGGGCTTCAACTTAGTACCTTGAAGGGGCAGGTTTCTGCCCTGGCGGTGTTTTTTCAAAGGTCATTTGCACTTCATCCCTTAGTCAAGACCTTTTTCCAAGGGGTTACGCATGTACGGCCTCCTAGGAAGCCCTTTGTTCCAGTTTGGGATTTGAACCTGGTTCTTTCTGCTCTTCAGGGTCCCCCGTTTGAACCCTTGAATGAGATTGCTTTGTCTTCACTTACCCAAAAGGTGGCCTTTTTGGTGGCCATCACTTCGGTTAGGCGTGTTTCTGAGTTGGCAGCTTTATCCATTAAAGCTCCGTACTTCGAAAGGCATCAGGACAAGGTTGTCTTTCGTTTCAAGCCGGATTTTCTTCCTAAGGTGGTCTCTGCCTTTCATCTGAATCAGGACATTGTTCTGCCTTCTCTATGTCCTAATCCCAGCAACGACAAGGAAAGGGCGCTGCATTCCTTGGATGTAGTCCGCGTTGTGAAATATTATCTGGTGGTTACGTCTTCCTTTCGTAAGACTGATGCTTTTTTTGTGGTGCCCTTTGGGCCTAGGAAAGGTTTGGCTCCTGCCAAATCTTCCATTAGTAAATGGATTCGTCAGGCCATCATTGGGGCCTATTCTGCCAAGGGGAGGAGTCCCCCTTTTCGTGTTACTGCTCATTCTACTCGTGCGGTTGGAGCGTCCTGGGCTTTCCAGCACCAGGCCTCTGTTGAGCAAGTTTGTAAGGCCGCTACTTGGTCCTCTGTTCACACTTTTTCCAAGTTTTACAAGGTTGATGTTCGGGCCTCAGCGGATGCTGTTTTTGGCCGCAAAGTTCTGCAAGCTGTTGTGGTTTAAGTTGTGCATTGTTGCCTTGTTTTGGATCCCCGCCCTTTTTATGGACACTGCTATTGGATGTCCCACATGTTATGGATATCTTGAAGCGGGGTGTGTGACATACTTAGAATAATACCATTTTGTGAAATACTCACCTGTAAAATGGGTATTATAAGTATGTCACACACCCCGCTTCACCCGCCCTTCTTGTATTCGGGATCCTTTATATTGTGAACTTTGCGTTATTTTGTTTTATATTTGCCTCTTCCTGGTCCCTTACCTTACTGCTTCTATATACTGGGTGATGAGTGGGAGGTCCCAGGTATTTATGGATCAGGGAGGGGCTTTCTTTTTTGCTATCATCTCTGCAGGAACGCCCCTTCAGGTCGGTATTACCCACATGTTATGGATATCTTGAAGCGGGGTGTGTGACATACTTATAATACCCATTTTACAGGTGAGTATTTCACAAAATGGTATTTTCTTAAATGTGGTTTCACATACAGCGCCCAGCGTTCACCCGACGCTACGTGGCACTACCTGCCGCTAGCGTTTCTTAAATAACTCCCTTATCTGCAGTTAGACCCATTGATAAAATTTAGATAAATGTCCTTGGTAAGGAAGGTGAACAAATACTCTGGTAATGAAGTGGTTAATGTGAGGTGAATATTAATTGTGATCGTTAGCTATATCAATAATTAATCGGGCTTTATTAGAATCTAATCTCATCGCGTTGTGATTCTTTTCAGGTGCTCGCGCTTGTACTGGAGCACACTGGACGCCCGTCGCCGTTGCTGGTACAAATGCAGGGTCGTAGAGCATCGCCCGAAAGAAGGCGACGTTCCTCCCGAGGAAGAAGATGGCTCGGCTGTCAACAGGACAATTGCTCACAGTCCCGGGCTTTTGTCTGGTAAGTCGCATGCAATAGGTAATAAAAAGGTTCCTATACGACAAATGTGTGCAGATCAGCGCTAGGAAATAATTCTGTGTAGCTGCGCCTGTAATGATTGGCCAAACTCACTATATAGTTGTATAAAGCTCAAATAAAAGGGTCCTGGGTTAGGATTAAATATCCTTAAACAGACGGCCAATAAAAATGCTATTTGCTATGTTATGTTTTTATGTGTGCCAGGAAAATAACGTTTGGTCAGTAGCAAACTGATAAATGTTACTGGTTCGCTGATCCTCTTTGTTTTGTGCTGATAGGGTTAGTAACCCATTCATCACCTTTAAATGTTTTCAATAAAGTTAAAGCAGGTGTAACAAATAATCCAAGATCGAGATATTATTGTGTGAAAATTATATAGACTTGGACTATCTTGGATTATTTGTTACACCTGCTTTAACATACACGTCCGTGTAGGACCATGTGGAGGCAGGCTAGTTTAGGTGGTGGAAAGGTGAACTAGCAGGCAGGTAAATTACATCACGAGGAATAGACTGGTGGGCGGGGCAGCCAGGAAACAACTAGGCCAGGGGTACTCAACCACTTCTTGTAAAGGTCCATTTAAAGACATCAGGCGAGAGGTGAAGGGCCATGCGGAGGGCTGTTGTAGGGGTGGATAGTTAGAAATCAGCACACCGAGGGGGGGGTTAGATGGCTAGAGCCTTCAAGAAAGAAAAATGGATTGGCAAAGCTGGGAGGCCGAGGATTTGATGGGCAAACTGGGAGGACAGGAATGGGTGGGGCAGAAAGACTGGGCTGGAAGGGGAAAAGCTGTGGGATGAGATGGTGGCACTGGGATATATGGGGCTGAGCTGGGGCGGGTGGAAAGGATTGGATGGGGTCTAGAGACTGAAAAACAAATTGTATGTGTACCTTACAATGCCACTTCCCACCCATGCAGTACTCCATATTGCAATGCCACTTCCCACCCATGCAGTACTTCATATTGCAATGCCACTTCCCACCCATGCAGTACTCCATATTGCAATGCCACTTCCCACCCATGCAGTACTTCATATTGCAATGCCACTTCCCACCCATGCAGTACTCCATATTGCAATGCCACTTCCCACCCATGCAGTACTCCATATTGCAATGCCACTTCCCACCCATGCAGTACTCCATATTGCAATGCCACTTCCCACCCATGCAGTACTTCATATTGCAATGCCACTTCCCACCCATGCAGTACTCCATATTGCAATGCCACTTCCCACCCATGCAGTACTTCATATTGCAATGCCACTTCCCACCCATGCAGTACTCCATATTGCAATGCCACTTCCCACCCATGCAGTACTCCATATTGCAATGCCACTTCCCACCCATGCAGTACTTCATATTGCAATGCCACTTCCCACCTATGCAGTACTCCATATTGCAATGCCACTTCCCACCCATGCAGTACTTCATATTGCAATGCCACTTCCCACCCATGCAATACTCCATATTGCAATGCCACTTCCCACCCATGCAGTACTTCATATTGCAATGCCACTTCCCACCTATGCAGTACTTCATATTGCAATGCCACTTCCCACCCATGCAGTACTTCATATTGCAATGCCACTTCCCACCCATGCAGTACTCCATATTGCAATGCCACTTCCCACCCATGCAGTACTCCATATTGCAATGCCACTTCCCACCCATGCAGTACTTCATATTGCAATGCCACTTCCCACCCATGCAGTACTCCATATTGCAATGCCACTTCCCACCCATGCAGTACTCCATATTGCAATGCCACTTCCCACCCATGCAGTACTCCATATTGCAATGCCACTTCCCACCTATGCAGTACTCCATATTGCAATGCCACTTCCCACCCATGCAGTACTTCATATTGCAATGCCACTTCCCACCCGTGCAGTACTTCATATTGCAATGCCACTTCCCACCTATGCAGTACTTCATATTGCAATGCCACTTCCCACCCATGCAGTACTTCATATTGCAATGCCACTTCCCACCCATGCAGTACTCCATATTGCAATGCCACTTCCCACCCATGCAGTACTCCATATTGCAATGCCACTTCCCACCCATGCAATACTCCATATTGCAATGCCACTTCCCACCCATGCAGTACTTCATATTGCAATGCCACTTCCCACCCATGCAATACTCCATATTGCAATGCCACTTCCCACCCATGCAATACTCCATATTGCAATGCCACTTCCCACCCATGCAATACTCCATATTGCAATGCCACTTCCCACCCATGCAGTACTCCATATTGCAGTGCTAGGTGCCAGGGAGCCATGACACTGGCAGGGAGACTAAGCACTGACCGATTAAGGGGACAGCTCTGAGCAACGCAACACAGAAGCAACTGAGTGCAGGGCTGTCACGGCAGGGGTCCGTAAATCTGTTGCAGAGGTCCGCCAGTTGAGTATCGCTGAGCTAGGCGGTGTGTATTGGTGTACGGTATCCGCCGAGCTGGTCGCACCATGTCCGGACCGCGTTGATGTAAGATGTTTATGATGTAATGATTTTTCTGTTTGTTACTGTACTGCATTCGAAAACTGTTTTCAATAAAATAAGATTACTCTATGTTAAATGTTTTAGAAATGCTCGTTGTCCACAGGAAGTGCTCACCCTCCATCACGCCAGTCAGTGAGCGACGAGCCTGTTCTCCCCTAGTTCGGGGGGGATGACGCGCCGCACAGCCGACAGACGATACATCAGCGAAAGTCAAAACAAATGGTCCGCACTCCTCTTCTCATAAAACTTCACTTTTAATTATGCGTTTAAAATCATCTCCATAGTGTATCAAAAGCCAATAAAATCAGTAGTAATCAAAGTCCTGGAAAATCATATATACAGTGTAGGCGACTTATGCGTTTTGGACTCCTATCTCCAGTCCTTAATCATAGTAGCTTAGGCATAGGCTACTATGATAGCGCTCTGCAGCGGGGGACGCTGAGGAGTGCTCTCCTCCCTCCACTATGCTCCGGGCGCCATTTTCTGGCTCTGGGCCGCCCGGAGGCCTTCGCGTGTTTCTCGGGGGGCGGGGCCACGAGATGACGCCACCCGCCATTTTGTGTCCCTGCACCTGTAGCTTGAACTGCCTGCTGTTCTCTGCGCTGGGGGCCCGCTGCCTGGGGGACGCTCTGCGCTGCTGGCTACTGCGGGACGCCGCCCAGACCTTCCTTGCTCCTTCAGTAGTTCCGCTGCTGCCCTTCTTCATCAGCTGGTCCGTAAATCCGCTCCTGTTTTTTTCTACTTTGAGGTTTTTCCTTGTTGCATGCTCTGTGGGATGCTCATTGCTTATCATAATTATGTCTTTCAGACTGACTCTCTGTGTTGTGGTTTCTCCCGGTCCATACCCCCCCTTTTTTCTGTAGGGCATCCCTTGGGGGCATCCCGGGTGGGGCCTGTTAGCCCTTCTCCCCTGCTGGCCGATTGTGCCTTATTGGTAATCACCTTATGGAGGCTTCTGGGAATAGCGAGCTTGGGGGCCCTTTGGGGCAAGCTCGGCTGTGTCTCATGTGCGGGGCATGCCCTTTGAGTGGTAGCGGCGCGGTTTGCGTTCCGTTCGCCCAAAGTGTCATTGCGGAACAGGTTGGGCCGAGCACTTCTCTATCTAGTCCTGTTCTACCTGCGGCTTCGCCTACTCCCCCATGCCTGCATTTGGCTCCCAGCGAGGGGTAAGTTAGTAGGGGGTCTCATTTGGTCCTGGCGCTGCGCGTGGCCAGCATCGAGCGGCAACTGGCCCGTCCGGCCGCCGGCAAGGCCTCTAGTAAAAAGAGGCACCTGGATACGGAATTGTCCCTCTTTGCCGATGATGATGAGGTTTACAGTACCTATGGCGTCCGTGATTCCATAGAGGAGGGTGAATTGTTCCAAGTTCCGATTCCTCTGGGGATCGTCATGGCGAGTATGATAGCGACCCAGGGTCCTCCTCAGACGAGGATTCTTGGCTCCCGGATGATACCGATAGGCTTTTGTCGTCCGTTTTTGATACTTTACACATTGTCCCCCCCCCTAAGGCGGCAAAGAAGAAGCAGGGTGAGCTCCTCCGCCCTGACAAGCAACGCTTAGAGTTCCCGGAGCAGGGACATTTTTCCAATTTGGTCCTAAAAGAATGGGAACGGCCCAACAGGTTGCCCTCGGTGCCCAAGGGACTGGATAGAAGGTATTTCTTCTCGGCCGCTGGTCTTGTCCCCCCGAGGTGGTTGCCCCCGTCCTGGGGCTGTCCAATGCTTCTATTATGCCGTCTCCTGACACCACTACCTTGCGCGACAATGCAGATCGGCGTATGGATCAACTAGCTTGTCATGCCTTCACCTTTGTGGGGGCGGGCTTACGCCCGGTCTGTGCTGCAGCTATTGTTGCCATTGCAATTAAGAAAAAGGTTAAGCAACTTGCTGAAGACGCCAGATCTTGCAAGCGAGCGGATGATTACAAGGAACTTTTGCTTTGGTCTGACTTTATTGCCTTTGTGCTGTCTGCCATGGATGATGCTGTCCTGCTTGGTGGTAAGGCCTCTGCCCTGTTGGTTGCCATGCGTCAGTCTGTCTGGCTGCATCAGTGGGTGGCTGACGCTGCCGCTAAGAAGACCCTCACCGGGCTTCCCTTCACGGGACTCCGTCTTTTTGATGTTTTGACCAAGGACGGTCGGCTCCCCAGCGTAGAAAAGCATTCTCGGCCCTTTCGGGGTTCCTCTTTATTTCGTCCTTCCCGTGGGGGACGCGGGTCCTCCTTCCCAGGTAGCCGCAGAGACTCTTGGGGTCGGGGTAGATCCCGTGGTCGCCCTGGTCTCTCCTGGGGCTCTTTGCTCACGTCTGGAGACAACGCGTCTCAGATCGGTGGATCCAGGAGGTGGTTTCCTCCGGTTACAAGAAAGAGCTAGCAGCTTGGCCACCCCCAAGATTCCTCCGGTCCCGGATCTCCCAAAATCCCGTGACGGCGCAGGGCCTGAGGTTTGGCCGTCCAACATCTTCTGTCATCCTGAGTGGTTTGCCCGGTGCCTCTTCAAGAACGGGGTGGGGGGTTCTACTCCTTCACGGTGCCCAAGAAGGGATGGCTCCCTGAGACCGATTCTGGATCTCAAAGGTCTCAACAAATTTGTCAGGTTCAAACATTTCCGCGTGGAGACCTTACGGTCGGCGGTGAGCCCCTTTCGGCCAGGCGACTTCATGACCACGGTGGACATCAAGGATGCCTACCTGCACGTTCCTATCTTCCTGGGACATCAGAGGTTCCTGAGGTTTGCTCTGGGGGATCAACACTACCAGTTTGTTGCCTTGCTGTTTGGTATCACCTCGGCCCCTCGAGTGTTCACCAAGGTGCTGGCGGGCGTCATGGCCCTCCTGAGGAGCCAGGGCATTCGCATTCTTCCTTACCTGGACGACCTGTTGATTGCTGCTCAATCTTTTCAACAGGCTGAGAGGGATACTCAGGTGGTGGGTCCACCCTCGAGTCCTTCGGTTGGGTGATCAATTATCCCAAGTCTTCACTCTCTCCATCATTGGTGAGGTCCTTCCTGGGCATGACGCTGGATACTTCTCAGGTCAAGGTGTTTCTTCCTCTGCAGAAGGTGGAGGACATTCATATGCAGGCACGCTTCCTGCTGTCTTGTCCTCATCCTTCCATCCGTCTGGGGATGCAGTTGGTAGGCCTCATGGTGTCTTTTTTTCGAGGTGGTTCCCTTTGCCCAGTTCCACATGAGGCCTGTTCCAGGGCCAGTGGGGCTCTCAGGAGGCCTACGCGCCTATCAGTCTCCTGGAGCTGAAAGCGACCAGGTTGGTTCTCTTCCAGTTGACTCCCCACCTACGGGGTCGGGCGGTCCAGGTCCACTTGGACAATCAGACGGCTGTTGCTTACATCAATTATCAGGGCGGGACTCGGAGCAAAACGAGCCCTCAAGAAAGTGTCCCTGATCTTGTCTTGGGCAGAGGAGAATGTTCCCTGCAACTCGGCGGTTTACATTCCAGGGGTGGAGAACCAGGAGGCGGACTCTGAGCAGAGGGACGTCTCGTCTGGGGGAATGTTCTCTCAGCAACAAGATCTTTCTCGCTCTGTGTCGCCGCTGGGGTCAGCCGGACGTGGGCCTCTTTGCGTCCCGTCACAATCACAAGCTTCCCAAATTCGGCTCCCTGTCAAAAGATCCTCTGGCCTTCGCCACGGACACTACTATATGCCTTTCCTCCCTTTCCTCTGTTGGGTCGCGTGCTGCGCAAGATTGCCCAGGAGGGAGTACCGACCATTCTGGTGGACCCCCGCTGGCCAAGGAGGGTATGGTTCTCGGAAGTTGTCCAGATGGCGGTGGATCAGTCCGTCATGCCCGGCGATCCAGAGCTTCTCACCCAGGGACAGCTGTGCCATCCCAATTTACAAACGGTGGCTTTGACGGCTTGGCTGCTGAAACCTCCATCCTGACGGATAAGGGATTGCCGGCCTCGGTAGTCAGTACTATGATTCAGGCTCGGAAGAAATCCTCTTCCATGATTTATTACAGGGTCTGGCATGCTTACATTGCCTGGTGTGAATCTAAGTCTTTTCCTTGTTGCGCTTTCTCCATTTTCAGGGTTCTGGAGTTTCTTCAACATGGTCTGGAATCGGGTCTACAACTAAGTACCCTCAAAGGACAGGTTTCGGCTTTGGCAATCTTTTTCCAAAGATCCTTCGCTAATCATAGGCTTATCAAGTTTTTTTTCCAAGGAGTTACTCATGTACGTCTGCCGCGTAAGCCCTTGCTACCGGTGTGAGATTTGAATTTGGTGCTTTCTGCTCTCCAGGGTCCACCATTTGAATCTCTGTGCGATTCCTCTCTTTCCACTCTGACTCTTAAGGTGGCCTTCTTGGTCGCTATCACTTCGGTGCATCGTTTCTCAGAATTGGCGGCGCTTTCTATGAAGCCTCCTTATTTTGAGCGACATAAGGATAAGGTGGTGTTCCGTCTTAAACTGGAATTCTTGCCCAACGTGGTCTCTGCCTTTCATCTCAATGAGGACATTGTCTTGCCTTCATTGTGCCCTGCCCCTTCTAATTCTAAGGAACGGATTCTTCATTCTCTAGATGTGGTTAGGGCGCTCAAGTATTATTTGGTCGCCACTGAGTCTTTTTCGGAAGTCGGATTCTCTGTTTCTCCTTCCTGCTGGGCCTAGGAAGAGCTCGTCTCCAGCCAAATCCACTATCAGCAAGTGCATCAGACAGGCGGTGGTGCAAGCTTACTCTGCCAAAGGGAAGGAACCCCCTTTTCGTGTTACTGCTCATTCCACTAGGGCTATTGGTGCCTCTTGGGCTTTTCAGCACCAGGCTTCTGTTGAACAAGTTTGTAAGGCCGCCACTTGGTCTTCCATTCATACCTTTTCCAAGTTTTACAAGGTTGATGTTAGGGCCTTAGCTGACGCTGTTTTTGGCCGCAAGGTGCTTCAGGCGGTAGTATCTTGAACTGCCTGCTGTTGCTCACTGGGGATCCCACCCTTCTTCATGGACACTGCTGTTGGATGACCCAAATGTGAAGAATTGAAATGAAGCAAGCCGTGCTGTACACCAGGAAAAATACAATTTTGTGATTACTCACCTGTAGAATTGTTTTTATGGTGTACAGCACGTCTTGCTTCATCCCACCCTTGTTATCGTTATCCTCTTTTGCCTTGTTATGGTGATTTTCTTGAGAGAGTTATTTTTTAGTGGGGCTGTGTTTTTTTTTGTTACCATGGCCTTGCCTCCCGGCTTCCTGCATTACTGCTTTTCAAACACTGGGAGTCTCTGGGTAATCCCAGCCATTTTTATGGGCCGGGAGGAGCCACAAGTCTTTCTGCAGTCAACTGCGCCACCTTGTGGCGGATTACCCAAATGTGAAGAATTGAAATGAAGCAAGCCGTGCTGTACACCTTAAAAACAATTCTACAGGTGAGTAACCACAGAATTGTATTATTGTCCACATCAGCGGAAGTACTGCGCTCCGGCATGGAGCGCAGATGACCGCTTCTTGTTGGGCCGGAGTGCGTCAGCCCAAACGCCGACAGCGGGCGCGGGAACGGCGGGGTGGTGAGTACAAAAGAAGGGACGGGAGAGTGTTTTGTTGACATCGCATTGAGAAAGAGACTGGACTAGTCTCGAAATGCGTAGGCTCGGGGAGGGTGCCATCGTGGACAGGAATAGGTGGGGTCCTTGGATATGTAAGATTGTTGATTCTGTTGTATGGACTGTGATTCTTAGCACTTTATTCTCTAATTTTTGTGATTTTTGCAGGTTAAACTGTTAATAGATGCACTTTATTGGCACTAGCACTTTATATATATAAAATACATTTTTTATTTAGCACGTATTTTAGGAATTTATGGACTTGAGCGGTAGCACCCCCCTCAGGTAGATAGCGTTTATGGCATATTGTATGTATTTTAAATTATTTTAATTTTGTCTGTATGTCTATTTACTACAATAAAATGTAATTGATCCAATCTTAATCATGGTTTGAGTGCAATAGTTAGACTTTGGTGGTCCATTAAAGGGGGATAACAGGGGCACCCCTCAATTTGTGTATAAAAATAAGATTAAACATAAAATGTCTCTTTCTCGCCCAGATACTGCAGATCCGCCTCCAGCGTCGGCTCGCACGGCTTCGGCTACCTCGCTCCCTCGTCTGCCGCCTCCTCCAGAGCCCATTATAGCTACTGCAACCATCCCGCCTCGGTCTTTCTCAGGTGCCAGAATGAAAACGCCAAACTTCTCCCCTTCCCGCCGGCCTCTCGGGGGCTCCTCTCGCCCGCTTCCTTCTCCAGGTGAGTGAGAGGGGAGTTTTGAGTCGGCAATAGAAACACTCGGGAGACCGCTTAGGTTTGGCTACGGTTACACTGCAGGCGTTTCTATAGGGTAAAAGTTCGGCTACGGTTACACTGAAGGCGTTTCTATAGGGTAAAAGTTCGGCTACGGTTACACTGCAGGCGTTTCTATAGGGTAAAAGTTCGGCTACGGTTACACTGCAGGCATTTCTGTAGGGTAAAAATTCGGCTACGGTTACACTGCAGGTGTTTCTATAGAGTAAAAGTTCGGCTATGGTTACACTGCAGGCGTTTCTATAGTGTAAAAGTTTGGCTACGGTTACACTGCAGGCGTTTCTATAGTGTAAAAGTTCGGCTACGGTTACACTGCAGGCATTTCTATAGGGTAAAAGTTCAGCTACAGATACACTGCAGGCGTTTCTATAGGGTAAAAGTTTGGCTACGGGTTACACTGCAGGCGTTTCTATAGGGTAAAAGTTTGGCTACGGTTACACTGCAGGCGTTTCTGTAGGGTAAAAGTTTGGCTACGGTTACACTGCAGGCGTTTCTATAGGGTAAAATTTCGGCTACGGTTACACTGCAGGCGTTTCTATAGGGTCATTGCAGTAGCAGATCCAAAGCAGTGTGAAATAGTTTAGTTACGGCTCTGAAGTTGTAATGTTTCGTTAAGACAAGCGTGTGCTTCGAACTGTGGGAAAAAAAATGTTACCATTACTGTTAGAATGCACGGCCCCTTTTAGGCTCTTATTCAGGGTGAGGGTCTGGATTAATGCGGGCAATCTGTATGTACAGGGTGGGGGAAACATACAAGATAGGCTGTTATTCAAGGTGAAGGTCCGGATTAATGTGGGCAATCTATATGTACAGGGGGAAACATACAAGATAGGCTCATATTCAGGGTGAAGGTCCGCTTTAAGTTAGTAGTAAAGACAAGAGTGTGCTTTTTTACTACTGCAAAATAAGGTTTTACCATTACTATCAGATTGCAAGGCCCCTTTAATCTTAAAGAGGAACATCGGACCAAAAATAAAAAGCGGCTGCTTCAGGGCCCCTGATCCTCACCCCACCGTCTGCTTATCCGTCTGTTAATGACAAGCACGGCCTTAGCCATGCTCATCAATGTCCCACGGCAAACTCGCAGCTCAGCGTAGTCTCGCTGGATTTCAGGCACGAGATTGGGGGTCGCGTGCAGTGCCTGATGGGATACAAGATGGCGCTGACTGCCGGAAGGTCATCTGGAATCCGAGGGACCTAGAAGTTGGCTCCAATGGTGAGGTTAGTAAAAAAAAAATGCCCTAAGGTAAAACTGGGGGGCAGCAGATCGGTGAGGCTTAGGGGAGGATTTAACCTTCCCCCTTCGGAAGCCCTAGAGTCTAAAAGACTGCTGGGCCGCCCCAGTTTCTGTTCTTGGGGCTTTTTGAATTAGGATTTTCACTTTTCGGGGGTGGTGTTCCTCCCAGATGCCCCGCCGTGTGTATGCTCCTAAGACATGTCACTCCCATGACGCAGACTCGGGCGAGCGTGATTGGCTGAGCGGCCCATTCAACCAATCGGTGTGCTCACTTTCACTTGCCTGCCTTGGGCTCCACTGTCTGCTAAGCCACCTATATTTAATACCTTAACTACTTTGTAAACGATAGTGAAGGATGCACACCACACAAAATATTTGAATTGCAGATTAAAGTGTATTAAAATATCATACACTAAGGAAATTGATAAATTACTTGCCTTTAACTTAAAAATGGGCGATATTTGGCTCAATAGACTCAACCTCCTAGTGCCGCCCTCCACTCTCAGGTTGGTTAATACTGATAGTGTCACGCTCTGGGTACTACAATGATCCGGTTAATTAACTCCAGCCCTCCAGGTAAGCCCTCAACCCCCAATCTCCGCAGCCAGCTTCACCTGTAGGAGCCCCCGCTTGCCGGGACGCAGAACACGCCTGCCCGGGATCGGTTGCCCCCAGGACTTCAATGGCTCAAAGGTTGTAGGCTTACTATACGGAGGTCTGGAGAACCCGTGGCTGGAAGCGGTATTGAGTAGCCCAATAGCTGAGCGTTTAACGGAAGTCCAGAAACAGGCTAGGAGGTCAGCAACGAGGAATCCGAGATGGCAGCAGTACAAAGGAGTGGGCAAATCGTGGTCTAGGTACGGAGCAGAGGTGGGCAACGGGAGTTCAGATCAAGGATGGTCAAAAACAGGCGGTGGTCGGCAACGGGAGTTCAGATCTAGGATGGTCAAAAACAGGCGGTGGTCGGCAACGGGAGTTCAGATCTAGGATGGTCAAAAACAGGCGGTGGTCGGCAACGGGAGTTCAGATCAAGGATGGTCAAAAAACAGGCGGTGGTCGGCAACGGGAGTTCAGATCAAGGATGGTCAAAAAACAGGCGGTGGTCGGCAACGGGAGTTCAGATCAAGGATGGTCAAAAAACAGGCGGTGGTCGGCAACGGCAGTTCAGATCTAGGATGGTCAAAAACAGGCAGTGGTCGGCAACGGGAGTTCAGATCAATCTAGGTTCAAGGCGCTATAACAGGCACTGGGTGAATGGCGGGGAAAGACTTTATAGGGACAGGACATGATTGGACAAAGGAGACAGGGACATGATTGGTGCAAGATAAAACTTAATATGGATTGGATGAAACGGAGGGGACGTAAAGGCAGCATCTCTCTGCCGGGGCTCATTGGCCCAAAATACAACACTAGGGCTCATTGGCCCACTAAGAGAGGAGAGGGAGAGTCCCTCCCTAAGCTGAGCCCGCAGGCTCTTTAACTTCTCCTCCGGCGGGCGCGCAGAGAGTAGCGCCGCCGGAGGGCATAAGAGACACGTGCTCGCGCGCGAGCACGTCTACAGGAGCCGGAGCTGAGAGCGGGGGGCGTGGCCAAGCTGCGCGACGCCGCCCGAGCCGCTGCTCGGGAGAGACTCGAGCCGGAAGCTGCGCGGCCAGCTGCCCGGGGACAGCGCGGGAGCGAGGACGCGGTGAGTGAGTTCCTGACAGATAGTATCAGCGGTTGCAAAAAAAAAAGTAATTCTCCAGAATTGGATTGGTGCCAAACCCCCCTCCTTCCGACACTTCATGGAAAAGTTACAACAGGTTTTTAAATTTGATTAGACAGATGCAACATTGGACAAGGAAAAAGACGCCCAATTTTTTCAAAACGTGGGAAAGCTTTATTGACAACTTGCATATAGAAGTCAAGCAAAAATGATATCAAACATTTAGAGACACCACATGGTATCTGACAAGAACGATGGTAGGAGATAACCCGGTGGATCTTACTGGGAGAAACGTCGCTGGGCCGTCGCAGCCCTCACCCTGACAGTGAATCCATGCGATAGACAAGAATGCATGCAACAATTACATGGGTAACTTATGATGATAAATGCTAATTCACTGTTTGATACAGAAAAGGAAAACGTAGCCATGGTTTCATATGACATCGTAAAAGCTTTATATTCTAAGTATGTCACACACCCCGCTTCAAGAATCCATAACATGTGGGTAGTATCGACCTGAAGAGGGCGTTCCTGCAGAGATGATAGCCCCTCCCTGATCCATAAATACCTGGGACCTCCCACTCATCACCCAGTTTTCCATCTCTGCAGACGGCGAGCAAGTCAGAAGATGATGGCTCCTCCTTGCACAGGGGGATTTCAGGTAGCCGGGGTAACTCCCGGCCTCTTTTTTGATTATTTCCGCTCGGACCCCTGTTTGTCCCTGAATTTACCTCATATTACATGCCTCCACAGTCTTGGCTGCTGGCCCGAGCGAGGGTACATTGGCACCTCTGGTGCTGAGGAGCAGAGCTCCACCGTGAGACCCTAAAAGAGAGGGTAGGCGGTCATACCGGGTAGGTGATCCCGGTTTGGGATGCCCCGTCCCTTGACTTTTCCCCTGGGGGGGGGCCCTTCCCTTTTACCAACTATGGGGGCTGGGGGTTCCTCTCATAGGGGTTAGCTTTATTCACTATCTCTTTGTTGATGTGGCGTATCTGGGAGTAATTCCTCAATGAATTTATTTCTGTGTGTTACTTTGTTGCGGCACCGCGGCTGTCATTGCAGCCTGGCGCCGGGGTCTTTCAGTCTTTGTGAGGAGGTATTTTACCTCACGCACTTTGGGGGGGCGGGGCTGGCACTCGGCGCTCTGCCGCGGCCAGCCCCCGTTCTTTCTTTCATTCCTCCCGCAGTGAGCGGGGCGGGTGCTCCGCTAGTAACAGCGGACGCACCCGTTGTCACGGCAGCCGGCGCAGCGGTTGTCGGCGGCGCCGGTCTCTGGGGCAGGTGTGTGAGGGAACTTCTTCCCTCACGCTTCATTCAGAGGGGGGGCGGAGCCGGGCTTTCGGCGCGTCGCCGCGGCTCCGCCCTCCTCTGTACTGGCGGAGCTGAGCTCCCTGTTGCTATGTCACTAAGGGGGCACAGCTCAGTTTTGCGCGGGCTGCGCCGACCACGCCCCTGGCACGGCCGTTTTTTCTTCCCTCACCTCAGCAAGGTCGCCATTGTTCTGAGGCGGATCGTTCATTGCAGCGTCTGTGAGTGGCCCTGTGGGCATCATTTATTTCTTCTTTTCATTTTCTGTTAAGTCTTATTGTAGGGACTCATTGGTCTCTCTCTGTTTTTTAGGTGGAGGTTATTCAGGAGGATCTTCTGTAGTATTGGAAGGTCTCTCCTGATCCTGGGTCCCTGGGTCCATTTTAGCATCACAAATCCTCCCACTCGGGACATTAAAGGGGCATCCCGGGTTGTCTAACTGGCGTAATTCCCTGGGTCATAGCGACCACTCAAAATTCACCTTATGGAGGCATCCACGGATACTGGGACTGGGACCCCTTCGGGGCATCCCAAAAAGTGTATGTTGTGTGGGGTTTCCATTACTGGGGATGATGTGTTACTGTGTATACCATGTGCACAGCAAACTATTACGCGGCAGTCCGAACCCCAAGCGTCGGGGTCAGCACAGCCGGCCACCTCAACTCCCCCTCCCGCCTTGACTCGTGCCCCGTGTGACGTGGTCATGGGCAGGGATCTGCAATCTGAGATGTGTGCCAGATTGGCTAGCCTTGAGAAAATGCTCTCTAGCTCGGTCGCCCGTAAGGCTCCGTCTAAGAGAAAGCATTTGTCGCCGGCTCCGCCGGTGGATGATCTTGATGACAGAGATAATCTGGATTGGTCGGATTATCCCCAGCTAGAGGAAGGGGAGGTTGATGAGGGTTCAGAATTTTCGGATGATGAGCAGTCTGCTGGCGCTGATGCTGAGCTTTCTGACTTAGGGAGATCCTTGGACTCTCCTCACGCTCTGTCTCTCATGCTGGAAGTTCTGAATATTTCCCCTCCCGAGGAGGCGTTACAGCAGAAGGGTGAATTGTTTGAGGAATCCAGGCCGCGCCTGGAGTTTCCTACGCAACGGCATTTTGATAGAATCATTGACAAGGAATGGGATAGGCCGGCTCGGCTCCCTGGCATCCCTCAGGGGTGGGATAGGAAATATCCTTTTCCTTCTGAGGCGGTCAAGCGCTGGGCATCTCCCCCCGAGGTGGATGCACCGGTTTTGGGGTTGTCTAACTCCTCGGTTTTAAACAGACCTGATTGTTCCACTCTCAAAGATGGAGAGGATAAACGTATTGATCAGATGGCTTCTCATGGCTTTACTAGCATTGGGTCGGCCATCCGGCCTGTGTGCGCTTCGGAGCTAATGGTGTTGGCTACCAGGTCTGTGGTCAGGGACCTGTTGACTTCTTCCGGGCTTCGTCCTGGTAGTAACGAGTTCCTTAGCCTTAAACGGTGTGAGTTGTTTCTATCCTTTGTGTTGACTGCCTTGGATGACACTTTGATGATGTGTGGTAGGACGTCGGCTCTGCTTGTGGCTATTCGGCGGTCGGTGTGGCTGCGCCAGTGGGCGGCCGATTTTATGTCCAAAAAATCACTGACGGCTTTACCCTTTGTTGGTCTACGGCTCTTTGGAGAGACATTGGACTCTGTCACCAAGGGTGGTAGGTTACCTCAACGTAAGAAACAACGCCGCTCCTTTCGGGGGGCGCCTGCCTTTACCCCCTCCTTTCGGGGGGCCAGATCGGGCAGGGGTTCTGCATTTCCCTCTTCCAGAGGAGATTCCGGAAACGGGCAGAGGACGTGCCCGTTCTGGATACAGTTGGGGCTCTAAGCCCAAACCGGCTGCTAAGCCGGCTCAGCAATGAGGGGGCGCCCTCACCCATGTGGGTGGGGGGACGGCTGCAGCACTTCTCTCAGATCTGGGATCAAGAGGTCTCGGACAGATGGATCCGGGAAGTGGTGTCTTCCGGCTACAAGCTGGAGTTCGAGCTCCGCCCCCCTTCCAGATTTGTCAGGTCTCGGATGCCGTCGGAGCCTCTGGCGGCGCAGGAGCTCCTGGTGGCTGTGGAGAATCTTCTGGACATGGCTGTCATTTGCCCAGTGCCCCCTTCAGATCGGGGCAGGGGCTTTTATTCCAATTTGTTCACGGTACCCAAGAAGGACGGGTTGGTCCGACCCATCTTGGATCTGAAGTTTCTCAACAGGTTCATCAGGCCGCGGAAGTTCCGCATGGAAACGCTGCGTTCGGCCATTCACTCTCTTCGTCAGGGAGACTTTCTGACGTCCATAGACATCAAGGATGCGTATCTACACGTTCCGGTTTTTCCAGCACACCAGAGGTTTCTCAGGTTCGTGGTGGAGGATCGGCACTTTCAGTTTGTGGCTCTTCCTTTCGGTCTCACCTCAGCTCCTCGGGTGTTCACCAAGGTGCTAGCGGGGGTGATGGCTCTGCTCAGAGTTCAGGGTATCCGCATTGTGCCCTATTTGGACGATCTACTAATCATGGCCTCTTCTTTCAACCAAGCGGAGTTGGACACCAGAGCGGTGGTGTCCACTCTGGAGAGGTTCGGTTGGGTGATCAACCACCCCAAGTCTTCTCTTTCTCCGTCCAGAATTCTGACCTTTCTGGGAATGTCTCTGGACACCTCACTGGCCAGGGTGTTTCTGCCCCAGGCCAAAATTCTTTTGATTCAGGAGTTAGTTCGGCTTCTCTTGTCAGCCCCTCGTCCGACCATCCGGCTAGGGATGAGGCTGGTGGGGCTAATGGTGGCCTCATTCGAGGCAGTTCCCTTTGCGCAGTTTCATACGAGGACGCTTCAGCTTCATCTGTTGGCGGTTTGGGACAAGTCTCCACTATCGTTGGATCAGTCCTTCCGGATGTCTCCCCGTGTTCGTCGATCCCTGCAATGGTGGCTGGGGTCTGTCAATCTGTTGAAGGGCAGATCCTTTCTGGCGCCGTGTTGGGAAATGGTCACCACGGATGCCAGTCTGTCAGGTTGGGGGGGTGTTTGGAAGGACCTCCAGTTTCAGGGTCTGTGGAGTCCGCAGGAGGCTCACGAGCCCATCAATATTCTGGAGTTGAGAGCCATCAGGTTGGTTCTGTTTCGCTTGACTCTTCAGTTGAGAGGCCTGCCAGTTCAGGTCCGGTCGGACAACAGGACGGCGGTTGCTTATATCAATCACCAGGGAGGGACTCGCAGCAGGAGTGCCCTCAGGGAAGTGTCTTTGATTCTGGACTGGGCGGAGACCCACGTCCCGTGTATCTCAGCGGTCTACATTCCGGGGGTGGAGAACACGGAGGCGGACTTGCTGAGCAGGGCCTCCTCACGTCAGGGGGAGTGGTCTCTCAGTCCCAAGGTGTTTCGTTCGATATGTCTCAGGTGGGGGGTCCCAGCGGTGGACCTCTTTGCGTCTCGTCACAATCACAAGCTTCCAGTCTTTGTGTCTCTCTCGCAGGATCCTCTGGCTCTGGCAGTGGATGCCATGTCTCTGAACTGGAGGGATCTGGGGTTCCTTTATCTGTTCCCTCCTTTCCCAATGATAGCCAGGGTGGTGCGCAAACTGGCCTTGGAAGGCGCGTCGGCGGTTCTGGTGGCCCCACGGTGGCCAAGGCGCGTTTGGTTCGCAGATCTGGTAAGGCTGGCAGAAGATCAGTTCGTCCTGCCCCTGCAGCCGGACCTGCTCACCCAGGGTCGGCTTCGCTATCCCAATTTACCATCGCTGGCTTTGACGGCGTGGCTGCTGAAGCCGCCATCTTGAAGGAAGAAGGTCTTTCTGACGCTGTGATTCAGACTCTTATCTGTGCCAGGAAGCGATCTTCCTCTTCTATTTACTACAGGACTTGGAGGGCCTATATTGATTGGTGTGAAAGTAGGTCTTTCTCTTGTAGAGAGTTCTCCATTCCTAGAATTCTAGAGTTTCTTCAACATGGTTTAGATCTGGGGCTCCAGCTTAGTACATTGAAGGGGCAGGTTTCTGCCCTGGCGGTGTTCTTCCAAAGGTCCTTTGCACTTCATCCCTTAGTCAAGACCTTTTTCCAAGGGGTCACGCATGTACGGCCTCCTAGGAAGCCTTTTGTTCCAGTTTGGGATTTGAACCTGGTTCTTTCTGCTCTCCAGGGCCCTCCGTTTGAGCCCTTGAATGAGGTTGCTTTGTCTTCTCTTACGCAAAAGGTGGCCTTTTTGGTGGCTATCACTTCGGTTAGGCGTGTTTCTGAGCTGGCAGCTTTATCCATTAAAGCTCCATACTTTGAGAGGCATCAGGATAAGGTTGTCTTTCGTTTCAAGCCGGATTTTCTTCCTAAGGTGGTTTCGGCTTTTCATCTGAATCAGGACATTGTTTTGCCTTCTCTATGCCCAAATCCTAGCAACGACAAGGAAAGGGCGTTGCATTCTTTGGATGTAGTTCGTGTTGTGGAATGTTATCTGGAGGTTACGTCTTCCTTTCGTAAGACTGATGCTTTTTTTTGGTGCCCTGTGGGCCTAGGAAAGGTTTGGCTCCTGCCAAATCTTCCATTAGTAAATGGATTCGTCAGGCCATCATTGGGGCCTATTCTGCCAAGGGGAGGAGTCCCCCTTTTCGTGTTACGGCTCATTCTACTCGTGCAGTTGGTGCGTCCTGGGCTTTTCAGCACCAGGCTTCGGTTGAGCAAGTTTGTAAGGCCGCTACCTGGTCTTCTGTTTACACTTTTTCCAAGTTTTACAAGGTTGATGTTCGGGCATCAGCGGATGCTGTTTTTGGCCGCAAAGTTTTGCAAGCTGTAGTGGTTTAGAGTTGTGCATTGTTGCCTAGTTTTGGATCCCCGCCCTTGTTATGGACACTGCTATTGGATGTCCCACATGTTATGGATTCTTGAAGCGGGGTGTGTGACATACTTAGAATAATACCATTTTGTGAATACTCACCTTGTAAAATGGGTATTATAAGTATGTCACACACCCCGCTTCACCCGCCCTTTCTGTATTCAGGATCCTCTTTATTGTGAACTTTGCGTGGTTGTGGTTTATATTTGCCTCTTCCTGGTCCCTTACCTTACTGCTTCTATATACTGGGTGATGAGTGGGAGGTCCCAGGTATTTATGGATCAGGGAGGGGCTTTCTTTTTGCTATCATCTCTGCAGGAACGCCCTCTTCAGGTCGATACTACCCACATGTTATGGATTCTTGAAGCGGGGTGTGTGACATACTTATAATACCCATTTTACAAGGTGAGTATTCACAAAATGGTATTATTCTAAGTATGTCACACACCCCACTTTAATCATTAATTATTACACTTGGGTAACTCCACCAGCAGGTGGCGACGTGCAGAGAAGTCATGAAAAACAAGCCCCTCCTGGTCTATACATTCCTGGTACCTCTCACTCATTCCCCAGTTTTTCTTCTCTGCAAGATGGCGACAAGACAGAAGAAAGAAGTCTCCTGCTTGCAGGTAGCCGGGGTATCACCCCGGCCCCCCCCCCCCAGGTCTATTTCTGCCCGGCTCTTTTTGTGTTTATCCCCTTGTTTAATGGCAGCCTCCCAGCTTAGGCTGTAGGCCGGGCAAGGGTAGATGGCACTTATGGTGCCTAGGAGATTAGCTCCTCCGCTCGACCCTATATTATGGGGCATAGCGGTGTTCCAGTTGGTGATCCGGATGTGGGATGCCCCAGCCCTTATATCCCCAGTAGCTTTGTCTTTTACTTTACTTCATGTTTGTGTGCTTGTGTGGGCAGGGACGAGTGGTCTGTGGCTGGCTGTCTGTCTCTGCGAGTGATTCATGCTTGGGGGGGCTCCCTGAGCCCCTGTGTTTGTGACTTGGTCGATTTGGACGGGCGCCATGTCGGGCGCCCGTCGTTTGACTGGGATGCGGGTCTGCAGCTTAGTACAGCCAGTCGGCTGGGCCGGGTGGCGCGCTGCGCCGTCGGCTCGTAGGCTGTCGATCGCGCTGGGTGCTTTACTGCGGCCGGGACCGGGCAGCATGCGCGCCGCCGGTCCGCCCGACGGCCTCTGCGGGCGCCATTCTTTGTGGCGCCCGCGGCTGGCTGGGACTCAGTGGTGGGCAGGGCTGCGTCTCGCGCGGCCCGCGCCGTGTCTGGCGGGAGGCGGAGGGGCGGGGCCACAGCGGTTCCCGCGTTTCTGCTGGGCCCGCCCCGCGTCCTCTCCGTCTCCCCCTGGCTGGCCGCCATTGCTGTACCTCCCGGAACTGCGGGATCCAGGTAGGCTCTTCTCGTTTTTAGGCCCTACGGCCGCTATTATAAGGAGGGTGGGGCGGTTAAGCCGGTCTGGGACTCCGGCTATTATATGCTTCAGGGGCCAGGCTCCTGCGGCGGACCTCTGCGCTCTCCTCCACACCCCCCCCTCTCGCTGGGGGTGGTGGCGGGGTTTTTCAGCCAGGCTGTGGGCATGTTGGCTGACTTGTTGTCCATTCTGCATATAGATTTCGTTGGATTGCCTTAAAGCTATGTTTATTTGATTGTTATATGTATCAGGCCCTGTCCCCCTTTTTCTGTTGTCTGGGCCGCCCCTGGCATCTCAGTGTTTTTACTATTGTGTGTTTGCCAGTGTTCTTGTTGTGCTTGAATATGACTGTTGTTTCTTTTCCTTGTTTTTCAGATCCCGGGATTCCTTCCTGCAGGACTCTCCCGGTCTTATATACCTGGCTAGTTGGGGGGTGGTCTTATAGTCATTCCTAGGTTGATTGCTAAATTCCCCTGGCCAGGACTGGATATATATATATTTTTATATCTATATAGATTCACATATCTATTTTTGCTGAATTACTAGAGGGGCATCCCGGGTCGCTTACTGCGTAAATCCCTGGGTTCTGCGAATACCATAAATTTCACCATATGGAGGCTGCCAAAGATACCGGAAACGGTCCTTCGGGACAATCCAGGCTGTGTGGGGGATGTGGGACTCCGCTACCGGGAGATGTCATTATTTGTATTCCATGTGCACAGCGGAACATTGAGCGCCAGTCCGGCACCCCGGTGCCTGGTACTTCATCGGCCGCGCCATCTCCCTCCCCTCCCTACCTGTTCTGGACCCCGTGTGACGTCATGGGTGGGGATTCGCAATCTGAGGTGTGCGCCCGTCTGGCCAGCCTCGAGAAAATGTTTTCCACCTTGGCCGCTCAGAAGGTTACGGCTAAGCGAAAACATCTGTCTCCGCCTCCGCCGGACTCCGATGGGGAGGTCGTTGAGGATCTGGATTGGCCAGATCGTCCCCTTGAAGAGGGTGAGCTCGTTGAGGAATTAGAGGATCTGGAGGGCCAGCAGTTGCTGGGCGCTGAGGGGGACCAGGCTGAATGTCCCGTTCCTGATACACATTCTATTTTGACCCAAATGTTTGAGATTTTGGATTTGGATCCTCCTGAAGTTGCTCCTCGGCCTAAGGGTCAGCTTTTTGGGGTGTCCAAGCAGCACTTGGAGTTTCCCAGTCAACAGCATTTCGAGGACGTTGTCTTTAAGCAATGGGAGCAACCTACGCGTCTCGTAGGGGTACCGCCCAGCTGGGATAGAAAATATCCTTTTCCATCGGATTTGATTAAGCGTTGGGCTGTCCCTCCCGAAGTGGATGCTCCGGTCTTGGGACTGTCTAATACGGCGGTTGTACATTCTCCTGACACGACTTCTCTCAAGGACGGCGAGGATCGCCGGATTGATCAGCTGGCCCGCCATGGTTTTGTCTGTGCGGGTTCAGTATTGAGGCCTGTTTGTGCTTCGGCACTTTTGACGTTGGCAGTTAGGTCTATTGTCAGGGACTTATGTGTGGATCTTGAGCCTACTGGTGATGAGTTTCTTGCTCTTAAGCGTTGTGATTCCTTCTTGTCGTCTATTCTGGCCGCTCAGGATGATGCCATGTTGATGTGTGGCAGGGCTACTGCTCTGTTGGTGGCTATTTGCCGCTCTGTGTGGTTGAGGCAGTGGACGGCTGATTTTAATTCTAAAAGATCTCTCACGGCCCTTCCCTTTCTGGGTTTGAGGCTTTTCGGTGAAAAGCTGGATTCTGTTGCCAAGGGAGGTAAGTTACCTCAGCGCAAGAAATTTCGCCGTTCCTTTCGGGGGCGGCCCCCTTCAATCCGTCCTTTCGGGGAGCCAGAGCCGGCAGGGGTGCGGGCTTCTCGGCTTCCAGGGGCGTCAGTTAGAATAGGGGTAGAGGCCGTGGACGTCCTGTTCACGCCTGGGGCGCCAAGCCCGCTCAGCAATGAGGGGGCGCCCTCACCCGTACGGGTGGGGGGACGGTTGCGACTCTTCTCCCGGGTATGGGACCAGGAGGTCTCGGACAGGTGGATCCGGGAGGTGGTGTCGGCCGGTTACAAGCTGGAGTTCGAGTCCCGCCCTCCGCCAAGGTTTTTCAGGTCTCGGGTACCTTCAGATCCTTCGGCCGCGCAGGGGCTCCTGGCGGCGGTAAGGAATCTTCTGGAATTGGCAGTCATCTGCCCGGTCCCGCCGTTGGAGGTGGGGCGCGGGTATTATTCCAATCTCTTCACTGTACCCAAAAAGGACGGGTCGTTCCGTCCTATTCTGGATTTGAAGTTTCTCAACCGGTTTGTGCGTCCCCGGAAGTTTCGCATGGAAACCCTGCGGTCAGCGATCGGTTCGCTCAGGCAGGGGGACTTTATGACGTCCATAGACATCAAGGATGCATACCTTCACATTCCAATTTTTCCGGCTCATCAGCGGTTTCTTCGCTTTGTGGTGGAGGATCCGCATTTTCAATTTGTAGCTCTTCCTTTCGGCCTCACCTCGGCTCCGAGAGTGTTCACCAAGGTGTTGGCAGGAGTGATGGCCCTGCTCAGGGCTCAAGGGATTCGCATTGTGCCTTACCTGGACGATCTTCTCATCATGGCGTCTTCCTTCAGTCAAGCGGAAGCGGACACCGGCGTTGTGGTGTCTATGCTGGAGAGGTTCGGCTGGGTGATCAACTACCCCAAGTCTTCTCTGGTTCCGACCAGGGTGGTGACTTTTCTGGGGATGTCTCTGGACTCTTGCCAGCACAGAGTTTTTCTCCCTCAGGCCAAGGTTCTGTTGATTCAGGAGTTGGCTCAGCTTCTTCTTTCCAATCCTCGCCCGTCGATCCGGCTGGGGATGAGACTGGTGGGGTTGATGGTAGCCTCTTTCGAGGCAGTTCCTTTCGCGCAGTTTCACACGAGAACGCTTCAGCTTCATCTTTTGGCGTCTTGGGACCGGCGACCGCGGTCGTTGGATTGGTCCTTCCGGATGTCCCCTTGAGTTCGGCGGTCTCTTCTGTGGTGGATGGTCTCGGACAATCTTCTGAAGGGCAGGTCATTTTTGACACCGCTTTGGGAAACTGTCACCACGGACGCCAGTTTGTCAGGATGGGGAGGTTTCTGGAAGGATCTTCGGTTCCGGGGGCGGTGGGGCCCTCAGGAAGCCCACTTGCCCATCAATGTTCTGGAGTTGAGAGCCATCAGGTTGGTTCTGTCTCACTTGACGCAGCATCTACAGGGCCTGCCGGTGCAGGTTCGGTCGGACAATCGGACGGCGGTTGCTTACATCAATCACCAAGGAGGGACTCGCAGTCTGGGTGCCCACAGAGAGGTGTCTCTGATTCTAGTTTGGGCGGAGACTCATGTTCCTTGCATCTCGGCAGTGTACATTCCAGGAGTGGAGAACACGGGGGCGGACTTCCTGAGCAGGTGCTCGTCCCCAGGTGTTTCGGTCGCTTTGTCTCCGGTGGGGGACGCCGGAGGTGGATCTGTTTGCCTCTCGTCATAATCACAAGCTTCCGACATTCGTGTCGCTGTCTCAGGATCCTCTGGCTCTGGCGGCGGATGCCATGGCTCTGAGCTGGAGGGACCTGGGGTTTCTTTATCTGTTTCCTCCGATCCCCATGCTAGGCAGGGTTCTGCGAAAGCTGGTTCTGGAAGGAGTTCCCGCCATTCTCGTGGCCCCAAGGTGGCCAAGGCGGGTGTGGTTCGCAGACATTGTTCGTCTGGCGGTGGATCAGTTCGAGCTGCCTCTTCGGCCGGATCTTCTCACTCAGGGTCTACTGTGTTACCCCAGTTTACCAACGTTGGCTTTGATGGCTTGGCTGCTGAAACCTCCATCTTGAAGGAGGAAGGCCTTTCGGATTCGGTCATTCGGACTCTTATCAGTGCCCGGAAGAGATCTTCTTCTTCCATCTATTATAGGGCTTGGAGATCTTATATTGATTGGTGTGAGGCGAGATCTTTGCCCTGCCGGGTCTTTTCTATCTCTAGGATTTTGGAATTTCTTCAATCTGGGCTGGACTCTGGTCTGCAGCTTAGTACCTTGAAGGGGCAGGTTTCGCCCTTGTCTATTTTTTTTTTCAGAGGTCTTTTGCTCTTCATTCTTTGGTCAAGACTTTTTTCCAGGGGGTTTCGCATCTGTGGCCTCCTAGGAAGCCTTTGCTCCCTGTTTGGGATTTGAGTTTGGTCCTCTCTGCTCTTCAGGCTCCTCCTTTTGAGCCTTTGCAGGATATTGCTCTATCCATGTTGACTCAGAAGGTTGTCTTTTTGGTGGCCATCACTTCGGTTCGGCGTGTTTCGGAGTTGGCAGCCTTGTCTATTCAGGCTCCTTATTTTGAGAAACATCAGGACAAAGTGGTTTTTCGTTTCAAGCCAGACTTTCTCCCTAAAGTGGTTTCTGCTTTTCATCTGAATCAGGACATTGTTCTTCCCTCCTTGTGCCCTAGACCTGGGAATGACAAGGAGAGGGCGTTGCATTGTTTGGATGTGGTACGTTGTGTCAGGTACTACTGGCGTATTACGTCTTCTTTTCGTAAGACTGATGCCTTTTTTGTGGTGCCCTGTGGGGCTAGGAAGGGTTTGGCTCCGGCTAAGTCTTCCATTAGTAAATGGATTCGTCAGGCGATTGTTGGGGCCTACTCTGCCAAGGGGAAGGATCCCCCTTTTCGGGTCACTGCTCATTCTACTCGTGCGGTTGATGCGTCCTGGGCTTTTCAGCACCAAGCTTCTGTTGAACAAGTTTGTAAGGCTGCTACTTGGTCTTCGGTTCACACTTTTTCCAAGTTTTATAAGGTTGATGTGCGGGCTTCAGCGGATGCTGTTTTTGGCCGCAAGGTTCTGCAGGCTGCAGTGGTTTGAGTTTGTTCTGCATTATTGCCTGGTCGGATACCCGCCCTTTTTGGACACTGCTGTTGGATGTCCCAAGTGTAATAATTGATTGAAGTGGGGTGTGTGACATACTTAGAATAATACCATTTTGTGAATACTCACCTGTAAAATGGGTATTATAAGTATGTCACACACCCCACTTCACCCGCCCTTTTGGTATCCCGGATTCTTTATAGGGTGAAGTTTTCGTTTACAGTTTGAGGGTTTTTTCCTGGTACCTTGTCTTTACTGCTGTTTGAATACTGGGGAATGAGTGAGAGGTACCAGGAATGTATAGACCAGGAGGGGCTTGTTTTTCATGACTTCTCTGCACGCCGCCACCTGCTGGTGGAGTTACCCAAGTGTAATAATTAATGATTGAAGTGGGGTGTGTGACATACTTATAATACCCATTTTACAGGTGAGTATTCACAAAATGGTATTTTTTCTGTGACATACCAAAATAACTATGTAACAATTTTGTATTATGTACATTGTAGCGAGAAATTAGCAACTTGTCAAGGAACATATATTTAAAGTTCAAAAGAACAATTGGCCAGGCAGATTAGTCTAACAGGTTGCATCTATGTACATAAACCAGCACAGAAACAGTCAAAAAGCAAGATCTAGTGCAAGGCACAGCATGAGCATAATGATAAAGCAGAGAGTATACCCAGTAATAAGCACAGCAGCGATCGCTAAGTACAGCCAACGTTTCAGGGCTTACAGCCCCTTTCTCAAGGCAGCGATATTGCAGCATAATGTTTAGTTGCCCTCAACCTTGTCTCCCTCTGGCCGGCCAGTGTGACGCGCCGGAAACGCGCTGGATTATCAGACTCTGGAAGATACATACACACGTCATGTTTTTATTCAGGATATAAGACCTTTCATTTGATATCAAACTCTCTCATTAATATAGTCATAACTGAAATATTTCAAGAGTTATACCGCTCTTCCACAAATAATATTTAATATCCGTATTTAATGTGTATTTGAGTGTCTGAGTTGGGGGCCAACCTAATTAGAAATACAAAGATTCCTTTTCAAGGGGAAATGAGCTGCAGCCCAGAAAACACCCCCACTATTGAGGTAGCGACCAGCTAGTTGTCAATATAGTCTATTGTATTCATGGGACATAGACGGATGGCAGAAACTCAGTCACATACTATTTGAGTGTTAATCTGGGGGACATCTGTAATCTTAAGTAGAACTCGCCAGCAGTAATAGAAGTTTGTGCCCCGCCGGGTGTCCTGTTTCTCTTTAATTCCTGTTCTTGTCCATTGTAGGAAGTCCGTCGTCCTCCTCTCTGTCGCACCACATTCTAACGGTCAGCGATCCAGAAGCCACGCCTCTTCGCAGAACCCGGAGGACGCCAGCGCCGACGCCACCTCGTATCACCCGCCAGTCTTCAGCTCAGCTTTCCCCGCAACCCACAAGCTCTCCTCCTCTTACCTTTTCCCCTCCCACGCCTGAGACACGCCTCTTTAATGACGTGGACCTGATGTCCGCGTTGGACGTAGGGCTGGGCCCCGGGCCATTGCAGTGCGCTGCCCAGCTGGTGGTGGGCACGGATGAGATGGATGGGACGAGCAGCTCCGACGAGGAGCCCGGAGAAAAGTTTTACCATTTGATGAGGACGGTGGTGTCTAAGGAACCCTTCAGCCCTTTGCTTTCCAACACCTCGCCTGGCCACATTGACCAGCTGGACGGTATCCACGACAGCACGGACAGCGAGGACCCTCCTCCGCAGACGCACAACGGCCCCCTGGCTGGCGCGAAAAGGCCGTCTCCCGTTTCATCGGAGATAACGGACTTAGTCTTAAAAAGCGTGGCGGAGAGGAACCACGACGCCCAGCATCAGCTGTCTTCTCAAACAGCCGCCACCTCTTCCGCCGCCCTCAACGGCAACTCCTCTCCTTTGCTTCCCAACGGCACGGACTGCGTAAGCTACTCGCCCTCTCAAGGACCTCCACTGCTCAGGGACCCCCCGCAAGTGCAACGAGTGTGTCGGCCTCTTGTTCCCCTAACTCCTAACGGACCGGAGTCGCCAGCTCTGACAGTGAACTCCCCCGCTTCCAGGTTCTTCTTGGTGAACAAGAACACGGGCCAGGTGGTCATGGTACAAGATGGCCGACTGGACGCCAGGCAGCTGCAAGAAACGCCAAAGGCCAACCTTCATCCGTTCGCCAGGCCTGCCCTTTTGAGGCCCGCCACTAAAGTTACCGTCAGACCCAACAACCCCGCTCTGGTCGCTCGTCTTCCTCCAACTACTACGGCCGTCATGTCCCCTGCCTCCTCCAGCCCCTCCCCGAGCATTGGCACCGTTTTCCTCCAGACGGCGCGCCCCGCTAATCCGTCGATCACCGTGCGGGTTCTCCCGATGCTCAATGTGGTTCAGGGTACAGGACAGCTTACCCTGGGGGGCCCCACGATGGTGACCCCGGCCATTGCAGGCATCCCCCAGACTTGTATCCTTCCTGTCAATACAGGACTGCTTAGCGTTTCTCCCACGCAAATGCAACAGCAGTTACACCGCCCCCAGATACGGCCCGCTCCCCCCGCCAACCATTCGGTCCAGGTGGTTAGGCCCAAGAGACCCTGTCCAGTCCCCAACAACCTGTGTCCTAAAAAGAAACCCAGGGTTGACACGTCCGATCGGATGGAATTCCTGGACCCGCAGAAGATTACGCAGGCCGTTGCCATGAACTTGAACTGTTTGGCTGATTCGGTGACTATGACAAGGTAAAGCCCTTGTTTTCTTTTATTTTTTTTTTTAATTAATTTATTTAAATTTATTTCATTAAATTATTATTATTTAATTATTATCTTTTATTAAATTTATTTTATTTATTTAAATTAATTTTTTTTTCATTCTTTTTTTGTGGCGAGGTACAGCCATTGTGTTCTTAGTTTTGTTTTATTTATTTGTTTTTTTATGCTGCTGATAGGAACAGTTACTACATACATTTATGTTGGTCCCTCTCTTTGCTGCTAGAAAGAACCTCGAGGGGGCATCCAGAACGCTGGAGCCCCCTCACACCTAATAAGGAAACCGTGGCAGACCCCTTTTGCTCTCTACGTTCAGGGAGATTTCGCTGGTTTCGTTCGGTCTTCCAAAATAGGGAGTGAAATATACGTGTAATGAAGGACACAGACAGCCAGCGTGTTCCAAGCTACGCGGGAGAGCTCTCTCTGCCGCTCCGCCCAGTGACACTTTATTTTTATGTTGAAGTAAAAAAAAAAAGCACACGTCATCTATTGGACATCATCATATAAGGAAAAATCTAATTACTGGCTCAATGATTGGTCATCGCAGCCACAGATCATATTCTTAAGAATGTTAGGGACGCCTAGGGGGCCGGACAAAATAAGGTGTGTCCAGCTCCTCAGTGCCATCTTGTTCACAGTAATGTGTTAATAGCAGCGTGCTTCATTAAAGTGGACCAACACCCAGGGGGGATCGAATCTATAAGATTCCCGGCCGATCAGATCCCTCCCCGCGGGGCATCCGAAATCGGGATGTCCCCCGGGGTGAAACCCCCCAGGAAGCTCACAAGCCTTACCTTCTCCCCATTCCAGCGCGGGCCGCCGCCTCCCGCGCGTCCCTCTAGCAGGGCGCGCACCCTGTAAGAGTGACACGCGGGAGGCGGCGGGCGCGCTCGCTTGTCCTGCAGCGGTGATTCGCTGGAGCGGTCACGTGGGAGCGGGGTCAGGTGAGTTTTCGAGGCTTTCTGGGGGGTTTCACACAGCGGGGCACCCCCGATCGGGGTGCCCCACCGAAGTGGACCAAATCCCAGGATAGTCAAAATCCTGGGTGTTGCTCCACTTTAACTTTATTGCTTTAATTCAGTACAAGCAAAGGAAAGTATCAGCGCAGAGATAAGTGGCTTACTGAGGGTTTTTTCCCTATATCCAGTCCAGGTCGTCCCAGTGATGACATGTGGGTATTCCGCCCCCAGGGGGGCGCTCGACTGCAAGATCAAAAGATGTAGCTCCTCCCGGCCCCTTATAAAGGTAGGTGTCCCTCCCTCTATCATTCCCCAGTTGTTCATCTTGCAGTCTTGGCTGCAGAAGATCGTTGGATACTCTCTCTCGGATACTGGCAGCAGAGCGGGGCCTCAGCCCGTCGGCCGATGCGGGCCCCATTTCCACTGATCCCGTCTGACCCACGCCTGCCTCCCAGCCGCTGGCTGTTACGGGATCGTGACGGTCCGCAGACCCTGTCTTAAAGGGTAGCCGGCCACAGGCTTATGGAAAACCTGAAGGGGGGGGGGCACTAGTTAGGGCTCTAGGAATGCCTGTATTACCCTCCCTGCCCACAAGCTTTATTGGTGTGTGTGACACTTGTGTTTTGGCTGTTCTCACTTTTACTCCTCGCTGGCTCAGCTGGGCCTTGGAGTAGACATCTTACCTCCCTCGCTCCTCCCTCGTGGCCCTATACTGTACTCTCCCCCCTCTCTGTCACGACGCTGTCCGTGGCGGGGAGGGGGTGAAGACGCTGCTCGCGCTGTGTGCGCGGGTATCCTGTCATCGGGAGCCGCGCGCTGATGCGGAACTCTGTGTGGGCCTGCTCTCCCCAACTGCAGGAGCCGCGCTGCCCTGTGTGGGTCGCGGCCACGGCCTTGCGTTTAATGACCGCGTATTTTCGCGCCGCCGGAGGGGGCGGAGCTGTGTGCTGACGCAATCCGCGTAATCTGGTCGCGGCCCGTCCCTTGAGGAACGTGCTGAAAGCTCGGCTCGGCTTGTCTGTGCTGTGGGCCTGCTCTCTGACTGTGTCCTCTGCTGTTGCTGCCGGGGATCCCGTAATTGGTGGTTTTCTACGGCTCCAGGGACCTCCCTTGTCCGTGTTGTGAGTCCCTCTTTTGAATGATCTGTTTTTATTATGCCACTTTGTCTTTTGCTGAGTCTGATGGCCTCTCTCCTCTTCTCTTGTATAGGTCGTGGGCTTAGTGGTTGAGGGTTGTGGTTCCTCCCTGTCCCCCTTTTGGGCCGTTAGTATCTAGTAACCTTTACCAATGGACCATTCTTTAATCACCATAATGGAGGAATCGGGGGATAGTGAGCCGGGGGCCCAATTTGAGCAGGGAAAGCTCTGCCCCTTGTGCAGTAGGAATCCTCTGGGCAGATTCAGCACTGTTTGTACCACTTGCGCCAGGGGCATCATTTTGGACCATGACCAGGCGGGCGTCCCTGCCCCTAGCCCTTCACTGCGACCTCTCCGCTGCTGCACTCAGCCCCCAGTGAGGGGGAATCCAGCAGTGGGTCTCATGCTGATTTGTCGCATAGGCCGGCCAATCTCACGGGCGGCTCCTCAAGGCCACGTGTAAAAAATGGCACCTCAAGCCCGTTTACTCTGATAATGACGATCTCTTTTATGATCTGGGCTCTGTGGAGGAAGGTGAGTTGCCAGATGATTCCCGTTCCACTGTGGGTTATTCTGCTGGCGATGACAGTATGTCTGGTTCTTCCTCGGACGAGGATGCGTGGCTCCCTGACGATACGGAGAAGTTGCTTACCTTTTGGGTTTTTGAGACGCTACACATTGTTCCCCCCCAGAGCAGCTAAGAGGAAGCAAGGTGATTAGGTGTTAGGCCCCAAAGACGGAGACGGGTCTTTCTGGAGCAGGCCCATTTTTCTAATATGATTTTCTAGGAATGGGAAAGGCCTAACAAGTTAGCGTCGGTGCCTAAGGGCCTGGATAGGCGGTATTCCTTCCCTGAGGAGCTGGTTCTGCTATGGTCTCGCCCTCCCGAAGGGGATCCCCCTGTGTCGGGGTTGTCCAACACTACTGTTATGCCATCACCTGATACCGCTTCCTTACGTGACCCGGCTGACAAGCACATGGATCACCTGGTCTGCCATGCGTTCCACCTTTGCTGGTGCCCTGTTTCGCCCTGTGTGTGCCGTGGCGATTGTCTCTCTGGCCATCAGAAAGAAGGTGAGACATCTTGTGGATAGAGCTTTGGCTCGCAAGCGAGCAGAGGAGTATAAAGAACTCAAGGCCTGCGTGGAATTCATTGGTTTTGTTGCATCTGCCATGGACGATGGAGTCCGGCTTGGTGCCAGGATTTCGGCCTTGCTTGTTGCCCTCCGCCGCTCGCTCTGGTTGCGGCAATGGTCGGCCGATGCCGCGGCCAAGAAGTCGCTTACGAGTATCCCCTTTGTGGGGCACAGGCTGTTTGGGGAGCGCCTGGACCTTTTGGTCAAGGATGGTAGACTCTGTAAAAGACTGAAGCCTGCTCGGTCCTTACGGAATCCCCCTGCCTATCGTTCCTTTCGAGGAAGAAGAGGCTCTTCATTTTCAGGTGGCCGCAGAGATACCTTGGATAGAGGTAGGTCCCGTAGCCAACCGAATCCCTCCTGGGGAGCCAAGTCCAAGCCCCCTGCCAAGTCCCCTCAGGCATGAGGGGGCGCCCTCACCTATCCGGGTGGGGGGGGTGGCTTCTGCTGTTTTGCTCAAATTTGGAGACGCCGCGTCTCGGACCGGTGGATTCAGGAGGTAGTGTCCTCCGGTTACAAAATAGAGCTGGCAGTTAGGCCGCCCACAAAATTTCTTCGGTCTCGGATATCCCAAAACCCATTGAAGGCACAGTGCTTGAGAATGGCTGTGCAACACCTCCTGCGGTTAGGTGTGATTTTTCCTGTACCTAGTCAGGAACAGGGTCAAGGTTTTTACTCCAACTTGTTCACGGTTCCCAAGAAGGACGGAACGTTAAGACCTATCCTGGACCTGAAGGGTCTCAACAGGTTTGTAAGAGTCAGACTTTTCCGCATGGAAACCTTACGGTCGGCGGTGAGCTCGCTTCGGCCCGGCGACTTCATGACCACGGTGGACATCAGGGATGCTTATCTGCACATCCCGATTTTCCTGGGGCATCAGAAGTTCCTGAGGTTTGCTCTGGAGGACCAGCATTACCAATTTGTGGTTTTTCCATTCGGGATTTCCTCAGCCCCCCGCGTCTTCACCAAGGTGCTGGTGGGCATCATGGCCATCCTGAGGAACCAGGTTATTCGTGTGCTGCCTTATCTGGATGACTTGTTGATTGCGGCCCAGTCTCTTCAGCTGGCCGAGAGCTATACCCGGACAGTGTTGTCAACCCTAGAGGCCTTCGGCTGGGTAGTCAATTACCCAAAGTCTTTTATCACTCCTGCAACAGTGAGGTCCTTCCTGGGCATGACAATAGACACCGCTCAGGTCAAGGTCTTTCTGCCACAGCAGAAGGTTTCGGGTCTCTAGACGCAGGTTCAGGCATTGCTGTCTTGTCAACGGCCATCGATCCGTCTGGGGATGAGATTGGTGGGCCTAGTGGTGTCATGCTTCGAGGCAATGCCCTTCGCCCAATTTCACATGAGACCTCTTCAATTGAACCTGTTAACCGGCTGGGACCAGATGCAGGAGTCACTGGAACAGGAATTTAAACTGTCCCCCCTGGCCAGGCAGTCCCTCTCATGGTGGTTGGACTCCAGGAACCTGTTGTTAGGCAGGTCCTTTCTGACTCCCCAATGGGAGATAGTTACCACGGATGTCAGTCTGACCGGCTGGGGAGGCGTTTGGCAGACGCAGAAGATCCAGGGTCAGTGGGGTCCGCAGGAGAACCGCTTGCTCATAAATCTCTTGGAGCTGAGAGCGATCCGGTTGGTGCTTCTTCGCTTGACTCCCCATTTAAGGGGTCGTGCGATCCAGGTTCGCTCGGACAATCAGACGGCTGTCGCCTACCTCAATCACCAGGGTGGGACTCGGAGCAAGAGAGCCCTCAAAGAGGTGACCCAGATTCTGACTTGGGCAGAGGAGAATGTTCCCTGCATCTCGGCGGTCTACATTCGTGGGGTAGAAAACCTGGAGGCAGATTCCCTGAGCAGGAGCGCCTCGCGCCTGTGGGTATGGTCCCTCACCAAAAAGCCCTTTCACGCTCTGTGTCTCCGCTGGGGTCAGCCGGACGTTCGTCTCCCTCTCACGAGATCCTCTGGCCATTGCCGCAGACGCTCTGGCGATTCCCTGGAAGGAGTTCAAGCATCCCCTCCGTTGGTTTACGGACATAGTTCAGATGTCAGTAGATCGCTACATCATGCCCCACGATCCAGGGCTTCTCATACAGGGCTCGCTGCGGCACCCCAATTTACGGACGCTGGCTTTGATGGCCTGGCTATTGAAACCTCGATCCTGATGGCAAATGGGCTGTCGGCCACGGTTGTGCATACCATGATTCAGGCACGGAAGAAGTCTTCTTCCGTAATATACTACAGAGTTTGGCGCGCCTATATTGCTTGGTGTGAGTCCAAGAGTCTCCCTTGCCGCACATTTTCTATTTCTGGGATTCTGGAGTTTTTGCAGCACGGCTTAGACTTGGGTCTCCAGCTGAGCACCCTCAAGGGCCAGGTCTTTTTGGTAGGGATCACCTCGGTGGGTCGCGTATCAGAGCTGGTCGTGCTTTGTATTAAGCCTCCCTATTTTGAGCGGCATAGGGATAAGGTGGTTTTTCGCTTTAAACCTGATTTTTTGCCTAAGGTCGTTTCTCCCTTTCACCTTAATGAGGAAGTTGACTTGCCTTCCTTGTGTCCAGCACCGACTAATTCTAGGGAAAGGACCCTCCATGCCTTGGATGTGGTCAGAGCCATTAAGTATTACCTGGTTGCTTTTGAATCCTTCAGGAAATCGGATTTGCTCTTTGTCCTAACAGAGGGTTCTAGGAAAGGTTTGCTACCAGCCAAGTCCACTCTCAGTAAGTGGATCAGACAGGTGGTGGTGCAAGCATATTCTGCCAAGGGGAAGGAACCCCTTTTTGGATCACAGCTCATTCTACCAGAGCTATTGGTGCCTCTTGGGCTTTTCAGCACCAGGCATCGGTTGAACAAGTTTGTAAGGCCGCCACTTTGTAAAAGTATGAACTGAAGACTAAGTTTTACAAGGTGGATATTAGGGCCTCAGCTGACGCTGTTTTTGCCCGAGAGGTGCATCAGGGGGTAGTGAGATGAAATACATGCTGTTCCGCACTGGGGATCCCGCCCAAATGGACACTGCTTTTGGATGTCCCACATGTCATCACTGGGACGACCTGGACTGGATATAGGGAAAAATACAATTCTGTGAAACTCACCTGTAGAATTGTTTTTGATTATATCCAGTCCAAGTCGTCCCACCACGCCCTTTGTTCATTATCTCTTGTTGCCTGTTATGGTGATTACCATTTTTTATTCATTGGAAGTTTTGTTAGAGAGAGTACAAGCTGAAGCTATGTGAAGTAACATGGTTTCTTGGCCTCCCGGCCTGTCCTTTTTATTACTGCTTTTTAACCACTGGAGAATGATAGAGGGACACCTGCCTTTATAGGGGCCGGGAGGAGCTACATCTTATGATCTTGCAGTCGAGCGCCCCCTGGGGGGGGAATACCCACATGCCATCACTGGGACGACATAGACTGGATATAATCAAAAACAATTCTACAGGTGAGTTTCACAGAATTGTATTATTTCACCTTTATTAGCCACTAAAGCATACAATGCAGAAATAGGAATCTATTTTAATGGAGAGGGAATGTTCACACATATATATATTCATTTTATTGATTTTTACCTCCATCCATCACAATAGGAACAGTTACTACATACATTTATTTATTGATCCCGGTAATTGGTTCTTTATCAAATCAACTGAAAGCGATTTTAGTATACTCTTCGTAAAAGGCACACGGCTCCTCAGTGCGTATGGTAATTTCAAAGTCAAAACCAAGCTCGATTGGCCCGAGGAACTATAAGATTCCCGAGCCAATCGATTCCCTCCCCCCGGGGCATCCAAAATTGGGATGCCTCGCTATGTGAACCCCCCCAGTTCACCCCCTTTCACTCACTTTTGTCCCTGCTCCAACGCGTGTCTGCGCCAAGCATTTGTGAATGACCGGCGTGGGCAGGCTCCCTGTTAGAGGAAAGCAGGGGGATGCTGCCGTCAGCGCGCTGGATGCCACTGGCCTTAGACGACGTGATGTTAGCGTCTCCGAGCTCGTTGTTGGACGAGCAGCCCACGACCATTGGCTAGAATCCCAATGCCCTGCTGTGTGAATCCCCCAGGTTGCCCAATATACTCGCCTTCTCCCCTGGTCCAGCGGCTCATGCGCGAGCAGCGCTGTAACCCCATTGTCCCTCTAGCCCATGCAAGGCATTTTTGAATGGCCAGTGCGGGCACGCTCCCTGTTAGAGGATAATGGGTATGAGGCCGCCTGTGGAGCTCAGCTGGATTCGACTCCTTAGACGAGCCTACTCGAGCTTGCGTCACCGCAGTCCAGCTCGCTGATTGGACACAGTGGGGCATCCCCGATCGGGGTGCCCTGGAAGAAAGGACCCAAACCCAGGATAATCAAAATCCCGGGTTTTGGTCCGCTTTAAAGGGATTGAGCGCCCAATACAAATAACAAAATGGTCCCGCACAGCTGATGGGTCCTAGTTCAACAGTCGGCCACTCACACGATCGCATCCTGCCCCGTCTAGTCCCCAACCCCCTTGACGGGCGGCTGAGCTCCTGTCTAGTCCCCAACCCCCTTGACGGGCGGCTGAGCTCCTGTCTAGTCCCCAACCCCCTTGACGGGCGGCTGAGCTTCCGTCTAGTCCCCAACCCCCTTGACGGGCGGCTGAGCTTCCGTCTAGTCCCCAACCCCCTTGACGGGCGGCTGAGCTCCCGTCTAGTCCACAACCCCCTTGATGGGCGAGCGAGCTCCCGTCTAGTTCCCAACCCCCTTGATGGGTGAGCGTGCTCCCGTTTAGTCCCCAGCAACTGGCAGGTAAGCAGCTCCCATCTAGTCCCCAGTACCTTGGTGAGCATGCGAGCGAACTCCCGTCTAGTCCTCAGCACCTTTGCGGGCGAGCAATCTCCCATCTAGTCCCCAACACGCATGTCGGCGTCCACCACAGAATTCAAATGCTCACTTAAAGCCCCTCTGTCGGCTACAGGCTGGACTCACTGAAGCAGACTGGTGGTCTTCTTGGAATCAAGGCTGGTGGGCATTACTGAATCAGGGGTGTTGCAGAGGGTCGGAGGCTCCCTGCTTATGTTACCCGTTCCTGCACAGCTAAGTGCTTTCCCACATCTCCAGTATGTGAAGCCGTGCACTGAATTTGCTTGCTGGAGGTGTAGGGCCGTGTACGAAGCTCAGCCCATGCTCCCATAGAAAATAATGCATCTCCCTCTGATACTGTGCCTGCGGGAGAGTGATCAGCGGTGCAAGTGTTGCATAAGCAGAAAGCAAGAGAGGCTCATGACTTTCCCTCTTAAGAAAGTTACGTGTCCAGGTTTCACTTATAGTGACCAGATCATCCGCACGCAAAATGGCCTGTGAGGCCACAGCTGCTGAGCATGCTGAGGAAAGCCTAGGCCTCATTGCCTTGTGCTTTCAGCTGATGTTCCTCCATTTCTAGGATTATGGCATATACTGTTCTTTTGCTTGAATTGTCCTCTCGCTTGGTCTCCAGAGATATCCTGTGGCTAGCCTTGAAACGTCCTGTTCTCATCTTAGGTGTTCCTCATGCTCTGTGGTCAGGGACCATCACTTAATGTGAACTGGAAATGGTACTCGGAAACAAAGGGGGAAATGAAATATTATAATTAGTATTAATTATTTACTTCTAGCCGCCTGTATGCCATCTCTCACATTCTCAGTGTGTGGAGGGGTTTTCACCTCGCCCTCCTCATATGACTTGTCTCTAAAGAATGTCTGCTTAACGATATTCGGTCGACCGGGGGCCTGCTGCTTTGATTGCCACTGCCCAAATTACTGGCTCTTGCTTAAATACAGTTTTAGATAAAGGAGCTTAAATAACCATTCTGATTGGATGCCTGGACACGTCGGACGTCCACTGGATATTACAAATATATACAGATTCACATATATGGAAGGTATAGTTCAGACATGAAGAACATATGTTTCTCATTAAGCAGACTTAACATTCTTGGTAATTGTAAAACCTATGAGGGGGGGGGGGGTGAAAACCTCTCCATACACTGAGAATGGGAGAGATGGCATACAGGCAGCTGAAAACCCCTCCACACACTGAGAATGGGAGAGATGGCATACAGGCGGCTAAAACTAAATAATTAATACTAATTATAACATTTCATTTTCCACCTCAAATGTAACCTGCATATCCTCATACATTTGTTCCCTTGGTTAAATAAAAGGGGTGTTAAACCGGACCAACGGCCCGGCACAGTTGCAAAAGAAAGGTAGCGGTTATTTAGAAGATACTTCTCCCAGCATCTCAGCCATGCTGCTGCCTGGATTCAACTGGCATAGCTGACAATGTGCAGTAACAGGAAATCCAGCAGCACTGCCTGTTTGAAGGCGGCCTGCAAATGCACCTATTTTGTTTCTAAAATTCACTACAGCAGGAGTTAGAAAAAGGTAAATTATACTGTGTGTGCGGCGATCTAAATTGCCCTGGGGAGGGATGCATATGAGCACTGCTTGTTGTGTTGGTCTGGTTTAAGTCATTTTTGACTGTTGGTCTGCTTTAAATCACTTTGTAGCTCTGTCGCCTCCTGACATTCTTCCTACGGCCAAGTGTTTTTTTGCTGAGCTGTTGCATTGCCTGATTTAATGATAATCTCATTCTAACAGGACGAAGCGCAATCGGATCAAAACCACCATTCCCACAGAGTTTGTGGACCTCGACTCTATGGATGAGGACGAGCCAACGCTGGACAATGAGTAAGTAGATAAAGAACCTGTTAGCTAGTGTCTCTCATCCGACATCTTCCCTAAAGATCTTCAACCCTTCAAACATCTGCTGCTGAATATTAACGATGGAGTGGGACAGAATCCTCACCTATTACATCATGGAAGAGCCTAGAACAAGGCGCACCAAAGTTGGCTCCTGGCCCTGCAGGCTACAAGCCAGCACAACCTAATGGCCACAGGCTTTTCTGCTTCCCCCCTGGGCTTTGGGGAGGCAGGTAATGGAGGGGCTCGGGGTTAATGACAAGCCTAGAGATCTTCAACCATTCAGCCATCTACTGCTGAATGTCAACGATGGTTGAAGTGGGACAGAATCATCGCCTATTACATCATGGGAGAGCCTAGAACAAGGCGCACCAAATCTGATCCCTGGCCCTGCAGGCTATAAGCCAGCACAGCCTAATGGCCATGGGTTCTTCTGCCACCCCCCCGGGCTCTTCTGCCCCCCCCCCCCCCGGGCTTTGGGGGGGCTCGGTGTTAAAGGCTAGCCGCAGATGACTCGCCAGACCCAGAGCCATGTGACCTGGTATAGGGGACACATAGATCTCTAACCAAGGGTTAACAGTAAAAAAAAAAAAAACCCACACATAGAGAAAATGTCTTTATTTAAAAAAAAAAAAAAATGTTTACTCACCTTCGATTGTCAGCTCCCGTGTCCCTCACCGATCCGATGACAGATGCAGTGATCTCAGGCCAGAGGAGGGGGGAGACGGGGAATCATATGAGGAGGGAGCGGTGAAAAACCCTCCACACATTGAGAATGTGAGATGGCATACAGGCGGCTAAAACTAAATAATGAATACTGATCGCAGGCCAGAGGAGGGGGGAGACGGGGGGTTCAGAGGATCTCCTGCCTCTCTCCTCTGCCCAGCGATCACCGGGCATTTGACAGCTGAGCCGCAACCAGCCAGAATGATGCCCCCCCCAGGGGTGACTTCATTTGCCCCAGGCTCTCTTGAAGACTGAAGAGCCTGGAGGGGGATTGGATGACCCCCGGGTGAAGAGGGGTCAGGTGAGTTTTTTTTTTACTTTTCTTTACCGGGGGGGGGGGGGGGGGGGGAGCTGGAATCTATTCTAGACAGGAAAAAGAACTATTTTAGTATCGTCAAATGAAATATCGCGATACTTGACTGCTTGACTGGAGCTATTTTTTCTGACCTCCCTAATGTTTATGGCTGATGGATCCCTATGTGCCAAGTCTGCTATCCGCTCCCTTCACCTTTTTTTGACCCGGCTTCCGCTTGCTTCACCAGGATTCACTTAGATTTGACGGTAGACGTGAAAACGGAGGAGCCGCCTTCGGACTCGCCTGAGGAATCCCCTCCAGAGTCGCCAAAGGAGTCCCCCGCAGGTAATGGCCCGAGCGCAAGTGATGTAAGCGTATCGATGGTTGTGTCTGAGGCCTGCTGTGACGGCCGACTTTTCCCGCGCAGATTTCTCTCCCAACTTCGAGGATTTCGCCGATCGGTTCCGGGAGGACAAGGAGGATCTTTTACCAAAAAGAAGCGGCCCCCACCTGCGATTTGAAATAATCAGCGAGGATGGTTTCTACACCCAGTCTACTAGCGCTGAAGGTTAGAGCTTGTTCTGCCGGCTTCACGTCCTCCATACTGGGGCCTGTTGTGGCATTTGAAAACTCCGGCCTGTGGCCGGTGTAGAGCAGATCTATTTACATCTATTTCAGTCATTTACAGAAGGTTTTAATCAGCCTTTTATCAAGCTTCCCTGAGCGGGGCATCACAAATTGTTATGCAACCTAATGCCTTTTTTTATTTAAAAAAAAATGGTTTGGGTATGCACCACAAATAAAGTGTTGAAGATCTAATGAATGCGGTGCTGGCACCAGGAGTGCATCACTTTAATAGATTACCAAGGTAAGGAGGCTCTCAGGTTAGCCTCCAGATAAGTAGTGCCGTTCACGCATATGCGTAAGAATAAATCAATATTTATTAGATAAAAAAGCTAACCAGACAAACAAGACATATTAAATATAGAACAAAGACAATGATCTGTACAATAAAGGGCTTTGCAAAATAAATTCATTCGTAGTGGTAAAATGTTTCCTTGAACTCATTGGTGATATAAGACAACATGGTACTGAAACTGTGCAAAGTTACAAATAAAAATATGTATGAAGTCTTATAAAGTGCAGGTGCTCTGAGGAATCCAAATAAGAAAGCAACAATGTAAAGTGCAAGTGCGCTATTGCAAAAAAAGAAATCAAGACGAAAAGTGCTGAGTGAATAGAGAGCAAGGATATTCAATGCAGGATTACGTCACCAATTTTTTAATGCCCAGGTCCAGTCAAAGGGAGGCCACACCGAGGCGTTGTGTGGATCACGTCCACTTCGCCAGGGTGACGTTTATTTAAAGTCTGATTTAAAGACCTGCTCTGGGCTAAATAATTGTCTGTTATACATGCCAAACCTGAGTCTGCACTGCACTGAAACCTGACCTGCTCCAATGGCGGAGCCATAACTCCTCCTGCAACTGACTTCTAGGTTAATTTAAAACGGACCTCAACTACGATGCTCCACTCCAGTGGTTTTGCCAAATACCAAGGGATTCAATCCCACGACCCATGTGTAGGGCACCAGCTGCATTCCCAGCACTCCTTTTTCCAATGTGCACACCCAACCAGCTTTTCTGAAGTGGGAGACACCCCAGCAATCCATTATTTCCGGATAGATTGCCCACAGTGAGACGATCAGATCTTTCTGGGATGCCCCAAGGACTGGAACTCAGGAGGCCCTGGAGTCTAAAAGACTCGGGATGCCCCAAGGACTGGAACTCGGGAGGCCCTGGAGTCTTCGACTCCAGAGCCTCCCGAGTTCCAGTTCTTGGGGCATCCCGAGTCTTTTAGACTCCAGGGCCTCCGACGTTCCTCTTTAAAGAAACAGATCGTCAAGTAAAAGCATAATGGATCCCGAGCCACCGGCTATGCCCCTGTTCTTCAGAAATTCAGCACATGCTCCTTGCAATCATTGGCGAGGTGCGTTCACAGGTGATCTGTGGGATTTCACACAGCGGGGGAATCCCTGGATGCTCCTCAGTGGGTGAGACCACCAGCCCTAGAGTCTTATAGACTTTAGGCCAGTGGTTGCTCCTCTTTAAACCGGACTTTCAGCATCATTTAATGAAAAGCCCAAACCCTTAAAGACTATTCCCCAGCATCTAAAATTAATGTATTTCAAGTTTTTAGTCACTTACCTATTATTCTTTCCCCCACTGGGCTGCAACCCTGGTCAGGACTCTAGGATATGAGCACCGCCATCTTGCCTCAGAAGCATCACATACTGAGGAGAGGAGAGGGGTGGGCAAGTGCAGGGAGCTTTGCACAGACTGAGCAGAACTGAGGTCAGGAAAAGATCAGCAATCCCTGAATGCAGAGCGGCACAGTCAGAAGACACTTCCTGTCTGTGGGCAGCCTGAAACTCCATGGGCCGCCTTCTTGAATGTTAAAAGGTTAAAAAAATGCAATAGGTGCAGGTAGGATGATTTTTTTATGTGGGCAATCTGTATGTAGGGGGTGAGGGATACAAAATAGACTTTTATTCAGGGTGAAGGTCCGCTTTAAGGGCAAAAGGCTTGAGATAAAGCTTTATAGGCTGCCTTTAGACCAGTTTTGCGTAATATAACTTTCTCTCGCTGCTTTACAGGGGCGTGGAAGGCCGTCGTGGAGAAGGTGCAAGAGGCTCGGGTGGTGGCGAGGCTAAGGCAGCTCTCTTTCTCTGGTAAGTACTGCCTTGCTAAAAAAAAAAACATTTAAAGTGGACCAAAACCCATGCCCCAACGGCCTTGATTCCAGGACCACTTGATTCCCTCCCCCTGGGGCATATAGATTCTGCATTTTTTTAAACCCCCACCAGTCGCCCCGAAAACTCACCTTTGTTCCCGGTCCAATGCCACATGTGCGAGTAGCGGCCGCATCCCCGCTATTCATTTAGCGGGGGATGCGGCCACCAGCGTGCTCTGATCCGCTTGAGCTCCTTCGGCCAGGAGCTTGTCTAATACGAACGCGCTGATGCGTGCGCATGCACCATAGGACCGGGAAGAGGTGAGTTCGATCAGGTGACCTGGGGGGGGGGGTTTCACACAGCGGGGCACGGACCCAAACCCAGGATAGTCAAAATCCTGGGTTTTGGTCCACTTTAAGTGATGATCTACCTTTGACTCCACCGTCTTCGATTCTTCTTTTAAAGCAGAATGTCGATTATTTATTGTGTTGTGTTTTTTCTTTTTATGAAGCCGGGCTAAGCGGAGCCCGGATGCTGGGGGTTCATCACGACGCCGTGCTCTTCCTCCTAGAGCAGCTAGTAGGCGCCGAGCACTGCAGGGGCTACAAGTTCCATTTCCACCCTCAGGAGTTCGATGAGGAGGAGCTTGTGGTGAACCCGTCGGGCTGCGCGCGCACCGAGGTCTATGTCAGGTGATCATGGCTTTCAGTACAAGTGTGTGGTTTGCTTATTGAATCTTGTGTGACCCTCCTTTATATATATTTTTATGTTTCATTTTCTTGTAGGAAGAACACGTTTGACATGTTTAATTTCCTGGCCTCTCAGCACCGCACGCTGCCAGATATATGCAGCTATGAGGAGGAGGAAGAGGAGGTGCTCCTCAAGTCTACTAGGTAACTGTCATGAATCAAGAAAGTTTGACATTCTGATCCAGACCAGATTTCGATCGTAATGCAAACAGTCGTTTTACCCACACACACGCGTCTTTGGAAAAAGCCGCCACCACTGGCCCTAATAGCCAGACACTACATACACACAGATCTCAAGCTCAAGATCTCACCTTAGGCAGTTAATATACCCAAACACACCATAAGGTCTTAGGTCCGACTATACAGCTATAAAGTCACACCCCGATTTACTGATTGTAAAGTGATTTCACACCCCCAGACAGGCACTAGTAGAGATAGGCAAGCATACAGGGCACAAGATTTAGCACACATACAATGTCTCTCCTGAAGTTAAGCGGGTTACCCCAGTGAAGACCACTTTATAAATCTTTAGGATTTAATTTACCCATAAGGGGCAGTGCATGTAAACAAAATACGGCAAGATGCTTATAAAATAAAAAGGAGAAATAAACAGAAATCCTTTACCTCTTGTGAAGATAATGTCCTGCTGTGAGGGGTACACGGAAAGTGATGATTACAGCCTACTTATTAGAAGCAATCCCCTGGCATGTCATGTCATCTGTGCCATCTCTCTCATTTTTAAACTGGTTATAGGGGCGGGCAGCATGCTGGATGTAGCCAATCGTGTCTCAGGGGAGTTCCATTGTTAAAAGTTATGCTTTAATGTCTATTTTCTTTTGGAGAGAAGTGTGCAGCAAATGTCTCATTCACTGCTTTGTAGTATTGTAGTAAGTAGATGTCAATTACCACATAGCGAGGTGTCATCTGACTCAGCCAGTAGGCCTAGTTAGCGCAGGGTTGTAAAAATGGCTTGTTCTTCTGTCCTATCTTATTTATATGGCTTCCTGTTGGCATCTCCAGACAAATGTACTGCCTCTAATTGACAAGGTATGTTTAACAACCATAGTTTTGGTCATATTTTTATCTGGCCATATATTTTATATATCCTCACAGTAATGATAATTTCCGTGTTATAGGTACGTGGCTCTATTCAGTGCACGTGGCCTTGGTGTGCTCACCCAAACTAGTTCAATCTAGTGTTAAGTAGGGGATGTAAAGAAAAAAACGATTCTGCCAATTATCGCGATATTTCATTCGACAATACTAGAATAGTCTAGAATACTAGAATTTTTCTGAATCGCTTCAGCCCCCCTCCCCCTTACAGTAAAAGAAAAGTAAAAAAAAAACACTCACCTGACCCCTTGTTCGATCCGACCAGCTCTCCTCTTCACCCAGGGGGCATCCGATCCCCCCGGGGCTCTTCAGTCTTCAGGAGAGAGCCCGACAGGGGGCGGGGTGGATTGCATCACTCCCGCGGGCGTCATTCCGGCTCACTGCGGCTCAGCTGTCAGATGCCCAGTAATCGCTGGGCAGAGGAGAGAGCTGACAATTGGAGGTAAGTAAACACATTTTTTTTTATTTAATAAAAAAAAATTTCTGTAGTTTTTTTTTACTTTTAACCTTTTGTGAACTGGTAAGGGATCTATGTGACCCATATACCAGTTCACAAGGCTCTGGATCTGGCAAGCCACCTGCGACTAGCGGATGACAGGCCATTATGCTATGCCAGCTTGTAGCCTGCAGGGCCAGGGGCCACAAAAGCTGGCCCCTGCACCCTGTTCTACAAGCCCCCATAGCTGGTCCCAGGGCTGGTTATGCTGGGTAAGGGGGACCTCGCACCATTTTTGGGGGATTTTTATTGGTTTTTAACCCTTAAATAAATGAAATCCCAATATATATTCTTTGAGACAGAATGGGGATATATCATATTGTCATACGTGTCATACGTGTATCGCGATACGCAACGTATCGCAAGATTCTTGCCGATTCACACCCCTAGTGTTAAGGGAGTAACTTGGTATACGGTGGGGGTAAGTCTAAGGATAGTAACAGGGGTTCTGTGTACCCGATGGTCCCTTGTGCTTGCTCTAGTTCTTGCCTCCGCAATTTAGTCATTGGCCTTTCCTGCTTGACTGTTGTCGCTTAAATAGGAACTTAAAATAACATCGCCGCCTGCTTATCTTTTGGATGCAGCAGGCAGTGGTGACATCCGGCTGCTTCGGGGGCCCCAACTGCCGGCTAAGCTATCTGTAAATGACAGAATGGCTTTAGCTGGCCTCTGCAAAGTCGAAATCTTGCGAGATTTCAGGCGGCTCCATTGCATGCTGATGGGATTTAAGATGCCGGCGCTCGTAGGAGGGTACTCTAGCCCACGCCAGGCTCCCTGTTAGAGGGTAGTGGGGATGCGGCCACCTGCGGAGCACAGCTGGATTCGACTCCTTAGATGAGCCTAGATGAGCTTACGTCACCGCAGTCTAGTTAGCTGATTGGACGTGAGGCCTCGCATGTGAAGTAGGACCAGGGATAGGTGGCTTCGGTCGGCCTGGAGGGTTTCACACAACTGGGCATGCCTGATGGGGATGTACCGGGGGCAAGGACCAAAACACAGGATAGTCAAAATCCTGGATTTTGGTCCAAATTAAGATACGAAAATTTTGATTGCCAAAAAAGTTTAACAAAGGGCGGCCCATGAAAGGCCACCTCCCAAAATGCATGTACGCTGAGAACCACAATTTGGTTCTCTCTCTTGCATTAATTGCTGGATCTTGAGCAGTGGCCAGTTTTAAACTACCGAACTAGGATAAATCAGCTGCGTACTAGTAAAGGGGAGTTATGTTTTCCTATTGCATGGCACGGCCTGTTTGAAGAACTCCTTACATATGGGATATTCCGCCACAAGGTGGCACAGTGTACTGCAGAAGAGTTGTGGCTCCTCCCGGTACCATATAAAAACAGGATCACCAATAGACCTCTCCAGTGTTTCCTCTGCAGTGATACTGCGAAGACAGAAGATGGCTCTTTATATTGCGCAGCTGAGCGGGGCAACCAAGCCTGCGGCCCTGCATGTCTATTTGCACCCGTTTCCGGACCCTCTGTGCCTCCCAGCCTCGGCTGACGGATCGGGTGAAGGTAGAGGAGAACTAGGTTCAGGTGCTCAAGGAGCGCTGCTCTAAGCCGCAGACCTTGTACCACAAATGGTAGCCGGCCATAGGCTTTATGGTGAGCCTACTGAGGGATGCGGAGTTCCTGTCCTAGCTTCTGAGGGGGTGAGTGTTTTTTGGGGACTGTGTGCCTTGTTTCTCTGGTTTCTGGGGTCTCCCCCCCCGGCCTGGCTTTCACCACTGCCTACTCGCTCTCCTCTCCCCGGCGTGTGTTCGGGGGGGGGCAGATGGTAGCGGCGAGTTTTAACAATGTTTTTTCGCCTCCATCACCACCTTATACTCTGCTCCGTGGCAGGCGGCGCTATGGCTGTGAGGCGTTTTTGTATTGTGATGGCGCAGTCACGTGAGGGCCGTTTTTGTGCTCTTCGGGGGGGGCGGGCTGGGGGATGATGCGTATCGCGTTCCGGCGCCATTTTGAGCCTGCTGCGTGTCCGGTCCCCTCTTCCTCCCTGGGCTGCGGCGGTGATCTTTTCCTGTGTCGCTTCCTCCTGTGGTCTGGCAGCTTGGTGATCCTCTGCCTTCGGTCTCCTTGGTCCGTGAGTCCCCTTTGGGGGTTTTGTTTCCTTGGGGCATGGGCTGCGGGATGCTTATTTGCATGTTGCTTATGTCTTTCAGGTGGGATAACTGTAGGTTGTTGTTTCTCCCGGTTCTGCTCCTTACCCCCCCCCCATCTCCCCCTTACTGGCTTTTCTGGGGGCATCCCTTGAGGGGCATCCCAGGTGGCTTTCGATTAGCTCTTACCCTGTGCTGACCTATTGTCCCTGTGTTAATTACCATATGGAGGCTTCTGGGGATAGCAAGCTTGGGGGTCCTTTGGGGCAATCCCGGCTGTGTGTCATGTGCGGGGCATCCCCTTTGAGTGGTAGTGGAGCGGCCCAGGCTGGGTTGAGTGCTTCTATTCCCAGTTCAGCACTCCCTCCGGCATCGCCTACCCCCCCCCCCGGCGCCTGCATTTAGCCCCCAGTGAGGGGGAAACTAGCAGGGGGTCACAATCTGATCTAGCACTTAGTGTGGCCAGCATTGAAAGGCAGCTTGCCAGGCCTGTTTCAGGTAAGGCCTCTGGCAAGAAGCGGTACCTGGTTCCCACGCCCTCCCTCTTTGCTGAGGAGGATGAGGGACTTGATGCCTTTGGTTACTCCCTAGAGGAGGGGGAGCTTTTCCAGGACTCTGACTCCTTTGGGGACCAGCAGGAGGGGTACGACAGTGACCCTGGGTCTGCGTCCGGGGCGGATTCATGGCTAAGGGGAATCAGGGTGAGCTCTTTCGTCCTGATAAACAACGTCTGGAGTTTCCTGAGCAGGGCCATTTCTCTAATATGGTGCTCAAGGAGTGGGAACGTCCTAATAGATTGCCCGCGGTGCCCAAAGGGTTGGATAAGAGGTATCCCTTTTCTGCTGACCTGGTCAAGCGATGGTCGTGTCCCCCTGAGGTGGATGCTCCCGTTCTAGGACTGTCCCAACACCTCGGTCATGCCTTCCCCTGACACTACTACACTGCATGACAGCGAAGACCGGCGTACAGATCAGCTGGCCTGCCATGCCTTTACTTTTGTGGGGGCAGGGCTGCGTCCGATCTGTGCTGCTGCTATCACAGCCATTGCTCTTAAGACGAAGCTCAAACGTCTCGCCGATGGTGCTATGGCTGGTAGGAGGAGGGAGGATTATAGGGCCCTCTTGCTTTGCTCTGATTTTGTTGCCTTTGTCCTTACTGCCATGGATGATGCGGTCCGGCTGGGTGGTAGGGCCTCTGCCCTCTTGGTGGCTATGTGCCGCTCTGTTTGGTTGCGTCAGTGGGCAGCTGACACTGCAGCTAAGAAGGATCTCACTGGGCTCCCTTTTGCGGGGCTACGGCTCTTTGGTGAGCGTCTGGATGTTCTAGCCAAAGATGGTAGGCTTCCTCAGCATAGGAAGCAGCCTTGGCCCTTTCGGGATACTTCTTCTTCCTCTTCCTCCTTTTCCTTTCGTGCCTTTAGAGGTGGTCGTGGCTCCCTCTTCTCGGGTAGCCGCAGAGATTCTTGGGGCCGTGGCAGATCCCGTGGTTGCCCCAGTCTCTCTTGGGGGGCCAAGCCCAAACCTTCTCCCAAGGTCCATCAGGCATGAGGAGGCGCCCTCACCCATCCGTGAGGGGGGCGGCTTCGGCTCTTTGCTCATGTCTGGAGGCTCCGCGTCTCAGACCGGTAGATTCAGGAGGTGGTGTCCTCCGGTTACAAGATAGTTTGCAGCCTGGCCGCCCCCAAGATTCCTCAGATCCCGGATTTCTCAAAACCCTCTGTCAGCTTAGGGTTTGCGCCTTGCAGTTCAACGCCTGTTGGAGTCAGGAGTCATTTGCCTGGTGCCTTCCCAAGAACAGGGTCAGGGGTACTACTCCAATCTTTTCACGGTCCTCAAAAAGGACGGGTCTTTGAGGCCCATCCTGGACTTCAAGGGTGTCCACAAGTTTGTCAGGTTCAAGCACTTTCGCATGGAGACGCTACGCTCGGCTGTCAGTACCCTTCGCCTGGGCGACTTCATGACCACTGTGGACATCAAGGATGCCTATCTTCACGTGCCAATCTTTCCAGGTCATCAGAGATTCCTGAGGTTCGCTCTAGAGGATCAGCATTACCAGTTTGTGGCTTTACCGTTCTGTATCACCTCGGCGCCTCGGGCGTTCACCAAGGTGCTGGAGGGATGACTCTGCTGCGGATCCAGGGCATTTGCATCCTCCCTTACCTGGACGACATTCCGATTGCGGCTCAGTCCCTTCACCAGGCCGAGAAGGATACTCAGGTGGTGACCTCCACTCTCGAGTCCTTCAACTTTCCCAAGTCTTCACTGTCTCAGTCTTTGGTGAGGTCCTTTCTGGGCATGACTCTGGATACCTCTCGGTTCAAGGTATTCCTGCCTCTGCAGAAAGTGTAGGGCCTTTAGAAGCAGGCACGGGCTCTGCTCTTGTGTCCCCATCCCTCCATCCGGCAAGGGATGCAGTTAGTGGGCCTGTGGTGTCCTGCTTCGAGGCTGTCCCTTTTACTCAGTTTCACATGAGACCTCTTCAGTTGCACCTCTTGTCAGTTTGGGATAGGGTCCCTGTGTCCCTAGATCAGGAATTTGCTCTGTCCCCCCTGGCCAGACAGTCTCTCTCGTGGTGGCTGGACTCAAGGAACCTTCTAGTGGGCAGGACCATTCTGCCTACGTGCTGGGAGACAGATGCCAGTCTGACCGGTTGGGGGGGCTTTTGGAAGTCTCTTAAGTTCCAGGGTCAGTGGGGCCGAGATGCCCCACTGACCCTAGGATTCTGGGATTTTTACAACATGGTTTGGATTCGGGCCTTCAACTTAGTATCCTCAAGGGACAGGTGTCAGCTCTGGCAATTTTTTTCCAAAGATCCTTTGCCAATCACCGGTTGGTTAAGACTTTTTTCCAGTGAGTTACTTATGTGCGTCCGCCATGTAAACCTATGCTACCAGTTTGGGACTTGAATCTGGTGTTGTCTGCTCTGCAGGGTCCTCCCTTTGAGCCTATCCGTGGGGCGGCGTTGCCCATTCTGGCTCTTAAGGTGGCCTTTTTGGTGGCTATTACTTCGGTCAGGCGAGTCTCTGAGCTGGCGGCGCTTTCCATTAAACCTCCTTATTTTGAGCGGCATCAGGTGGTGGTGTTTCGGCTTAAGCCAGATTTCTTGCCTAAGGTTGTGTCTGCCTTTCATCTCAATCAGGACATTGTCTTGCCTTCCTTGTGTCCTAACCCTGCGAGTTGTCAGGGCATTGAAGTTTTACTTGGTGGCTACTGAGTCTTTTAGGAAATCTGATGCTCTTTTTGTTCTTCCTTCTGGTCCTAGGAAGGGCTTGCCTTGCCGGCCAAGTCTACTATTAGTGAGTGGATTCGTCAGGCGGTGGTGCAGGCCTATTCGGCTAAGGGGAAGGTACCTCCCTTTAGGGTTACTGCCCATTCCACTCGTGCTATTGGTGCCTCTTGGGCTTTTCAGCACCAGGCTTCTATTGAGCAAGTTTGTAAGGCTGCTACTTGGTCTTCTGTTCATACCTTCTCTAAGTTATACAAGGCTGATGTTAAGGCCTCAGCTGATGCCTCTTTTGGCCGCAAGGTACAGGTGGTAGTGGCCTGAACTGCCTGTTGCTACTCTTTGGGGATCCCACCCTACCTTACTGACACTGCTATTGGATGTCCCATACGTAAGGACTTCTTAAAACAGGCCATGCCATGCAATAGGAAAAATACAATTCTGTGAGTACTCACCTGTAGAATTGTTTTTACTATGCATGGCACGGCCTGTTTCACCCCACCCTTGTTATCGTTATTCTTGGTTGCCTCTTTATGGTGATTGTTCCAAGTTAGTTATGGGTTTTTTGTTTCCTTGTATACTGACCTTGATACTCGATCCCACGGGGGCCACAATGATTTGCCGCCCTCTGGCAATGCCCTGCAGCACATCCTCGTTCCTCCAATACAGATGGTCTGCTTTCCTTACCCCTGAAGAGCACCTAGACTGGCTGACTCCCCGAAACATGTTTTACAAGTGCTAACTGACGGCTTCTTAGAAACTTCCTGGATGCTGGAGAAATTAAAACATGAAAACAACCATAAAGATAGCGGGTTGTCGGAACCCAAAGCATTGTGTAGTCCTGCTGAGTCAGAAAGCTCTGCCATAACCGCATGTATTTTATTTTTGTTCTAGGCGAGCCACCAGCTTGGACCTCCCCATGGCAATGCGGTTCCGCCACCTGAAGAGGACATCCAAAGAAGCAGTGGGCGTATACAGGTAAGTAAACCCGGCCTGCTGTGTGTGTGTTATTGGCAATTGGGATGCCCCACTGTGTAAAACTCCCCGCAAGCCCTGATGCACTCACTTATCGGAGCCCTCGTTGCGTCTCTGCGCTGGGGCCACATCCCTGCTCGCCTCTAGTTGTCTGTGCCATGGGAGCAAAAGGAAGGGGGAATGTATGGGGCGAAGTGGGGTGATACACATAGCAGGGCGTGGGCATGCCACATTTAGAAGGTGAGTGGGGGATGCGGCTGACGACGCACTCGGCTTAGCCGTTATCGGAGCCAAGTGAAAGTAAGCGTGATTGGCCGCTGATTGGCCGCTGATTGGGAGTGTATGGTGCGACGTAGGGGGAATACCCTTTGCTCCATACACAAAATATCCAATATTCTAAGTATGTCACACACCCCGCTTCAAGAATCCATAACATGTGGGTAATATCGTCCTGAAGAGGGCGTTCCTGCAGAGATGATAGCAAAAGAAAGCCCCTCCCTGATCCATAAATACCTGGGACCTCCCACTCACTACCCAGTTTTCCATCTCTGCAGACGGCGAGCAAGTCAGAAGATGATGGCTCCTCCTTGCACAGGGGGATTTCAGGTAGCCGGGGTAACCCCCGGCCTCTTATTTTGTTTATTTCCGCTCGGACCCCTGTTTGTCCCAAAAATTACCTCATATTACATGCCTCCACAGTCTTGGCTGCTGGCCCGAGCGAGGGTACATTGGCACCTCTGGTGCTGAGGAGCAGAGCTCCACCGTGAGACCCTAAAAGAGAGGGTAGGCGGTCATACCGGGCAGGTGAACCCGGTTTGGGATGCCCTGTCCCTCAATATTTTTCCCTGGTTGGCCCTTCACTTTTCCCTCCTAACTTAGTGGGGTCTGTGGGTCCTTACTTAGGGTTAGGTTTATTCTACTTTATTTTGTCATTTTTTTCACAGGGCAGCATACTTTTGTTCCTTTATTAAGGCTGTGGATGTGTAGTGTGTGTTTTTACATCGCCGGCGCTCCGGCCGCCATTGCAGCCGGGGCGCCGGTTTTTACCTCAGAATAGTTGTGAGGGGGAGTTCTTTTCCCCTCATACTTGGGGGCGGGGCCGGCCTTCGGCGCGCTGCCGCGGCCGGCCCTCCTTAAATCATGCCCCCCTCAGCGTTCGGGAGTGGGGCTGGTGCTTTGCCGCATTATGCGGCTTTCACTTGCTCTGCATACCGGCGCCGCGGGGCTTCAGTGGCGCCGGTCTGTAATCTAACGGGAGGGAGCTCCTTCCCTCCCGCATCTGCGTCGGGGAGGGGGCGGGGCCGGGCTTTCGGCGCGTCGCCTCGGCCCGCCCCCTCTTCACTGGGCGCCGCTGCGGAGCTTGTCGCTCCGTGCTGGATGCTGGAAGGGGGCGGGACAGCGGTCTCGCGCTGTCCGCACTGGCCACGCCCCTTCCTTGCTCTTCCTTTTCACCTCACGATCGTTGTGAGGTAACTTCGTTCCCGCTCCTTACGGATATGTGAGTGGCCCTGTGGGCCTTTATTTATTCATTCATTCATTTTATCCTTCATTATGTTGATTGGGGATTGTTTGTGTTTTTCAGACATTGGACTGTCAGTGGATCTGCATTAGTAATTAGAGGGTCTCTCCTGGTCCTGGGTCCCTGGGTCCATTTTATTGTCCAAAATCCTCCCACTCGGGACATTAAAGGGGCATCCCGGGTTGTCTAACTGGCGTAATTCCCTGGGTCATAGCGACCACTCAAAACTCACCTTATGGAGGCATCCCCGGATACTGGGACTGGGACCCCTTCGGGGCATCCCAAAAAGTGTATGTTGTGTGGGGTTTCCATTACTGGGGATGATGTTTTACTGTGTATACCATGCGCACAGCAAACTATTACGCGGCAGTCCGAACCCCTTGCGGCGGGGTCAGCACAGCCGGCTACCTCAACTCCCCCTCCCGCCTTGACTCGTGCCCCGTGTGACGTGGTCATGGGCAGGGATCTGCAATCCGAGATGTGTGCCAGATTGGCTAGCCTTGAGAAAATGCTCTCTAGCTCGGTTGCCCGTAAGGCTCCGTCTAAGAGAAAGCATTTGTCGCCGGCTCCGCCGGTGGATGATCTTGATGACAGAGACAATCTGGATTGGTCTGATTGTCCTCAGCTAGAGGAGGGGGAAGTTGATGAGGGTTCGGATTTTTCGGATGATGAGCAGTCTGCTGGCGCTGATGCCGAGCTTTCTGATTTAGGGAGATCCTTGGACTCTTCTCACGCTCTGTCTCTCATGCTGGAGGTTCTGAATATTTCCCCTCCTGAGGAGGTGTCACAGCAGAAAGGTGAATTGTTTGAGGAATCCAGGCCGCGCCTGGAGTTTCCTACGCAACGCCATTTTGATAGAATCATTGACAAGGAATGGGATAGGCCGGCTCGGCTCCCTGGCATCCCTCAGGGGTGGGATAGGAAATATCCCTTTCCTTCTGAGGCGATCAAGCGCTGGGCATCTCCCCCCGAGGTGGATGCACCGGTTTTGGGGTTGTCTAACTCCTCGGTGTTAAACAGACCTGATTGTTCCACTCTCAAAGATGGAGAGGATAAACGTATTGATCAGATGGCTTCTCATGGCTTTACTAGCATTGGGTCGGCCATCCGGCCTGTGTGCGCTTCGGAGCTAATGGTGTTGGCCACCAGGTCTGTGGTCAGGGACCTGTTGACTTCTTCCGGGTTTCGTCCTGGTAGTAACGAGTTCCTTAGCCTGAAACGGTGCGAGTTGTTTCTATCCTTTGTGTTGACCGCCTTGGATGATACTTTGATGATGTGTGGTAGGACTTCGGCTCTGCTTGTGGCTATTCGGCGGTCAGTGTGGCTGCGCCAGTGGGCGGCCGATTTCATGTCCAAAAAATCACTGACGGCCTTACCCTTTGTTGGTCTACGGCTATTTGGAGAGACATTGGACTCTGTCACCAAGGGTGGTAGGTTACTTCAACGTAAGAAACAACGCCGCCCCTTTCGGGGGGGCGCCTGCCTTTAACCCCTCCTTTCGGGGGGCCAGATCTGGCAGGGGTTCTGCATTTCCCTCTTCCAGAGGAGATTTCGGAAACAGGGGCAGAGGACGTGCCCGTTCTGGCTACAGTTGGGGCTCTAAGCCCAAACCGGCTGCTAAGCCGGCTCAGCAATGAGGGGGCGCCCTCACCCATGCGGGTGGGGGGACGGCTGCAGCACTTCTCTCAGATCTGGGATCAGGAGGTCTCGGACAGATGGATCCGGGAAGTGGTGTCTTCCGGCTACAAGCTGGAGTTCGAGCTCCGCCCCCCTTCCAGATTTGTCAGGTCTCGGATGCCGTCGGAGCCTCTAGCGGCGCAGGGGCTCCTGGTGGCAGTGGAGAACCTTCTGGACATGGCTGTCATTTGCCCAGTGCCCCCTTCAGATCGGGGCAGGGGTTTTTATTCCAATCTGTTCACGGTTCCCAAGAAGGACGGGTTGGTCCGACCCATCTTAGATCTGAAGTTTCTCAACCGGTTCATCCGGCCGAGGAAATTCCGCATGGAAACGCTGCGTTCGGCCATTCACTCTCTTCGTCAGGGAGACTTTCTGACGTCCATAGACATCAAGGATGCTTATCCACACGTTCCGGTTTTTCTAGCACACCAGAGGTTTCTCAGGTTCGTGGTGGAGGATCGGCACTTTCAGTTTGTGGCACTTCCTTTCGGTCTCACCTCAGCGCCTCGGGTGTTCACCAAGGTGCTAGCGGGAGTGATGGCTCTGCTCAGAGGTCAGGGTATCCGCATCGTGCCCTATTTGGACGATCTAATGATCATGGCCTCTTCCTTCAACCAAGCAGAGTTGGACACCAGAGCGGTGGTGTCCACTCTGGAGAGGTTCGGTTGGGTGATCAACCACCCCAAGTCTTCTCTTTCTCCGTCCAGAATTCTGACCTTTCTGGGAATGTCTCTGGACACTTCACAGGCCAGGGTGTTTCTACCCCAGGCCAAGATTCTTTTGATTCAGGAGTTAGTTCGGCTTCTTTTGTCAACCCCTCATCCGACCATCCGGTTAGGGATGAGGCTGGTGGGGTTAATGGTGGCCTCATTCGAGGCAGTTCCCTTTGCGCAGTTTCACACAAGGACGCTTCAGCTTCATCTGTTGAAGGTTTGGGACAAGTCTCCTCTATCGTTGGATCAGTCCTTCCTGATGAGTTCGTCGATCCTTGCAATGGTGGCTGGGGTCGGTCAATCTGTTGAAGGGCAGATCTTTTCTGGCTCCGCGTTGGGAAACAGTCACCACGGATGCCAGTCTGTCAGGTTGGGGGGGTGTTTGGAAGGACCTCCAGTTTCAGGGTCTGTGTGGCCCGCAGGAGGCTCACGAGCCCATCAATGTTCTGGAGTTGAGAGCCATCAGGTTGGTTCTGTTTCGCTTGACTCATCAGTTGAGAGGCCTGCCAGTTCAGGTCCGGTCGGACAACAGAACAGCGGTTGCTTACATCAATCACCAAGGAGGGACTCGCAGCAGGAGTGCCCTCAGGGAAGTGTCTTTGATTCTGGATTGGGCAGAGACCCACGTCCCGTGTATCTCAGCAGTCTACATTCCGGGAGTGGAGAACACGGAGGCGGACTTGCTGAGCAGGGCCTCCTCTCGTCAGGGGGAGTGGTCTCTCAGTCCCAAAGTGTTTCAGTCGATATGTCTCAGGTGGGGGGTCCCAGCGGTGGACCTCTTTGCTTCTCGTCACAATCACAAGCTTCCAGTCTTTGTGTCTCTCTCGCAGGATCCTCTGGCTCTGACAGTGGATGCCATGTCTCTAAACTGGAGGGATCTGGGGTTCCTTTACCTGTTCCCTCCGTTCCCAATGCTAGCCAGAGTGCTGCGCAAACTGGCCTTGGATGGTGCGTCGGCGATTCTGGTGGCCCCAAGGTGGCCAAGGCGTGTTTGGTTCGCAGACCTTGTAAGACTGGCAGAGGATCAGTTCGCTCTGCCTCTGCTGCCGGACCTGCTCACCCAGGGTCGGCTGCGCTATCCCAATTTACCATCGCTGGCTTTGACGGCATGGCTGCTGAAACCGCCATCTTGAAGGAAGAAGGTCTTTCCGACGCGGTGATTCAGACTCTTATCTGTGCCAGGAAGCGCTCTTCCTCTTCTATTTACTACAGGACTTGGAGGGCCTATATTGATTGGTGTGAAAGTAGGTCCTTCTCTTGTTGAGAGTTCTCCATTCCTAGAATTTTAGAGTTTCTCCAGCATGGTCTAGATCTGGGGCTCCAGCTTAGTACATTGAAAGGGCAGGTTTCTGCCCTGGCGGTGTTCTTCCAAAGGTCTTTTGCACTTCATCCCTTAGTCAAGACCTTTTTCCAAGGTGTTACACATGTTCGGCCTCCTAGGAAGCCTTTTGTTTCAGTTTGGGATTTGAACCTGGTTCTCTCTGCTCTCCAGGGCCCTCCGTTTGAGCCCTTGAATGAGATAGCTTTGTCTTCTCTTACGCAAAAGGTGGCCTTTTTGGTAGCTATCACTTCGGTTAGGCGTGTTTCTGAGTTGGCAGCTTTATCCATTACAGCTCCGTACTTCGAGAAACATCAGGACAAGGTTGTCTTTCGTTTCAAGCAGGATTTTCTTCCTAAAGTGGTCTCGGAGTTTCATTTGAATCAGGACATTGTTTTGCCCTCTCTATGCCCAAATTCCAGCGACGACAGGGAAAGGGCATTGCATTCCTTGGATGTAGTTCGTGTTGTGGAACATTATCTGGAGGTTACGTCTTCCTTTCGTAAGACTGATGCTTTCTTTGTGGTGCCCTGCGGGCCTAGGAAAGGTTTGGCTCCTGCCAAATCTTCCATTAGTAAATGGATTCGTCAGGCCATCATTGGGGCCTACTCTGCCAAGGGGAGGAGTCCCCCTTTTCGTGTTACTGCTCATTCTACTCGTGCAGTTGGTGCGTCCTGGGCTTTTCAGCACCAGGCTTCTGTTGAGCAAGTTTGTAAGGCCGCTACCTGGTCTTCTGTTCACACCTTTTCCAAGTTTTACAAGGTTGATGTTCGGGCTTCAGCGGATGCTGTTTTTGGCCGCAAAGTTTTGCAAGCTGTTGTGGTTTAAGGTTATGCATTGTTGCCTAGTTTTGGATCCCCGCCCTTGTTATGGACACTGCTGTTGGATGTCCCACATGTTATGGATTCTTGAAGCGGGGTGTGTGACATACTTAGAATAATACCATTTTGTGAATACTCACCTTGTAAAATGGGTATTATGAGTATGTCACACACCCCGCTTCAACCCGCCCTTTTGTATTCAGGATGCTCCTTATTGCGAACTTTGCGTGGTTGTTGTTTATATTTGCCTCTTCCTGGTCCCTTACCTTACTGCTTTTTGTATACTGGGTAGTGAGTGGGAGGTCCCAGGTATTTATGGATCAGGGAGGGGCTTTCTTTTGCTATCATCTCTGCAGGAACGCCCTCTTCAGGACGATATTACCCACATGTTATGGATTCTTGAAGCGGGGTGTGTGACATACTCATAATACCCATTTTACAAGGTGAGTATTCACAAAATGGTATTATCACCTAAAATCAGAGACATCAACCAAAATCTCCCAAAATCAGTCAAATCATCCAATACTCCCCAACACGGCGAAAATATTCAATATCACCCAGAATGTATTAAATCATCCAAAATCGGTGAAATCAGAGACCTCATCAAAAATCACACAAAATCAGTGAAATCAGAGACCTCATCCAAAATCACACAAAATCAGTGAAATCAGGGACCTCATCCAAAATCAGTAAATTCATCCAATACCCTCCCAACACAGCGAAAAGATCCGATATCACCCAAAATCAGTGAAATCATCCAAAATCAGTGAAATCAGAGACCTCATCAAAAATCACACAAAATCAGTGAAATCCGAGACCTCATCCAAAATCACACAAAATCAGTGAAATAGGGGACCTCATCCAAAATCAGTAAATTCATCCAATACCCTCCCAACACAGCGAAAAGATCCGATATCACCCAAAATCAGTGAAATCATCCAAAATCAGTGAAATCAGAGACCTCATCAAAAATCACACGAAATCAGTGAAATCAGAGACCTCATCCAAAATCACACAAAATCAGTGAAATAGGGGACCTCATCCAAAATCAGTAAATTCATCCAATACCCTCCCAACACAGCGAAAAGATCCGATATCACCCAAAATCAGTGAAATCAGAGACCTCATCAAAAATCACACAAAATCAGTGAAATCCGAGACATACAAAATCACACAAAATCAGTGAAATCAGGGACCTCATCCAAAATCAGTAAATTCATCCAATACCCTCCCAACGCAGCGAAAAGATCCGATATCACCCAAAATGAGTGAAATCAGAGACCTCATCCAAAATCACACAAAATCTCTTGAAATCAGAGACCTCATCCAAAATCAGTCAAACTATCCAATACCCTCCCAACGCAGCAAAAAGATCCAATATCGCCTAAAATTAGTGAAACCATCCAAAATCAGTGAAATCGGAGACATCATCCAAAATCACCCAAAATCCGTCATATCCAATACCCCCCAACACAGCGAAAATATCCAATATCACCCAAAATCAGTGAAATCTGAGACCTCTTCCAAAATCCACCTACACCCCCCCCCCCACCCCCACCAAACGAGGAACAACAATTGAGAGTGAATTCCTGTGTGGTGTTCCTTTTTAATTGATAACCCTTCTGTTTTTTTCCTTTTGCAGGTCATCCATTCACGGCAGGGGTTTGTTCTGTAAGAGGACCATCGATGCGGGTGAGATGGTGATCGAGTATTCGGGAAATGTGATACGAGCGGTGCTGACTGACAAGAGGGAAAAATATTACGACAGCAAGGTAACCAATACTCCCATTACTTGGGAATATCGAGGTCAAGAGAAGGAAAAGGGAATGTCCTAGGAAGAGAAGGCGAGGGGATGGAGATAATAAAAGAGAAAGGAGGAGAAAAGAGAAGGTCGGATTATTCAGATCTCCATAGAGATGCGCAGGTGAAGTAATTGGTGCGTCAAGCAGAGCTATCGAGCCGGTTACCTGAAGATCCAGAAAATCTGACCCGTTGGTGGCTCTGGAGGAGAGAGGGTTGGAGAACGCTGTTGTAGGGGGAAAGCCTTCCCGGGAAGAGCGACATACAGAGGCAGCACAGCACTGGTTGTAATAAAGCTCACGTTGGGAGTTTGAAAACATGTGCTTTTTGTTGTGCCTCTGATCCTCTGTACAATGTAACAAGCCGGACCATAGTCCTTTTTCCACGATGAAAAGCTGCCTATCTCACTGCCGCCTTAAAGTGGACCTATTGCCAGGGTTTTGACTTTCCTGGTGATAGGTCCATGTCCTGGGGCTATCCCAGATTTGGGATCCCCCACTTTGTTAAGGTGGACCAAAACCCACCGCGATCGGCCCGGAAATCTATAAGATTCCCGGGCCGATCGATTCCCTCCCCCCAGGTCGCCCCATACACTTATCTTGTTTCCCAGTCCAATGGCGCATACGCAAGCCACGATAGCATTCCCACTATCCCTCTATCCCTCGCCAGAATGCCGGGGATGCAGCCACCAGCGCGCTGATTGGACGAGTGGCCGCGCATGTGCCTTAGGTCCGGGAAGAGGTGAGTTGGGCTCGGCGATCTGGGGGGTTGTTTAAGCAATGTTTAAAATGGCACAGCTGCAGGGGTTCTCGCGTTGAGGGCTCAGGGCAAGGGGGCTTGTGGGTAATCTGGGGTGTTCAGTGGGGCATTCAGTAGGCCATCGGGGGTGATGGGTCCACTTCTTTTTACAGCATTACAAGGGCAGCTTGCATGTTACGTTGCAGAGCAGCCACATTGTCTGAAATTATAATGTAGTAATTATTCTTTGTATACAGTACGTCCTGCTCCAGATAAGATTCATTACTCTTGGGTATTACTCCGCCAGATGGCGCTGGACTGCAGAGACCTCAAAATTGGCTCCTCCCAGCCCCTCAAATACCCGGGACCTCCCACAAATCCCCAGACTTTCTCTGCAGTCTGGACTGCGAAGGACGAGAAGATGGCTCTCTCTTCTCACAGGTGAGCGGGGCTATTAGCCCGCGGCCCTGTAGGACTATTCCCACCCGTTCCATTATTAATGTGCCTCCCAGTGCTGCTCCACCGCAATCCCCCAGCAAAGGGTACGCGGTATAGGCATATGGTGAGCCCTACGTTAAGTGGGGGGGGGGGGGGGGGTGTTATGCGTTGGTGCTTCACTTGGATGGTGTGCTTGTTTACTTTTTTTCAGTCTCCGCACTGACTTGGCTGCACTGGTTGCAGTTTGAATTACCTCAGGCGCTGATGCGCCTTCATTGGCTGCTTGTCACGTGTGCTGCTTCGCGCTCTTCGAGGGGGGGGCGGGGCCTGTGGATGTTCCGCGTCACTGTCTCCGCAGCCCGCCCCTCGAGGTATACTCGGCGCCATTTTGTCTCTGGATTCTGTCTGCTGTGTGGCTGGCATCTACCTACCACGGTCCGTGAGTGCCCTCGCGGGCGGTCTATTTACCCTATGTCATTATACATGACATACCTTATGGGGTTCTCTTCGCTTATGTTTTTCAGGCGGGTCAAACTCCATTGGTTTCTTACGGCCCTACCTCTCCTTTTAGTTATTAAACTTGTGAGGCCTAGTCTATTTACTCCCACTTCCCTAGCAGGCTATTGGGGCATCCCAGGTTGCTGTCATAGCGTGAATCCCTATCGGCCTATTGTGCCGCTATAATCGCCATATGGAGGCGTCTCAGGATAATGTGTTCGGGGTTCCTTCGGGACAAGCCCGGCTGTGTGTAGCTTGTGGGGTGTCCCCTACTAGTGCTGGCAATGTGCGGGTCTGTATAACTTGTGCCCAGCAGGTTCTTGCGCTGCTTTACCCTGGTCTACCAGTGGCTGGACCTGCGCCACGTATGGCTTCACCAACCCCCCCAAGTTTGAATTTGACTCCCATTGAGTTGCATACCAGTGGGGATTCTCAACCTGATGTGTCTGCTAGACTGGCTAGTGTTGAGAAGTTGCTTGCTAATACCATGGCGCGTAAGGCCTCTGCTAAGAAGCGGCACTTGACGCCTGATGTTACTCTTTTCCCTATGGAGGCTGATGAGTTCTTTGAACTGTCCGGTTATACCCCCTTGGAAGAAGGGGAGTTGTTCTCTGACTCAGAGTCATCTGATGAGAGGCCCAGGGGTCATGATGATTCTGGCTCTGACCCCTGGGCCCCAGATGATACTGATAGGCTTTTGGCTCAGATTTTTGAGGTACTGTCTATCTCTCCCCCGGTTGCGGCCCCTAGGCAGCAGGAGGAATTGTTTCATACTGCTAAGCCACGTTTAGAGTTTCCGGAGCAAGCCCATTTTAATAATCTCGTGTTCAAGGAATGGGAGCATCCTAACAGGCTCCCCAGAGTCCCTAAGAGTTGGGATAAGAGGTATCCCTTTCCTGCTGATATGGTGAAGCGTTGGTCATCCCCTCCAGAGGTGGATGCCCCGGTCCTAGGGTTATCTAACACTTCTGTCATGCATTCCCCTGACTCTACTACGCTGCGGGATAGTGAGGACCGGGGTATTGATCAGCTGGCGTCCCATGCCTTTGCCTGTGTGGGGACGGCGCTGCGCTCGGTTTTTGCCTCTGCCATTACAGCTGTGGCTATTAGGACCCTGCTTAGGAGTGTCCTAGATGGTGCTCCTGATGATGTGTCTAGTGAAGAGTTTAATGCACTCTCTCGTTGTGAGGTGTTTGTGACTTATGTCCTCTCTGCCTTGGATGATACCATTAGGATGTGTGGCAGAGCCTCTGCCCTAGTGGTGGCTATACGCCGCTCGGTTTGGCTGCGCCAGTGGGCAGCTGACAACGCTGCCAAGAAGATTCTCACTGGGTTTCCCTTCAAAGGACTACGCCTTTTTGGGGACCGCCTGGACCTGTTTGCTAGGGGAGGCAGGTTACCCCAGCGCAGGAGGCAGGCTTGGCCCTTTCGGGGCCAAGGCTCCTTTTCTTCCCCCTACCGTGGATCCAGATGGGAGAGGGGGTCTCCTTTACTGGGGCCCGAGGAGATTTCTGGGGTAGGGGCAGAGGATGTGGACGCCCTGGCCCATCCTGGGGCTCCAAGCCTAAGTCTTCTCCCAAGCCCCCTCAGGCATGAAGGGGCGCCCTCACCCATCCGGGTGGGGGGACGGCTTCAGCATTTTGCTCACGTCTGGAGGCTTCATGTCTCAGACCGGTGGATTCAGGAGGTAGTGTTCCCTGGTTACAAGATAGTTTGCCGGATGTCTCAGGACCCCATGTCAGTTCAGGCTCTAATTCTGGCGGTGCAAAGCCGTCTGGAGCTGGGGGTCATCTGTCAGGTCCCCTTACGAGAAAAGGGCAAGGGGTTCTATTCCAACCTTTTCATTGTGCCCAAAAGAGATGGGTCAGTCAGGCCCATCCTAGACTTGAAGATCCTCAACAAATTTGTCAGGTGCAGGCGCTTTCGCATGGAAACTTTGCGCTCTGCTATTAGTTCCCTGCGTCCAGGGGACTTGATGACCTCTGTGGACATCAAGGAGGCTTACCTTCATATTCCTGGTTTTCCAGGTCATCAAAGATTCCTCAGGTTCGCTCTGGAGGATCAGCACTACCAATTTATGGCATTGCCCTTCGGTCTCACTTCAGCTCCCAGAGTGTTCACCAAGGTGCTGGCTCGGCTCAGGGCATTCGCGTGCTTCCATATTTGGACGACATTCTCATCACTTCTCAGTCCCTCCATCAGGCAGAGCTGGATACTCAGCTGGTAGTGTCCACCCTGGAGTCATTTGGCTGGGTGATCAACCATCCCAAGTCTTCCCTGTCTCCCTCCTTGGTGACGTCCTTCCTCGGAATGAATCTGGATACAGTTCAGGCAAGGATTTTTCTTCCTCAGCAGAAGGTGGACAATCTGCTGGTGCAGGTTCAGTCCCTGCTCTCTTGCCCTCATCCCTCCATCAGGCAGGGAATGCAGCTGGTGGGCCTGATGGTGTCGTGCTTCGAGGTGGTTCCTTATGCCCAGTTTCACATGAGGCCTCTGCAACTCCACCTCTTGTCAGTGTGGGACAAGGATCCTGCGTCCCTGGACCAGGTACTTGTTCTGCCCCCCCTAGCCAGGTGGTCCCTCTCGTGGTGGCTGGACTCCAGGAACCTGTTGGTGGGCAGATCCTTTCTGCCCCCCTGCTGGGAGACGGTCACCACGGATGCCAGTCTGACAGGTTGGGGGGCTTCTGGAAGTTTCTACAGTTCCAAGGGCGGTGGGGCCCTCAGGAGGCCCACACACCTATCAACATTCTGGAACTGAGGGTGATCAGGTTGGTTCTGGCTCACTTGACCCAACACCTTCGAGGCCGGCCTGTTCAGGTACGCTCGGACTACCAGACGGCGGTTGCCTACATCAGTCACCAGGGAGGGACCCGGAGCAAGGGGGCCCTCAAGGAAGTGTATCTGATCCTGTCCTGGGCGGAGGACAATGTTTCCTGCATAGCAGCTGTGTACATTCCGGGGGTGGAGATCTGCAGGCAGACTCTCTGAGCAGGGGGACCTCTCGCCTGGGAGAATGATCCCTCTGCGACAGGGTGTTTCACTCTCTATGTCACCGTTGGGGCCAACCAGATGTGGATCTGTTTGCTTCCCGTCACAATCACAAGCTCCCGGCCTTTGTCTCCCTGTCCCAGGACCCTCTGGCCTTGGCCACAGATGCTCTAGCAATGTCATGGCAAGACTTTCAGCTCCTGTATGTCTTTCCCCCATTCCCCCTGTTGGACAGGGTTCTGCGCAAGATAGCTCAGGAGGGGGTGCCAGCAATACTGGTGGCCCCCAGGTGGCCAAGAAGAGTGTGGGTTCGCAGACGTGGTGCAGCTGGCAGTAGATCACTACGCTCTGCCCAGGGTTCCAGACCTGCTCACTCAGGGTCATTTACGCCATCCCAATTTACAAACTCTGGCTTTGACGGCCTGGCTGCTGAAACCTCCATCTTGATGGAGAAGGGGCTGTCTGCCTCTGTTGTTGATACCATGATAAAGGCTAGGCAGAAGTATTCTTCTTCTATTTACTATAGAGTTTGGCGTGCCTACATTGACTGGTGTGAGTCTAGGTCTATTCCCAGGATCCTGGAGTTCCTACTGCATGGGTTGGAGCTGGGACTTCAACTCAGTACTCTGAAGGGTCATGTCTCTTCCCTGGCTGTTTTCTTCCAGAAGTCCTTTGCCCAGCATTCTCTGATCAGGACTTTTTTCCAGGGGGTTACTCATGTGCATCCCCCACGTAAGCCTATGTTGCCTGTTTGGGATTTGAACTTGGTGTTGTCTGCCTTGCAGGGTGCTCCCTTTGAACCTGTGCAGGAGGCTGCCCTGGCCATTCTTACTCTCAACGTTGTCTTTTTGGTGGCTATCACTTCTGTTAGGCGTGTTTCTGAGTTGGCGGCGCTTTCCATCTAGCCCCCCTACTTTGAGAGGCACCAGGACAAGGTGGTTTTTCGCTTCAAGCCAGATTTTCTGCCTAAGGTCGTGTCTGCCTTTCATCTGAATCAGGACATTGTTCTTGTTCTCTCCTTGTGCCCTAATCCTAGTAATGCTAAGGAGAGGGTTTTGCGTTCCTTGGATGTGGTTAGGTGTCTGAAGTACTATCTGATGGCTACTGCACCTTTCAGAAAAACTGATGCTCTTTTTGTGGTCCCTTCTGGTCCTAGGAAGGGTTTGGCTCCTGCTAAATCTACTATCAGCAAATGGATCAGTCAGGCTGTGATTCAGGCCTACTCTGCAAGGCCGCTACTTGGTCTTCTGTTCATACTTTTTCAACGTTTTACAAGGTTGATGTTAGGGCCTCGGCTGATGCTGCTTTTGGCCGCAAGGTTCTGCAGGCGGCGGTGGTCTGACCTGTCTGTTGTTACCTTTGGGGATCGCGCCCTACTTTATGAACACTGCTATTGGATGTCCCAAGAGTAATGATTCTTATCTGGAGCAGGACGTACTGTATGCTAAGAATAATACAATTCTGTGATTGCTCACCTAAAGAATTGTTATTATGAGTGTACAGTACGTCCTGCTCCACCCCACCCTTGGTTTGCATTATCCTTGGATCCCCTGTATGGTGATTGTTATCATTGTTTTATAGTTACTAGTTGGTTCTGTTATCATTCTCCCGGCTTCTCGTTAACTGCTTATGCTGGGGATTTGTGGGAGGTCCTGGGTATTTGAGGGGCCAGGAGGAGCCTATTTCGCGGTCTCTGCAGTCCAGCGCCATCTGGCGGAGTAATACCCAAGAGTAATGAATCTTATCTGGAGCAGGACGTATTGTATACTCATAATAACAATTCTACAGGTGAGTAATCACAGAATTGTATTTTTTTGGTATCCAGCACGGGTTGCTTCATCTTCAATTCTTCACGTTTGGGTAATCCGCCACCAGGTGGCGCAGTCGACTGCAGTAAGACTTGTGGCTCCTCCTGGCCCATAAAAGGCAGGAAATTACCCACAATACCCAGTGTTTCTTTGCAGTCCTGGCTGCGAAGACAGAAGATGTCTCTCTCTGGATTTTCGTAGGCAAGCGGGGCATCCCAAGTCCGTCGGCCCTGCAGGCCTATTCCCACCTGTTGCGGAACCTTTCTGCCTCCCAGCCCCGGCTGATGGTTCAGGTGAAGGTAGGGGGAACACCTAGGGTCGGGTGTTCATAGAGCTCTGCTCTGGGCTGCAGACCCAGACTCCTGACACTACTACCTTACGTGATAATGCTGATTGGTGCATGGATCAACTCGCTTGCCATGCCTTCACCTTTGTGGGGGCTGGTCTACTCCCGGTCTGCGCTGCGGCTATTGTCGCCATTGCTATCAAGAAGAAGGTTAAGCACCTTGTCGAGGCCGTCCATTCCCACAGACGTGCGGACGAGTATAAGGAACTTTTGATTTGCATGTACTTTATTGCCTTTGTGCTCTCTGCCATGGATGATGCTGTCCGGCTTGGCGGTAGGTCTTCGGCCCTGCTGGTTGCTCTGCGTCGGTCTATCTGGCTGTGGCAGTGGGCGGCCGATGCTCACCGTCCCTCACCGGACTTCCCTTCTTGGGGCTTCGTCTTTTTGGGGAGCATCTTGATGTATTGGCCAAGGATGGTCGGCTCCCTCAGCATAGAAAGCATTCTCGGCCCTTTTGGGGTTCTTCTTCCTTTCGTCCTTCCTGTGGGGGACGCGGCTCTTCCTTCCCTGGTGGTCGCAGGGACCCTTGGGGACGAGGTAGATGCCGTGGTCGTCCCGGTCTCTCCTGGGGGTCCAAGCCCAAGCCTCCCAGGCATGAGGGGGCCGCCTCACCCATCTGGGTGGGGGGGCGGCTTCTGCTTTTTGCTCACGTCTGGAGACAACACGTCTCGGACTGGTGGATTCAGGAGGTGGTGTCCTCCGGCTACAAGATAGAGCTGGCAGCTTGGCCACCCCGGAGATTCCTTCGGTCCCGGATCTACCAAAACCCTGTGACGGCGCAGGGCCTGAGGTTGGCCGTCCAACGTCTTCTCTCGTCCGGAGTGGTTTGTCCTGTGCCTCTTCAGGAACACGGTCAGGGATTCTACTCCAATCTGTTCACGGTGCCCAAGAAGGACGGTTCCCTGAGACTTGTGGTTCCTCCCGGTCACCGACCCCCCCCCCCCCCCCAATGCCCTCTCCCTATTAAGAGGGATCACAAAAGAGGGACTAGTTCTGAGGGCCTATTAGGTTTGGGCCGTCAGTGCCTTGTAACCTGCATACCATTTACTCTAATCACCATAATGGAGGCATCTGGGGATAGTGAGCTAGGGGCCCCCTCTGGGCAGGTGAAGCTCTGCCCCATGTGTGGTGCTAGCCCTCTGGGCGGATTTAGCACTGTTTGTGTCACTTGCGCCAGGAGTGTTCTTTTGGAGCATGATCGGGCGGGCATATCTGCCCCTAGCCCTTTATTGCCTGTGGCCTCTCCAGAATCCCTGCTGTTGCACTCAGCCCCCAGCGATGGGGAAGCCAGTAGGGGGTCCCAAGCTGATTTGGCATACCGGGTGGCCAGCCTTGAGAGACAGATCTCTCGCACGGCTCCTAAGAAGGCCACGAGTAAGAGGCGGCATACTGAGCCGGTTTATTCTGATAATGATGGCGATGATGATGATCTTTTTGGAGGTCTGCGCTCCGTGGAGGAAGGCAAGTTGCATGAGGACTCCATTTCCACTGTGGATTATTCTGCCGGCTATGACAGCGGGCCTGGTTCATCCTTGGACGAGGATACGTGGCTCCTTGATGATACGGAGAAGTTGCTGGCTTCAGTTTTTGAGACTCTGCACATTGTGCCTCCTAGAGCGGCTAAGAGGAAGCAGGGTGATTTGTTTAGACCTGAACGACAGAGGCGAGTCTTTCCAGAGCAGACCGAATTTTCTAACATGATTTTCAAAGAGTGGGAAAGGCAAGGGCCTGGACAGGCGGTATCCCTTTCCTGAGGAGCTTGTCCAGCTATGGTCCCGTCCTCCCGAGGTGGATGCCCCCGTGTCGGGTCTGTCCAACACTACAGTCATGCCTTCACCCGATACTGCTTCCCTACGTGATCCGGCTGACAAGCGCATGGATCAGCTGGTCTGTCATGCCTTCACCTTTGCCGCTGCTTGGTTTCGCCCTGTGTGTGCTGCGGCTTTTGTCTCCCTAGCCATCAGAAAGAAGGTGAGACGTCTTGTGGATATCGCGAAGTCTCGCAAGCGCGCGGAGGAGTATAAAGACCTCAAGGCTTGCGTGGATTTCATTGCCTTCGTTTTCTGCCATGACGATGGTGTCCGGCTCGGTGCCAGGGTTTCGGCCCTGCTTGTTGCACTTCGCCGCTCGCTCTGGTTGCGGCAATGGTCGGCTGATGCTGCGGCCAAAAAGTCGCTCACTAGTATCCCCTTCGTGGGCCACAGGTTGTTCAGGGAGCGTCTGGACCTCCTGGTCAAGGATGGAAGACTCCCTCAGCGACGGAAGCCTGCCCATCTGCCTATCGCTCCTTTCGAGGAGGAAGAGGCTCTTTTTTCAGGTGGTCGCAGAGATTTCTGGGGACGAGGTAGGTCCCGCGGCCGACCCAATCCCGCTTGGGGATCCAAGTCCAAGCCCCCTGCCAAGGCCCCTCAGGCATGAGGAGGCGCCCTCACCCATCCGGGTAGGGGGGCGGCTTCTGCTATTTGCTCACGTTTGGAGACAGCGCGTCTCGAATCGGGGGATTCAAAAGGTGGTGTCCTCCGGTTACAAAATAGAGCTGGCAGTCAGGCCGCCCTCAAGATTTCTTCATTCTCGGATATCCAAGAACCCATTGAAGAGCACAGGGCCTGAGAATGGCCGTGCAACACCTCCTGCGGTTAGGTGTGATTTGTCCGGTACCTCGTCAGGAACAGGGTCAAGGCTTCTACTCCAATCTGTTCACGGTTCCCAAGAAGGATGGAACACTGAGGCCTATCCTGGACCTGATGGGTCTCAACAGGTTTGTCAGAGTCAGACATTTCCGCATGGAAACCTTACGGTCAGCGGTGAGCTCGCTTCGGCCCGGCGACTTCATGACCACGGTGGACATCAGGGATGCTTATCTGCACATCCCGATATTCCAGGGACATCAGAAGTTCCTGAGGTTTGCGCTGGAGGATCAGCATTACCAGTTTGTGGCTCTGCCGTTCGGAATATTCTCAGCCCCCTGTATCTTCACCAAGGTGCTGGCGGGCATCATGGCTATCCTGAGGAACCAGGGCATTCGTGTGCTGTCTTATCTGGACGATTTACTGATTGCGGCTCAGTCCCTTTAGCAGGCCGAGAGCGACACCTGGACGGTGTTATCCACTCTTGAGGATTTCGGATGGGTAGTCGATCACCCCAAGTCTTCTATCACGCCCTCAATGGTGAGGTCCTTTCTGGGCATGACGTTGGACACCGCTCAGGTCAAGGTATTCCTGCCCCAGCAGAAGGTGGCGGGCCTCCAGAGGCAGGTGCAGGCCTTTCTGTCTTGTCAGCGGCCATTGATCCGTCTGGGGTTGAAACTGGTGGGCCTAATGGCGTCATGCTTCGAGGCAGTGCAATTCGCCCAATTCCACATGAGACCTCTTCAGTTGAACCTGTTGACCGGCAGGGACCGGACACAGCAGTCACTGGAACAGGAATTTTCACTGTCCCCACCCCCCCTGGCCAGACAGTCCCTCTTGTGGTGGCTGGACTCCAGAAACCTATTGGCGGGCAAGTCCTTTCTGACTCCCCGGTAGGAGAGTTACCACGGACGGCAGTCTGACAGGCTTGGGAGGCGTTTGGCCAACGCAGAAGATTCAGGGTCAGTGGGGTCCGCAGGAGAACCACTTGCCCATAAATCGCCTGGAGCTGAGAGCGATCCGGTTGGTGCTTCTTTGCTTGACTCCCCATTTAAGGGGTCGTGCGATCCAGGTTCGCTCGGACAATCAGACAGCGGTCGCCTACATCAATCACCAGGGTGGGACTCGGAGCAAGCCCTTAAGCGAGCCCTCAAGGAGATGACCCAGATTCTGACTTGGGCAGAGGAGAAAGTTCCCTGCATCTCGGCGGTTTACATCCCTGGGGTAGAAAACCAGGAGGCAGATTCCCTGAGCAGGAGTGCCCCACATCTTGGGGAATGGTCTCTCAGCAACAAGATCTTTCACGCCCTGTGTCTCCGCTGGGGTCAGCCGGATGTGGACCCGTTTGCGTCCAGACACAATCCTTTATGCATTCCCCCTGTTTCCACTCCTGGGCCGAGTGGTGCGCTAGATAGCCCAGGAGGAAGCACCAACCATCCTGGTGGCTCCTCGCTGGCCGAGAAGGAGTTGGTTTGCGGACATAGTTCAGATGTCAGTCGATCGCTACATCATGCCCGATGACCCAGGGCTTCTCACTCAGGGGTCGCTGCGGCACCCCAATTTACAGACACTGGCTTTGACGGCCTGGCTATTGAAACCTCAATCCTGACAGAGAAGGGGCTGATGGTTGTGCAGATCATGATTCCAGCTCGGAAGAAGTCTTCTTCCATGATCTACTACAGAGTTTGGCACGCTTACATTGCTTGGTGTGAGTGTGAGTCTCCTTTGTCGCACTTTTTCTATCTCTAGGATTTTGGAGTTTTTACAACATGGCTTAGACTTGGGTCTCCAGCTGAGCACCCTCAAGGGCCAGGTCTCGGCCTTGGCCATCTTTTTCCAAAGATCCTTCGCCATTCATAGACTGATCAAGACTTTTTTCCAAGGAGTTACTCATGTACATCCGCCGCGTAAGCCTGTATTACCGGTGTGGGACTTGAATTTGGTGCTTTCTGCTCTCCAGGGTCCCCCCTTTGAGCCTTTGTGCGATGCTGCATTGTCTATTCTGACCCTAAAAGTGGTCTTTTTGGTAGCGATCACCTCGGTGCGTCGTGTGTCTGAACTGGCCGCACTTTGTATGAAGCCTCCTTATTTTGAGCGGCATAAAGATAAGGTGGTGTTTCGCTTTAAGCCTGATTTTTTGCCTAAGGTCGTTTCTCCCTTTCATCTTAATGAGGAAGTGGTCTTGCCTTCCCTGTGTCCAGCACCGACTAATTCTAAGGAAAGGACATTCCATGCCTTGGATGTGGTCAGAGCCATTAAGTACTACCTGGTTGCGACTGAATCCTTCAGGAAATCGGATTTGTTCTTTGTCCTAACAGAGTGCTCTAGGAAGGGCTTGCCTCCGGCCAAGTCCACTCTCAGTAAGTGGATCAGACAGGCGGTGGTGCAAGCTTATTCTGCCAAGGGGAAGGAACCCCCTTTTCGTGTTACAGCTCATTCTACTAGAGCTATTGGTGCTTCCTGGGCTTTTCAGCACCAGGCTTCCGTTGAATACGTTTGTAAGGCCGCCACTTGGTCTTCTGTTCATACCTTTACCAAATTTTACAAGGTGGATGTTAGGGCCTCAGCTGACGCGGTCTTTGGCCGAAAGGTGCTTCAGCCGGTAGTGAGATGAACTACGTGCTGTTCCGCACTAGGGATCCCGCCCTAATGGACACTGCTTTTCGATGTCCCAACGGTCATCACTTCTGGGACGACCTGGACTGGATATAGTGAAAAACCTGTAGAATTGTTTTTGAATATATCCAGTCCAGGTTGTCCCACCCCGCCCTTGCTTTCATTATCTCTTGTTTGCCTGTTATGGTGATTACCATTTTTATATTGGACCATTGTCCTTTAGTTTTTGTTGGAGAGAGTACATGCTGAAGCTATGTGAAGTAACATGGTTTCTTGACCTCCCGGCCTGTCTGTTTTCTTACTGCTGTTTAACCGCTGGGGAATCATAGTGAGACACCTGCTTTTATAGGGGGCCGGGAGGAGCGACAGCTTTTGATCTTGCAGTCGAGCGCCACCTGGCAGTGGATTACCCAACTGTCATCACTTCTGGGACGACCTGGACTGGATATATTCAAAAACATTTCTACAGGTGAGATTCACAGAATTGTATTTTTTTCGTCGTGCTGTTGCCATGGAAAGATCACTCACGAGAGACTCATCTGTAGTTTTGCATGCTCTGCTCCCTTTTTAAGTTCCTTTCTCCCACCTACCCGTAGGGCATCGGATGCTACATGTTCCGCATCGACGACTTTGACGTGGTGGACGCCACCATGCACGGCAACGCTGCCCGGTTCATCAACCATTCGTGCGAGCCCAACTGCTACTCGCGGGTCATCCACGTGGAAGGCCAGAAACACATCGTCATCTTCGCCCTGCGCACCATTTACCGCGGCGAGGAGCTCACCTACGACTACAAGTTCCCCATCGAGGACGCCAGCAACAAGCTGCCCTGCAACTGTGGTGCCAAAAAGTGCCGCCGCCACTTAAACTGAAAACATGGGGGGGGAAAAAAACAAAAACAAATAAATGCATGGCCGCAAGTGCCAGTTTGGAGGTGCTGGCGCTTCCTTAGGTGGACGCATGTTTTATTTTGTTTCCAGCGACGGCGAGACGGGGGCGTCTATGTTACAAGAAGTCGCACTTTTTACCCTCTGTCCTTTCCGGCTGTCTGAGCGCAGGACAAAGGCCTCTCCTTCCTCTCAGGGTCTTCTAAGAATGGTCTTCTCTGCATTTTGCCTCCTCTACCCCCCCCCCCCCAACAAGCAAGTGCTCGCCCTGTTCTAAAAATAAATGGGTGGTGCTAAGAATAAATGACGCACAGGAAGAGCCGCTTCTGTTTTAAACCATTGTCGTAAAATTCACCCCTGATGGACGGCGATACAAAATCAAGAAGCAAAAAGTCCCGTCTGGGGGGTGACTATCATTTTTAGTCTTTTTGCTGCTAACAAACCTGCTCAACCCGCCTCCCCCCACTGCTAAGGTCCGCTTTAGGACCGTTTTTAAAACAACAATAAGCCTCTCTCCACGAAGAGGGTTGCCCACACTGACTGCTTCTTACGAATCCCGTAACTTTTTTTCAGCTTCAAATTTTGAACTCTTTTTGTTTCGGACGTCGGAGCGATTGGCGAGAGCGTTGCAGTTACACGATTAATAAAGAGACGGGTGTCTCGAGGGGAGAGAGAGCGCACGTGAGAGCAAGAACGTGTCTATAGATGTACAAAGATTTGTAAGGATATTGTTTTTTTTCTATGCACTTTGTTATTTAAGGACTTGCTGGGGAATAATAATGTTTCATGTTTCACTTCCTGGTTAGAATTTTAAATAAAAATGAACATTTTGGCACGTTTTGTATTTTCTGTGATTGGCCGGAAATACTCCAGAGGTGGGGGGGTTGCCAATCACTACGGCTAACCAAAGATGAAAGTAAACCTAGAACCAAGGATCAAGCAATGCAATTGAGTCTGTCCATCAGGTGGACCCCCTCCTTTGTGCCTGTTTAACGGGAGTCCTGAGTGTCTTTCAAATCAGCCTATAAAAAATACACGAGACAGAAGGACACAGTCATTGGAATGTGTTCGACTATCTCACGGAGATGCATCCGGTGCTCCTCCCTTTGACTTTTTTGTATAGTAAAATAGAAAACTTACACACGTCATCTACAGGGGGCATATCATAATAGAAAAAACTGAATATCTAGCTCAGTAATTGGTCTGTTCTACCTAACAAGCACACTGGAATGTTAGCTACTCCTAAAGGCAGGACACTCAAAGGCGTTGTACAGCTTCCCGACGCCATCTTTATCTCAGTAATACATTAGTAGCAGCATGTTCTATTATCTTCATAATCCTAAGCCTTATTGTCAAGCAAAAGAGAAATGGCGCAGAGTGAAGTGGCTCCTGAGGGTTTATTTCACCTTTATTCGCCACTAAGCGTACAATGCAGAGAGAAAGATGGAACAAATGGAGGGAGGCAATGTTCACCATCGTATGTTTAACCTCCATCCATCACAAGTCATTTAATACAGTCATATATAAAGTAATACTATTGAGTTATTATGTCTTAATGAAATTTATCAACTGATCAAGTAATATACAGGTGTATTCAAAGGTTTTAGTATCCCAGGTAAAATGTACTGTTACTATGAACGGTTAGGTCAGTGGAAGTTGAAATGGTCTCCAAAGGCATTAAAGGCCTAAACGACACAACCAACTTTGCCTTTGTGGTCTGTAGTTCCTCTATGCGGCGGCATGCCAAATTGCCCCACTGTGTGTATCTTCCCCCATCAGGTCGGCCCATACACTAACCTTCATCTTGCGGCTATGGCGCAGACTCGGGCGAGAACGAGTGCGCTGATTGGCTGCGCTACCAGCCGCATCCCCGCTCACCTTCTAGCCATGGCGCCACCCATTCAGAAAGGCCGGGAGTGGATGGGTGCACGGCAAAAGGTGAGCAGGGATTCGGTCACAGTAAGTGCTTTGGGAGAAGGTAAGTGTATCAGGGCTTCCAGGGGGGTTCTACACAACCGAGGAGTGGAACTTGAAGTACTCAGGAGTGGAACTTGAAACCCAGGGCTTCTGGCCTGGAATCTAAAGGCTATCCACTGGCCTTCTCCTTGTTATGCCCACTGTGTGAAACCCACCTCGGGGTGTCCCAAAGCTTGCACGCTTCCTGGTGCCTCCGGAGATGTAACTATCCAGCAGCTACGTCTTCGGGCTGTGAGCGCACTCACACACCCCCTGCCATTCAGATCAGATAGGCTGCGGACGGGAGTGTGCGCTCTGCTGGGGATGCGGCTGCTGCTGTCCCAATTGCAGAAGCTCTGAATGTAAACAGCCATTTGCTATTACATATGGAAAAAACATTTTAGGGTTCATTACATATGCACAGCGAATGGCTCTGATTGGATGAAAGCCTGTGCATGTGCCGTAAGGTGGGGAAAGGTGAGTTTTTGTACGGGCGATATGGGGAGAGGTCTCACAGCCAGGTAACCCAAAAGAGTAAAAATCCCGGATTTTACTCTGCATTAAAGAAGGAACATGGTCTGAAATGATGCTAGTCCCTTTGATATGCGGCAGTGTGACCCGCGCTCCCCCGCTGTATATCACATTGCTAAAACAGGGCCGACGCTGACCGTGCAAGCCAATAGGCTGATCCACGGCAGCCATAGAAGGAAGAGAGGTGTATTCAGATGACCATTTTTTCTTTTTCTTTTTTTTTTAGCAGCGTTCCTTACAGTGTGGGAGCCCAGGTCACATTGCTGGATATTGAAGTGGACCAAAACCTGTGATTTTCTCAGGTTTCGATCCGTCCCCCCAAACCAGGATGCCCTGCTGTGTGAAACCCCGCCTTTCGGCCAATAAACTCTGCCTCTCCCTGGTCTGCGACGCCTCTCGTCCAATCAGCTTCTCCAGGCTTGGGTAATAATGTGCGGCTGGCGAAGCCGATTGGTATCCCTGCCGCACACAGCGTGGCATCACTTTGGCTGTGCGCGGCCACACTCAGCCATTCAATTGTTGCCGAAAGAGGACGCGAGTAATGCTGCTGCGCATGCGGTATGGGCTTGTCGGAAAGGTAAGAATTAGGGGCATACGGGCGGGGTTTCACACAGCGGGGCAACTCTGTTTGGGATGCCCTGCAGAGTGAATCAACTGGCCCTGGAGTCTGAGATTTGACACCTGTGCTGTAGAGTGATGGTCTTCCACTTCGACAATCCCTGTTGTCGTCGGTGAACACCTCACAAAGTTCAGAGACACTTGATGAGCACATTTTCTTGGTATCCTGCTCGGGTGGCTTCATTCTTGACAATTGGTTTATCCGCCACAAGGTGGTGCAGTTGACTGCAAGACGAAACTTGTGGCTCCTCCCGGCTCATATAAAGGCAGCTATTTCCCTAATAATCCCCAGAGTTCTCTTGCAGTCTGACTGCGAAGATGGAACTATTTCTCTCTCTATAGATATCGCAGTTAAGCGGGGCATCCCAAGCCCGTCGGCTGCTGCAGCCCTATTCCCACCTGTTTTCAGTGGACCCTTCTGCCTCCCAGCCTCAGCTTCAGATCAGGTGATGGTAGGGGAATGCAGAGGGTCAGGCGTTCGACAGAGCTTTGCTCTGGGCCGCACACCCTGTGTGTGTTTGGCGTGTTATTTTTGGCACTCACCTTCCACTTCTCTCCCCTGCTCTGCATCCAGGCCGCGAGGGGGGTCACCGCGGACCTCGGACGGGGGCGTCTGTTTGGAGACGGTGTTGGGGCCTTCGCAAGCTCCGCTGCACGCCTGTCATTGTGGCAGGGAGGGCCATGCCTCCCCTGCCTGTCCTGTTGCGGTCCGGGCTCCATTTTGCTTGGGCGCCCGGAGGCCGCCCTCTTCCTGATGCTGAGAGTGGGGGGTGGGGGAGCGGGCCGCCCTTCGAGGAGCTCCTCGGCGCCATTGCTGCGGCGAGTGCTTGCCTGCCCGGCTGGTTCTCCTTCGCTGCGGCGGTCTCTGGCCTCTTCCTCCTTGCCTTCGGCTGATCCTAGTCTCCTGTGCAGTCGCAGTTGTGGTCTTTAGACTGAGGTCCAACAGGAACTGATCTACAGCGGTCCGTGAGTCCTCTTTTGATGCTATGCTATGCTTTTTCGTGTGCATGTGCTGTGGGATGCTTATGTTTTTTTTTTATTCTATGTCTTCCAGATGGGTCCCGGTCTTTTAGGTGGTTCCTCCCGGTCTCTGCTAAGCCCTCCCCCCCTTCCTGCCCTGTGTCTAAGGGGTTCAGAGGGTCCAAATTTGGGATTGTGCGGTTCTGGGCCATTAGTGCCTTGTGACCTGTTTTCTTTCACCATAATCACCATAATGGAGGCTTCTGAGGATAGCGAGCTTGCCCCCCCGGGACTTGCTAAGCTCTGTCTTTTGTGTGGTAGATGCCCGCTGAGCGGTCGCAGAGCTGTTTGTGTACCCTGCGCTCAAAGCGTCATTTCGGAACAGGATGGGGTGAGCGTTGCCGGCCCCAGTCCCATTTTACTGGCAGCTTCGCCACTCCCCCGCAGCTGCATTTAGCCCCCAGCGAGGGGGAAGCCAACAGCGGGTCTCAAACGGACTTGGCACTGAGAGTGGCCAGTCTAGAGCGTCAGTTGTCGCGTTTGGCCGATGCACGTCTGGAGCCAGGCAAGGCCGCACGTAAGAAGCGGCATTTGGAGCCAGCTTATGCACTCATGCTCACGATGATGATGATGATGATGATGATGACTATGGGGCCTTTGGTGGCCGAGACTCCATGGAGGAGGGTGGGTTTTTTCAGGATTCTGATTCTTCTGGGGACCGACAGGGGGACTTTGACAGTGACCCCGCTCATCCTCTGACGAGGACCGTTGGCTTCCCGATTTTACAGAGAAGCTGTTGGTGGCGCTTTTTTGAAACCTTGCATAATGTTCCCCCAAAGGCGGCCAAAAGGAAGCAGGGGGACCTTTTTCGGCCTGAGAGAGAGAGTCTGTTCTTTCCTGACCAGGGTCATTTCTCAAAAATGATTTTTAAGAAATGGGAGAAACCAAATAAACTGCCGTCGGTGCCTAGGGAACTGGACAGACGGTATCCTTTTTCGGAGGATTTGATTCGCCTTTGGTCCCGTCCCCCTGGGGGCTCTCTAATTCCACGGTTATGCCGTCTCCTGACTCTTCCTCCCTGCGCGATCATGCTGACAGGCGCATGGATCAGCTGGCTTGTCATGCTTTCACCTTTGTGGCCGCTGGTCTTCGCCCAGTCTGTGCCGTGGCCATTGTTTCCATTGCCATCAAAAAGTAGGTGAGACGTCTTTTGGATGTTGTCAGATCTCGTAACAGGGCGGAGGAGTATAAGGATCTCCTAGCTTGCGCTGAGTTTATTGCCTTTGTGATTTCAGCCATGGATGATTCCGTCCGGCTTGGCGGCAGGGCTTCAGATCTGCTTGTCGCTCTTCATCGTGCTATTTGGCTGCGACAGTTGGCAGCGGATGCTGCCGCCAAGAAAGCTCTCACTAGTATTCCCTTTCTGGGTCTTCGGCTGTCGGGGAGCGAAGGATGGAAGGCTTCCTCAGCGTCGCAAGCCTGTGCGGCCCTTTCGGGGCTCTTCTTCCTTTGTCCCTTTCGAGGGGGACGAGGTTCTTCCTTCTCTGGTGGCCGCAGAGACTCCTGGGGCGAGGTAGAGCCCGCGGGCGGCCCAGCCCCTACTGGGGGCCCCCGGCCAAGGCCCCTCAGGCATGAGGAGGCGCCCTCACCCATCAGGGTGGGGGGACGGCTTCTGTTTTTGCTCACGTCTGGAGACAACACGTCTCGAACCAGTGGATTCAGAAGGTGGTGTCCTCCAAGTACAAGAGAGAGCTAGCAGCTTGGCTGCCCCCAAGATTTCTTCGGTCACGGATTTCCCAGAACCCCTTGACGGCGCAGGGCCTAAGATTGGCTGTCCAATAGAGATCCATATTGACTGAATTCCTCTCTGCTTTCCACACAGCTAGACATGTTTGTTGCTTGATATTTAGATGAGAGGGTTAAACTGGGCGGTAAATTAGTTCCCAGGCCCTGAATAATAATAATAATTTTGTATAAATAATAGTGATTGAGCTACTCCCACCCCCCTTTATTCATTTGAATTGCCATGAGCACAAGCAGGGAGGAATTCAGTCACTATGGATCTCTCCCTGTGAAGTGTTCTAAAGGGAGGCTGGCAGCTTCCCAGGTGAGTAGCTCTCAAATATTTGTCTGCATTGCATGTCCCAACTTTGGGGACTCAAAATCAAGAGTAGGGACCACGCTAAACACAGAGTGCCTTGTCGGGGCAGTGTGGCTTACACATGTATCTGCAGATATATGCAACCAAATCTCTGTCTTTCCACACAGCTAGACATGTTTGTTGCTTGATATTTAGATGATGAGAGGGTTACACTGGGCGGTAAATTAGTTCCTAGGCCCTGAATAATAATAATAATTTTGTAGAAATAATAGTGATTGAGCTACTCCCGCCCCCCTTTATTCATTTGCTGCTCAGTCTCTTCAGCAGGCAGAGAGCCACACTCAGAAGGTATTGTCCACTCTCGAGGCATTCGGTTGGGTGATCAATTATCCCAAGTCCTCGATCACTCCGTCTTTGGGGAGGTCTTTCCTGGGCATGACTTTGGACACTTCTCAGATCAAGTTGTTCCTCCCTCAACAGAAGGTGGAGGGTCTTCAGGTGCGGGCCTTGCTGTCGTGCCCACACCCATCCATCCGTCTGGGGATGCAGTTGGTGGGCCTCATGGTGTCTTGCTTCGAGGCGGTACCCTTCGTCCAGTTCCCTCTTCAATTGAATCTCTTTACTGTTTGGGATCGGAAACAGGAGTCCCTGGAGCAGGAGTTCGCTCTGTCCCCTCTGGCCAGACAGTCCCTCTCGTGGTGGTTGGACTTGAATCTTCTAGTGGGCAGGGCTTTTCTGCCTCCACGCTGGGAGATTGTCACCACGGACGCCAGTCTGACTGGTTGGGGAAGGTTCTGGCAATCGTTGAATTTCCAGGGTCAGTGGGGCCCTCAGGAGGCCCATGTGCCTATCAGTCTCCTGGAGCTGAGAGCGATTCGTTTGGTGCTTTTTCATTTGACTCCCCATCCTCGGGGACGTGAGGTCCAGGTCCGCTCGGACAATCAGACGGCGGTCGCCTATATCAATCACCAGGGCGGCACTCGGAGCAAGCGCGCTGGGGTCAACCGGACGTGGACCTGTTTGCGTCCCGACACAATCACAAGCTTCCAAGGTTCGTCTCTCTGTCAAGAGATCCTACGCCACGGATGCACTGGCAATTCCTTGGATGGAGTTCCGTCTCCTCTACGCCTTTCCTCCCTTCCCTCTCCTGGGTCGCGTGCTGCGCAAGATAGCCCAGGAAGGGGTCCCGACCATCCTGGTTGCCCCTCGTTGGCCGAGGCAGTGTTGGTTCGCTGACATCGTCCAGATGTCAGTGGATCGTTACGTCATGCCCGACGATCCAGGGCTTCTCCAGGGCTTCTGACGGAGAAGGGGTTGTCTGCCTCGGTCGTGCGTACCATGACTCAGCCTCGGAAGAAGTCCTCTTCCATGATTTATTACAGGGTCTGGCACACTTCCAAAGGTCCTTCGCCAATCACAGACTTATCAAGATCTTTTTCCAAGGAGTTACTCATGTACGTCCACCACCTAAGCCTATGCTTCCGGTGTGGGACTTGAATTTGGTGCTTTCTGCTCTTCAGGGGCCTCCCTTTGAGCCTTTGTGTGATTCTGCCTTATCCATTTTGACTCTGAAGGTTGTCTTTTTGGTAGCTATCACTTCGGTGCGTCGTGTTTCTGAGCTGGCGGCGCTTAGTATGAAGCCGCCTTACTTTGAGCGACATCAAGGTGGTTTTTCGTCTTAAACCGGACTTCTTACCCAAGGTTGTTTTCATCTCAATGAGGACATTGTTTTGCCTTCCTTGTGTCCCGCGCCTGCTAATTCTAAGGAGCGGACCCTCCATTCCCTGGATGTGGTAAGAGCACTTAAGTATTACCTGGTTGCTACAGAATCCTTTAGGAAGTCTGATTCTCTTTTTGTCCTTCCTGATGGGCCTAGGAAGGGCTTGCCTCCAGCCAAGTCCATTATCAGCAAGTGGATCAGACAGGCGGTGGTACAAGCTTATTCGGCCAAGGGGAAGGAAACCCCTTTTCGGATCACAGCTCACTCTACCAGAGCTATTGGAGCTTCTTGGGCTTTTCAGCACCAGGCTTCGGTTGAACAGGTTTGTAAGGCCGCTACTTGGTCTTCAGTTCATACTTTTTTTAAGTTTTACAAGGTTGATGTTAGGGCCTCAGCAGATGCTGTTTTTGGCCGTAAGGTGCTTCAGGCGGTAGTGTCATGAACTACGTGCTGTTGCCTCTGGGGATCCCACCCTTTCTTGGACACTGCTTTTGGATGTCCCAATTGTCAAGAATGAAGCGACCCGAGCAGGATACCAAGAAAAATACAATTCTGTGATTACTCACCTGTAGAATTGTTTTTATTGGTATCCTGCTCGGGTCGCTTCATCCCACCCTTGTTCTGTTATCTTCTTTTGCCTTGTTATGGTGATTACCTTTTGAGAGAGTTTATATTGGGGCTGTGTGAAGTAACATGGTCTCTGGCCTCCCGGCTTGTCTCTGTTTTACTGCTTTTCAACGCTGGGGATTATTAGGGAAATAGCTGCCTTTACATGAGCCGGGAAGAGCCACAAGTTTCGTCTTGCAGTCAGCTGCGCAACCTTGTGGCGGATAACCCAATTGTCAAGAATGAAGCCACCCGAGCAGGATACCAATAAAACCAATTCTACAGGTGAGTAATTACAGAATTGTATTTTTTGGATTGGTGGGTACATGGATAAGTGTGACCCAATAAGAAAAGAATAAGGGTACTCACCGATTGGTCCGAGTCAACAACTCACATGATCGCACACACCGCGCCGGGTCCCAACTCCGTTAACCATGTCCAGCTAACTCAGACCACCATCAGTCACGGGCACAGCCACGTGCTCTCCATTCACTACAATGGAGGGGGTTTGTCTGGCTTTGGCACTCCCCCATTGCAACCAATGTAAAGGGAGTTGTAGCACTCCTGTGACTGGTGTGACACGCCTCCAGGCATGCCTCTCCCCTGCACCTCCAGCAGGCACTTGCTGCCTGATTTTGTCCGGGACACGGCTAATGAGTATCTACCCTGGAATGGGGGCCCTGCTATACTCCCTGTAATCTGGTAATATAGGTAAGTGCCTTATTGGAATTGTTGCCTGGATACAATAATTGGATGATGGTTTCCATTCCCTTTTTTATGGCTATGTTGTCTTTTTGAGGTAACTTGTTTGGCAATTCATATGTTAAGCTTAGCATTTCATTGAGAGGCTGGAATGCTGTGATTCTTCCCCTTCTGTCTCCTTAATGAGGAAAATGACGTCCTCATTCATCTTTGTCCCCCAACCCCCTGACTTGGTTCTTTAGTCAACCTTGAAGAACACAAACACCCCCCACTCCCTGCCCAGTCATCTTGATTGGCTGCCTCTCTCTGCAGCTCTGAATCCCCGCCCTCCTCTCACACTCATCACAGTGTGCTTTACATCACATCGCTGTTGCCACACCCACTGTTTCTCTATTTTTCTATGAATCTCTAATGCTCTAATACTTTTACTAATAACTTAGGAACTACAGGGTCTTGTTGAAAACAGATTGAAGTTTGGGACAGTGCAACGTGTAGCCCGAGACAATAGTACAACAATAGAGCTATGGAATAATAAAGTAAGTATAACTTTAATTATGCTGCTATCTTATTAGGGAAGTCATACAGTTAGCTGTGTGTAATGTAATATATAGATATATAGATTTTTTTTTCTTCAATGTCTTGCAGTGTCTGCTATACCTTATTGTATATTGAGCATGTTGACCTTTCTGGGGGCATCCCCTCTTATTTTGCCTCAGAAAATGTGGTAGATCAGTATAATGGGACGATGAGCCCATAGGTGAAAGCCCCTCACCAGTTCCCAAAGAATAAGAAATAAAATCTAAGTTCACATTCCAAAGACAAGATGATGTCGTAGGAGAATACACCCTGAGGAGGATGGACCAATCTGTACACTTGATTAGACATTGGCCCTTATTTAACAAGGGATAGCGCCAGGTAGCGAATGGTGAGCGAACGGTAATGACGGTCACCGCCACGAGTACGCCGGCTCCCCTCCGCAATCACACATTTATCAAGCCGATCCTGCTTAGCGACTGACAGAGCGCCAGATAGCGAATCATTCATCATTATTCCAGCCTCACCCCACAGCGCCAGCGAGCGACCTTGAACAGCGACAGGTATGACCTCGCTACCTGGCGCTCTCCGATGCATTTCAATGGAACAATCTTTAAATATTCATAATTAATTGCTATTGTTTTTTTTTTTTTTAAATGTCGAAAATTCTGTGACCACTTCTGCAATGTTAGATTTTTTTTTTAAGGTTAAAAAAAAAAAAAAAAAAAAATTGTGCAGAATTGATATTACAGGTCTGATATTAATGTATTCATATTACAAAATGTTTTGAAAAACATGTTTTTTTTTTTTTCAAAAAATATGGTTGGGAAGCATTTCACAGCGCGATAATTTTTTGAGCGGGATTTGTTAATGAATATGCTGGGAGCCGTTCGCTATGGCCATTCGCTGTCATGCGCTCCCATACAGCGCGGAACCTGTCAAACAGCGACTCCTAACCCCGTATTCAACATTACCGCAAACCCGACTGAGTCAACAGCCGAACAACGGCCAAGCACAGCGACTACTAGCGTGCGCTGTGAAAATAACGCTACTGTCGCTCATCTGTCGCTACCTGGCGCTATTAATGAATCGGCCTCCCCGTCTTTTATGGTATTACTGTATTAGGTTAATAGCCAATAAGGTGGCTGTTTCACGTTGCTTAGCTTGATTACGTAGGTTCCTGTTTTGTATATTTGTATAAATAAAGCTTACCCACAGAGAGGAGGCAGAAGCGATTCACCGAGGTGTATGCTGTCTATGACCACTGAGTGTATTGACTTCTTACCTCGTAACCATTAACTAATTAGGAACCGGACGAGGTGAGAAGTCTCCGGGACGGCACAGCGTCTGAAACAAAACCAAGCATATCTCAAGACAGCTCCTATAAATTAAAAGAAACAAAGGAGGGGTTGAAGCCGCCCAGACCATTTTATAACTAACCTGGGAGGTGCACGTGAGCAGGACAATTAGGATACACAAGTCTTAAAGGAGCCACAGCCCTCAACCCTGCTAGCTTGCAGACAAACCTATAATCTGTCTCTAAATCTCTCGGGTCTACTGCGGCCTTCGATCCTTCCACCCCATGGGCTGCACTCGAGGTTATAGGGCCACCTCAGATAAGCTTGCTCCCAATTTATCTATTGCATTGTATGTCCCTAAGGGGGCTCTCGGAGTTAGGACTGCACCTCACAGAGGCACCTTGGTGCTTTGTGGTGCAGCTTCAGCATACTTCTGACAGATTATAGGTTTGTCTGCAAGCTAACATGGTTGAGTGCTGTGGCTCCTTTAAGACTTGTAGCTCCTATAAGTTAGGCGCTTCAGCCATTCCCTGCGTGCGTTGCAAATGGCCATGGGGATTTAGCGACATGCTCGGCCTGTTGTAGCCGAGATCCAGCCAAGAAACCGTCTGAAATGTCACGGTGGAAACATTTCTGGCCTTTTGTAGTGATGGCTCAGAGTCAGCTGACGTCTTTTCCTTTTGTTGTTCACCCTTCTGCACAGAGGTTACCCAATTTAGCCAGGGTGGCTAGTGTTATTCAGGGCCCCGCACCGTCTTGTCTGGCGCCTATTTCCTGCAAAGATTTGTGGTAAGGAGAGAAAGAAAAGCTTCGGACCCTTCAAATCCTCGGATGACTGCGACATTCTGTAGGTGAGGTGAAGAGGAGGCCTCACAGACGGGCCATTCGGACCCAGACGTGGCCCCTGACCCTGGCAACAGGGATGTTACCAAGGGTAACATGAGAAGTGCCATTAAATGGCTCAGAGAAGTCTTACATTTAAAGAGGTTTGGGTTATCTCCAAAAGTTCCCCCTGAACTACTGTTTTCCCCGAACAATCAGAATTTAAACCGGACCGTTTACTGCTACTGTGCTTTTCCCCCTCCTCCGTTCTGGTCCCCTGGGTTCTTAGCAGGGGTGTTTGCACCGGGTCTCCCAAAGTAGAGATTGGGGCAGAGTTCTCCTTATTCGTCGGGGGGGGGATCCTGACACGTGATCCCTGCGGACCCTGGATGGCGACAGATGCTCTGGGGCCATCGTGGGTCCCTGCTCCTCTCCTTTTTCGTGTAGATTACACCTGTTGCTCGGGAGGGGAAGGCCCGGTTGCTAAGACGCCCTTTTGCAACGAGTGACTGTTTGATTTTACATACGCCAGAATAAGCCATATACTTATTTCTTTTGTAAAGTTTTTCCCTTTTCTCTTTATGTGATGTAAAATTTTTTAAAAAACGACAAATAAAGAATATATTAAAAAAAAAAAAGAATTTAAACCGGACCTTCATCATTTAATGAAAAACCCAAACCCTTAAAAAACTATTCCCCAGCATCTAAAATTAATATATTTTAGGTTTTTAGTCGCTTATTATTCTTTCCTTCGCTGGACTTCAACTCTGTTCAGGACTCTAGGGTACGGGCGCCGCCATCTTGCCTCACATGCTCAGAAGAGGAGAGGGGGTGAAAAGTGCAGGGGGCGGGATTATAGCTGTGCTTTGCACAGACAGAGCTGGCGTCAGGAAAAGGACAACAATCCCAGAATGCAGAGCGGCCTAGTCTGAAGACACTACATGTTTGTAGGCAGCCTGATGCTCCATGAGCCACCATCTTGGATGTTTAAAGGCTAAAAGAAAACATTAGGTGCAGGTAGGATGATTTTTTTTTGGGGGGAAGCATACAAGATGGGCTCTTATTCAGGGTGAAGGTCCGCTTTAAAACGATTTCAATGAGCGAGTGGTCAAAACCTGGCATGACGACTAGGGCTTCCAAGCCTTGGGACTCTTGTTATGCTTTTCCTGATGATGTCATCAAAATATGGTGAGACACCACTAAGGTTGACCATCTTACTGTGGTGCTTTCTAAGGGTTCCTCCTTACTTACAAGCCAGAGCCCTTAAAGCAGCACAAAACCCAGGGTGGCCTTCCCTCGGCGCTGCCCGGATTGGGATGCCCCGCTGTGTGAAATCACCAGTATCGCCTTACCTTTCTCTATTCCAACAGCGGATGCGCAGGCTCTCGTTCAAACAGGGCCATTTTCCGTGCCTATGTCATTCGACAAAAGCTCTGATTGTTTACGATGGGGGAGCGAGAGCGTCTGCGTCCCTGGTATCTCTGTGTTGTGCGCGCGCTCCTGCCACAGCCATTCAGATAGGCCGAGTGGGAGTGCGCGCATCTCTGGGAATGCGGGTGCGTTTGCTTCCCATTGAAGAACATCGGAACCTTTTGCCAAATGACGGAATCAAAATCCTGGGTTTTGTCCAGCTTTAAAGAGAAACAACACACATGAAGTTGACTTTCCTGTCTGCGGTGGAATCCCGAACTAGGGTGCCCCGCTGTGTGTTACCTTCCCAGGTCGCCTGTTTCACTCCCGTTTCTACCTCTCCCATGGCGCAGACTGGGGCGAGAGCACTGATTGGCTGAGCGGCTCGCTGTCAGCACCAAAGGGAGCCAAGTAGAATCGCCAGCCGCATCCCCTGCCCACCTGACAGCTGTGGCGTGACCACGCTGTCCTTTCAGGAAGCCCCGCTCACCTCTAGCCATATGTGCGCCCGACCGGGAACGCACGGACACGTCGAGGGCTCCGGGAGAGGTGGTCAGAGAGTGTCTAGGGGGGGTTTCACACCGCAAGGACTGGAACTCGGTAGGCCCTGGATTCTTTTAGACTCCAGAGCCTCCGAAGTTCTTTGAGACGTTAGAGAGGTCAGCGTCTCTTTCTGTGACTTGCAGAAGGGTTCACGCTTCCTTACAGAGGTGGTCAGCTCTTTGGAGATGTTGATAAAGGAACTGGAACCTTTAGTTACGGCAGTTAGTAAATAAATCAATAGTTATGGTGCATTGACAGGGTGTGGAGGTTCTTCCTATTGTTCTAGGGGTTGTAGTTGTCTCCTTAGTGTGTAATTCCGTTGCGTTTCGCCAAAGGCCCGAGTGTGCCTTCGTCAGGAGAGGAGTATAGATTTGTAGGAAGTACCACATTGGTGGCAGGACTTCCCTTTGGTGGTTTGTATTCAGGATTCAAACTGAGGTAGTAGCTGGTTGACGCCTTCTTTTTATGGGTCTCTGTTGGAGAGTTGATTGAGCGGCGGCTGGAAGGTGTACGTTGTAGAATCCTTAGCCTGGCTGCCGCTCAATCACGTCTCCAACAGAGACCCATTGAAACAAGAAGTCAACTTGCTACTACCCCCAGTTTGAATCATGACTACAAACCCCTAAGGGAAATCTTCCCACCAATATAGAACTTCCTACCAATCTATACTCCAGCATCTCCTGATGAAGTTCCTCTGTGCTTTTGGTGAAATGCGTCGAGAATAAATACACACCAAGGAGACAACTACAACCCTTAGATTATAGGAAAAAATCTCCCCACCCTGTCAATGCACCATAACTGTATATATTTATTTACCATCTGCTGTAACTATCTTATACGTTCTGGTATGAAGATTAATACCGGCTTGTAATACTTGTATCTATAATCAACGGCAGGACATTTTGTCCCCCCCTGAACAAAATTATTGTAACCCAGATGGGACCAATACCTCATTACCTTCTAGGTATTCATCCCTCTGTTACTTTTCGTTACTTCAATAGGTATAATCGATAAAACGGAACGAAACCTGGGATTTTGACTTCCCCGTGTTTTGTTCCATGCCTCGGGAGGCATTGCGAATCGGGATGCCCCCGCTGTGTGAAACTGGGGGCCTGGTGTGACCACGCACAACCATAGAGGGAGTACCCCACTATTCACGCCCCCAAAAGGTACTGAACAGAGTCTTATAACTGCACCACACAAAGAGGTAAAGTATATGTGTTGTTTATTAATCTCAATCAAATGTTAAAAAAAAGTTCATTTTTTACATGGAAGACAAACTGTTAAAAAAAACATATACAACATACTAAAATACATACTGCCAAGAGGGGGCGCTAATCAACCTTACTGCCATGGTGTTGAATATGGATAAGAAAATTCATATATACAGTGTATCAACATCTATGTAAAAATCCATAAAAGTGCCAATTCTGATAAAGTGCTAACCCCAAAAGTACATCAATTACTAATAGAGCTCAGTGCAAAAAGGATTCCAACGTTGCCCTGCACAAGAGGGCAGTAACACAAATTAATAAAAAAAAGCAGTGCAAGGTAAAAGAAACCGTTTCGAGACGTGGGTCTCTTTATCACGCACTCTGCCTTGATAAAGAGACCCACGTCTCGAAACGCGTGGGCTTGCGCAAAACGGGGGGGACTGCTGCCGCTCTGCACTCTCTGACTGATAAGTAATGGTTTCTTTTACCTTGCCCTGCTTTTTTTATTGATTTGTGTTACTGCCCTCTTGTGCAGGGCAACGTTGGAATCCTTTTTGCACTGAGCTCTATTAGTAATTGATGTACTTTTAGCACTTTATCAGAATTGGCACTTTTATGGATTTTTACATAGATGTTGATACACTGTATATATGAATTTTCTTATCCATATTCAACACCATGGCAGTAAGGTTGATTAGCGCCCCCTCTTGGCAGTATGTATTTTAGTATGCTGTATATGTTAAAGTGGACCAACACCCTCAAAAATAACATTGCTTTAAATGATCAAACATAAAAAAACACTTACGTTTTGATGATCCAGGCAGCCCTCTGTCCCTCGCAGCGTCTGCTTTCTGGAATCGCCTTCACCGGAAGTCCCGCCCCTCCAGCGCTTGTACGTGTCCTTTGACTGGCATCTGCACTACTAAGACGTGCATACCAGTCTCCCAGCATCGCGTGAATTCAGTTTCTGTTTCTTCAGGCGTGATGTCATCGTGGTGGGCGTGGCTTCTGTCTTCCAGCCGTCTTCTCAGGAGCGTGCCCGCCTTTCACTCCCTCCGCCTTTCAGTCTCTTCTCTGCTCTGCAGAGCGCGCTCGCGCGCTCACGTAGATAAAAAAGTGAAGCGCTAGGTAAAGTGAAGCGCCGCTTGCCCCGGGAGCGAGCGGCGCTTCACTTTACCTACCTCGGCACTACTGCGCATGCGCGAGGATCTCTTCCTCTTAGATGTAAATCAAATATGGCGGCGCGAAATAGAAATTGAAGCGACGCTGCGCTGGATCATCTAAGGTACGTTTTTTTTTGATTATTAACGATAACGAGTCCTGGCGAATAGAATAGTTTATTAAATGACGGGGAAAAAAAAAAAAAAAACGTGAGGGTGTTGGTCCACTTTAACAGTTTGTCTTCCATGTAAAAAATGAACTTTTTTAACATTTGATTGAGATTAATAAACAACACATATTAACTTTAGCTCTTTGTGTGGTGCAGTTATAAGACTCTGTTCAGTACCTTTTGGGGGTGTGAATAGTGGGGTACCCCCTAATCTTTAGCCATTGTCTATATTTTGGTCAACAACAGAGCATCGCACCACAATCGCCAATAATATTATACTTGTTACTGGTGCCTTTCGGTTTCATAGCACAACCATAGAGGGATGCCCCCACTGTGTGAAACTGGGAGCCTGGTGTGACCACGCACAACCATAGAGGGATGCCCCCACTGTGTGAAACTGGGAGCCTGGTGTGACCACGCACAACCATAGAGGGATGCCCCCACTGTGTGAAACTGGGAGCCTGGTGTGACCACGCACAACCATAGAGGGATGTCCCCCGCTGTGTGAAACTGGGAGCCTGGTGTGACCATGCACAACCATAGAGGGATGCCCCCGCTGTGTGAAACTGGGAGCCTGGTGTGACCATGCACAACCATAGAGGGATGCCCCCGCTGTGTGAAACTGGGAGCCAGGTGTGACCACGCACAACCATAGAGGGATGCCCCCGCTGTGTGAAACTGGGAGCCTGGTGTGACCACGCACAACCATAGAGGGATGCCCCCGCTGTGTGAAACTGGGAGCCTGGTGTGACCATGCACAACCATAGAGGGATGCCCCCACTGTGTGAAACTGGGAGCCTGGTGTGACCACGCACAACCATAGAGGGATGCCCCCGCTGTGTGAAACTGGGAGCCTGGTGTGACCACGCACAACCATAGAGGGATGCCCCCGCTGTGTGAAACTGGGAGCCTGGTGTGACCATGCACAACCATAGAGGGATGCCCCCGCTGTGTGAAACTGGGAGCCTGGTGTGACCACGCACAACCATAGAGGGATGCCCCCCGCTGTGTGAAACTGGGAGCCTGGTGTGACCACGCACAACCATAGAGGGATGCCCCCACTGTGTGAAACTGGGAGCCTGGTGTGACCACGCACAACCATAGAGGGATGCCCCCACTGTGTGAAACTGGGAGCCTGGTGTGACCACGCACAACCATAGAGGGATGCCCCCGCTGTGTGAAACTGGGGGCCTGGTGTGACCACGCACAACCATAGAGGGATGCCCCCGCTGTGTGAAACTGGGAGCCTGGTGTGACCACGCACAACCATAGAGGGATGCCCCCACTGTGTGAAACTGGGAGCCTGGTGTGACCACGCACAACCATAGAGGGATGCCCCCGCTGTGTGAAACTGGGAGCCTGGTGTGACCACGCACAACTATAGAGGGATGCCCCCGCTGTGTGAAACTGGGAGCCTGGTGTGACCACGCACAACCATAGAGGGATGCCCCCACTGTGTGAAACTGGGAGCCTGGTGTGACCACGCACAACCATAGAGGGATGCCCCCGCTGTGTGAAACTGGGAGCCTGGTGTGACCACGCACAACCATAGAGGGATGCCCCCCGCTGTGTGAAACTGGGAGCCTGGTGTGACCACGCACAACTATAGAGGGATGCCCCCGCTGTGTGAAACTGGGAGCCTGGTGTGACCACGCACAACCATAGAGGGATGCCCCCGCTGTGTGAAACTGGGAACCTGGTGTGACCACGCACAACCATAGAGGGATGCCCCCGCTGTGTGAAACTGGGAGCCTGGTGTGACCACGCACAACCATAGAGGGATGCCCCCGCTGTGTGAAACTGGGAACCTGGTGTGACCACGCACAACCATAGAGGGATGCCCCCCGCTGTGTGAAACTGGGAGCCTGGTGTGACCACGCACAACCATAGAGGGATGCCCCCACTGTGTGAAACTGGGAGCCTGGTGTGACCACGCACAACCATAGAGGGATGCCCCCGCTGTGTGAAACTGGGAACCTGGTGTGACCACGCACAACCATAGAGGGATGCCCCCCGCTGTGTGAAACTGGGAGCCTGGTGTGACCACGCACAACCATAGAGGGATGCCCCCGCTGTGTGAAACTGGGAGCCTGGTGTGACCACGCACCACCATAGAGGGATGCCCCCGCTGTGTGAAACTGGGAGCCTGGTGTGACCACGCACAACCATAGAGGGATGCCCCCCGCTGTGTGAAACTGGGAGCCTGGTGTGACCACGCACAACCATAGAGGGATGCCCCCGCTGTGTGAAACTGGGAGCCTGGTGTGACCACGCACAACCATAGAGGGATGCCCCCGCTGTGTGAAACTGGGAGCCTGGTGTGACCACGCACAACCATAGAGGGATGCCCCCACTGTGTGAAACTGGGAGCCTGGTGTGACCACGCACAACCATAGAGGGATGCCCCCGCTGTGTGAAACTGGGAGCCTGGTGTGACCACGCACAACCATAGAGGGATGCCCCCGCTGTGTGAAACTGGGTGTGACCACGCACAACCATAGAGGGATGCCCCCGCTGTGTGAAACTGGGAGCCTGGTGTGACCACGCACAACCATAGAGGGATGCCCCCGCTGTGTGAAACTGGGAGCCTGGTGTGACCACGCACAACTATAGAGGGATGCCCCCGCTGTGTGAAACTGGGAGCCTGGTGTGACCACGCACAACCATAGAGGGATGCCCCCACTGTGTGAAACTGGGAGCCTGGTGTGACCACGCACAACCATAGAGGGATGCCCCCGCTGTGTGAAACTGGGAGCCTGGTGTGACCACGCACAACCATAGAGGGATGCCCCCCGCTGTGTGAAACTGGGAGCCTGGTGTGACCACGCACAACTATAGAGGGATGCCCCCGCTGTGTGAAACTGGGAGCCTGGTGTGACCACGCACAACCATAGAGGGATGCCCCCCGCTGTGTGAAACTGGGAGCCTGGTGTGACCACGCACAACCATAGAGGGATGCCCCCCGCTGTGTGAAACTGGGAGCCTGGTGTGACCACGCACAACCATAGAGGGATGCCCCCGCTGTGTGAAACTGGGAGCCTGGTGTGACCACGCACAACCATAGAGGGATGCCCCCGCTGTGTGAAACTGGGAGCCTGGTGTGACCATGCACAACCATAGAGGGATGCCCCCACTGTGTGAAACTGGGAGCCTGGTGTGACCACGCACAACCATAGAGGGATGCCCCCCGCTGTGTGAAACTGGGAGCCTGGTGTGACCACGCACAACCATAGAGGGATGCCCCCGCTGTGTGAAACTGGGAGCCTGGTGTGACCACGCACAACCATAGAGGGATGCCCCCGCTGTGTGAAACTGGGAGCCTGGTGTGACCACGCACAACCATTGAGGGATGCCCCCCGCTGTGTGAAACTGGGAGCCTGGTGTGACCACGCACAACCATAGAGGGATGCGAAAGGAAGCTGAGCCACGTGGGAACGTCGGGCGGCAGTGGAGCATCGCGAATCGGGACGCCCCAAAGGTACGAGATATTAAAAATCCCTTGTTTTTTTGATCCACTTTAATAATGTTTTATGACCCTACTGAATGAGTGTTTTTCCTTCTTCTTGTCAATAGGTGGCGCCATCATTCACAGCTTTCTATGCAAACAAAGTAGAAAGTGATACCTTTTTAAAGTGGACCAAAACCCAGGATTTTGACTAGCCTGGGTTTTGGTCCTTCCCCCCCCCCCGAGGCCCCGCTGTGTGAAAAGTCTCAGGTCACCTGAACTCGCCTCTCCCCAGGCCTACGGCGCACGCACAGCCTCTCGTCCAATCAGCGCACTCGTATCCGCTCCCTTGGTCTAAGGCGAGCGGATCGGAGTGCGCTAGTGGCCGGATCCCCCGTTACCCTCTAACGGCCAATCACAGATGCCCTGCCAAAGTGATAGCGGGGGATGAGGCTGCTGCTCGCGCATGCGCCCTTAGAAGAAGGTGAGTTTCTGGGCGACCTGGGGGGTTTCACACAGCGGCTCCCATTCTGGATCGATTCTGGGGGGCGGGACTCTTATAGATTCCTGGGCTGATCTCTGAGGGTTCTGCTCCACTTTAAGGTAGACCAGAATTTTCAATATAATCCTGATTTGGGATGCCCCGCTGTGTGATACCCCCCAGGGCGAAGATAAAGGGGCGGGAGCCCTCATGCAGCCGGGGATGCTGCGGTTGCGTGTCCTCCCCATTGAGGACAATCGGAACCCTTTGGCGATGGGCGTGAATACAGAAAAGGGCTCTGATTGGACGAGAGCCTGATGGACCGAGCAGAGGAGTTTATTGGACGAACTGGGGGGTATCAAACAACAGAGCATCCCGATTCGCGAGACCAATTCCCTGGTTTTGCTCCGCCTTAAAGTGGACCAAACCCCACGGTGATCGGCGATTCCTGGACTGATCAATTCCCTCCTCCCGGGGCATCCAGAATCGGGATGCCCCACTGTGTGAACCCTCCTCAGGTCGCTCCATTCACTTACCTTGACTTCCGGTCCCAACGGCGCATGCGCGAGCCGCGGCCGCATCCCCGCGATCCCTCTAGCAGGGAAAGGACCAAAGACCAAGATAGTCAAAATCCTGGGTTTTGGTCCACTTTAAAACTGGGCATATTTAAAGGGACAGTCCAGTTTAAATCTTGTGGTTCATGAGAGCAGCCATGATGGGATTACTGTGGCTGCCGCCCCGTTGGCTTCTATCGAGAAGAGAAGGGTGGTGGGTCCTCTTTTAAGACTGAAGATTTTGTTAAGGGACGGTCCAGTCTAAATAACTCTTGTGGTTCATAGGAGCGGCCATGACGGGTTTACCTGCAGCTGCCGCCCCATTGGCTCCTACTGAGAGGAGACCAGCGGTTGGTCCTCCTTAGGAGTGAGTATTTTTAAAGGGACATGATGGGATTACTGCAGCTGCCACCCCATTGTCTTCTATCGAGAGCAGAAGAGTTTGTCCTGTATATCTCATTAGCAGACAATGGGGCGGCAGCCGCGGTATTCCTATCATGGCTCCTCCCATGAACCACAAGAGTTATTTAGACTGGACTGTCCCTTTAACTGTTGCCCCATTGACTTCTATTGAGAACAGAAGAGTTTGTCCTGTAAATCTCATTAGCAGACAATGGGGCGGCAGCCGCAGTATTCCTATAATGGCTCCTCCCATGAACCACAAGAGTTATTTAGACTGGACTGTCCCTTTAACTGTTTCTCCTTTGACTTCTATTGAGAAGGAAGTGGCTTTGTCCTGTACATCTCAATAGCAGACAATGGGGCGGCAGCCGTGGTAATCCCATCATGGCCGCTCCCATGAACCACAAGCGTTTAGACTGGACTGTCCCTTTAACTGTTGCCCCATTGACTTCTATTGAGAACAGAAGAGTTTGTCTCGTACATCTCGATAGGAGACAATGGGGCGGCAGCCGCAGTGATCCCATCATGGCCGCTCCCATGAACCACAAGAGTTTTATTTAGACTGGACTGTCCCTTTAAGGTGAGCTTTGGGGAACAGAAACGCGCGCACACACAGGTAGGTTCTCTTTATTTATTTATTGGTGTTAGTAGTCCGCATGGCGTTCCTCCATTTAAAGGGGAACTCCTCTCTTTACAGACACAGAGGCGGCAGTATTAGTAGAAGCCAGGATCTCGCTTTCACGCTCCTCTAAAATCGGGAATGGGGGCGTGTCAGAAGCAGGTTAGCCCCGCCCCCACACCGGGCTGTCATACTGGCTGATGCTATTACTGGGATGATTGTACACCTGTGGTGGGGGCGTGGCATGGCAGACAGGTGACTTCCTCCCGAGCCGGGGGGTCTCCCTTCACTGATCCTTCCTGGCGATGGGAATGCTCCTCTCTTCTGATTGGCCGATGGCTGCGACGGGCGCCTGGATGGAGAGCAGCCCGTCGGTGGACAGGGCCGAGGTGATGGACGCCGGGTTGACGCTCGCCGGGATCTTGTAGCGCCGGTGGAACTCGCGGGAGATGAAGCCGTGCTCGTCCTGTGACGGGAAGAGAAGCGCCATTAATTAAAGGGAACGTCCGGTCTAAATAACATGGGAGTGGCCATGATGGGGTCACTTACGGCTGCCGCCCCATTGTCTCCTATTGAGACAAAACACTCCCTTCTCCATAGAAATCAACGGGGCAACAGTTAAAGGGACCGTCCAGTCTAAATAACTAAATAAATAAAGGGACCGTCCAGTCTAAATAACTAAACTAAATAAATAAAGGGACCGTCCAGTCTAAATAACTAAACTAAATAAATAAAGGGACCGTCCAGTCTAAATAACTAAACTAAATAAATAAAGGGACCGTCCAGTCTAAATAACTAAACTAAATAAATAAAGGGACCGTCCAGTCTAATAAATTGCAGTGGCCATGATGGGGATACCTGCAGCTGCCGCCCCATTGTCTTCTATTGAGATGTATGAGAGAAAGCCACTCCCTTCTCAATAGAAGTCAATGGGGCAGCAGTTAAAGGGGCCGTCCAGTCTAAATAACTCTTGTGGTTCATGGGAGCGGCCATGATGGGGATACCTGTGACCACCCCCCCCCCCCCCATTATCTTCTATTGAGATGTATGGGACAAGACACTCCCCCTTCCTTCTCAATAGAAGTCAATAGTGTGGCAAATGCTCCCATGAGTTATTTAGACTGGACTGTCCCTTTAACTGTTGCCGTACAGCAGCGTATTGGCCGGGCCCCACGTACAGCAGCGTATTGGCCGGGCCCCACGTACAGCAGCGTATTGGCCGGGCCCCGCGTACAGCAGCGTATTGGCCGGGCCCCGCGTACAGCAGCATATCGTCCGGGCCCCATGAACAGCAGCCTATGGGCCGGGCCCCACATACAGCAGCCTATTGGCCGGGCCCCCTGTACAGCAGCATATTGGCCGGGCCCCACATACAGCAGCCTATTGGCCGGGCCCCCTGTACAGCAGCATATTGGCCGGGCCCCACATACAGCAGCCTATTGGCCGGGCCCCCTGTACAGCAGCATATTGGCCGGGCCCCCTGTACAGCAGCCTATTGGCCGGGCCCCTTGTACAGCAGCCAATTGGCCGGGCCCCACGTACAGCAGCCTATTGGCCGGGCCCCACGTACAGCAGCCTATTGGCCGGGCCCCACGTACAGCAGCCTATTGGCCGGGCCCCACGTACAGCAGCCTATTGGCCGGGCCCCACATACAGCAGCCTATTGGCCGGGCCCCACATACAGCAGCCTATTGGCCGGGCCCCACGTACGGCAGCCTATTGGCCGGGCCCCCTGTACAGCAGCATATTGGCCGGGCCCCCTGTACGGCAGCGTGTTGGCCGGGCCCCCTGTACAGCAGCGTGTTGGCCGGGCCCCACGTACAGCAGCATATTGGCCGGGCCCCCTGTACAGCAGCGTGTTGGCCGGGCCCCACGTACAGCAGCATATTGGCCGGGCCCCCTGTACAGCAGCGTGTTGGCCGGGCCCCACGTACGGCAGCATATTGGCCGGGCCCCACGTACGGCAGCATATTGGCCGGGCCCCACGTACGGCAGCGTATTGGCCGGGCCCCACGTACGGCAGCGTATTGGCCGGGCCCCACGTACGGCAGCGTATTGGCCGGGCCCCACGTACGGCAGCGTATTGGCCGGGCCCCACGTACAGCAGCCTGTTGGCCGGGCCCCATATATATCAGCATATTGGCCGGGCCCCACGTACGGCAGCGTATTGGCCGGGCCACACGTACGGCATCCTGTTGGCCGGGCCCCACGTACAGCAGCCTGTTGGCCGGGCCCCATATATATCAGCATATTGGCCGGGCCCCACATACAGCAGCGTGTTGGCTGGGCCCCATACTGTAGCTATGCCTGGAAAGTCTTTTTACAGTAAGTGTAAATAATGGGCCTTTATGTAAAATCAATATTGTTAATAATGTTACTTATATAAATATAGGAATATACAGCAAACGAGTTCATGGCGTGACATCAGTGGGAAGGTCTAGGGCAGGTTTTCAAAGTAGACAGTATCAGCATCCTGAGACAATAAAGCAGTAAAATCCAAACAAAGCAGCAGGTGGGGACAAAGCAGAGAAGCCAGATCAGGGGAAGATAAAGTTTATGACTAGGGCCATAAAAGATCGAAGAAGAAGAAGACCAGAGATCAAAGGGGATATTGGATATATATCTGGGGGAGGGAGGCAAGAAGGAGGGACTGCTAGCACAGGAGAAGGGCCTGGCTATAGGAAGGAGGCAAGAAGGAGGGACTGCTAGCACAAGAGAAGGGCCTGGCTATAGGAGGGAGGAAGGAGGAAAGAAGGCGGCCAGCTTGACAGTCGGCTGGTGGCTCCCCTGGTCAGGATGGTGATTGTATGAGTTACTGGTCAGGTAATTGCCTTAGTCATTGGATATATTTATGCCGGTCTCGGAACTGTATTGTATTTTGTTGTAAGATTTTATTGCATTTTGTGTTATTTTATCAACAATACATCTCTTCATCTACTATTTGTCTCAGTGTCCTCTGCATATACCGGAAGTCGAAAGAACCTACAGTCTTATGCGTGTATCCATTGTCTTATCATTGGCCAGATATTGATAATATTTATATATGTGTTTTTTGGGCAGGATAAATTATATATATAATTATTATTGATATTTTAGTTATATAATTTGGGGAGCCCTTCAAGGAGATATTAAAGTAAATTGTTTACATAAATGGGACGAGCATTTTGGGAGTATCAATTGTTTACATAAGGAGTCACTAGGGGCAGCAGCGAGTGTCTGGTCCTTGTTTTCGTTAGCCCTGGATGTCAGACCTGGCGCTCCTCGTGCTTGGCGTGCACCTCCACGTAATCCCCGACCACCTTCACCGCCATCTCCTCGGGGGAGAAGTGCTTCACATCCAGCAGAACGGAGAACTGCTCCTTATCCAGCTTCACCTGCGCAAGACACAAACACACTGATCAAAAAAAATAACTGCCCCCCTGATGTGGGATGCCCCCTATGGTTAAGGATCAATAAGAAGCCAGGAAATAGCTGCACTACAACGGAGCATATGGAAAAGGTCAGTATCTCTCTAACGCAGAGCTCACTCGTGGCATGACGGGGTGGATTAGGTTAGCTTTGGGTTCCTTTGATTGCCCACATTAATCCGGACCTTCACTCTGAATAAGAGCCTATCTTATATGTTTCCCACACCCTGTACATACAGATTGCCCACATTAATCCGGACCCTCACCCTGAATAAGAGCCTATCTTGTATGTTCCCCCCTGTACATACAGATTGCTCACATTGTCCCTCTTTATTCGGGGTGTCCCGCTGTGTTTATCCCCGGGTAACGCCCAGTACTGTCACCTCGCTGTCAATCCCACACCGCATCTACCTTTAGCCTAGGCACGCCCCACAGCTAGAAGTGAGCGGGATGCTCCATCCATTCAGCTTTTGCATCTGAATGTGAATGCAAGACTTTGATTGGCTGGGCAGCCTGGGCCGGCGTTTTTCAGCGATTCAGGGAGGTACATACTGTGGGGCATCCCAAATCAGCATCCGTGGGGAGGAATTGCTGATGGCCTGGATGGCATGTTGCCCCTAAAGGTTCATTACAGCTGGGACCAGCGAGTCTGTTCCAAGTCAGTGGCTTACTCTCTGCATCATGACGGCCAGGGTAGCCAACAGTCCTCCTTTCAGATTTCCCCTTTAAAGGGAACCCATCACATAAAATGGTGTCTGTCATGCTGCCCCTAATGGTTCATCGCTGGGACCAGCATATGCCTGTTCCGAGTTAGTGGCTTACTCTCTGCCTGACAGCCAGGCAACTGTCATTTTTAATAAAGCATCATAAAAGGTTATTTAGAATGTCCCCTTTAAGTGATCACACTATTAAAGGGACTGTCATGCTGCCCAAACCTTCAGCAAACAAGGTCAGGACTCCGATCTGATCTGTATACCTGTTCCAAGTCGGAGGCTTGGGCAACTGGCATTTTTAGGAAAGCATTGTGAATGCCAGGGTAGCCCCCTATTTCTTTCTCTTGGTAGGTTTCCCTTTAAGTGATTAGACTTTTAAAGGAAACCCACCGCATAAAACACCAGCTGCCCCTAAATGTTTATTGCTGGGACCAGCAAGTCCGTTCCAAGTTAGTGGCTAACTTTCTGCATCATAACAGCCAGGGTAGCCAACAGTTCTCCTTTCAGGCTATTAAAGGGAACCCATCACATAAAAGGCTGGCTGCCTGTCTATCATGCTGCTCCTAAGGGTTCATCTCTGGGACCAGCGAGTCTGTTCCAAGTCTGTGGCTTACTATCTGTATCATGACAGTCGGGGTAGCCAACAGTCCCCCTTTCAGATTTCCCCTTTAAGGCTATTAAAGTGAACCTATCGCATAAAATGCTGGCTATCTGGCTATCATGCTGCCCCTAAAGGTTCATCGCTGGGACCAGCATGTCCCTGTTCCAAGTTAGTGGCTTACTCTCTGCCTGACAGCCTGGTAACTGTCATTTTTAATAAAAGCACCATAAAAGGTTCTTTTATATAGAATGTCCCCTTTAAGTGATCACACTATTAAAGGGACTGTCATGCTGCCCAAACGTTCAGCAAACAAGGTCAGGACTCTGATCTGATCTGTATACCTGTTCCAAGTCAGGGGCTTGGGCAACTGGCATTTTTAGGAAAGCATTGTGAATGCCAGGGTAGCCCTGTCTCTTGGTAGATTCCCCTTTAAGTCAGTGGCTTGCTATGTGCATCATGACAGCCGGGGTAGCCAACAGGTGTCCTTTCAGATTTCCCCTTTAAGGCTATTAAAGGGAACCAGTCACATGAAATCCCTGCTGCCATTAAAGTTAACCACTGAGGCCACCCAGTTCCGGGTTAGTGACTTACTATCTGCTGGACAGCCGGGAAACTGGCGTTTTAGGAAAGTATCATGACAGCCCATTTATCTCTCTAGGTGTGTTCCCCTTTAAGTGAACAGACATTTAAAGGGAACACATCATTAGTCATGCTGCCCCTAATGGTTAATCACCGGGACCAGAATCTGTTCCAAGTCAGTGGCTTACTATCTGCATGACAGCCGGATATCTGCCATTTTTAGGAAAATGTCATGACAGCCAGGGTAGCCCCCTATTTTTTTTATATTAATGGGTTCCCCTTTAAGCGATCTGACTTTTAAAGGGAACCTGTGACGTTATGAAATGCCGGCTGTTTGGCTGCCCCTAAAATGTCCATCGTTGCAACCAGCGAGTCTGTTCCAAGTTAGTAGCTAACTTTCTGAATCATGACAGCCGGGGGCGCCCCCATTTTTTTAATACTGTAATGAAAGGTTCATGATCACTGGCTGTAATGAGGGATGCCCCTCACTGGCTGTAATGAGTGATGCCCCTCACTGGCTGTAATGAGGGATGCCCCTCACTGGCTGTAATGAGGGATGCCCCTCACTGGCTGTAATGAGGGATGCCCCTCACTGGCTGTAATGAGGGATGCCACTCACTGGCTGTAATGATGGATGCCCCTCACTGGCTGTAATGAGGGATGCCCCTCATTGGCTGTAATGAGGGATGCCCCTCACTGGCTGTAATGAGGGATGCCCCTCACTGGCTGTAATGAGGGATGCCCCTCACTGGCTGTAATGAGGGGTGCCCCTCACTGGCTGTAATGAGGGATGCTGATCACTGGCTGTAATGAGGGATGCCGATCACTGGCTGTAATAGATGGATGCCCCTCACAGGCTGTAATGAGGGATGCCCCTCACTGGCTGTAATGAGGGATGTCCCTCACTGGCTGTAATGAGGGATGTCCCTCACTGGCTGTAATGAGGGATGCCCCTCACTGGCTGTAATGAGGGATGCCCCTCACTGGCTGTAATGAGGGATGCCCCTCACTGGCTGTAATGAGGGATGCCCCTCACTGGCTGTAATGAGGGATGCCCCTCACTGGCTGTAATGAGGGATGCCCCTCACTGGCTGTAATGAGGGATGCCACTCACTGGCTGTAATGATGGATGCCCCTCACTGGCTGTAATGAGGGATGCCCCTCATTGGCTGTAATGAGGGATGCCCCTCACTGGCTGTAATGAGGGATGCCCCTCACTGGCTGTAATGAGGGATGCCCCTCACTGGCTGTAATGAGGGGTGCCCCTCACTGGCTGTAATGAGGGATGCCCCTCACTGGCTGTAATGATGGATGCCCCTCACTGGCTGTAATGAGGGATGCTGATCACTGGCTGTAATGAGGGATGCCGATCACTGGCTGTAATAGATGGATGCCCCTCACAGGCTGTAATGAGGGATGCCCCTCACTGGCTGTAATGAGGGATGTCCCTCACTGGCTGTAATGAGGGATGTCCCTCACTGGCTGTAATGAGGGATGCCCCTCACTGGCTGTAATGAGGGATGCCCCTCACTGGCTGTAATGAGGGATGCCCCTCACTGGCTGTAATGAGGGATGCCCCTCACTGGCTGTAATGAGGGATGCCCCTCACTGGCTGTAATGAGGGATGTCCCTCACTGGCTGTAATGAGGGATGTCCCTCACTGGCTGTAATGATGGATGCCCCTCACTGGCTGTAATAGATGGATGCCCCTCACTGGCTGTAATAGATGGATGCCCCTCACTGGCTGTAATAGATGGATGCCCCTCACTGGCTGTAATAGATGGATGCCCCTCACTGGCTGTAATAGATGGATGCCCCTCACTGGCTGTAATAGATGGATGCCCCTCACTGGCTGTAATAGATGGATGCCCCTCACAGGCTGTAATGAGGGATGCTGATCACTGGCTGTAATAGATGGATGCCCCTCACAGGCTGTAATGAGGGATGCCCCTCACAGGCTGTAATGAGGGATGCCCCTCACTGGCTGTAATAGATGGATGCCCCTCACTGGCTGTAATGAGGGATGCCCCTCACTGGCTGTAATAGATGGATGCCCCTCACAGGCTGTAATGAGGGATGCTGATCACTGGCTGTAATAGATGGATGCCCCTCACTGGCTGTAATGAGGGATGCCCCTCACTGGCTGTAATGAGGGATGCCCCTCACTGGCTGTAATAGATGGATGCCCCTCACTGGCTGTAATGAGGGATGCCGCTCACTGGCTGTAATGAGGGATGCTGATCACTGGCTGTAATGACGGATGCCCCTCACTGGCTATAATGAGGGATGCCCCTCACTGGCTGTAATAGATGGATGCCCCTCACTGGCTGTAATGAGGGATGCCCCTCACTGGCTGTAATAGATGGATGCCACTCACTGGCTGTAATAGATGGATGCCACTCACTGGCTGTAATAGATGGATGCCCCTCACAGGCTGTAATGAGGGATGCCCCTCACTGGCTGTAATGAGGGATGTCCCTCACTGGCTGTAATGAGGGATGCCCCTCACTGGCTGTAATGAGGGATGCCCCTCACTGGCTGTAATGAGGGATGCCCCTCACTGGCTGTAATGAGGGATGCCCCTCACTGGCTGTAATGAGGGATGCCCCTCACTGGCTGTAATGAGGGATGTCCCTCACTGGCTGTAATGAGGGATGTCCCTCACTGGCTGTAATGATGGATGCCCCTCACTGGCTGTAATAGATGGATGCCCCTCACTGGCTGTAATAGATGGATGCCCCTCACTGGCTGTAATGAGGGATGCCCCTCACTGGCTGTAATGATGGATGCCCCTCACTGGCTGTAATAGATGGATGCCCCTCACTGGCTGTAATGATGGATGCCCCTCACTGGCTGTAATAGATGGATGCCCCTCACTGGCTGTAATAGATGGATGCCCCTCACTGGCTGTAATAGATGGATGCCCCTCACTGGCTGTAATAGATGGATGCCCCTCACTGGCTGTAATAGATGGATGCCCCTCACTGGCTGTAATAGATGGATGCCCCTCACAGGCTGTAATGAGGGATGCTGATCACTGGCTGTAATAGATGGATGCCCCTCACAGGCTGTAATGAGGGATGCCCCTCACAGGCTGTAATGAGGGATGCCCCTCACTGGCTGTAATGAGGGATGCCCCTCACTGGCTGTAATGATGGATGCCCCTCACTGGCTGTAATAGATGGATGCCCCTCACTGGCTGTAATGAGGGATGTCCCTCACTGGCTATAATGAGGGATGCCCCTCACTGGCTGTAATAGATGGATGCCCCTCACTGGCTGTAATGAGGGATGCCCCTCACTGGCTGTAATGAGGGATGCCCCTCACTGGCTGTAATAGATGGATGCCCCTCACTGGCTGTAATAAGAGATGCCCCTCACTGGCTGTAATAGATGGATGCCCCTCACTGGCTGTAATGAGGGATGCCCCTCACTGGCTGTAATGAGGGATGCCCCTCACTGGCTGTAATAGATGGATGCCCCTCACTGGCTGTAATGAGGAATGCCCCTCACTGGCTGTAATGAGGGATGCCCCTCACTGGCTGTAATGAGGGATGCTGATCACTGGCTGTAATGACGGATGCCCCTCACTGGCTATAATGAGGGATGCCCCTCACTGGCTGTAATAGATGGATGCCCCTCACTGGCTGTAATGAGGGATGCCCCTCACTGGCTGTAATAGATGGATGCCCCTCACTGGCTGTAATGAGGGATGCCCCTCACTGGCTGTAATAGATGGATGCCCCTCACTGGCTGTAATAGATGGATGCCCCTCACTGGCTGTAATAGATGGATGCCCCTCACTGGCTGTAATAGATGGATGCCCCTCACTGGCTATAATGAGGGATGTCCCTCACTGGCTGTAATAGATGGATGCCCCTCACTGGTTGTAATGAGGGATGCCCCTCACTGGCTGTAATAGATGGATGCCCCTCACTGGCTGTAATGAGGGATGCTCCTCACTGGCTGTAATGAGGGATGCCCCTCACTGGCTGTAATAGAGATTGGTGGGTTCTCCATTAAGCAATCAGACTTTTAAAGGGAACCCGCCTCATATAATGCCGTCCTGCTGTGAGCGCTTGTCCCCCCCCCCCCCCCCCCGCCCCCGTACCTCAGACAGTCCGGCCTCGATGCTGGGGATGCTGGGGATGCTGGGGGTCCGGTAGTAGTAGGGAGTCAGGCTGGGGGGCATCCCGGCAAACAGATCGGCCTCCAGGATCCCCTCCCCGAACCTCTGTCCCAGGATGCGGCTGGGGAAGAGCGCCGCCGGCGACAGGACGGGGCGTCGCATCCAGGGATGGTGGATGGTGATATCCATGGCTGGCTATGCAATGAATGGCTCTGCTGCAGCGCCCATCACTTATATATAAACTACTTACCCCCCCCCCCCGGCCCCCGCCACACAGAACACTCTGGAACTGGCCAGACGCTGGCAGGAGGAGGGGAGGGGGGAGAGTTTCCAGATCAGCGCTGCAAAAATAGACGATCACACAGCGACTGAGCGATTTCCCCGCAGAGACCAGCTGCTCCTGCGCCGAGCTCCAGAGGGGAAACCCGCGCTCCTGAGGAAGTGGCCGCCCGGCGACAGGTGACCAGCGGGGGGGAAGGGGGCTTTGCACATAAACCACGCCCTTAAAGGAAAACACCACCTAAGAATTACATAGTAATAATAACAATTATAATAATACAGACAAGCCTCCCCGCACACACATTACAGCCAGTGAGGGGCATTTCCTCATTACAGCCAGTGAGCAGCATCCCTCCATTACAAACCGTGAGGGGCATCTCTCCTTAAAGCCAGTGAGGTGCATCCCTCATTACAGCCAGTGAGGGGCATCCCTCCATTACAGCCAGTGAGCAGCATCCCTCCATTACAACCAGTGAGGGGCATCCCTCCATTACAGCCAGTGAGCAGCATCCCTCCATTACAACCAGTGAGGGGCATCCCTCCATTACAGCCAGTGAGCAGCATCCCTCCATTACAGCCAGTGAGGGACAGTCTTCTGTTACAAACAGAGAGGGGCATCCCTTCATTACAAAAAGTGAGGGGCATCTCTCCTTAAAGCCAGTGAGGTGCATCCCTCATTACAGCCAGTAAGGGGCATCCCTCATTACAGCCAGTAATCGTGATTCCCTCCATTACAGCCAGTGAGGGGCATCACTCATTAAAGCAAGTGAGCGGCACCTGCCATTACAGCCAGTGAAGGGCATCCCTCATTACAGCCAGTGAGGGGCATCCCTCCATTACAGCCAGTGAGGGGCATCCCTCATTACAGCCATAGAGGGGCATCCCTCATTACAGCCATAGAGGGGCATCCCTCATTACAGCCACTGAGGGGCATCCCCTTCCCCCAGAAAGCTGGGGAGGACACACAGACACCTTACCACTCACCGCATTCTTTTTTCCTGCACCCGAGCAGGACCTGGATAGCACGAGCAGGCTCCTTCCTTCTGGAGTCCCGCCTACCAACTGAACCACCAATGAAAAAAAAGGGACCCCACGGAAGACATGTGCTCGGCTGCACACTCGGGGCCGGCAGCAGTGGGACACATGGAAGCGCCGCAGGACGACAGGATGTTACGCGATCCTGGGGCGGTTCCGTTTAAATCGGGACAGGTGTCATGGAGGTGATAATAGATTGAACAATAGAGCATTGGGGTATATAGAACATATAGTGTGCACGCCCCTGTGACAATGGCGGGTTCTCGTCACGTGACCATCAGACTCAGGGCTCCAGGTTTTTGCGGGCCCTTGGATGCTGGAGTCTCAATGGGCCCCTTGCGGTGTGGTATGACTCCATACATGGCGATAAAGTTACATGTATGGGGAATACTGCCAAAGAATAGTAAGAACAAAAATAATAGAAGGATTGACAGAAAAAAAGAAAGAAAACAATGACAAAATATAAATTCAAAGGAAAAAACTAAGAATAAAAAAGAGAGAAAAAAGGAATGGCAGAAAGAAAAGAGGAAGGAAAGAAAGAACAGATGAAAGATAGACAGAAAGAATAGATTGATGGAAGAAAGGAAAGAAAGAGAGAGAGAGAAAGAAAAAAGGAAGGAAAGAAAGAACAGATGAAGAAGGAAGACAGAAAGAATAGGTTGATGGAAGAAAGGAAAGAAAGAGAGAGAGAAAGAAAGAAAAAGAAAGAGAGAATGGCAGAAGGAACAAATGAAAGAAACAAAGAATAGGTGGATGTAAGAAAGAATAGAAAAAATAGAAATAAAAAGAAAGGAATAGAAGCAAAGAAAACCAAATAGATGGAAAGAAAGAAAGAGACCAAAAAGAAAGAAAAGAATAGAAGGAATAATCAAAGAATAGAAGGACTGACAACAATAATAGAAGAAAATAAGAAAGCATGGAAGCTGTAGCACCCAGGTACGTAGGCTGGTGGAGTGTGAGAGCTCCTCGATCCCCCCCCCCGACCCCTCCCCCCTCTCCAACTTCTTCCCTTCCCCCCCAGTTTTTATTTTCCCTTTATTTTTTTTTATTAACGTGTATGCATTGCAAATCATTAGAATACCAAGATGATCTATGTGTAATCACCTCCCCTGCATGGGATGGTATTATAATGCATACATTTCGTATGTCTGTAATGTTGGAAACTCAAAGCTTTAATAAAAATATTGAAACAAAAAAAAAAAGAAGAAAATAAGAAAGAAGGAAAGAAAAAGAATGGCAGAAAGAACAGATAACAAAAACAAAGAAACAAGTAATGGGTAGAAAGAGAGAAAGAAAGAAAAGAAGAGAAGGACTGACAGACAGTAAGAAAGATACATTAAGGGGATTGGCAGATAGAATAAATGAAACAAAAAGATGGATTGAAAGAAAGAACAGAACAAAATAAAGATATAAAAAAGAAATGAAGAGAAGGAAACAAAGGAACAAAGAATAGAAGGACTGACAGAACAAAAGAAAGTCTCTCCTAATGGCCAATCTGCCCCTGACAGTCCTTAGTTCTGGTTACTGCACGGCCCTGCGTCCTGCCCAGGGTACAGGAAATGAGGTGGGGCCCTCCCGCCCGGGTACAGGAAATGAGGTGGGGCCCTCCCGCCCGGGTACAGGAAATGAGGTGGGGCCCTCCCGCCCGGGTACAGGAAATGAGGTGGGGCCCTCCTGCCCGGGTACGCCCGGTGCTGACGCCTGCCCTGATCAGACCAATAAGAATCCTATTTCAGATATGTTTTTATCTTTAATGTGACCCCTAATCTGTACAAATCAAACTGACATAATTTGAAGGGAAAATAAAAACAACACAACTGAAAAATGTGGCTTAATAAGTGTGATTGGGGGCGTGGCTGTGATCAGAATGAGCCAATCACATTTAAAGTGGACCTCCAAGATATCCAAGCTGCTCTAAACCCCTTCTCTGGCAATCAGTGTTGCAAGCTACCCTCCATTGTCTGTACTGGGGCCCACACCCTCTCTTGTCTGTACTGGGGCCCACACCCTCCATTGTCTGTACTGGGGCCCACACCCTCCATTGTCTGTACTGGGGCCCACACCCTCCTTTGTCTGTACTGGGGTCAACACCCTCCATTGTCTGTACTGGGGCCCACACCCTCCATTGTCTGTACTGGGGCCCACACCCTCCATTGTCTGTACTGGGGTCAACACCCTCCATTGTCTGTACTGGGGCCCACACCCTCCATTGTCTGTACTGGGGCCCACACTCTCCATTGTCTGTACTGGGGTCAACACCCTCCATTGTCTGTACTGGGGTCAACACCCTCCATTGTCTGTACTGGGGCCCACACCCTCCATTGTCTGTACTGGGGCCCACACCCTCCATTGTCTGTACTGGGGCCCACACCCTCCATTGTCTGTACTGGGGCCAACACCCTCCATTGTCTGTACTGGGGCCCACACCCTCCATTGTCTGTACTGGGGCCCACACCCTCCATTGTCTGTACTGGGGCCCACACCCTCCATTGTCTGTACTGGGGCCCACACCCTCCATTGTCTGTACTGGGGCCCACACCCTCCATTGTCTGTACTGGGGCCCACACCCTCCATTGTCTGTACTGGGGCCCACACCCTCCATTGTCTGTACTGGGGCCCACACCCTCCATTGTCTGTACTGGGGCCCACACCCTCCATTTTCTGTACTGGGCTCCATGCCCTCCATTGTCTGTACAAGGTCATTCCTATTAGCTACCGGTGAGTTCCTGAATAAAATTGAACATATAGGACAACTTCCAGAGGATTGCCTATTGTGCAGCATGGATGATAATAGTTTGTACACATCCATACTACACAATGATGGGATTAGAGCAACGGCTGAGACATTAGAGTCTATGCTATTAGAACAAGGCTTTAAAGCCTTCTTGGGCAATCTCTTAGAATTAACAACCAATTAGAATTACCAATCTCTTAGAACTCACCAACATTTACTTCGATGTATGAAGGAGAATTTTTTCTACAAAAACAGGGAACAGCAATGGGCAGTAATGTTGCACCAGCCTATGCCAACATTTTTATGGATTTGTCTATAACCATCCTGCATTTGATGAACATATCCTCATGTGGGTTCGTTATATAGACGATATATTTTTTATTTGGCATGGAGCGGAAGACTTTTTTTTGGGGGGGGGATTTAAGGAGGAAATGGACCATGCTGTGGAAACAATTTTGTTTACCATTGATTTCAGCCCTATGGAGGTACACTTCCTCGATGTATAGCTGTGCTTTGCACAGCCAGAGCAGAGCTGGGGTCAGGAAAAGGACAGTAATCCCAGTATGCAGAGCAGAACAGTCAGAAGACACTTCGTGTCTGCAGGCAGCCTGAGACTCCATGGGCCGCCATCTTGAATGTTTAAAAGCTCAGAGAATGCAGTAGATGCAGGTAGGATGATTTTTAATGTGGGCAATCTGTATGTACGGGGGGAGGGGGCTCTTATTCAGGGTGAAGGTCTGGTTTAATGACTATTTTTGTAATGTGTGTTGACAACGTAATAAAGTTTGGATAAAATAGAGATGACACATAGATATATGTAACAGCGCCATCTACTGCCGTAATTGTAAACTGCATTAACCCAGCAATATAGATGCAGATCACATACTAAGCTAAGGCTGTTGGATCACCAACGTGTACTTGGGCCCACACTCTCCATTGTCTTTTAGACTCCAGGGCCAACCTCTGCGGTGGTACACTTTTTAATTTAGAAAAATGTTTTGGTCTGCTTTAGGGGTATTTGGAGGTTTTAAGAGAGTGGTGAATTGTATGGCGAAGAGCATTCCAGAGAAGTGGAGCAGAGCGTGACAACGGGAGCGGGAGTAGGTGATCAGGGTTGAGCACAGTTTGGATGCAAGCTGGAGACTACATCTGGGTTGGTATCTATAGACTAGTGATGAAATGTAGGGCAGGGACTTGGCCGGGGAGAGCTTTGTAGGTTAGGGTTAGACATTTGAACTGAATTCTCTCAGATATTGGCAGACAGTGGAGGGACTGACGGACGAGCAGCTCTGGAGAAGCGAGAGGAGAGGGGGATGAGGCGAGCAGCAGGGGTGAGAATAGGTTAGAGGGGGACAGGTTGGTTGCTGGTAGAGCAGAGGAGGGTGTTGCAGCAGTCTAGCCGGGAAATGATCAGGGCCGATGAGGCCTTGGGTCCCTTCTGCTGACTAATATACACATTCCCCTCAGGCAGATTCAGTTCCGTGGGTCATAAGGAGGTTCACCAGAAGGTAGAGTTCACTATGGCTTATTAAGAAATATACAGCGGTCTGAATGAAAGATGTCTGCCAGCAAGGAGAGTGCAGAAAGCACCTTTGCAGGGACTGGCCCTTTAAGCATTGTCAGCCTCATACCGCGCTGTCTCCCTGGCTCAGCCTCCCACTTCCATTAGGCTCTGATCCAGGATGTGACAACCCGGCCCCGTATTTATCACCAGCTCAGATTCCCTGTGCTCTGCCCTGCCAGGAAAATATTACACAGCCTGCTAATAGCCTGATAGAGTGTAAGCTCTCCTCCTGTATCCTCCCTTATACCCTAATAGATTGTAAGCTCTTCTCCTCCTGTATCCTCCCTTATACCCTAATAGAGTGTAAGCTCTTCTCCTCCTGTATCCTCCCTTATACCCTAATAGAGTGTAAGCTCTTCCCCTTCTGTATCCTCCCTTATACCCTAATAGAGTGTAAGCTCTTCCCCTTCTGTATCCTCCCTTATACCCTAATAGAGTGTAAGCTCTTCTCCTTCTGTATCCTCCCTTATACCCTAATAGAGTGTAAGCTCTTCCCCTTCTGTATCCTCCCTTATACCCTAATAGAGTGTAAGCTCTTCTCCTCCTGTATCCTCCCTTATACCCTAATAGAGTGTAAGCTCTTCCCCTTCTGTATCCTCCCTTATACCCTAATAGAGTGTAAGCTCTTCCCCTTCTGTATCCTCCCTTATACCCTAATAGAGTGTAAGCTCTTCTCCTTCTGTATCCTCCCTTATACCCTAATAGAGTGTAAGCTCTTCCCCTTCTGTATCCTCCCTTATACCCTAATAGAGTGTAAGCTCTTCTCCTTCTGTATCCTCCCTTATACCCTAATAGAGTGTAAGCTCTTCTCCTTCTGTATCCTCCCTAATAGAGTGTAAGCTCTTCTCCTTCTGTATCCTCCCTTATACCCTAATAGAGTGTAAGCTCTTCTCCTCCTGTATCCTCCCTTATACCCTAATAGATTGTAAGCTCTTCTCCCTCCTGTATCCTCCCTTATACCCTAATAGAGTGTAAGCTCTTCTCCTCCTGTATCCTTCCTTATACCCTAATAGAATGTAAGCTCTTCTCCTTCTGTATCCTCCCTTATACCCTAATAGAGTGTAAGCTCTTCTCCTTCTGTATCCTCCCTTATACGCTAATAGAGTGTAAGCTCTTCTCCTTCTGTATCCCCCCTTATACCCTAATAGATTGTAAGCTCTTCTCCTCCTGTATCCTCCCTTATACCCTAATAGAGTGTAAGCTCTTCTCCTTCCGTATCCTCCCTTATACGCTAATAGAGTGTAAGCTCTTCTCCTCCTGTATTCTCCCTTATACCCTAATAGAGTGTAAGCTCTTCTCCTTCCGTATCCTCCCTTATACGCTAATAGAGTGTAAGCTCTTCTCCTCCTGTATTCTCCCTTATACCCTAATAGAGTGTAAGCTCTTCTCCTTCCGTATCCTCCCTTATACGCTAATAGAGTGTAAGCTCTTCTCCTTCTGTATCCCCCCTTATACCCTAATAGAGTGTAAGCTCTTCTCCTTCCGTATCCTCCCTTATACGCTAATAGAGTGTAAGCTCTTCTCCTCCTGTATTCTCCCTTATACCCTAATAGACTGTAAGCTCTTCTCCTTCTGTATCCCCCCTTATACCCAGTGACAGTCATGGCTTATTAGCTGGAGATACTGTGTTATGGCCAGGAGAGGATTCCTGAAGTGCCCAGGGCTCAGATACCATCACAGACCACCGCCCGCCTCCTCTTCCCAGGGAGGAATCTCTATTGGTAGATAAGGTGCCCGTCATCCAGTGAGGTTTCCAGAAGTGTCACAACACTTTAGCACCCAAGTGTCCCGTCTGCCATCAGTGGGGGGCGATGTGCTGGCATCAAGCCTCCGCAATAATCCCAAGTAACCTGACCAATGTGTGGTTATAGCGGCTGAGTCAGACTGGATCAGACGGCAACAGGGGCTTAAAGCGGACCTGTATGAGAAAACATAGTTCCCAATAGATAGTAAGCTCTTCTCCTCCTATATCCTCCCTTATACCCTAATAGAGTGTAAGCTCTTCTCCTTCTGTATCCCCCCTTATACCCTAATAGAGTGTAAGCTCTTCTCCCTCTGTATCCTCCCTTATACCCTAATAGAGTGTAAGCTCTTCTCCTGTATCCTCCCTTATACCCTAATAGAGTGTAAGCTCTTCTCCTCCTGTATCCTCCCTTATACCCTAATAGAGTGTAAGCTCTTCTCCCTCTGTATCCTCCCTTATACCCTAATAGAGTGTAAGCTCTTCTCCTCCTGTATCCTCTCTTATACCCTAATAGAGTGTAAGCTCTTCTCCTTCTGTATCCTCCCTTATACCCTAATAGATTGTAAGCTCTTCTCCTTCTGTATCCTCCCTTATACCCTAATAGAGTGTAAGCTCTTCTCCTTCTGTATCCTCCCTTATACCCTAATAGAGTGTAAGCTCTTCTCCTCCTGTATCCTCCCTTATACCCTAATAGAGTGTAAGCTCTTCTCCTTCTGTATCCTCCCTTATACCCTAATAGAGTGTAAGCTCTTCTCCTTCTGTATCCTCCCTTATACCCTAATAGAGTGTAAGCTCTTCTCCTTCTGTATCCTCCCTTATACACTAATAGAGTGTAAGCTCTTCTCCTCCTGTATCCTCTCTTATACCCTAATAGAGTGTAAGCTCTTCTCCTTCTGTATCCCCCCTTATACCCTAATAGAGTGTAAGCTCTTCTCCTCCTGTATCCTCCCTTATACCCTAATAGAGTGTAAGCTCTTCTCCTTCTGTATCCTCCCTTATACCCTAATAGAGTGTAACTTTTTTTTATTAAGTAAAATCAAGCAATCATATACAATATATACAAAGTTACAATAATAAATAAATAAAATAAAATAAATAATAACTAAAGAAAAAGAAACAGGCCTAACAATTCGGCATATAATATATAATATCCATTATTGTATATACAATCCTATCTACAACCTAACACTACACTATACACAATTCAGCAGGAAGACTAAGAGACCCCGTCACCTGTGCATGCAGCCGTTCTTCAAAAATCGGTCGTTGTTATAAAAAATCTATGGGTGATAAGAGACAGAAAAGCCCACCCAGAGGGAAGTCATGAGGACTAAGGAGGCCTGATGTTCCTCCACGCCTTCATCCAGGCCCCCCGTTCCCACCTGTCCCTCTCAAGCACCCGGATCTTGCCCACCTCATCCAAGATGTCATACACCACCACCAGGACAGGGAGGACTTTCTTCCTAATGCAGAGCTGGCACCATGCATTCCACGTGAAATAGCGAATCACTAGACTAACTATATATAAAGTGTCCAAACAAAAATCCCCTCTGTTCTTGAAAGCCCTGTACACCCACTCAGCATAGGAAAGCTGGGAGAAGAAGGGGCACCGAGGGCCAACCCCACCTGTTTACACACCTCTACATTAAAGGGACACCGGAGCAGGAAGTGGTCCATAGTCTCCACCTCATCCTGACACTCCTCACGGAGACAAATTATCTCTGGCAGGCTGCGACTCTTCCGGATCCCCCTAAGGTAGAGTTTTCCTTGGAAGGAGAGCCAGGCTATATCCCGGTATTTCAAAGGAATTCTTGAGGAGTTAATAAGCCTCAGGCCCTCCCTCATGATGGAGCCTGGGCAATCCCTGAGGGACAATGGCTCATGAAAAGCCAGACCCAGGACCCGACTCACCAGAAGCTTCCTCGGAGTAGATCTCATGTCCTCTGCCGTCAATTGCTATTGCCGAAGTATTTTCAAGCACGGGGCAACATAGGCCGGGAGCTGAGCCTGAGGAACTCGAGGGCTTTTCACCCGGCCACCATTCTCCCAGTCTCGCAGGAAGGGCTTAAACCAGGACTGGAAAATACCCACCCAGCCAGGCGGGCTCTCTGCCAACATGTTTCCAAAATTATGTTTCAGAAACAAGAGAGAGAAAAACACTACTGGGTTGACCATCCCTAGGCCACCCTCCCGCCTGGATAGGTAAGTGACATTTCTTTTCACCAGGTTCATGCGGTTTCCCCATAACATCTGGAAAAACACGCTGTAGACCCTGGTGTAGAGAGATACTGGCAAAACACAGATGAAGCTGACGTATAAAAAGATGGGGATCAGGTAGGTCTTGATAAGGTCAACCCTTTCCCTGAGAGACATCCAGCTCTTCCAGACTGCAACCTTGGCATTGGCAATTTCCAGCCTGCTCTCCCAGTTTTTTTGGCCATAATCACCAGGACCGAAATTAATGCCAAGGATTTTAATTTCCTGCTGGGGTATTGGGAAGGTGTCCGGAAGTTCGAAGCCCTCACCCATCCAGAAAACGTCACTCTTCTCATGATTGACCTTGGATCGACGCTTCTGTATACTGTGCTATCAGAGAGGCCACCTCCTCTGCCTCATTTGTCCCAGAGACAATCACAGATACATCATCAGCATAGGCAATGACCTTCAGAGGAGGCTCATCAGGCACACCCAGAGGAACCCCACATAACATGCTGCTCTCGACCCTCCTTATAAAGGGATCGATTGCAAACACATACAATAGGGGACTCAGAGGGCATCCCTGTCGCACACCAGAGCCAACTTTGAAAGGCCTTCCAACCCAATCATTAACAAGAGGGAAGCTCTCAGCCCCTTCATACAGGGTTTGTAGCCAATTAATGAACCATCCTGGCAGGTCGTACTTACCAAGAAGCAGCCATAGGTACTCATGATTGACCCTATCAAAAGCCTTTGCCTGATCTAACGCCAACAAGTACTTTCCCCAGCCTGCAGCCCTGCATCGCTCCAAGGCCTCCCGGACAGCTAAAACCGCAGAGAAGGTGCTTCTACCTTGGATGGAGCAGTGCTGATGACGGGAAAGCAATTGCTCCGCCACTGACGACAAGCGCCAGAACAAAATCTTTGCCAGTATCTTTCTATCGACATTGAGAAGGCTGATGGGGCGCCAGTTCTCAATCATCGAAGAGTCCTTACCTTTTGACAGAAGGATCACGGCCGAGCGCCTCATGGAGGGAGGGAGGGAGGGAACCCTCTGCCAGACAGCAATTAAAGACCTCCACCAAATGTGGTGCCAGGATGGTCTTAAAACATTTATAAAATTCAGCTGTCAGACCATCTGACCCGGGCGACTTTTTGATGGCAAGGTGATCAATCGCACTTACCACCTCATCGGCAGTGACCGGCTCTGTCAAGCTAGTGATAGAACAATCACCATTTTCCAATCCTGGAGTAGAGTCCAGGAAACTTTCCATCCTTGCCCGGTCAAGAACCTTTCTGCCCAGGAGGTCAGCATAAAAGGACCTAATGATCTCCAGGATCCCAGATTTAGATCTTACCAGGGAACCTGTGCTATCCTTCAGACCAAGGACAGTCTTGAGAGCTGCAGCCTGTCCGCAATTCTGATAGGGATCGGGTGAGTGGTATTTCCCATAATCCCTTTCCAGAACCAGAGAAGCATGCCAGTCATACTGACACTTCCTGAGGAGAAGCTTGACTTCAGAGATTGCCTCTTGATCTCCACCATTCGAGACAAGGATGTCAAGTTTCCTCCGCAAGCGCTGGTAGGCAATGTATTTATCAAGCTGTTTTCTTTTTCCTAGGCCCCTGAAAAGCCCAGCAATTCTCATTTTGGTCAGCTCCCACCACTCAGACCTGCTGCTGCAAAAATCCTTAATGGATACCTGTGCCTGAAAAAAATCCTCAAAAGATTGTCTTCCCCCCCTCCTCCTCAAGATTGTCTTCCCCCCTTCATCCTCCAGATGCCCCTTCCTCTAGGGGGTGTGTCAGAGGCATTCAAGACCATCGATAGTAAAAGGCGATTGGAGAACTCGACCGCCTGCAGCCGCGGAGGCTGAGAAGCTGAGTCCTCCTTAAAAAAAAACCTGTCTATTCTATTCTGACTGCTACCTCGCTGAAAAGTGAAGCCCGTGAGGTCTGGGGAGTGCTTAATGTGCACATCTTCCAGACCTGCCTCTCTAACCATGCTATTCAAAAAGAGATTATCGCAGCCCAGCTTGCCTTTGAAGCCTCTCCTGTCCATGGGCCTAGTCACAGTGTTAAAATCACCTCCAAAGACTACTGGCCGGGCTGTAAAAAGGAAAGGCTTGATCTTTGTAAGGAGGCATTTCCTGTCCCACTTAGTTTGGGGTCCATAGATATTTATTAGGCGCAGGTCCTGCCCCCTTACAATGACGTCCAAGACCATGCACCTCCCGATCTCCACCTCAATGACTCGCCGACAAGTTACCATGTCGGTTTTAAAAAGCACCGCCACTCCGCTGTAAGGCTCGGCCGCAAGAGACCAAAAAGAGGGTCCGTGCCTCCACTCCCGCTTCACAGCGTGAAGGTCGGCCAGACTGGCCAATCTGGTCTCCTGCAAAAACAAAATGTCAGCATCAAACTGGCTGAGAAAAAATAAGGCCATAAAACGAGCGCTTACCGATTTAATGCTGGCAACATTAATGGTTGCCACCTTTATCGGAGGGGGAACTGCCATCAGAGTCATTCGGGAGAATGTCTCTTAGCCTTCCCTCCGGCCTCACTATCGGATCCCTCACGCTTACTGGAGGAGGCTTGTGTTTCCTCCTCCATATCTGAGACCTCAGAATCAAATGAAGAAATCTCTATTGAGTCCTCAGAAAGTACCTCAAACCGGTTGAAGAGCTGCACCCCATGGCTCTTCCCCGGTTCTGGCACTCCAATGTCCTTTTTTCTTTTCTTCTTGGTGGCAAACCTGAGAGCAAGGTAATCCTGATCCTCAGGGGAGAGTCCAGACCACGCTGTCTTGGGATCTGAACTCCCACCCTGCTCAGAAGGGGGTGCAGGATCAGGATCACCTAGCCCCAGCCTGCGAGTTTTTACAGCAGGGGCCACGATTACTGGGACCCCCTTGGTACTTGCAGTGCCAGCCCCCCGGGGCGCCTCAGCTATTAAATTACTCGATCTTACATTGGTGGTTGCTGACTTGGGGGCAGACTGGGGATTCACCTTAGGGGCCCCTGCAGATGGTACAGGAGCGGGCGCAGGAGCCTCAGGAACCCCCAGCTGAGTGGGGGGAGGGACCATAGACGGGACAGCAAGGGAATGTTCCTCCCTATCCAGCCGCAGCATTTCCTGCACCACTTCCCTGTCCAGGTTGTGCCAGGCCTCAGGACACTGACTATAAGGGTGGCCGAGCTGGTTACATAGATTACAGCGGATGGTATTGCAGTCCTTAGCCAAGTGTCCCAAGCCCTGGCACAACGAGCACCTAAGAAGTGAGCAGGAGGAGCTGAAGTGACCCTTGGCCCCACATTTATGGCAAACCTTGGGCTGACCAGGATAAAAGATGGTCAGCCGGTCACGGCCAATATAGGCAGATGATGGCAAGTGGGTGACCTGGTTTCCATTCCTGCGGAGCCTCAGAGTCACTGACCAGCCCCCAGTCCAGTTATCCCGATCGTCCAGGATCTTCTTCAGGGGAGTGAGAACATCACCATAACGCTTCAGCCAGACAGTCAAATCAGAGGGGGGAATGGACTCATTTCTAACCAGTATGGTGACATTTTTGACGAGCTGCTGTCTGGAGACCTGGATGGGAGTTAACCCCTTCCAGGAAGGATCTTGTTTCAGCAGCTCGTACCGCTCCCAAAATAAATCCATCCCTTCTGGTCTGACGAAACTCAAGTCATGTTCTGCGCTCCCCACTGGACTGATCAGGGCAAAAATGTCTGCGGCTGCGAATCCCATGCCAAGGATGAGATCCACCACCGCCCGCCGGGTGATAACTGCCCCCCCCCCTCCCACCTAAGCTGGACCAGGTTGTGCCTATTAAAGCCGCTGGCAGGGGCGTTGGCCTCACTGGGCACAGACATCCTCTCACCAGCAGCTTCTCCACCACGCCTGGCAACCTGGGCATAGGACACAGGGGACTGCACTGCAGCACCAACAGCATTATTGGCCCTACTCCCTGTGCCACCTCGCTGGATGAAATACAGGGCAGGGTGGACAGCAGGGGCCCCAGCATTAGGTGGCACAGTCGTCTTATAGTCCACCAGAGGTGCAGGTGAGGGGACAGTCACAACATCAGCAGCAGTCACAGCATCAGTCACAGCAGAAAGTCCAACAATAGAATTAACCCCTGTGGACTCAACCCCAGACACAGCAGCAGTAACAGGAGCAACAACATCAGTAACAGCACCCAAAGCAGCTGAAGCAGAAACAATAGAAGCCCTGCCAGCAAGACCCAAACCTGCGGGTGAGTCATGGCCCATGGCCCCAGGCCCACCAAGTTCGGCGCACCCAGGAACCCGGATGGGTGCCAGGATGGTACTTACGGCTGGCGCCACCTCACCCTTTTCAGGGCAAGGAGCGCCACAGTCTTCTATACCCCCTGACACAGCGCCTATGGCGCACTCCGCAGGTTGGCTGGACAGATGGACGTTGTCTTTAGCTGGCATGGGCTCCTCAGGCTGGCGGCTGTCCTCTGGAAGATCTGCTCCAGTAGGGGCTTCCTGGCTGCCCAGCGATGTCACGCACTCCTGATGTGTTGCCTCAGCAAGAAAGTCTTCCAATGCTGGTTCCGGGGCTCCCGGCTCTGCTACTGCTGCAACTTTGGGTGGAGGTACAGCTGGAGAATCCTCCACCATCAGGGTCTCATCCACATGGTCGGCCTCTTCCTCCTTCACAGTGGGGCCTGAGCGCTGCATGGACTTAAATCGCTCCTCGTTTTTATATTTTTCTTTAAAGGCCCCACTGCTTGCTTTAAGGGACGCAACTAGCTTTTCCTGCTGCCGACATGCTGATTCAAGCTCAGCTAAGTCTGCTTTACTTGCCCGCCGATCCAGTCCCTGCGCCTTGCTGGTGTCCATTTTCTTTTTCTTTAATGCAATTTTCATCTTACACAGCTTCTCCTCCTCCTTTGCCACATTGCACAAATTACTGCAAACACGGCTGCGAAAAGCTGACAAACTCTCACCGGGCTGGGGCACCGTGGTGTTACTAGTGCCGCTGGTGGAAGCAGTCCCGGGATCCGGAGGTTTAATATTCCTCCGGGGGTACCGGCGCGACTCACCCCCGGAATCATCCATGCTGCCTGGGGAGGCACTCCCAGGAAAGCCCCAGGCTTCACAGGCCTCTGGTAATTAGAAGCAGTTGTGTGTTCTGGCTCTCACAGTGTGTGACCACACCCACCTAATTACCCTAATAGAGTGTAAGCTCTTCTCCTCCTGTATCCTCCCTTATACCCTAATAGAGGGTAAGCTCTTCTCCTTCTGTATCCTCCCTTATACCCTAATAGAGGGTAAGCTCTTCTCCTTCTGTATCCTCCCTTATACCCTAATAGATTGTAAGCTCTTCTCCTCCTGTATCCTCCCTTATACCCTAATAGAGTGTAAGCTCTTCTCCTCCTGTATCCTCCCTTATACCCTAATAGAGTGTAAGCTCTTCTCCTCCTGTATCCTCCCTTATACCCTAATAGAGTGTAAGCTCTTCTCCTCCTGTATCCTCCATTATACCCTAATAGAGTGTAAGCTCTTCTCCTCCTGTATCCTCCCTTATACCCTAATAGAGTGTAAGCTCTTCTCCTCCTGTATCCTCCCTTATACCCTAATAGAGTGTAAGCTCTTCTCCTCCTGTATCCTCCATTATACCCTAATAGAGTGTAAGCTCTTCTCCTCCTGTATCCTCCCTTATACCCTAATAGAGTGTAAGCTCTTCTCCTCCTGTATCCTCCCTTATACCCTAATAGAGTGTAAGCTCTTCTCCTCCTGTATCCTCCCTTATACCCTAATAGAGTGTAAGCTCTTCTCCTTCTGGATCCTCCCTTATACCCTAATAGAGTGTAAGCTCTTCTCCTGTATCCTCCCTTATACCCTAATAGAGTGTAAGCTCTTCTCCTCCTGTATCCTCTCTCTCTGAAGTGGCAGTTTGTTGGCTGTCAGTTGGCAGGCGGGCGGCGGTGCCAGCCGGTGATGCGGGATGATGGCAGCATCTCAGTATAGACCTCCGCTGCCCCCGCACAGAGCACCTGCCTGGAGACACCGCAAACAACCGGACCCCAATGATGGCGCTGTTGCAGCCCGCAGAGAGGAGACATGCCACTAGGACAATGTGGGACGGTGAGAGCTTATTACTTACGCTTTAGGTCTGCTTTAAAGAGACCGTCCACTGTTGTGGCTCATGGGAGCAGCCATGGTGGGATTCACTGTGGCTGCCGCCCCATTGTCTTCTTTTGAGATGTATGAGACAAATCCCCTCCCTCCATTCTCTTCTCAATAGAAGTCAATGGGGCAACAGTTAAAGGGACAGTTCAGTCTAAACTCCTGTGGCTCATGGGAGCAGCCATGGTGGGATTCACTGCAGCTGCCGCCCCATTGTCTTTTATTGAGTTGTACGACACAAAGCTCCTCCCTCCCTTGTCCTTCTCAATAGAGGTCAATGGGGCAACAGTTAAAGGGAAACTCCAGTCTAAATAACTCTTGTGCTTTATGGGAAGAGTCATAGTGGGATTCCCTGTGACTGCCGCCCCATTGTCTTCTATTGAGATGTATACAAAGAAGTATGGATATGCACAACCAAAGGAATATCTGAAATTATCTGGTGCTGGCTAAAGGGGTGAATGGATAGAGAAACTTAAAACAGCTGGGGCTCTAGATATGCCCCAAATTAACCCCATAGGAAAGCCGCACTCATAAGTATATAAAATCAGAAGAATTTATTGGGATCAAAATAGCAGCTAAAACATACAACATAAAGTTTAAAAAACATAGAAACACAAACAGCTCGAGGAGGAATCCTACAAATGTCTCTAATATAAATACCAAGGAATAAAGAAAAGTTGTGAAAGATAAATAAATACATTTGTATGGCTACAAAAGGTGAAAATTAGGATGTGTGAGGGCGTCTCTTCATGCCTGAGGGGGCTTGGGGGAAGACTTAAGCTTGGAGCCCCAGGATGAGCCAGGGCGTCCATGTCTTCTGCCCCCTTCCCCAGAAATCTCCTCGGGCCCCAGTAAAGGAGACCCCCTCCCCCATCTGGATCCACGGTAGGGGGAAGAAAAGGAGCCCTGGTCCCGAAAGGGCCAAGCCTGCCGCCTGCGCTGGGGTAACCTGCCTCCCTTAACAAACAGGTCCAGGCGGTCCCCAAACAGGCGTAGTCCTTTAAAGGGAAACCCAGTGAGAACCTTCTTGGCAGCGTTGTCAGCAGCCAAACCGAGCGGGGTATAGCCACCACTAGGGCAGAGGCTCTGCCACACATCCTAATGGTATCATCCAAGGCAGAGAGGACATAAGTCACAAAAACCTCAACGCGAGAGAGCATTAAACTCTTCACTAGACACATCATCAGGAGCACCCTCTAAGACACTTCTAAGCAGGGTCCTAATAGCCACAGCTGTAATGGCAGAGGCACAAACCGAGCGCAGCACCGTCCCCACACAGGCAAAGGCATGGGACGCCGGCTGATCAATACGCCGGTCCTCACCATCCCGCAGCGTAGTAGAGTCAGGGGAATGCATGACAGAGGTGTTAGACAAACCCAGTATTGGGGCATCCACTTCTGGAGGGGATGACCAACGCTTCACCACATCAGCAGGAAAGGGATACCTCTTATCCCAACTCTTAGGGACACCGGGAAGTCTGCTGGGATGCGCCCATTCCTTGAGCACGAGATTATTAAAATGAGCTTGCTCAGGGAACTCAAACGTAGCTTAGCAGTATGAAACAATTCCCCCTGCTGCTTAGGAGCCGCGACCGGGGGAGAGATAGACAGGCTTTTGGCTCAGATTTTTGAGGTACTATCAGTATCATCTGGGGCCCAGGGGTCAGAGCCAGAATCATCATGACCCCTGGGCCTCTCATCAGATGACTCTGAGTCAGAGAATAATTCCCCTTCTTCCAAGGGGGTATAACCGGACAGTTCAAAGAACTCATCAGCCTCCATAGGGAACAGAGTGACATGAGGCGTCAAGTGCCGCTTCTTAGCAGAGGCCTTACGCGCCATGGTATTAGCAAGCAACTTCTCAACACTAGCCAGTCTAGCAGACACATCAGGCTGAGAATCCCCACTGGTATGCAACTCAATGGGAGTCAAATTCAAACTTGGGGGGCTGGTGAAGCCATACGAGGCGCAGGTCCAGCTACTGGTAAACCAGGCTGCAGCGCAAGAACCTGCTGGGCACAAGGTACACAGACCCGTGCATTGTCAGCACTAGTAGGGGACACCCCACAAGCTACACACAGCCAAGCTTGTCCCGAAGGAACCCTGAGCACATTATCCTGAGATGCCTCCATATGGCGATTATAGCGGCACAATAGGCCAATGGGGCATCCTGGGTTGCTTTTATAGCGTGAATCCCTAATAGCCCGCTAGGGAAGTGGGAGTAATTTACACACTAGGCCTCACAAAGTTTAATGACTAAATAGAGGGAGTAGGGCCGGGAGAAACCAATGGAGTTTGACCCGCCTGTAAGACATAAGCGAAGAGAACCCCATAAGCGAAATGCATACATGACATTAGGGTAAAATAAAACCGCGAGGGCACTCACGGACCGCGGTAGGTAGGCACCAGTCACGCAGCAGGAAGAATCCGGAATAAATGGCGACGAGTATACCTCGAGGGGCGGCCCGCGGAGACAGTGATGCGGAACGCGCCATCCGCAGGCCCCCCCCCCGCCCGAAGAGCGCGAAGCCGCACACGTGACAAGCAGCCAATGAAGGCGCAGCAGCGCCTGAGGTAATGGAACGCAGTGGAAGCGCGCGCGACAGTGGGGGCGGCATATTCAAAACGCAACCAAGTCTGTGCGGAGACAGAACTAAAGGCAAACCGTACAAAGTGAAAGCACAAACACACTCACCCCCCCCCCCCCCCCCCCCCCGAGAACTACAAGGGAGGGCAGCGGCCACTTAACGTAGGGCCCACCGATAAACAGGGGCAGTAGGGGCATCCCATAGAGGCTCACCATAAGCCTGAACCGCCTACCCTTCGGTGGGGGACTGCGGTTGGAGCAGCGCTCCTAAGCACCTAACAGCGGTGCTGCCTACCATCACCCGACCAGCGCAGCCAAGGCTGGGAGGCACATTACTAGTGGAACGGGTGGGAATAGTCCTACAGGGCCGCAGGCTAATAGCGCCGCTCACCTGCGCGAAGAGAGAGCCATCTTCTTGTCCTTCACAGCCAGACTGCAGAGAAATCTGGGGATTTGTGGGAGGTCCCTGGTATTTGAGGGGAGGAGCCTATTTCGCAGCCTCTGCAGTCCAGCACCATCTGGCGGAGTAATACCCGAGTGTAAGTAATCTGGAGCAGGACGTGCTGTATACTAAGAATAGTGAGCGGAGTTCATTGGGGACGTTATTTATTCGTTATTGATCATTGATTGTATTGGCTCTCAGACACTTGACCTGTAATCACTGTGTGTACATTGAATTTGCACGGACACATATTTTCCTCATACACATAGTTAATAAAAGGGTTTTTAACATTTTTTTTTTTGTCACTTGTTGATTAAGAGAAATTACATCCACTAATGTTCACCTTTGTAGCCATACAAATGTATTTATTTATCTTTCACAACTTTCCTTTATTCCTTGGTATTTATATTAGAGACATTTGTAGGATTCCTCCTCAAGCTGTTTGTGTTTATAGGTTTTTTTTAAACTTTATGTTGTATGTTTTAGCTGCTATTTTGATTCCAATAAATTCTTCTATTTTATGAGTGCGGCTTTCCCATGGGGTTAATTTGGGGCATATCTAGAGCCCCAGCTGTTTAAACCGGACCCTCACCCTGAATAAGAGCCTATCTTATGTTTCCCACACCCTGTACATACAGATTGCCCACATTAATCCAAACCCTCACCCTGAATAAGAGCCTATCTTATGTTTCCCACACCCTGTACATACAGATTGCCCACATTAATCCGGACCCTCACCCTGAATAAGAGCCTATCTTATGTTTCCCACACCCTGTACATACAGATTGCTCACATTAATCCGGACCCTCACCCTGAATAAGAGCCTATCTTATATGTTTCCCACACCCTGTACATACAGATTGCTCACATTAATCCGGACCTTCACACTGAATAAGAGTCTATCTTATATGTTTCCCCTCCTGTATATACAGATTGCCCACATTAATCCGGACCCTCACCCTGAATAAGAGTCTATCTTATATGTTTCCCCCACCCTGTACATACAGATTGCCCACATTAATCCGGACCCTCACCCTGAATAAGAGCCTATCTTATATGTTTCCCACACCCTGTACATACAGATTGCTCACATTAATCCGGACCTTCACCCTAAATAAGAGCCTATCTTATATGTTTCCCACACCCTGTACATACAGATTGCTCACATTAATCCGGACCTTCACCCTAAATAAGAGCCTATCTTATATGTTTCCCACACCCTGTACATACAGATTGCTCACATTAATCCGGACCTTCACCCTGAATAAGAGCCTATCTTATATGTTTCCCACACCCTGTACATACAGATTTCCCACATTAATCCGGACCTTCACCCTGAATAAGAGCCTATCTTATATGTTTCCCACACCCTGTACATACAGATTTCCCACATTAATCCGGACCTTCACCCTGAATAAGAGCCTATCTTATATGTTTCCCACACCCTGTACATACAGATTGCCCACATTAATCTGGACCTTCATCCTGAATAAGAGCCTATCTTATATGTTTCCCACACCCTGTACATACAGATTTCCCACATTAATCCGGACCTTCACCCTGAATAAGAGCCTATCTTATATGTTTCCCACACCCTGTACATACAGATTTCCCACATTAATCCGGACCTTCACTCTGAATAAGAGCCTATCTTATATGTTTTCCACACCCTGTACATACAGATTGCTCACATTAAAAATCATCCTACCTGCATCTACTGTATGTTATGAGCCTTTAAACATCCAAGATGGCAGCTCATGGAGCATCAGGCAGCCTGCAAACAGGAAGTGTCTTCTGTGTCGCCCTGCATTCTGGGATTACTGACCTTTCCCTGACCCCAGCTCTGCTCTGTCTGACACAGCACAGCTATAATCCACCCCCTGTACTTTATCCCACTCTCCTCTCCTCAGTAAGTGTGATGCTTCTGAATCGGCACCCGTATCCTAAAGTCCTGAACAGAGTTGCAGCCCAGTGGGGGAAAGAATAATAAGTGACTAAAAACTTAAAATATATTAACTTTAGATGCTGGGGAATCGTTTTTTAATGGTTTGGGCTTTTCAATAAATCCTGGTGAAGGTCCGGGTTAAGTTTCTCTTTCTATTGAGACGTATGACGCAAGATCAAAATTTAAAGGGGCGTTCCGACCCCCACACGTGGCAATGGCATCATATGAATCAAGCGAGAATCCTTTCTGAGTATTTATTTCCAAATAAATTCATCCGATGAACCTGCGAAAAAACAAGATCAGTCCGGATGTAGGTCCCCATTAAGGAGGAGCCGTCGTATATACCCACCCCCGCCTGTCAGGCAGCCCCGTATCCCCCCCTCCCCCAATGACAGGTCCTCTTTAAGCAGTCTCAGTGGCGGGTCTGTAGCAGCGCAGCGATTGGTGGAATGCTGGCGGTGGCCCCGCCCCCATCAGGGGATGCCCAGCGGGATGGTGAAGGAGAGGTAGTCCCCGGTGGCTCCCCAGCTGGCGCGGTGCGTCTGGTAGATGCTGATCCACGTGGTCAAGATCACCAGCCAGACCAGGAGGCCCAGCGCCGAGCGCTTCACATCTGCGGAGGGAGAAGCGGGAGACCGTGAGCGATGCCATTGGTCCCATCGATGGCAGAGATGGCGCTGTCTGACCCTGGGTGTGGCAATCCTTAAAGCTGACCTAAACCCTGCATTGGCGGCGCAAAGCCTGAGTTCACAGGGATGCTGAACCAACCTACATCAGTGAGTCCTTACTCACCTTTTCCTATCGCAGGACCAAACCCTATAGTTTATGGGATGCCCGTGGGATGGTTCTGCTTTAAAATGGACCATCCCCTATAGTTTCTTAGGATGGTTCTGCTTTAAAATGGACCATTCCCTATAGTTTCTTAGGATGGTTCTGCTTTAAAATGGACCATTCCCTATAGTTTCTAGGGATGGTTCTGCTGTAAAATGGACCATCCCCTATAGTTTCTTAGGATGGTTCTGCTTTAAAATGGACCATTCCCTATAGTTTCTAGGGATGGTTCTGCTGTAAAATGGACCATCCCCTATAGTTTCTTGGGATGGTTCTGCTGTAAAATGGACCATCCCCTATAGTTTCTTGGGATGGTTCTGCTGTAAAAATACCATTTTGTGAATACTCACCTTGTAAAATGGGTATTATAAGTATGTCACACACCCCGCTTCAAGATATTCATAACATGTGGGTAGTACTGACCTGTAGAGGGCGATATGCAGAGATGATAGGAAGAAAGAAAGCCCCTCCCGGTCCATAAATACCTGGGACCTCCCACTCATTACCCAGTATCAAGAAAGCAGTAAGGAAAGGGACCAGGAAGAGCCAAATATAAGTCATAACAACGCAAAGTTCACAATATGAAGGATCCAGAATACAAAGGGCGGGTGAAGCGGGGTGTGTGACATACTTATAATACCCATTTTACAGGTGAGTATTTCACAAAATGGTATTATTCTAAGTATGTCACACACCCCGCTTCAAGATATTCATAACCTGTGGGACATCAAATAGCAGTGTCCATAAAGGGCGGGGATCCAAAACAAGGCAATAAAGCACAACTTAAACCACTGCAGCCTGCAGAACTTTGCGGCCAAAAACAGCATCCGCTGAGGCCCGAACATCAACCTTGTAAAACTTGGAAAAGGTGTGAACAGAAGACCAAGTAGCAGCCTTGCAAACTTGCTCAACAGAGGCCTGGTGCTGAAAAGTCCAGGAAGCCCCAACCGCACGAGTAGAATGAGCTGTAACACGAAAAGGAGGATTCCTCCCCTTAGCAGAATAGGCCCCAACAATGGCCTGACGAATCCACTTACTAATGGAAGATTTGGCGGGCGCCAAACCCTTCTTGGGCCCGGATGGCACCACAAAGAAAGCGTCAGTCGACGTTACCACCAAATAGTACTTCACAACGCGAACCACATCCGAGGAATGCAGGGACCTCTCCTTGTCGTTGCTGGGATTAGGACACAGAGAGGGCAGAACAATATCCTGATTTAGATGAAAAGCAGAAACCACCTTAGGAAGGAAATCTGTCTTGAACCGGAAAACCACCTTGTCCTGATGTCTTTCAAAATACGGAGCTTGAATAGATAGAGCCGCCAACTCAGAAACACGCCGAACAGAAGAGATAGCTACCAAGAAGGCCACCTTCTGCGTGAGGGAAGACAAGGCAATATCATGCAAAGGCTCAAAGGGAGGACCCTGAAGAGCAGAAAGAACCAAATTCAAATCCCAAACCGGAATCAGAGCCTTCCTAGGAGGCCACACATACGTAACCCCCTGGAAAAACGTCTTAACCAACGGATGAAGCGCAAAAGATCTTTGGAAAAACACCGCCAGGGCAGACACCTGCCCCTTCAGAGTTGGAGCCCTAGATCCAAACCGTGCTGCAGGAACTCCAAGATTCTAGAAATAGAGAATTCCCTACAAGGGAAGGCCCTAGTCACACACCAATCAATATAAGACCTCCAAGTCCTATAGTACACGGATGAAGAAGACCTCTTCCTAGCGCTAATAAGAGTCCGAATCACAGCATCAGAAAGACCTTCCTCCTTCAAGATGGAGGTTTCAGCAGCCACGCCGTCAAAGCCAGCGTTGGTAAATTGGGGTAACGTAGATGACCCTGTGTGAGTAGATCTGGCAGCAGGGGCAGAGCGAACTGATCTACTGCCAACCTTACCACGTCTGCGAACCAGACCTGTCTTGGCCACCTTGGGGCCACCAGAATTGCCAACGCTCCCTCCAGAGCCAGCTTGCGCACTACTCTGGCCACCATGGGAAACGGAGGAAACAGGTACAGAACACCCAGATCCCTCCAGTTCAGAGACATGGCATCCGTTGCAAGAGCCAGAGGGTCCTTCGCCAGAGACACGAATGACGGAAGTTTGTGATTGTGACGGGAGGCAAAGAGGTCCACCACCGGTGACCCCCACCTGTGACAAATTGTGTGAAAAACCTTGGGAGTGAGAGACCATTCCCCTTTGCGGGCTGACAGCCTGCTCAGAGAGTCCGCCTCCGTGTTCTCCACTCCCGGAATGTAGACCGCCGAGATGCACGGGACGTGGCTCTCCGCCCAGTCCAGAATCAGAGACACTTCCCTGAGGTCACTCCTGCTGCGAGTCCCTCCCTGGTGATTGCTGTAGGCAACCGCCGTCCGATTGTCCGACCGGACCTGAACCGGCAAGCCCCGCAGTTGATGAGTCAAATGACAAAGAACCATCCTGATGGCTCTCAATTCCAGAACATTGATAGGCTCGTGGGCTTCCAGGGGTCCCCACAAACCCTGAAATTGCAGATCCTTCCAGAAGCCCCCCCACCCTGAAAGGCTGGCATCCGTGGTGACCACCTCCCAATGAGGAGTCTGAAAGGATCTTCCCTTCAACAGATTGGCTGAGTTCAGCCACCACCGAAGCGAGCGGCGAACTCGGGGAGACATCAGAAAGGATTGATCCAGCGACTGAGGAGACCTGTCCCAGACCGACAACAGATGGAGCTGTAGCGTCCTTGTGTGAAACTGAGCAAATGGGACTGCCTCGAAGGAGGCCACCATCAATCCCACCAGTCTCATCCCTAGCCGGATGGTCGTCTGAGGAATGGACATGAGCAACCGAATCAACTCCTGAATCAAAAGAACCTTGGATTGAGGAAGGAACACTCTGGCCTGATCTGTATCCAGAGACATTCCCAGAAAGGATACTATCCTGGACGGGTAAAGGGAGGACTTGGGGTAGTTGGTCACCCAGCAGAACCTCTCCAGAGTGGATATTACCGTCCTGGTGTCCAATTCCGCTTGGCTGAATGACGATGCCATGATGAGGAGATCGTCCAGATATGGCACTATGCGAATCCCCTGCGCTCTGAGGAGAGCCATCACCCCAGCAAGCACCTTGGTGAAAACCCTTGGAGCTGTGGTGAGACCAAAGGGAAGAGCTACAAACTGAAAGTGCCGATCCTCCACCGCGAACCTGAGAAACCTCTGGCGAGCAGTAAAAGTGGGAACATGGAGGTAAGCGTCCTGGATATCTATGGACGTCATGAAGTCCCCCTGATGAAGAGAGTGGATAGCTGAACGCAACGTTTCCATGCGAAATTTTCGCAGCCTGACAAACCTGTTGAGAATCTTAAGATCCAGGATGGGCCGGACAGAGCCATCCTTTTTGGGGACCGTGAACAGATTTGAGTAAAAACCCCGACCCCGGTCTAATGGGGGCACTGGGCAAATGACTGCCATTTCCAGAAGACTCGATACCGCCGCCCGGAGCTTCTGCGCGGCCAGTGCGTCCGGGGACACCCGAGACCTGAAGAAACGCGGGGGGGGGGGGGCGGGACTCAAACTCCAGCTTGTAGCCGGAAGACACCACTTCCCGGATCCACTTGTCCGAGACCTCCCGAATCCAGACCTGGGAGAAGTGTCGCAGCCGTCCCCCCACCCGCACGGGTGAGGGCGCCCCCTCATTGCTGAGCAGGCTTGGCCGCGGGTTTGGGTTTAGAGCCCCAATTGTATCCTGAACGGGCACGACCCCTGCCCCTATTCCAGGAATCTCCTCTTGTAGAAGGGAAGGCAAATCCTCTTCCCGCTCTGGATCCCGGAAAGGAAGGAGTGAAAGAAGCCGCTCCTCGAAAAGGACGTCGTTGCTTCTTGCGTTGAGGTAGTTTACCACCTTTAGCTACAGAGTCCAATTTGTCTCCAAAAAGCCGTAACCCAACGAAGGGGAGAGACGTCAGTGACTTTTTTGACCCAAAATCAGCCGCCCACTGTCGCAACCAAATTGAACGCCTGATAGTCACCATTAGAGCAGAAGCTCTGCTACTCATCATCAAGGAATCATCCAAAGCGGCTAACATGAAGGACAAAAACACCTCACATCGTTTTAGTCCAAGAAATTCGTCACTGTCCGGATCCAAACCGGAAGAGGATAACAAGTCCCTGACCACCTTTCTGGTAGCCACCACCAACAGCGATGAGGCACAAACAGGCTGTATGGCTGCCCCAATACTGGCAAAACCATGACAAGCCATCTGGTCAATGCGTTTATCCTCTCCATCTTTAAGAGAGGAACAATCAGGGTTATTCAAAACGGCTGAGTTGGATAACCCCAAAATTGGGGCGTCCACCTCAGGGGGGGGGGGGGGGGGGACGCCCAGCGTTTAACCGTATCCACGGGGAAAGGATATCTTTTATCCCAACTCTGAGGAATGCCTGGGAGCCGGGCCGGCCTTTCCCATTCCTTAGAAATAATATTATCAAAATGCTTTTGATTAGGAAATTCCAAACGCGGCCTGGATTCCTCATAAAACTCCCCTTGTTGTTGAGGAACAGCCGCCGGAGGAGAAATAGCCAGAACCTCAAACATCTGAGCCAGAACATTAGGAGTATCCGAGGAACTTCCTGACCCCCGTTCGGAATCAGCGCCAACAATTTGCTGATCATCAGAATTATACGAATCCTCAAATAACTCCCCTTCCTCCGGAAGGGAATAATCTGACCAATCCAGACCATCCGCATCATCGTATTCAAAATGAGAAACCGGTGACAAATGCTTTCTCTTAGCCGGTGCCTTCTTGACGACCGCAGTAGAAATACATTTTTCAATATTGGCCAATCTGGCACACACATCAGATTGCGACTGCCCCCCCATGACAACATCACACGGGGCACGGGTCAAAATGGGAGGGGATGAAGCCGGCGGTGCTGACCCAGACACCTGGGGTCCGGACTGCCGTGTAGTCTGCTGTGCACATGATATACAAAGGAAGAAATCATCCCCAGTTAGGGATACCCCACAACCCAAACACTTCCGGGATTGTCCCGAGGGGAGCCCGGAATCCTGGGATGCCTCCATAAGGTGAACTTGAGTAAGTCGCTATGACCGAGGGAATTACGCTACTAAGCAACCCGGGATGCCCTTATAGTGTCCAAGTGGGAGGATTTGTAAAATATATTAAAAAATACCCAGGGACCCTAGGACCGGGAGAAACCCTAAATATCCCTGAAGATTCCACCTAAAAAATACAGAAAACCGCAATGAGAAACATTATGCTGGTATAATGAGTCAAAAAGGGGGAGGAAAAGGCCCAGAGGGCCACTCACAGTGCCTCCAGAATCCAAAACGCTGCGTACAGAGTCTGAGGTAAAAGCAGAGCGGGAGACGAAGAAGGGGGGCGTGGCCAGCGTGGACCACGCGCTTGACCTGCTCCGCCCCCCTACACAAGTCAGTCAGGAGGAGCGAGCTCCTCAGCGGTGCAGGGAACTAGAGGGGGCGGGCCGCGGCGACGCGCCGAAAGTCTAGCTAGGGAAGGTGGGAATAGGCCTATTAGGAAAATTTTTTTCCAGTGGACAGGGCATCCCAAACCGGGGTCACCAACCCGGTGTAACCGCCTATCCTCTATATAGGGTCTCGCGGCGGAGCATAGCTCCTGAGCACCCGTGGTGCTAATATACCTTCGCCCGGACAGCAGTCAAGACTGGGAGGCATGCAAATGTACAGGGTCAATAAGGGAAAATAATGAGTCCGAACGGAAATAAATAATACTGGCCGGGAATCCTCCCGGCTACCTGAAATCCCCCTGTGCAAGGAGGAGACATCATCTTCTGATTTGCTCGCCGTCTGCAGAGATGAGGACTGGGTAATGAGTGGGAGGTCCCAGGTATTTATGGACCGGGAGGGGCTTTCTTTCTTCCAATCATCTCTGCAGTTCGCCCTCTACAGGTCAGTAAACCCACAGGTTATGAATATCTTGAAGCGGGGTGTGTGACATACTTAGAATATGGATCTTCCCCTATAGTTTCTAGGGATGGTTCTGCTTTAAAATGGCCTGAGCCCTCAGTTGTGGTGCCCCTGGGATGGTTTTGGTCCACTTTAAGGGTCAGGCTAACCACTGCTACAGCTGTAAGCAAGCAGCTCCCATAGACTACAAGTCCCAGCATTCCCTGCCTGCCATACACACATGATGTAGAGAACAGGGCATGCTGGGACTTGTAGTTCTCAGCCTCACACCAGTCTATGGGAGCCTGTCATACACACACCATGCAGAGAACAGGGCATGCTGGGACTTGTAGTTCTCAGCCTCACGCCAGTGTATGGGAGCCCCTCCCCTCCCGCTCCCTGATTGGATACTCACAGCTCTGGATGAGCGGCTGCTCGGTGTAGGCGGGCTTGAGGAACGCCTCCTTAAAGAACCAGAGCACGTTCACCAGCCAGAGGAACGGCAACAGGGCGAAGCCCCCTGCGGAGAGAGAAAGAGAGGTCATGTGACCCGAACAGACAAGGTGGCGCCAGGCGGAGTCCCCCCGCAGCCTCACCCAGGTAATACTTCCGGCACAGCTGCAGCTTCTCCTCGTTGGGGACTCGCTCCAGATTCATGGCGGGTGGGGGGAAGGGATTGATGGACGTACCTCCACTTCCTGCCGGGAAAACAAAAAGGACAAGTCAGGAGGGAAGGGGTTAATGGCAGCAACAGAGGCTCTCCAATGTACTGATCAGGAGGGAAGGGGTTAATGGCAGCAACAGCAGCTCTCCAATGTACTGATCAGGAGGGAAGGGGTTAATGGCAGCGGCAGCAGCTCTCCAATGTACTGATCAGGAGGGAAGGGGTTAATGGCAGCGACAGCAGCTCTCCGAGGCACTAGTCAGGGGGGAAGGGGTTAATGGCAGCAACAGGAGCTCTCCGAGGCACTAGTCAGGGGGGAATGGGTTAATGGCAGCGACAGCCGCCAAGCAATGAGGACTTAATGGTTTAGCGCTGGCAGCAGTGGCCCACCCAGGGGAGCCAATCAGAAGGCCCGTATTTGGTCATGTTTAGAGAGCAGCGCTCTGTTCTTATACACACGGCGGGGAATGCGGCTGGTTAACCAGTGACACTATAATCCTCTATATATCTCTATTGGGAGGCCACTAGAGGGCAGTGACTCTATAATCCTCTACATATTCCTATTGAGAGGCCACTAGGGGGCAGTGACTCTATAATCCTCTATATATTGCTATAGAGAGGTCACTAGAGTGCAGTGACACTATAATCCTCTATATATTTCTATAGAGAGGCCACTAGGGGGCAGTGACACTATAATCCTCTATATATTTCTATAGAGTGGCCACTAGGGGGCAGTGACACTATAATCCTCTATATATTCCTATAGAGAGGCCACTAGGGGGCAGTGACACTATAATCCTCTATATATTCCTATAGAGTGGCCACTAGGGGGCAGTGACACTATAATCCTCTATATATTCCTATAGAGTGGCCACTAGGGGGCAGTGACACTATAATCCTCTACATATTCCTATTGAGAGGCCACTAGGGGGCAGTGACACTATAATCCTCTATATATTGCTATAGAGAGGTCACTAGAGTGCAGTGACACTATAATCCTCTATATATTTCTATAGAGAGGCCACTAGGGGGCAGTGACACTATAATCCTCTATATATTTCTATAGAGTGGCCACTAGGGGGCAGTGACACTATAATCCTCTATATATTCCTATAGAGAGGCCACTAGAGGGCAGTGACACTATAATCCTCTATATATCTCTATAGAGAGGCCACTAGAGGGCAGTGACACTATAATCCTCTATATATTGCTATAGAGAGGCCACTAGGAGGCAGTGACACTATAATCCTCTATATATCTCTATAGAGAGGCCACTAGAGGGCAGTGACACTATAATCCTCTATATATCTCTATAGAGAGGCCACTAGAGGGCAGTGACACTATAATCCTCTATATATCTCTATAGAGAGGCCACTAGGGGGCAGTGACTCTATAATCCTCTATATATTCCTATAGAGAGGCCACTAGAGGGCAGTGACTCTATAATCCTCTATTTATTCCTATAGAGAGGCCACTAGGGGGCAGTTACACTATAATCCTCTATATATTCCTATAGCGAGGCCACTAGAGGGCAGTGACACTATAATCCTCTATATATTCCTATAGAGAGGCCTCTAGGGGGCAGTGACTCTATAATCCTCTATATATTCCTATAGAGAGGCCACTAGGAGGCAGTGACTCTATAATCCTCTATATATTCCTATAGAGAGGCCACTAGGGGGCAGTGACTCTATAATCCTCTATATATTCCTATAGAGAGGCCACTAGGGGCAGTGACACTATAATCCTCTATATATTCCTATAGAGAGGCCACTAGGGGCAGTGACACTATAATCCTCTATATATTCCTATAGAGAGGCCACTAGGGGGCAGTGACTCTATAATCCTCTATATATTCCTATAGAGAGGCCACTAGAGGGCAGTGACACTATAATCCTCTATATATTCCTATAGAGAGGCCACTAGGGGCAGTGACACTATAATCCTCTATATATTCCTATAGAGAGGCCACTAGGGGGCAGTGACTCTATAATCCTCTATATATTCCTATAGAGAGGCCACTAGGGGGCAGTTACTCTATAATCCTCTATATATTCCTATAGAGAGGCCACTAGGAGGCAGTGACTCTATAATCCTCTATATATTCCTATAGAGAGGCCACTAGGGGGCAGTGACTCTATAATCCTCTATATATTCCTATAGAGAGGCCACTAGGGGGCAGTGACTCTATAATCCTCTATATATTCCTATAGAGAGGCCACTAGAGGGCAGTGACTCTATAATCCTCTATATATTCCTATAGAGAGGCCACTAGAGGGCAGTGACACTATAATCCTCTATATATTCCTATAGAGAGGCCACTAGGGGGCAGTGACACTATAATCCTCTATATATTCCTATAGAGAGGCCACTAGGGGGCAGTGACACTATAATCCTCTATATATTCCTATAGAGAGGCCACTAGAGGGCAGTGACACTATAGTCCTCTATATATTCCTATAGAGAGGCCACTAGAGGGCAGTGACACTATAATCCTCTATATATTCCTATAGAGAGGCCACTAGGGGGCAGTGACACTATAATCCTCTATATATTCCTATAGAGAGGCCACTAGGGGGCAGTGACACTATAATCCTCTATATATTCCTATAGAGAGGCCACTAGGGGGCAGTGACTCTATAATCCTCTATATATTCCTATAGAGAGGCCACTAGGGGGCAGTGACTCTATAATCCTCTATATATTCCTATAGAGAGGCCACTAGGGGGCAGTGACTCTATAATCCTCTATATATTCCTATAGAGAGGCCACTAGGGGGCAGTGACTCTATAATCCTCTATATAATCCTATAGAGAGGCCACTAGGGGGCAGTGACTCTATAATACTTTATATATTCCTATAGAGAGGCCACTAGGGGGCAGTGACTCTATAATCCTCTATATAATCCTATAGAGAGGCCACTAGGGGGCAGTGACTCTATAATCCTCTATATAATCCTATAGAGAGGCCACTAGGGGGCAGTGACTCTATAATCCTCTATATATTCCTATAGAGATGCCACTAGGGGGCAGTGACTCTATAATACTCTATATAATCCTATAGAGATGCCACTAGGGGGCAGTGACTCTATAATCCTCTATATATTCCTATAGAGAGGCCACTAGGGGGCAGTGACACTATAATCCTCTATATATTCCTATAGAGAGGCCACTAGGGGGCAGTGACACTATAATCCTCTATATATTCCTATTGAGAGGCCACTAGGGGGCAGTGACTCTATAATCCTCTATATATTCCTATAGAGAGGCCACTAGGGGGCAGTGACACTATTATCCTCTATATATTCCTATAGAGAGGCCACTAGGGGGCAGTGACACTATTATCCTCTATATATTCCTATAGAGAGGCCACTAGGGGGCAGTGACACTATAATCCTCTATTTATTCCTATAGAGAGGCCACTAGGGGGCAGTGACACTATAATCCCCAAACCCTTAGAACCCAGCTTTAGGGTCTCAAAGACTCCAGGGCTGGTTTACAGATTGCCCCGGGGCATCCCGCTGGTCACCCAATGCCACAACACATTGGCATCACTGGCCTCCTCAGGCTGATGCATGGTCCCCTATACACACAGGGGCATCCCAAAACAACTATAAAGTGGACCCAAACACAGACTGAATGAAATTCTGGTCCACGTCAAAGAGGGGAACTGCCGCCCACGGTGCCCCATCCATAATGCAGCTAGGACTCTGCTGTGCCAGGAAATGCCCTAAAGCAGACCAAAACCCAAGCAAAACCTGGCTTTGTGCTGGGGTACAGCTTGCCCTCGAGGCACCCGGCTGTGTGAGCCCCACTGGTCACCCCTATACTCACCTTCAGGTTCGATCCCACGGCACAAGCGCAGCATCACCGGCACTCCTGCACACACACAGGGGCATCACAAAACTGCTATCAAGGGAGAACCCCACCACCATCGGCCTACCCATAATGCTGCTGTGACTCCGCCCTGCCCACAATAAAGGGGAGCAGCAGGAAATACCTTAAAACGGACCAAAACCCTGGTTTAACTTGGCTCCAGGGCCGGGTTACAGCTGATCCCCCCCCCCCCCCCCCCCCCACTTCTCCACCTGCATATGTGAATGGCTGGCGGCGGGTGCGAACAGCAGAGGGGAGCAGCCAGTGGGAGGCGTCAATCTCTCTGGGTGTCAAGGAACTACAAGCAGCAGGTGGCCGGGCATGCTGGTGCTTGTAGTTCCAGGTCAGCCCGACCAGAGAAATGAAGATCTATGCTGAATAGAGGCTAACCTCTGCTGGTGCCCCACAGCTGTGTGATGCTGCCACCTAATGGCCATTATGTGGTACTGCATCCCAGCCACAGAGCCCAGGAAGGGAGACAGAGCCCTGTTACAGGGGACAGAGGCCACCGCTGATGTCCCGTTACAGGAGACAGAGGCCACCGCTGATGTCCTGTTACAGGAGACAGAGGCCACCACTGATGTCCTGTTACAGGAGACAGAGGCCACCACTGAGGCCCTGTTACAGGAGACAGAGGCCACCACCGATGTCCTGTTACAGGAGACAGAGGCCACCACCGATGTCCTGTTACAGGAGACAGAGGCCACCACCGATGTCCTGTTACAGGAGACAGAGGCCACCAGTGATGTCCTGTTACAGGAGACAGAGGCCACCACCGATGTCCTGTTACAGGAGACAGAGGCCACCACCGATGTCCTGTTACAGGAGACAGAGGCCACCACCGATGTCCTGTTACAGGAGACAGAGGCCACCACCGATGTCCTGTTACAGGAGACAGAGGCCACCACTGATGTCCTGTTACAGGAGACAGAGGCCACCACTGATGTCCCGTTACAGGAGACAGAGGCCACCACTGATGTCCCGTTACAGGAGACAGAGGCCACCACTGATGTCCCGTTACAAGAGACAGAGGCCACCACTGATGTCCCGTTACAGGAGACAGAGGCCACCACTGATGTCCCGTTACAGGAGACAGAGGCCACCACTGATGTCCCGTTACAGGAGACAGAGGCCACCACTGATGTCCTGTTACAGGAGACAGAGGCCACCACTGATGTCCTGTTACAAGAGACAGAGGCCACCACTGATGTCCCGTTACAGGAGACAGAGGCCACCACTGATGTCCCGTTACAGGAGACAGAGGCCACCACTGATGTCCCGTTACAGGAGACAGAGGCCACCACCGATGTCCTGTTACAGGAGACAGAGGCCACCAGTGATTTCCTGTTACAGGAGACAGAGGCCCACCCACAGCTCCCACAACAATCCTGGAGGAGTCTCCCATAGCAACCAGCCCATGACGTCACCGCAGAGGGGCCTGTGTATAGCAGGTCAGTGGCCGTTATATGAGCACAGCACACGGCGGGAAGTGCAGCAGGCAAGGCATGCTGGGAAATGTAGTACCAGAGCAGGTAAAGCCTCCCTATGACCCCCTGCGGCTTCCAATTATTACGAGATATAAAATAACAACAACAATACAGAGAGCAGCGGATCTCACCCAACCTCACACGCTTCCTCTTCCTTTATAAGACAGGAAATGCGCGCGGAACCACGGGAAATGTAGTCTCGTCTGCCGCCGGTCCACTACGCATGCGCTCCCTTCTCCTCCTTTCTCATACTACGTGCGGAACGACGGGAAATGTAGTCTCGTCTGCCGCCGGTCGATTACGCATGCGCTCTCCCCAGCTCCCATCCACCGCGCGGGACGACGAGAAATGTAGTCTCGCCTGCCGCCGGTCTACTGCGCATGCGCTCTTTTCTCCCCAGCTCTCTCCCTACGCACCAGGCTTGGATTGCTGCCACCTAGCGGACGATTTGGGAATCTTCAGGCGCGTGAGGTAAAGCCTCAAGTGGCAAAGATGGCGGCAGGATGGTTTGAAATTCAGAAAGTGGGTGTGGAGGAAGTTTCTTGCATTCATTTTTTTATAGCTTATTGTTGTCAGAGGGGCAAAACACTTCTCCAATAAAGTATTTACCAGCTTTTGGCACAGGAAAATTGGCTGTGAGGTTGATGAAGCACCAGTGGCCTGTTGTTTGCCCCATGGGAGGTTGTTGCTATGGCAACAATATGAGAACACTGTTTTTAAATGTAATAAATGTCGAGGGACAGATTTGGGATGTCCAACGAATGGCTAGGTTAATTTTCGATAGCGACAACGTTGTATGATGTGCGATAGGTGCTGTCGCATTAAAATAATACCATTTTGTGATTACTCACCTGTAAAATGGGTATTATAAGTATGTCACACACCCCACTTCAGATACTCATTATTATTACACTTGGGTAACTCACCGCTAGGTGGCGCACTTGCAGAGATCTCCAAAAACTTCAGCAAGCCCCTCCCGGTCTATATATACCTGGTACCTCTCACTAATTCCCCAGTGTTCAAAAAGCAGTAAGACAAGGTACCAGAACTAAACAAATTTAACCCTCAACCGTAAATAACAAAACTTCACCATATAAAGAACCAGGATACCAAAAGAGGGCGGGTGAAGTGGGGTGTGTGACATACTTATAATACCCATTTTACAGGTGAGTAATCACAAAATGGTATTATTCTAAGTATGTCACACACCCCACTTCAGATACTCATTATTATTACACTTGGGACATCCAACAGCAGTGTCCAAAAGAGGGCGGGTATCCAAACCAGGCAATAACGCAGATAAAACTCAAACCACTGCAGCCTGCAGAACCTTACGGCCAAAAACAGCATCCGCCGAGGCCCGTACATCAACCTTGTAAAACTTGGAAAAGGTGTGAACTGAAGACCAGGTAGCAGCCTTACAAACTTGCTCAACTGAAGCCTGGTGCTGAAAAGCCCAGGACGCACCAACCGCACGAGTAGAATGTGCAGTAACACGAAAAGGGGGGTCCTTCCCCTTGGCAGAATAGGCAGCAACAATCGCCTGGCGAATCCACTTACTAATGGAAGACTTGGCCGGAGCCAAACCCTTCCTAGGACCACAAGGCACTACAAACAAAGCATCAGTCCTACGAAAGGAAGACGTGGCACGCAAATAGTACCTAACACATCGCACCACATCCAAGCAGTGCAACGCACTCTCCTTATCATTCCTAGGCCTAGGACACAAAGAAGGAAGAACAATGTCCTGATTAAGATGAAAAGCAGACACCACCTTAGGAAGAAAATCTGACTTGAAACGAAAGACCACTTTGTCCTGATGTTTCTCAAAATAAGGAGCCTGAATCGACAAGGCTGCCAACTCCGAAACACGCCGAACCGAAGTGATGGCCACCAAAAAGACAACCTTCTGAGTCAGAGTGGACAAGGCAATATCCTGCAAAGGCTCAAAAGGAGGAGCCTGTAACGCAGAGAGCACCAAATTCAAATCCCACACTGGGAGCAATGGCTTCCTAGGAGGCCTCAGATGCGAAACCCCCTGGAAAAAAGTCTTGACCAAGGAATGGCTAGCAAAAGACTTCTGGAAAAAAATTGACAAAGCAGACACCTGCCCCTTCAAGGTACTCAGCTGAAGACCAGAATCCAACCCAGATTGAAGAAAATCCAAAATCCGAGAAATAGAAAAAACCCGGCATGGCAAAGATCTAGTCTCACACCAATCAATATAAGATCTCCAGACCCTATAATAGATGGAAGAGGAAGACCTCTTCCTAGCACTAACGAGAGTCTGAATGACCGAGTCCGAAAGACCCTCCTCCTTCAAGATGGAGGTTTCAGCAGCCAAGCCGTTAAAGCCAGCGTTGGTAAACTGGGGTAACACAGTTGACCCTGAGTGAGCAGATCTGGCCGAAGAGGCAGATCGAACTGATCCACTGCCAGACGAACGATGTCTGCGAACCACACCCGCCTTGGCCACCTTGGAGCCACGAGAATGGCGGGAACTCCTTCCTGAACTAGCTTTCGCAGCACCCTGCCTAGCATGGGAATCGGAGGAAACAGATACAGGAACCCCAGATCCTTCCAGCTCAAAGACATGGCATCCGTCGCCAGTGCCAGAGGGTCCCGAGACAGCGACACGAATGTCGGAAGCTTGTGATTGTGACGAGAGGCAAACAGATCCACCTCCGGCGTTCCCCACCGAAGACACAAGGACCGAAACACATGGGGATGGAGAGACCATTCCCCCCGGCGGGACGAGCACCGGCTCAAGAAGTCCGCCTCCGTGTTCTCCACTCCTGGAATGTACACCGCCGAAATGCAAGGGACATACGTCTCTGCCCAGACCAGAATCAGAGACACTTCCCTGAGGGCACCCAGACTGCGAGTCCCTCCTTGGTGATTGATGTAAGCAACAGCCGTCTGATTGTCCGATCGAACCTGAACAGGCAGGCCCTGTAACTGATGCGTCAAGCGAGACAGAACCAACCTGATGGCTCGCAATTCCAGAACATTGATGGGCAAGTGAGCCTCCTGAGGATCCCACAGCCCCTGAAACTGAAGATCCTTCCAGAAACCTCCCCATCCTGACAAGCTGGCATCCGTGGTGACAGTCTCCCACCGCGGAGTCAGAAACGACCTGCCCTTCAGAAGATTGTCCGGAAACAACCACCACCGAAGAGACCGCCGAACCCGAGGAGAAATCCGGAAGGACCGATCCAACGACCGCGGGCGCCTGTCCCAAGACGCCAAAAGATGAAGCTGCAGCGTCCTCGTGTGAAACTGTGCGAAGGGAACCGCCTCGAACGAGGCCACCATCAACCCCACCAGTCTCATCCCTAGCCGAATGGACGGGCGAGGAATGGAGAGAAGACGCTGAGCCAATTCCTGAATCAAAAGAACCTTGTCCTGAGGAAGAAACACTTTGTGCTGACAAGAGTCCAAGGACATCCCCAGAAAAGTCACCACCCTGGCCGGAACCAGAGAGGACTTGGGGTAATTGATCACCCAGCCGAACCTCTCCAACATGGACACCACCGTGCTGGTGTCCCCTTCCGCTTGGCTGAAGGAAGGAGCCATGATGAGAAGATCGTCCAGGTAAGGAACAATGCGAATCCCCTGAGCTCTGAGCAGGGCCATCACCCCTGCCAACACCTTGGTGAACACTCTCGGGGCCGAAGTGAGGCCGAATGGGAGAGCCACAAACTGAAAATGACGATCCTCCACCACAAAGCGAAGAAACCGCTGATGTGGCGGAAAGATAGGAATGTGAAGATACGCGTCCTTGATGTCTATGGACGTCATGAAGTCCCCCTGCCGAAGCGAGCCGATCGCCGACCGCAAGGTCTCCATGCGAAACTTCCGGGGACGAATAAACCTGTTGAGACACTTCAAATCCAAGATCGGACGGAAGGACCCGTCCTTCTTGGGGACAGTGAAGAGATTGGAGTAATAACCTCTTCCCACCTCCGAAGGAGGAACCGGGCAGATGACTGCCAACATCAGAAGATTCCTTACTGCCGCCAGGAGCCCCTGCGCGGCCACAGGATCGAGAGGCACCCGAGACCTGAGAAACCTTGGAGGAGGGCGGGACTCGAACTCCAGCTTGTAACCGGTCGACACTACCTCCCGGATCCACCTGTCCGATACCTCCAGGTCCCATACCCGGGAGAAGCATCGTAACCGTCCCCCCACCCGTACGGGTGAGGGCGCCCCCTCATTGCTGAGCGGGCTTGGCAGCTGACTTGGGCTTGGCGCCCCAAGCGTGAACGGGGCGGCCACGGCCTCTACCCCTGTTCCAACCCGTGCCCCTGGAAACCGAGACGCCCGCACCTCTGCCGGCTTTGGCTCCCCGAAAGGACGGATTGAAGGAGGCCGCCCCCCGAAAGGAACGGCGAAACCTCTTGCGCTGAGGCAACCTGCCTCCCTTGGCAACAGAATCCAGCTTTTCACCAAAAAGCCTCGACCCCAAAAAAGGAAGAGCCGTGAGAGATCTTTTAGAATTAAGGTCAGCTGTCCACTGTCGCAACCACACAGAGCGACGAATAGCCACCAACAGAGCAGAAGCTCTGCCACACATCAACATGGCATCATCCTGGGCGGCCAGAACAAATGACAAAAAAGAGTCACAACGCTTAAGCGCAAGAAACTCATCACCAGAGGGATCAAGGTCCACACATAAATCCCTGACCAAAGACCTAACCGCCAAAGTCAAAAGAGCCGAAGCACAAACAGGCCTCAAAACCGAACCCGCACAAACAAAACCATGGCGGGCCAACTGATCAATCCGGCGATCTTCGCCATCCTTGAGATAAGTAGTGTCAGGAAGATGAACAGTCGCCGTATTAGACAGTCCCAAAACCGGAGCATCCACCTCGGGAGGGACCGACCACCGTTTTAGCAAGTCCGCCGGAAAGGGATATTTCCTATCCCAGCTGGGCGGAACACCAACAAGCCGTGTAGGCTGCTCCCATTGCTTAAGGACAACATCCTCAAAATGCTGTTGACTGGGAAACTCCAAACGCTGCTTGACCCCCCCAAAGAGCTGACCCCTAGGCCGAGGAGCCGCCTCGGGAGGGTCCAAATCCAGAACCTCAAACATCTGGGCTAAAATAGAAGGCGTGTCAGGAACGGGACCATCAATATGGTCCCCCTCAGCACCCAACACCTGCTGACCCACTGAAACATCCAATTCCTCCTCAAGCTCACCCTCCTCAAGGGGGCGATCCGCCCAATCCAAAACCTCAACAACCTCCTCATCAGAGTCCGGCGGAGGCGGAGATAGGTGTTTACGCTTCGCGGTAACCTTCAGAGCGGACATATCTGAAAACCGTTTCTCGAGGCTGGCCAGGCGGGCGCACACCTCAGATTGCGAATCCCCACCCGTGACAACGTCACACGGGGTCCGGAACAGGCGAGGCGGAGAGGGAGATGGCGCGGACGAAGAAGTCCCAGGCACCGGAGTGCTGGATTGACGCTCAATGTTCCGCTTTGCACATGGTATACATATAATGACATCATCCCCCGGGAGCGGAGTCCCACAACCCCCACACAGCCTGGATTGTCCCGAAGGATCAGTTCCGGTATCCTTGGCAGCCTCCATATGGTGAATTTATGGTATTCGCGGAACCCAGGGATTTATGCAGTAAGCAACCCGGGATGCCCCCAATGATACAATCTAAGTATATATATATATTATATATATATATACAATCTATACTGCCCAGACCAGGGAACAATTTAGCCAGCCACCCAAGAGGGACTATAAGGCCGAACCCCAACTAGCCAGGTATATGAGACCGGGAGAGCCCCACAGGATGGAATCCCGGAATCTGAAAAACAAAGACAAAGACAACAGTCAAAACCAGCACAACAGGGCAGCAAACACACAACATAGCCAAAGTACTGGGATGCCAGGGAGGGCCAGACTTAGCAGAAAAACAGGGAGGACAGGGGCCGAGAGCATATAGGCATGAAATAATGGCTGCAAAATACCCCACCTGCTTCTATTTTCAAAACCGGCATGCCCAAAAACCTGGCTGCATACGCCACCAACACCCCCGGTCGGAGGGGGGGGGGGGGGGGGGAAACAGAGCCCGCAATAAGGCCCAATAGCCGGCGATCCCTGCCCCACTATCCCCTATAGGAAACCGCGGAACAGATAACAACAGAAAAACCTACCTTGATCCTGCCGCAAACTAACAGACGCCACGAAATGGCGGCCAGCCAGGGAGAGAAGGAGCGAAACTCGGGGCGGGCCCAGCAAAAACGCGGGAGCCGCTAAGGCCCCGCCCCTCCTCGTCCCGCTAGTCACGGCGCGGGCCGCGCGAGCCGCGGCCCCGCCCACCTCTGAGGCAGAGCGAGCAGCGGGCGCCACATGAATGGCGCCCACGGAAACCGCCAAGGCGGACCGGCGGCGCACATGCCGCCCCGACCCGCCCGCCAATGAAGCACCAGCGAGCGCGACCGCGACCTACGGGCCGGCGGCGCAGCGCGCCTCCCGGCCCCGCCCACAGAGCGAGCAGGGGACCCCAGGCCAAAGACGGGCGCCCTGACATGGCGCACGCCCTAATACCTACAAAACGGGCCGGCGAGCCCGCCGCCCGCGCAACCCCCCAAGTAAAAACACGGGGGCTCAGAGAGCCCCCCAAGCACCAAGCACAAAACAGAGACAAACGGCCACCACAGACCACTCATCCCTGCCACTCATACACACAAACGTGAATTAAAGTCAAGGACACTAAGGGCAAACTAATGGGGATATAAGGGCTGGGGCATCCCACGTCCGGATCACCAACCGGAGCACCGCTATGCCCCATGATATAGGGTCGAGCGGAGGAGCTAATCTCCTAGGCACCTTAAGTGCCATCTACCCGTGCCCGGCCTACAGCCTAAGCTGGGAGGCTGCCATAGAATAAGGGGATAAACACAAAAAGAGCCGGGCAGAAATAGACCATGGGGGGGGGGGGGCCGGGGTGATACCCCGGCTACCTGCAAGCAGGAGACTTCTCTCTTCTGTCTTGTCGCCATCTTGCAGAGACCAACACTGGGGAATTAGTGAGAGGTACCAGGTATATATAGACCGGGAGGGGCTTGCTGAAGTTTTTGGAGATCTCTGCAAGTGCGCCACCTAGCGGTGAGTTACCCAAGTGTAATAATAATGAGTATCTGAAGTGGGGTGTGTGACATACTTAGAATAAATGCATACCTCCCAAGTGTCCCTGATTTAGAGGGACAGTCCCTCTTTCAAGTCCATGTCCCCCTGACCCTCATTGTGCTCAGATGTCCCCCTTTTAGGTTTAACATGCAGATCTGCCTCAATAAATGATTTATTTTCCTATATAAAGTGTTTATATTGTTTCAACTGCATCTTATCTCCTATCCATCCCTCAATGAGGGGGTGTGGCCTGATTTAACACATGTCCCTCTTTCCCACCCTAAAAAGTTGGTAGGTATGTAAATGGGCCCTTTAAAGTGGACCAAAATCTACCGCGGGCGGCCCAGGAATGATTGATTCCATTCCCATTTTGGATGCCCCAAGGGGAGGGAATCAATCATTCCCCGGGCGGCCGCGGTGGATTTTGGTCCACTTTAAAGGGCCCATTTATTTTAATGCGACAGCACCTATCACACATCATACAACGTTGTCGCTATCGAAAATTAATCTAGCCATTCGTTGGGCATCCCAAATTTGTCCCTCAGCATGTATAAAATTAAAAAACAACACGTTCTTATTTTGTTGCCATGGCAACAGCCTCCCATGGAGCAAGTAACAGGCCACTGATTCTTCATCAACCTCACAGCTGTGTAAAACCCCCCAGGCTGCCTCATACACTTACCTTGCTTCCCAGTCCAACGGCGCATGCGCGAGCTGTGGGCACATCCATGCTATCCCTCTAGCTGGTCCCCCGCCACTGCCTCATCCCCCGCCACTGCCTCATCCTCTGCCAGTCCCGCCACTGCCTCATCCTCTGCCAGTCCCGCCCTGCCTTATCCCCTTCCAGTGCCGCCACTGGTCCTCTGCCACTGCCTCATCCTCTGCCAGTCCCGCCACTGGTCCCCCTGCCACTGCCTCATCCTCTGCCAGTCCCGCCACTGGTCCCCCTGCCACTGCCTCATCTTCTGCCAGTCCCGCCACTGGTCCCCCGCCACTGCCTCATCCTCTGCCAGTCCCGCCACTGGTCCCCCTGCCACTGCCTCATCTTCTGCCAGTCCCGCCACTGGTCCCCCGCCACTGTCTCATCCCCTGCCAGTCCCGCCACTGGTCCCCACACCACTGCCTCATCCTCTGCCAGTCCCGCCACTGGTCCCCACACCACTGCCTCATCCTCTGCCAGTCCTGCCACTGGTCCCCCGCCACTGCCTCATCCCCTGCCACTGCCTCATCCCCTGCCAGTCCCGCCATTGGTCCCCCACCACTGCCTCATCCCCTGCCAGTCCTGAAACTGGTCCCCTGCCACTGCCTCATCCTCTGCCAGTCCCGCCACTGGTCCCCTGCCACTGCCTCATCCTCTGCCAGTCCCGCCACTGCCTCATCCTCTGCAAGTCCCGCCACTGAACCCCTGCCTCATCCTCTGCCAGTTCCACCACTGGTCCCCTGTCACTGCCTTATCCTCTGCCAGTCCTGCCACTGAACCCCTGCCTCATCCCCTGCCAGTGCCACCACTGGTCCCCTGTCACTGCCTTATCCTCTGCCAGTCCTGCCACTGGTCCCCCCGCCACTGCCTTATCCCCTTTCAGTGCCGCCACTGGTCCCCTGCCAGTTCCACCACTGGTCCCCTGCCACTGCCTCATCCTCTGCCAGTCCCGCCACTGGTCCCCCGCCACTGCCTCATCCTCTGCCAGTCCTGCCACTGGTCCCCTGCCACTGCCTCATCCTCTGCCAGTCCCACCACTGCCTCATCCTCTGCCAGTCCCGCCACTGGTCCCCACGCCACTGCCTCATCCTCTGCCAGTCTCGCCACTGGTCCCCACGCCACTGCCTCATCTTCTGCCAGTCCCGCCACTGGGCCTTCGCCACTGTCTCATCCTCGGCCAGTCCCGCCACCGGTCCCCCTGCCACTGTCTCATCCCCTGCCAGTCCTGCCACTGGTCCCCCACCACTGCCTCATCCCCTGCCAGTCCCGCCACTGGTCCCCACGCCACTGCCTCATCCCCTGCCAGTCCCGCCACTGGTCCCCACGCCACTGCCTCATCCTCTGCCAGTCCCGCCACTGCCTTATCCCCTGCCACTGCCTCATCCCCTGCCAGTCCCGCCATTGGTCCTCCGCCACTGCCTCATCCCCTGCCAGTCCCGCCACTGGTCCCCCGCCACTGCCTCATCCCCTGCCAGTCCCGCCACTGGTCCCCCACCACTGCCTCATCCCCTGCCAGTCCCGCCACTGGTCCCCACGCCACTGCCTCATCCCCTGCCAGTCCTGCCACTGGTCCCCCGCCACTGCCTCATCCCCTGCCAGTCCCGCCACTGGTCCCCCGCCACTGCCTCATCCCCTGCCAGTCCTGAAACTGGTCCCCTGCCACTGCCTCATCCTCTGCCAGTCCCGCCACTGGTCCCCCGCCACTGCCTCATCCCCTGCCAGTCCTGAAACTGGTCCCCTGCCACTGCCTCATCCCCTGCCAGTCCCGCCACTGGTCCCCCGCCACTGCCTCATCCCCTGCCAGTCCTGAAACTGGTCCCCTGCCACTGCCTCATCCTCTGCCAGTCCCGCCACTGGTCCCCACGCCACTGCCTCATCCCCTGCCAGTCCCGCCATTGGTCCCCCGCCACTGCCTCATCCCCTGCCAGTCCTGAAACTGGTCCCCTGCCACTGCCTCATCCTCTGCCAGTCCCGCCACTGGTCCCCCGCCACTGCCTCATCCCCTGCCAGTCCCGCCACTGGTCCCCCGCCACTGCCTCATCCCCTGCCAGTCCCGCCACTGGTCCCCCGCCACTGCCTCATCCCCTGCCAGTCCTGAAACTGGTCCCCTGCCACTGCCTCATCCTCTGCCAGTCCTGAAACTGGTCCCCTGCCACTGCCTCATCCTCTGCCAGTCCTGAAACTGGTCCCCCGCCACTGCCTCATCCCCTGCCAGTCCCGCCACTGCCAGTCCTGCGACTGGTTCCCCGCCACTGCCTCATCCTCTGCCAGTCCCGCCACTGCCTCATCCTCTGCCAGTCCCACCACTGCCTTATCCTCTGCCAGTCCCCCGCCACTGCCTCATCCTCTGCCAGTCCCACCACTGCCTCATCCTCTGCCAGTCCCGCCCTGCCTTATCCCCTTCCAGTGCCGCCACTGGTCCTCTGCCACTGCCTCATCCTCTGCCAGTCCCGCCACTGGTCCCCCTGCCACTGCCTCATCCTCTGCCAGTCCCGCCACTGGTCCCCCTGCCACTGCCTCATCTTCTGCCAGTCCCGCCACTGGTCCCCCGCCACTGCCTCATCCTCTGCCAGTCCCGCCACTGGTCCCCCTGCCACTGCCTCATCTTCTGCCAGTCCCGCCACTGGTCCCCCGCCACTGTCTCATCCCCTGCCAGTCCCGCCACTGGTCCCCACACCACTGCCTCATCCTCTGCCAGTCCCGCCACTGGTCCCCACACCACTGCCTCATCCTCTGCCAGTCCTGCCACTGGTCCCCCGCCACTGCCTCATCCCCTGCCACTGCCTCATCCCCTGCCAGTCCCGCCATTGGTCCCCCACCACTGCCTCATCCCCTGCCAGTCCTGAAACTGGTCCCCTGCCACTGCCTCATCCTCTGCCAGTCCCGCCACTGGTCCCCTGCCACTGCCTCATCCTCTGCCAGTCCCGCCACTGGTCCCCCGCCACTGCCTCATCCCCTGCCAGTCCCGCCACTGCCTCATCCTCTGCAAGTCCCGCCACTGAACCCCTGCCTCATCCTCTGCCAGTTCCACCACTGGTCCCCTGTCACTGCCTTATCCTCTGCCAGTCCTGCCACTGAACCCCTGCCTCATCCCCTGCCAGTGCCACCACTGGTCCCCTGTCACTGCCTTATCCTCTGCCAGTCCTGCCACTGGTCCCCCCGCCACTGCCTTATCCCCTTTCAGTGCCGCCACTGGTCCCCTGCCAGTTCCACCACTGGTCCCCTGCCACTGCCTCATCCTCTGCCAGTCCCGCCACTGGTCCCCCGCCACTGCCTCATCCTCTGCCAGTCCTGCCACTGGTCCCCTGCCACTGCCTCATCCTCTGCCAGTCCCACCACTGCCTCATCCTCTGCCAGTCCCGCCACTGGTCCCCACGCCACTGCCTCATCCTCTGCCAGTCTCGCCACTGGTCCCCACGCCACTGCCTCATCTTCTGCCAGTCCCGCCACTGGGCCTTCGCCACTGTCTCATCCTCGGCCAGTCCCGCCACCGGTCCCCCTGCCACTGTCTCATCCCCTGCCAGTCCTGCCACTGGTCCCCCACCACTGCCTCATCCCCTGCCAGTCCCGCCACTGGTCCCCACGCCACTGCCTCATCCCCTGCCAGTCCCGCCACTGGTCCCCACGCCACTGCCTCATCCTCTGCCAGTCCCGCCACTGCCTTATCCCCTGCCACTGCCTCATCCCCTGCCAGTCCCGCCATTGGTCCTCCGCCACTGCCTCATCCCCTGCCAGTCCCGCCACTGGTCCCCCGCCACTGCCTCATCCCCTGCCAGTCCCGCCACTGGTCCCCCACCACTGCCTCATCCCCTGCCAGTCCCGCCACTGGTCCCCACGCCACTGCCTCATCCCCTGCCAGTCCTGCCACTGGTCCCCCGCCACTGCCTCATCCCCTGCCAGTCCCGCCACTGGTCCCCCGCCACTGCCTCATCCCCTGCCAGTCCTGAAACTGGTCCCCTGCCACTGCCTCATCCTCTGCCAGTCCCGCCACTGGTCCCCCGCCACTGCCTCATCCCCTGCCAGTCCTGAAACTGGTCCCCTGCCACTGCCTCATCCCCTGCCAGTCCCGCCACTGGTCCCCCGCCACTGCCTCATCCCCTGCCAGTCCTGAAACTGGTCCCCTGCCACTGCCTCATCCTCTGCCAGTCCCGCCACTGGTCCCCCGCCACTGCCTCATCCCCTGCCAGTCCCGCCATTGGTCCCCCGCCACTGCCTCATCCCCTGCCAGTCCTGAAACTGGTCCCCTGCCACTGCCTCATCCTCTGCCAGTCCCGCCACTGGTCCCCCGCCACTGCCTCATCCCCTGCCAGTCCCGCCACTGGTCCCCCGCCACTGCCTCATCCCCTGCCAGTCCTGAAACTGGTCCCCTGCCACTGCCTCATCCTCTGCCAGTCCTGAAACTGGTCCCCTGCCACTGCCTCATCCTCTGCCAGTCCTGAAACTGGTCCCCCGCCACTGCCTCATCCCCTGCCAGTCCCGCCACTGCCAGTCCTGCGACTGGTTCCCCGCCACTGCCTCATCCTCTGCCAGTCCCGCCACTGCCTCATCCTCTGCCAGTCCCACCACTGCCTTATCCTCTGCCAGTCCCCCGCCACTGCCTCATCCTCTGCCAGTCCCACCACTGCCTCATCCTCTGCCAGTCCCACCACTGCCTCATCCTCTGCCAGTCCCACTACTGCCTCATCCTCTGCCAGTCTCGCCACTGGTCCCCACGCCACTGCCTCATCCTCTGCCAGTCCCGCCACTGGTCCCCCCTGCCACTGCCTTAGCCAGTCCCGCCACTGGTCCCCCCTGCCACTGCCTTAGCCAGTCCCGCCACTGGTCCCCCCTGCCACTGCCTTAGCCAGTCCCGCCACTGCCTCATCCTCTGCCAGTCCCACCACTGGTCCCCCATCACTGCCTCATCTTCTGCCAGTCCCGCCACTCGCTCATCCCCTGACAGTCCCGCTATTGGTCCTACTGCCTGCTGCTGCCTCCATCGCTGCAGGTCCCACTGTTTTGTATGTATTTAATCTTTCTCCTGACTAAAGGCACCCCATGGAAATAACCTTTTCCACATATGTCCATCTACAGGTATTGGATTCGCTATTTAGATATGTACAGGTGATGTCCTGTCATATAGAAACGTCTGGTTTAGGGTCGGTCTTTGATAATAAGTCCAGGCAATCGATCTTGTTTTTCCCGAAGACGTTTCTCTAGTCATGTGACTGACTTCCTCAACTCAGAAGAAGGATGTCTTCCAAGAAGAAAAATCCCACTTATCTTGACATAAAGAGGAACAATGCTGAAAAATAAGTGTTGCCCCACCTAAATCAGTAGCCGGTGGGGGGGCATTCGATTTCTAGGTGTTTGATACCCCAGCTCCAAAACATCCGTGTTCTGAGATCACTCCAGCAGGCGCACCTACAGCGCAATGCAAGACCCTCTGGCACAACCTCGCTGGCTGCCAGGAATCTTGTGGGACATGGTTGGTGTGTCAAAAAGCTCAGATGGCGCGCAAACGATTCCACATGAGCCTAGGCGCATGATTCTTAGCTGCATGCGCTTGTGGGAATCACACCAAATGGCAAACATGTGGGAGAACTGCAAAATTGCCTCTTCTTGCACCAATTTGCACCTTCCGCAAGGAAAATCTGCTGTTTTGAAGCGCAACTCCGCCCCATGCGCATTTAAGCGACTAAGCGCTCAACTGCTCCCGATGGCTCCCCATGTTTCTCCCCTTTCCTTTACTGTTTCTCCATAGCGATTTGATCTCTCTAGCTTCTGTGTTATGTGCGAAGCTCTATGCAACATTTTGGAGTGGATTCTCTAGAGGACCTGTGTTCTCCATTTTTATTTGGGGGGGGGGGTGTTTTTAGGGGGTACTCTGATTCCAGTTAACCCTTAATGTTTTTTTGCCCAATGTTTTGTCCCAGATGTTCTCTTTAATCCTCCCGCCCCTGTTTGTTTTGCATATTAATGCTTAATAATTTAACTATAATTTTTTTTTTGCTAAACTTCGGGGCCCAACATCCACATTTTGACCTTCATTTTTGTGATTTTGGAAAGAAAGAACTTGCGGCTGACCCATTCATTGTTTAAAAACACGCCAGATGCTGCCGGAATGTGTTTTTTGGAATGAAATAAGCCTGTTACTCATTGTAATCGTCAGTTTCCGCCACCTTTGCTGGAGGAAATTCACTCTTCGAATTGCCACATTTGCGCTCGCTTTTCTACCCTGTAAACATACCTTAAATCAGACCCCAGAGAGAGTTTGGTACAGCAAAATGGTACTTGCGGAGAATTTTAGCCGCAAATTGGCACATTGGTGAACGCTTTTCTGCCCTTTAAACATACCATAAATCAGGCGCCGGAGAGTTTGGTGTGCCAAAATAGTGCTAGCGGAAAATTTCAGCCTCAAATTGCCACATTGGCGAATGCTCTTCTGCCCTCTAAACATTCCATAAATCAGGCACCGGAGACAGTTTGGTGCACCAAAATGGAGCTAAAGGAAAATTTCAGCTGCAAATTGGCACATTGGCGAACGCTCTTCTGCCCTCTAAACAAACCATAAATTAGGCACCGGAGAAAGTTTCTGCGCCCAAAATGGCGCTAGGGGAAAATTTCAGCCACAAACTGGCACACTGGTGAACGTTCTTCTGCCCTCTAAACACACTTTAAAAAAGGCGCTTTAGTTTGGTGCTCCAAAATGGCGCTAGCGGAAAATTTCATACACAAATTGGCACATTGGCGAACGCTAATCTGCCCTCTAAACATATAAATCAGGCGCCGGAAACAGTTAAGTGCGCCATAATGGCTTGAGCTGAAAATTTCAGCCGCAAATTGGCACATTGGCAAACGTTCTTCTGCCCTCTAAACATACCATAAATTAGGCGCTGGAGAGAGTTTGGTGTGGCAAAATAAAAAGTATGTCACACACCCCACTTCAATCATTAATTATTACACTTGGGACATCCAACAGCAGTGTCCAGAAAAGGGCGGGTATCCAACCAGGCAATAATGCAAAACCCAAACCACTGCAGCCTGCAGAACCTTGCGGCCAAAAACAGCATCCGCTGAGGCCCGCACATCAACCTTATAAAACTTGGAAAAAGTGTGAACCGAAGACCAAGTAGCAGCCCTACAAACTTGTTCAACAGAAGCCTGGTGCTGAAAAGCCCAGGACGCTCCAACCGCACGAGTAGAATGAGCAGTAACACGAAAAGGGGGATCCTTCCCCTTGGCAGAGTAGGCCCCAACAATCGCCTGACGAATCCATTTACTAATGGAAGACTTAGCCGGAGCCAAAACCTTTCCTAGCCCCACAGGGCACCACGAAAAAGGCATCAGTCTTACGAAACGAAGACATAATACACAAATAGTACTTGACACAACGTACCACATCCAAACAATGCAACACCCTCTCCTTGTCATTCCCAGGTCTAGGACACAAGGAGGGAAGAACAATGTCCTGATTCAGATGAAAAGCAGAAACCACTTTAGGGAGAAAGTCTGGCTTGAAACGAAAAAACCACTTTGTCCTGATGTTTCTCAAAATAAGGAGCCTGAATAGACAAGGCTGCCAACTCCGAAACACGCCGAACCGAAGTGATGGCCACCAGAAAGGCAACCTTCTGAGTCAGAGTGGACAGAGCAATATCCCGCAAAGGCTCAAAAGGAGGAGCCTGAAGAGCAGAGAGAACCAAATTCAAATCCCAAACACGGAGCAACGGCTTCCTAGGAGGCCGCAGATGCGAAACCCCCTGGAAAAAAGTCTTGACCAAAGGATGACTTGCAAAAGACCCCTGAAAAAAAATAGACCAGAGTCCAGCCCTGATTGAAGAAATTCCAAAATCCTAGAAAAAGAAAAGACCCGGCAAGGTAAAGACCTAGCCTCACACCAATCAATATAAGATCTCCAAGACCTATAATAGATGGAAGAAGAGGATCTCTTCCTGGCACTAATAAGAGTCCGAATGACCGAATCCGAAAGACCCTCCTCCTTTAAGATGGAGGTCTCAGCAGCCAAGCCGTCAAAGCCAGCGTTGGTAAACTGGGGTAACACAGTTGGCCCTGAATGAGAAGATCCGGCCGAAGAGGCAGATCGAACTGATCCACCGCCAGACGAACGATGTCTGCGAACCGCACCCGCCTTGGCCACCTTGGGGCCACGAGAATGGCGGGAACTCCTTCCAGAACCAACTTTCGCAGCACCCTGCCTAGCATGGGAATCGGAGGAAACAGATAAAGAAACCCCAGGTCCCTCCACCTCAGAGACATGGCATCCGCCGCCAGAGCCAGAGAATCCTGAGACCGCGACACGAATGTCGGAAGCTTGTGATTGTGACAAGAGGCAAACAGATCCACCTCCGGCGTCCCCCACCGGAGACAAAGCGACCGAAACTCCCGGGGATGGAGAGACCATTCCCCCCCGGCGAGACGAACACCGGCTCAGAAAGTCCGCCTCCGTGTTTTCCACTCCTGGAATGTACACTGCCGAGATGCAAGGGACATGAGTCTCTGCCCAAACTAGAATCAGAGACACCTCTCTGTGAGCACCCAGACTGCGAGTCCCTCCTTGGTGATTGATGTAAGCAACCGCCGTCCGATTGTCCGACCGAACCTGAACCGGCAGGCCCTGTAAATGCTGCGTCAAGTGAGACAGAACCAACCTGATGGCTCTCAACTCCAGAACAATGATGGGCAAGTGGGCTTCCTGAGGGCCCCACCGCCCCCGGAACCGAAGATCCTTCCAGAAAACTCCCCATCCTGACAAACTGGCGTCCGTGGTGACAGTTTCCCAAAGCGGGGTCAGAAATGACCTACCCTTCAGAAGATTGTCCGAGACCATCCACCACAGAAGAGACTGCCGAACCCGAGGGGACATCCGGAAGGACCGATCCAACGACCGCGGTCGCCGGTCCCAAGACGCCAAAAGATGAAGCTGAAGCGTTCTCGTGTGAAACTGCGCGAAAGAAACTGCCTCGAAAGAGGCTACCATCAACCCCACCAGTCTCATCCCCAGCCGGATGGACGGGCGAGGATTGGAAAGAAGAAGCGGAGCCAACTCCTGAATCAACAGAACCTTGGCCTGAGGGAGAAAAACTCTGTGCTGGCAAGAGTCCAGAGACATCCCCAGAAAAGTCACCACCCTGGTCGGAACCAGAGAAGACTTGGGGTAGTTGATCACCCAGCCGAACCTCTCCAGCATAGACACCACAACGCCGGTGTCCCCTTCCGCTTGACTGAAGGAAGACGCCATGATGAGAAGATCGTCCAGGTAAGGCACAATGCGAATCCCTTGAGCCCTGAGCAGGGCCATCACTCCTGCCAACACCTTGGTGAACACTCTCGGAGCTGAGGTGAGGCCGAAAGGAAGAGCTACAAATTGAAAATGCTGATCCTCCACCACAAAGCGAAGAAACCGCCGATGAGCCGGAAAAATTGGAATGTGAAGGTATGCATCCTTGACGTCTATGGACGTCATAAAGTCCCCCTGCCTGAGCGAACCGATCGCCGACCGCAGGGTTTCCACGCGAGACTTCCGGGGACGCACAAACCGGTTGAGAAACTTCAAATCCAGAATAGTCCTTTTTGGGTACAGTGAAGAGATTGGAATAATACCCGCGCCCCACCTCCAACGGCGGGACCGTGCAGATGACTGCCAATTCCAGAAGATTCCTTACCGCCGCCAGGAGCCCCTGCGCGGCCGAAGGATCTGAAGGTACCCGAGACCTGAAAAACCTTGGCGGAGGGCGGGACTCGAACTCCAGCTTGTAACCGGCCGACACCACCTCCCGGATCCACCTGTCCGAGACCTCCTGGTCCCATACCCGGGAGAAGAGTCGCAACCGTCCCCCCACCCGTACGGGTGAGGGCGCCCCCTCATTGCTGAACGGGCTTGGCGGCTGGCTTGGGCTTGGCGCCCCAGGCGTGAACAGGACGTCCACGGCCTCTACCCCTATTCCAACTGACGCCCCTGGAAGCCGAGAAGCCCGCACCCCTGCCGGCTCTGGCTCCCCGAAAGGACGGATTGAAGGGGGCCGCCCCCCGAAAGGAACAGCGAAATTTCTTGCGCTGAGGTAACTTACCTCCCTTGGCAACAGAATCCAGCTTTTCACCGAAAAGCCTCAAACCCAGAAAGGGAAGGGCCGTGAGAGATCTTTTAGAATTAAAATCAGCCGTCCACTGCCTCAACCACACAGAGCGGCGAATAGCCACCAACAGAGCAGTAGCCCTGCCACACATCAACATGGCATCATCCTGAGCGGCCAGAATAAACGACAAGAAGGAATCACAATGCTTAAGAGCAAGAAACTCATCACCAGTAGGCTCAAGATCAACACATAAGTCCCTGACAATAGACCTAACTGCCAACGTCAAAAGTGCCGAAGCACAAACAGGCCTCAATACTGAACCCGCACAGACAAAACCATGGCGGGCCAGCTGATCAATCCGGCGATCCTCGTCGTCCTTGAGAGAAGTCGTGTCAGGAGAATGTACAACCGCCGTATTAGACAGTCCCAAGACCGGAGCATCCACTTCGGGAGGGACAGCCCAACGCTTAATCAAATCCGATGGAAAAGGATATTTTCTATCCCAGCTGGGCGGTACCCCTACGAGACGCGTAGGTTGCTCCCATTGCTTAAAGACAACGTCCTCGAAATGCTGTTGACTGGGAAACTCCAAGTGCTGCTTGGACACCCCAAAAAGCTGACCCTTAGGCCGAGGAGCAACTTCAGGAGGATCCAAATCCAAAACCTCAAACATTTGGGTCAAAATAGAATGTGTATCAGGAACGGGACCTTCAGCCTGGTCCCCCTCAGCGCCCAGCAACTGCTGGCCCTCCAGATCCTCTAATTCCTCAACGAGCTCACCCTCTTCAAGGGGACGATCTTCTGAGCGGCCAAGGTGGAAAACATTTTCTCGAGGCTGGCCAGACGGGCGCACACCTCAGATTGCGAATCCCCACCCATGACAACGTCACACGGGGTCCGGAACAGGTAGGGAGGGGAGGGAGATGGCGCGGCCGATGAAGTACCAGGCACCAGGGTGCCGGACTGGCGCTCAATGTTCCGCTGTGCACATGGAATACAAATAATGACATCATCCCCCACACAGCCTGGATTGTCCCGAAGGACCGTTTCCGGTATCTTTGGCAGCCTCCATATGGTGAAATTTATGGTATTCGCAGAACCCAGGGATTTACGCAGTAAGCGACCCGGGATGCCCCTCTAGTAATTCAGCAAAAATAGATATGTGAATATATATATATATATATATATATATGAAAATATATATATATATCCAGTCCTGGCCAGGGGAATTTAGCAATCAACCTAGGAATGACTATAAGACCACCCCCCAACTAGCCAGGTATATAAGACCGGGAGAGCCCTGAAGGAAGGAATCCCGGGATCTGAAAAACAAGGAAAAGAGACAACAGTCATATTCAAGCACAACAAGAACACTGGCAAACACACAATAGTAAAAACACTGAGATGCCAGGGGCAGCCCAGACAACAGAAAAAGGGGGACAGGGCCTGATACATATAACAATCAAATAAACATAGCTTTAAGGCAATCCAACGAAATCTATATGCAGAATGGACAACAAGTTCAGCCAACATGCCCATAGCCTGGCTGAAAAACCCTGCCACCACCCCCAGCGAGAGGGGGGGGGGTGAGGAGGAGAGCGCAGAGGTCCGCCGCAGGAGCCCGGCCCCTGAAGCATATAATAGCCGGAGTCCCAGACCGGCTTAACCGCCCCACCCTCCTTATAATAGCGGCCGTAGGGCCTAAAAACGAGAAGAGCCTACCTGGATCCCGCAGCTCCGGGAGGTACAACAATGGCGGCCAGCCAGGGAGAGACGGAGAGGACGCGGGGCGGGCCCAGCAGAAACGCGGGAACCGCTGTGGCCCCGCCCCTCCGCCTCCCGCCAGACACGGCGCGGGGCGCGCGAGACGCAGCCCCGCCCACCACTGAGTCCCAGCCAGCCGCGGGCGCCACAAAGAATGGCGCCCGCAGAGGCCGTCGGGCGGACCGGCGGCGCGCATGCCGCCCGGTCCCGCCCGCAGTAAAGCACCCAGCGCGATCGACGGCGCCCGTCCAAATCGACCAAGTCACAAACACAGGGGCTCAGGGAGCCCCCCCAAGCATGAATCACTCGCAGAGACAGACAGCCAGCCACAGACCACTCGTCCCTGCCCACACAAACACACAAAAAAACACACAAACATGAAGTAAAGTAAAAGACAAAGCTACTGGGGATATAAGGGCTGGGGCATCCCACGTCCGGATCACCAACCGGAACACCGCTATGCCCCATAATATAGGGTCGAGCGGAGGAGCTAATCTCCTAGGCACCATAAGTGCCATCTACCCTTGCCCGGCCTACAGCCTAAGCTGGGAGGCTGCCATTAAACAAGGGGATAAACACAAAAAGAGCCGGGCAGAAATAGACCTGGGGGGGGGGGGGCGGGGTGATACCCCCGGCTACCTGCAAGCAGGAGACTTCTTTCTTCTGTCTTGTCGCCATCTTGCAGAGAAGAAAAACTGGGGAATGAGTGAGAGGTACCAGGAATGTATAGACCGGGGGGGGGCTTGTTTTTCATGACTTCTCTGCACGTCGCCACCTGCTGGTGGAGTTACCCAAGTGTAATAATTAATGATTGAAGTGGGGTGTGTGACATACTTAGAATATGAAGTTTATACGGTCACCACACCAGCCTGTGTTCTTTTTTTTTTTTACTAAAACTTTTGCCCAATATTCATGCCATATGCTAATTCATTCAGTTACAAGCTAAACAGACACATAATGGCAGTTAAGCTTGTAGTGCTTTCAGATTTACTGCAGTTATTATAACTGATAAGGCTGCATGACCACGAAGCAATCTGGCTGGTTAGACTGCATCCGGTTAGTCTGCAGCAGACTGCATCCGGTTAGTGTTTTTATGAATATTGGGCAAAGGCTTTAGAGTAAAAAAAAAAAAACACAGGCTGTTTTGGGCCACTGGGCTGGGAATAGAAGGTGATGCCATAAACTTCCTTTCTGGGTATAGGATCACTTTAAACAATGGGGCATTGTGTCCGGCACTAATTTAAACCCCAGGATCGGACACATTTGGCAGCAAATGAACAATTTAAAATAAATCTTACCTTTCAGATCAATCCCCCGGAGAACTTGAGCCCCGTGATTGGACGCGTGGTAGCCAGGAGCCCTCACTGTGTATCCTTGTGCCTGTAACTATGTGACTGCAGTGGCCAATCATGGAACTCAAGTTCACCAGGGGATCGATCTGAAAGGTAAGATTTCTTTATTTTAAATGGTGTATTTGCTGTCAAATGCAGGCAGGCAGAGGGGCAAAGGGGGGGGGGGGGGGAGAGGTAGAGGAAGGTGATATGAAGTATGTGGTGCCGACAGTCAGAGTGCTGAGGTATACCTGGTCTGGATCAGACAAGGTTACAGTAAGTGAGGGGGTTGGGATTTTCCTTGCGGGTCCACTGGGTGCCTCCTCAGGCCCTGGGAGACAGGTTATGTCTAGACAGGGTCCTTCGGTGGTCCTGTGGAAAAAAGACCTCAGGTCTATCTCTGACTGTATAATCTTATTTATTAAGTTACATACAATTATATACATGTGAACAAATAAGTGCAAATTGTAAAAAAGGTTAGTGTCCTTGACAGAGGTGCTAGTTCAGCCTTTGTTGCTGAAAAAACTCCATAAGACAGTCTATCAATGGGTGTCCTGTATGTGGGAGGGGCTTCAATACTTGCCCGTCCACATTCGGTCTATGTCCATTGGTGTTGCTTCTCTGTTTGTAGCAATAGTTGGTGATTTTCACCCCAGTTTGTAGCAAATTGTTGTTTCCCTCAGTTTGTAGCAAAAAAGATGGAGCTCCGTCATAGACGCGTTTCGCCTATGGCTTCCTCAGTGTGGGAGTCCTTAATATCTATTTATACAACATATAGTTGTGTACAAAAAATTAATATACAAACAAAGGTATTTCTAATAAAAGGCTTAAGTAAATAGTATTGAAATTAATTTACATAGGTGCTATTGTCATAATGTAAATATACAAACAGATAAAAGGTATTGGCAGAGGGGCACTGGATGGATGGAGAGTGGGTGGCCGGCCCTAGAGTCTAACTTAGTGACCGACACTACACCCACTTCTATGGAGTGCTGTTTCCGGTTTAAAGCGGAACATCGGACCTAAAATAAAAAGGGTCCGATTCCCCCCATCAGCCCCTACTTACCTTTTGGATGCAGCAGGCAGAGGTGATATCCGGCTGCTTCAGGGCCCGATCTTCACCCTGCCGTCCACTTAGCTGTCCCTAACTGACAAGCTCAGCCTTAGCTGTGCTCGTCAATGTCCTGGCGCGATCTCGCAGCTCAGCGAAGTCTTGCGGGATTTCGGGTGGCACCATTGCATCTTATTCATGGGTACTGCACAGGCGTTAGATCAGTGGCTGCGCGCAGTGCCTGATGGGATGCAAGATGGTGTGACCTGTCGGAAGGTTGCCCAGAAAGAAGATATATACCCCGGCGAGGTGAATAAAATTGCCCAAAGGTAAAACTGGAGGGGGGGGGGGCAGTTCAGTGAGGTTTGGGGGAGGCTTTAACCTCCCCCGATGTTCCCTCTTTAAGAACCTGCAAACAGAAGTAACATTTGATACAGTGAGTTTTGTAAAAGAAGACAACATTTTGCCGGAGCAACTCGGCGGGGACTGTAATGCGTGGTGAGGAATGTTCAGTATATGTGGATTTTGCTGCCTCAAGGCATCCACAACTCACCATTATGGTGTCCATTATAAAATCTTTATTGTAGGGAGGAAATGAGAAGGATTTAAAGTGGACCAACAGCCTCCCATGATCGGCCTGGGAATCTATAAGATTCCCGGACCGATCAGACCCCTGACTGCGGGGCACCCCGATCGGGGGTGCCCCGCTGTGCGAAACCCCCAGAAACCCCTAAATCCCTACCTGATCCTCGTTCCAGCGGCGCCCGCCGCCTCCCGCGTGTCCCTGTAGCAGGACGCGCACCCGAGCCGGCCGTTTGTCCGTCGCTGCCTCCCGCTTGTCCTTCAGCGGGGATTGGCTGCGGCGGTCACCTGGGAGCGAGGAGAGGTGAGTTTCTGGGGGGTTTCACACAGCGGGTGCCCCGCAGAAGTGGACCAAAACCCTGGGTGTTGGTCCACTTTAAATCATAGAAATGTAGAAGGTTGACGGCAGAAGGAGACCATATTATCCATCTAGTCTGCCCTTATGTGTGTTCTCTTTATATTCGGATAGATGGATGCTTATCCCAGGTGTCTTTATATTCACTTACCTCTACTGAAAGCTTGTTCTAAGCATCTACTATCTTCTATCAAGAAGATACAGATCATGAGCTTCAAGTTATCAAACATCAGACAGAAAAAACAGATCTTAGTGGCTGTGACCATGCCATGGTTGGTGGAGGATCTGGTTTGAGTATTTTTGACACTGCTATCCTCTCTTTGAAACTATGGAGAGCAGAAAAACATTCCAAAATGCACCTACTGAACCCTAAATGCACACGGGCTCCAACAAGAGAGGACCTACCTTGTGTGAGAAAATAAAAATAAAATAATGAATCTCTGGCCGGCTCAGGTCTGGACAGGGATGAATAAAAATGAATAACTCTGGCCGGCTTGTGCCAACACAGGAGGCCTAGGCCTTAAAGGCTTCTCCACTGATAAGATTCACACCTAAAACAGGTAGCCAGCAAAGCCTACTGCCGATGGAAGGAACCCCCGTTCCGCGACATGCTGAGAGCCTGCACTGACCCCTTCACTTCAGCCCGGCATTTGGGAGCCTCCAGGTTATGTAGAGTTATGAAAATCCCATGAGTATTACGCGTAAACTGACCAATATTTATGGAAGCAGGAAATCAACAAAGCATGGGTACATGGGTCTCCTGTCAACCCTGGATGCTCAGGGGCTCAGATCCGGAGGACTCAAGTTAGAAACCAAGTGGCACAGGGGTGTTTGGTCTCAAAGCGTGTCCAGAACCCTGTTGGACCCATTGACACCAGCACAGAGTCCCCATGACATTCCAAAGAGAAGTTAGGAACCATTTAAGATTTAGCTAGCCACTACTAAGAGGCGGAGACCGAGGCTCATCCCAGGGGCAGAGTGAGCAGCCGTGTGTTTGAAGAGGAACATTGGACCTAAAATAAAAAGGGGCCAACCCCCCCCTCGGCCCCTACTTTCCTTTTGGATATTGCCACTACCTGCTGCGGTGACATCCGGCTGCTTCAGGATCCGATCCTCACCCTGCCATCCGCTTAGCCATCCCTAACTGTCAAACACATGCTCGTCAACGTCCCACGGCGATTGCACGGCTCAGTGAAGTCTAGCTAGATTTCAAACGGCTCCATTGCATCCTATTCATGGGCACTGCACAGGCGTGAGATCAATGGCTGCGTGCAGTACCCGATGGGATTCAAGATGGCGCTGCCCGTCAGAAGGTCGCCCGGAAACTGAGGGAATCAGAAGATGGATACCCTGGCGACAGTAAATACTGCCCAAAGGTAAAACCGAAGTGGGGGGAAGCAGATTGGTGAGGTTTGGAGGAGGTTTTAACCTCCCTCAATGTTTCTCTTTGAAGCGGAACAAAACCCACCAGCGGCTGGCGTGGAATCTAAAAGATTCCAGGGACGGACACTGGATTTTCTCTGGGGCATCTCAAATCGTTATGCCCCGCTGTGTGAAACCCCTCTGGAAGAAAAAACTCCCCACACCACGCTCCAATGGCGAGCTTTTGCCAAACAAGAGCTGCCTATTATGACAATGCGCGCTCCCAATTGATTAGAATGAGATACACCTGCCGATTGATGTTATAGCAAGCGGCTCTCATTTGACAAGAGCCTGCACATGCGTCATTGGAGAGTGTCGAGGTGAGTTTTTGGGGACTTCTTGAGAAGTTTCACACTTAAAATTACGGCGTTTTGTTCTGCTATAAATGTTCGGGGAAGAACATCCTAGCCATTTTTTGGGGGGAGAGGTTACAAAGGAACCGGAAACTCGCAGGCTGCCTCACACCTCCCTGAGGTTGCGCTGAACCGAAGCCTAACATCTCACGGTAACTGATCTACATTTCATCTGCTCATTCTGATTGTATCTCACCAATTGTATTCCTCCTTCTACCCTGTGTATGTATCTATTCATTGTATGTAGGTAGTTTGTCTAGTCCGCTCTTACAGTAATTAAATATATAACTTAATCTTGGGCTGCTCCAATATCTTGATCCCAACTCCACTCGTCTGTGCTTCTTGGTTATATTATACACTAACAAGCTGGCTTCTGACCCGATTTTAACAGACGTTAACAGACTGAGGGCTACATCAAACAGAGCCTATGGACCTGGCACGGCTTGGTTCACTGTTGGTAGTGAAAGGGCCCCGTAGCCTGTCAGGGTCTTGTATGAACTTTATTAAGGGATCATACCATGTGTTGCAGTGATGTCAGTCGTCGCCGCGCGGTACGCTTTCTGAATGTGTGAAAAGTCAAAGATTTTCCTGGGATGTCCTTACTTTTTTACCTATCTGGAACTGTCCCTCAATCGAACTACCATTCATCATCCACTCATCATGCCCATCATGCTTTAAGGTTATAGTCACTTCCATTGAGATCCGAGCTGCGTTCCTCAACAATGTTCCCAATCAGCCTCCCACTGCGGTCAGAAAAGCCTTCTCCTTGAGTCTGCTTTTCCTCCTCCTCAGCATCATCATCGTCCCCTTTATCGGTCATCGTGTGGCGACGTCCTGTGAACAAGTCTCCATTCTCCCAATAGAAGCTGAACTCTGAGCCCTCCAGTTCCCGCAGCTCCTCCATCTCTTTAGCGCTGCAACGCGGGAGCTGCACCTCAAAGGTCTTGTGGAAGCGTTTGTAGTCCACGCGGAACTCGCCTTTCTCCTGCGTCATGCAAGGCTCAAAGCGGTGGCCCCAGATGATTTCGTTTTCCAGGTAGGAGCTTTTGGCTTGACAGGTCATCCCTGAAAGAAAAAAAGAGATGAGCGGTCACTGATGGGGCCAAACTTTAAACCAATGGGGAATGCATCTGTTTTATATACGTTAGAGTTTTTCGAACGGTGTTGCGCGGTGTTTTAATGGAGAGAGAGCAAGAGATACTTAGCCATTATGGTTGCTTCATTCTGCTAAGAGACCCATCCATTGACTACATACCCCTGCAATCTATCCTCCTAATCTACTAACACTAGGGGGTGTGGCCAGCATTCCCTTGTGTCTAAAGGATCTGCCTACAACCAGCCTCTATGAGAATACATACATATTCTATAAAGGGTATAACTCCCACAATATGCATGTTATCATATTGTAACCAGGAAATTCAAGATCCCCATTAATTTCTTAGTTAAATGAACCTAAACATTACCCTAAATAAGAGCATACCTTGATGTTTCCCCCACCCTGTACATACAGATTGCTTACATTAATCCGGACCTTCACCCTGAATAAGATCTTATCTTATATGTTTCCCCCACCCTGTACATACAGATTGCCCACATTAAAAATTATCCTACCTGCACCTATTGTGTTTTCTGAACCTTTAAACATGCATGATGGTGGCTCATGGAGTTTCTGACTATGCCGCTCTGCATTCAGGGATTGCTGACCTTTTCCTGACCTCAGCTCTGCTCTGTTATAACCCCGCCCTCTGCACTTTTGACCCCTCTTCTCCTCAATATGTGATGCTTCTGAGGCCAAGATGGCAGCGCCTGTATCCTAGAGTCCTGAACAGAGTTGAAGCCCAGCGAGGGAAAGAAAAATATGTAAGCGACTAAAAACTTAAAATATATTGATTTTAGATGCTGGATATTCATTTTTTTAAGGGTTTGGACTTTCCATTAAAGGTTGCTGAAGGTCCAGGTTAATGGGCAGGGGCGGTCTACATCTGCAATGTTTAGAAGTGGGTTTGACTCATAAGGATTAATCACTAGAACCCTACAAAAAACACCCTGCTGGTACACTTAAACCCACTTTCATGTTGTCATGTTACCTCTTCTGCTTCCAGCGTCAGTCTGTCAGTGAAAGTACCCCTTTCTTATACCTTACCACTGTGCTGTATTGTTGGCTAGGGACATTTTTGGCCAAAACCCAGCCCTGGATTTTACCAGCCCCTGCCGACCCAATACATCCATGCTGAGGCCCCCCAACCATGATACTGCGCTATATTATTAGGGGCTGGGGTTCCTTGGCTTGTGGATACAGTGGAGCTGAGTACAGGGGCTGAGAGGGAGACTAAGAGGCAGGGATTTAATGCGGCTGTTAAAAGCAGCAGCCCAACTGGCCCCAAAGCAGTGCAGCCCACCGGGCATTGTCCCTGGTCTCCCTATGGCCATTCCACTGTGACCTAAACTATCCCACCGACCTCCACTCATGCCTACTTGCCTGTGGCTTCGACAATCCCTTCCAATATGACGATGATCTCAAACTGTTCTCTCATAAGTTCCTGAGGTCCCATTTCCCAAAAAGGACTATTTTCATCGATCACATGGCAGATAACTTGCGGCTCCACAAGGAACAATCGGTCCTCTCCCGTCTCATAGCCGAGGTTGATCTCTGACTGTTCTAAAGGTAGGAATTCCCCTTCAAACGTCTGCCGCGATTTGATGAGCTTCGCTCGGATCTTCGCGTCCACCATGTGGCTGTCCCGCAGGTCACCAATGCGGAACATGAGGCACAGTCTCTCATCTCGGGGACACACCACGCAATTTTGACTGAAGATCAGCGTCTGGGCTCTCTTCTTGGGTCTAGAAATCTTGACAAACATGCAGCCCACCATGAGGGCGTCAATCATGGAACCCACGATAGACTGTGCCATGACGAGATAGACGCCTTCTTGGCAGTGGTCCGTCACCATGCGAGAGCCGTATCCAATGGTGCGTTGGGTCTCCACGGAAAAAAGAAGGGCCGATATAAAACTGTCTACATTCTGAAAGCACGGGTTCCAGTCGTCGTTTTCCATGTGAAGAAGGTCTTGGCGCCAATACGCGTCCAGGTAGTAGATTGTGGCGAAAATCAGCCATGTGACGATGTAGCACATCATAAACACGAACAGAAACCACCGGTACTTGAGATCGACAATGGTCGTAAAAATATCCGACAGGAAGCGTCCCTTCTCTTCGATGCGCCCCAAGTTGACTTGACACTTGCCGTCCTTTGTGACGTACCTCTGACGCTCTTTCTGGGTGGAGGCCCTACCCTGGTGAAGCTGAGCTTCTATTAATTTACATCGTTGCTTCGGGTTCTTTTCGGGACCCGTTGGCGGGGCAGAAAATAACCCACGCGGAGGCACATTCATGTAACGCGGCCCCCGAGTGATGTCAGGGACGCTTATAGCATGGCGGAAATACATACGGCCATTGCCAAACGACGAGCGTCTGTACTTTGGGAGGTCAGATGAGATGCAGACACTTGGGCGACGTCGGGAGGCGTAGGGGTAGCCAATGTCGGTGGTGCTCATGCGACGCTTGTAGACACTGCGAGGCATGATATCGGGAAGTGGGAGTATGGGGTGTGTAGGTGGTAGCGGTGGTATCGGATGAGGATCTGGTTTCATTTCCGATGTGTAAGTAGGGACCACCACACATTCTGGCTGTGGAAAATGAAGGAATACCAAGTGTTAGTCATATACTATCAGACCACAGTCAGACCAAGAACATGTGAGTGTTGGGTGCAGCAGAGTCAATTCAGATAGACATTGTGGAGTAACAGGAACTGGCTTTTACTGGAACAAAAAGGTCACCTTAACGTGGTGAATAATACAAACAGAAAAAATAAATCAGAGAGTTCACCTCAATGTACAGGAAATGCACAGACGAGTATTAGTAACAGCACTATCTATTGTCAGAATTGTAAACTGCAGTCACTCCAGCAATATAGATGCAAAATCAGATACTAAGCTGTGAGCTGTTACACAGTATCTCTGACAAACCTACATTTAATACAGGATAAAACGTTTGACTTAATTTTAATTCTAGAACGCCAAGTGACTTATTCACAGAAGTAAACCTTTATATTCTATGGACCTGTATATATTTTATGTGTATTATTTACTTTGAATCAGCCACCTCCAGATCAAAATCATAATAAATGGCAAGTGCACATCCACAGCTTCCACATTCATCCAAGTTACCTTTATGTCAGTAATATTAGTAATTTAATAATAATTCATTAATATTTAAGAACATAAAAATGTTTTTCCTCTGGAACCTTATATTCTCTCTCTCTCTGTTTTTCTCCCTCCCTCCCGTTGGCTGGGCCATATACCCCAAATTCTAGTTTGTTTAAAAGACTCATTCTGCCTCCCTATACTCCAGTTACCTTAACCCCAACCTTTGCATTCCCTTCCACCTGGTGATAAACCCCTAGGTGACCTAGGACAGCACAACCAATGCATCTTGTGACCGGTCCATAAAACTGAGAGCAGGGTCAACACTCTTTCCCCTCTCCTCCTCGAAGAGGCTATAGAAATAATATATGAATATTCCAAAAAACGTGTTTCACCACTTATTCTGCTGTTGCTATTTGGTTATTTACACTGTTTATACATCGTTTCCTGTAACCGTTTTAGCAAATTAAGTGTTTTAAATTAAGAATTAAAGTGAACCAAAACTCAGGGCTTTGACTATGCAGGCCAACTCACCTTCCTCCCGGTCCTGCGGCGCATGCGCGCCCGCTTGTCAGATCAGCGCGCTTGGAGCCGCTGACGTCATGACGTCTAAGCCTTCGTCTAGGGGCCAGCAGCTCCAATCTTAAAGAATCCTGAGCCGATTCTGACGAGGACGAGTGGCCCCAGGATGATACTGATCGGCTGTTGTCGGCGGTACTTGATACTCTGCACATTGTTCCTCCTAAGGCAGCCAAGAAGAAACAGGGGGACCTTTTTCGGCCGGAGAGACAGCGCCTTGTCTTTCCTGAACAATTCTACTTCTTTAAGATGGTTTTTAAGGAATGGGAGAAGCCTAATAGGTTGCCGTCGGTGCCTAGGGGTCTGGACGGACGGTATCCCCTTTCTGAGGATTTGGTTCGCCTATGGTCCCATCCTCCGGAAGTGGATGCTGTTCTGGGGCTCTCCAATACCTCCGTTATGCCGTCTCCTGGGACTTCCTCCTTGCGTGATCATGTTGACAGGCGCATGGATCAGCTAGCCTGTCATGCCTTCACTTCTGTGGGAACCGGTCTGCTCCCTGTCTGTGCTGCGGCCATTGTTTCCATGGCCATTAGGAAGAAGGTAAGGCGTCTTGCGAATATTGCCAAATCTCACAAGCGAACGGAGGAGTATGGGGAGCTTTTGGCTTGTATGGACTTCCTTGCCTTTGTTATATCGGCCATGGATGACGCCGTCCGTTTTGGTGGTAGGGCTTCGGCTGCGATGGTCGCGCTGCGTCTCTTTATCTGGTTACGACAGTGGGCAGCGGATGCGGCTACCAAAAAAGCTCTCACAGGTATTCCCTTCCTGGGACTTCGGCTGTTCGGGGAACGGTTGGACCCCCTGGCTAAGGACGGGAGACTTTCTCAGCGTCGGAAGCAGGTACGGCCTTTTCAGGGCTCTTCTTCCTTTCGTCCCTCTCGTGGAGGACGAGGATCTTCCTTTTCTGGTGGCCGCAGAGACTCATGGGGGCGAGGTAGAGCCCGAGGTCATCCCGGCCTTGCCTGGGGATCCAAGCCTAAGCTCCCTTCCAAGGCCCCTCAGGCATGGTGTATTCCCTCAGGCAGGGTGTATTCTCTGGAGAACCTGATTTTTTTTTTTTTTTTTGGGGGGGGGGGGGGGGGATATTCTGATTCCAGTTAACCCTTTTTGGCCTAGTGTTTTATCCCAGATGTTCTCTTTAACCCTCCCTCACCTGTTTGGTTTGCATATTAATGCTTAACAATTTCACTATATTTTTTTGTGTTTTTGCTAAACTTTGGGGCCCAATATTAACATTTTTCTTGTTTGGACTTTCATTTTTGTGATTTTGGACAACTTTTTATCATTTTCTTTTAAACAACAAATAAAAAAAGGTTCAGTCCCTAAAAAGAACTTGCGGCTTGCACTTTCATTGTTCAAAAACATACCGGACGCTGCCGCCATGTGTTTTTGGAATGAAGTAAGCCTGTTACTCATTGAAATCGGCAGTTTCCTCCACCTATTTTCACTCTTAAAGGGGACCAAAACCCACCGAACTCGTGAAATACATTAGGCCAAAGCCCCTGCCAATACTCCCTTCTTATAGTGTAGAACTAGAAATAGTTACTTTCCCTTTTTGAATAGTTTTAGAACGCATTTTATTTTTTGCTGTCCCTTTGTGCGAGATGTCACGCGATCAGTCATCTCACAGGTATGGCAATGACATCAAGGCGGGACTTTACAGCTAAAAACAACCACCATTATCTGGGGTTAGAGTGAAGCAAGAGCACTTAAAATTGGCAAAAGTTGCTCTTTGGCGGATACTAGTTAAAAATATGGGTTTTGGTCCGCTTTAATATTGCCACATTTGCGCACGCTTTTCATCCCTTTAAACATACCATAAATCAGGCGCCGGAAGACATTTTGGTGTGGCAAAATGGTGCGAGCGGGAAAATTTCAGGAGCAAATAGGCGCATTGGCGAACGCTAGTGTGCAAGTTGGCGCAAATAACAATGCATCCCATTTTGACTACAGTGAATCAGACGGAAGCCCGAATGTGACATGGCACTCTAAAAGGCGTGTGCAAATTCATTCCCGCACGACCATGAATCGACCCTATAATGGCAGTTGGGTTGAAGTGCTCCCCATTGCTGAGCTCTATGTACTATAACTGAATGCATCATCGCTGGGGGTGGGGCTGTTCGGCCAGGGAGCAATATGGCCGACTGCATACAGTTTGTGTTTTTATGAATGTTGGGCAAAGGTTTTAGTAAAAGAAAAAGAGACACAGGCTGTTTTGGGGCACTGGGGATAGAAGGTGACAATATAAACTTTCTTTCTGGGTATAGGATCGTTTAAAATGTACCACTCAGTAAAAGCTCTGAACTAACTCTCTCTCAATCATTTGATCGATCCCTGGTGATCGCTTGATACTTACTTATATAGGTCCTCGCTTTCTCTTTCTCTCCACTCAAGGACCCTCCTATACCTACCAACTTTTCAGGGTGGGAAATTAGGCCACGCCCCCTCATTAAGGGATGGATAGGACATAGGGTGTAACAGTTAAAACACTATAAACATTCGGAAGAGGCAAATGAATTGTTTATTGCTGCAGATCTGCATGTTACACCTCAAAGAGGGCCAATATGTAAATGAAGCCACGCCCCTCATTGAGGGATGGATGAAGCCACACCCCCTCATTGGGGGATGGATGAAGCCACACCCCATCATTGAGGGATGGATGAAGCCACACACCCTCATTGAGGGATGGATGAAGCCACACCCCCTCATTGGGGGATGGATGAAGCCACACACCCTCATTGAGGGATGGATGAAGCCACGCCACCTCATTGAGGAATGGGTGAAGCCACGCCCCTCATTGAGGGATGGTTAGGAGATTGTATGTAACAGTTACAACAATAGAAACACTTTGAATAGGCAAATGAATCATTTATTGCTACAGATCTGCATGTTACACCTCAAAGAGGGACAAATAAGAACAACGAGGGACAGGGGGACATGGACTCAAAAGATGGACAGTCCCTCCAAATCAGGGACACTTGGGAGGTATACCCCCTTTTTCTCTCCCTCTTTGATCATCCAGTAACAGGTTTAATAAGTCCATCAATAATTTTCACCCATGGAAATGTAATTGCAATCTCAACGGCATAAGAACGTGCCCCAGCCCTTACCTTCTGCGGGAAGCTGCGGTAGCGGCTGGTGTCTGTCGGGGGGCGGGGAAGGTAAGCCAAGACCTGCCGAGGCTTGATAGGTTGGGCAACGCCAGGACATCTGCCATTGGGTTCGTGACCTCCACCTTTATCCACTTCTGGGCCCCCAGATTGGGCCACAGCAGGCATGGTAATGCTGACAGAAGACTTGACGAGCGGTGGGGAGTGAACGCCGCGCTGGTATTCGGTCCGCGTCATCAGGTCTCTGTAGAGGCAATATAGGGAAGACCTCCAAATGTGTTACGTTATATATCTGTAAGTTCCTCAAAGGACGTCAGTAAGGTAAGTGTAAAATCAGAGCATACTTACCTTACCCCCCAGGAAGATGACCCATCCCTGGTCACACAGAAGGGTCTAGTTTTTTAGTTCTAGGCCCGTTCCATTCTTTTTGCTTGAACCATGCGGCCTTCTTGGACTACAGATGTCCTTTAAAGCAGATGGAAACCCATTTTTGGGTCCACCGAAAGCAGTACCAAAGCAGAGTGGCAAGCCAGTATGTGGAGAGAACCATGTTAGGCTTAAAGTGGACCAACACCCAGGATTTTGACTATCCTGGGTTTTGGTCCACTTCGGCGGGGCACCCCAGGCGGGGATCAGGAACGTCCAAGCCGCTTCCGCCTCCCGCGCGTCACTCTCGGCGCGCGCGCGCCCCCGCCGGCCATTCACAGAGGGCCGGCGCGGGCGTGCGCACGTCTGGAGGGGCGCGCGGGAGGCGGCGGCGGCGGAAGAGGCGGCGGATCAGGTAGGGTCTTTTTGGGGTTTCTGGGGGGTTTCACCCCGCGGGACATCCCGATCTCGGATGTCCCGCGGGGTGGGAGGTGATCGGCCCGGGAATCTTATAGATTTCCGGGCCGATCACCCCTGGGTGTTGGTCCTCTTTAATATACGGGGGACTAAAGAATGGCACAGAGACATAAAGAGATGATTTGCACAGCTCTGCCTACTGCAAGGGTAGATGGGTAATGCTATCTGTCCTTGTATTGGGTACTATGCAAATACTTTCTGCTCTAGGAAAGCTCCTCTCTTCCTTTACCTAAGTAGAGGGTTTTTGGGTCTCTTTAGCCCCCCTATATTTAGCCTAACATGGGTCTCTCCACATACTGGCTTGCAACCCTGTTTTGGTACTCACCTAGTCTCACTCCCCATACAGCCAGGAACATCCGGCCTAGTGCTGATGAGAGCCTAAAGTCTGCAACACGTGTCTACTAGTTGGATGTGTTTGGCTGTGTAAATTAAAAGCTAATCCTTGGCATTGCACCCTTAGCGTTTCTAAGGGCACTGGATGGCACAGAGACATAAAGAGATAATTTACATAGCTCCGCCTGCTGCAAGGATTGATGGGTAATGCTATCTGTCCTTGTATTGGGTACTTTCCGTTCTGCGGATGCATTCCTACAGTGGGGGACAGAGTACTCACTCTGTTTCTGACATGCTGGTATAAATGATCTCTAAATAAACGCAGGGCTTTATTCATTAAGGGATAGCGCCAGGTAGCGCCTTGTAAGCGACAGGTAGCGGCAGGTGAACGCCGGACACGGCAGCAATTACACATTTATCAAGCGCATTCTGGTGGAACAGCACCATGTAGCATCCGATTCATCGTTACCCAAGGCTCAGCGGAGAGCGCCGGCGCTGAAGCTTCCAGAGCGCCACGTATTACCTGTCGCTACATGTCGCTCTCCCATACATTTCAATGGATGTCACCTTTCTTCTCTTTAAACAGGGTTTTTTCTTTTTTTAATCAAATCATCATGTGACCTCTCCTGGCCTATTTAAATGCATTTTTGAAAACTTTTTTGATTTTTTAAATTTAAATGCAGAATTGTCATTACAGGTCTGGTATTAAAGTGTTAATGTTACAATGTAATAACAATGTCATTCCATATGTTTTCGCTTTGTTACTGGTGGATATGTGTTCGAAAACAGACTTTAATCACACAGCTTCTGGCGCTCTGGCCTACAGCGACACAATTTTGAGCGCCGGCGCTGTGTGAGGCTGTTTTTTTTTTTTGATGAATATGGTTTGAGTCGCTCACACTGACCAGTTGCTACCGTTCGCTCCCATATAGCTCTGTACTGGTGTTATAGAGACTCACACATCAAATTCATCAATGCCGGCAATGTTACTACCGGCACTACTGGTTTCTGTAATAGCGAATCACGGACGATCACTAGCGGTCGCTCATCTGCTGTTACCTGGCGTTAGTAATGTATCAGCCTGCCCTATAGCTCCTTCAACCGCATGTCGTGTGCATCGTGGTTCTTGGGGGTCATCTCCAGCAGCTGGTGACCGTACACTGACAGACCTTGGTTGGACGAGGGAAGCCAGACAACCCTTAGACCCCTACAAATGGCTGGCATGGGGGGGGCACAGCTGGAAGGGAGAATAAAAGGCTCCCTCACGGGCGGCCAGGCTTCCCTCTGGCGGGATGCCTGCCCCTCCTCATTCATTAAGTGTTCTTTGCCGCTCATTAATATGCATGGCAATTATTGATTGAAGGAGAGTCTGAGCATGTGCCGAGGGATTGATGATGAGGTAGGACAACCGGCAGCTGGGCATCCAAAATCGGATCTCCTAGAAACAAGTGTAGGGGATACTAGCCCAGGGCCCAGTGATGAGTCTTTACTAGGCCGGCATCTAGAGTTTAGGAGGTAAGAAGTCCCTCCTCTGCATGCCCTGGAATCCCTGGACTGATGATGGTCAATGCTCCAAAATCTTTCCACCTGGGCATCCCACCAGAGAGGATGCCTGGCCGCCCGCGAGGGAGCCTTATATGCTCCAGAGACACGGTGACTCCCCTTCATGTGACATCACTGTGAAGGGGAGGAGCATGGAGGGAATCCCCTCCATAGTGAGTCACACGGAGTAGCGTTCTAATTGGATCTGGTGTGAAATAGCTTCCTTCCTAGGCATCCCGGAATTCCTCCTGGCGGAATGCCCAGGTGGAAAGATTGGGGAGCACTGACCCCCATCAGTCCAAATGCCATCACTTGGCTTGCTGATACCCCCCCACCTGCTTATCTGCACCCCCAATGCCCTTATTGAGCGCGTGTTCATCAAGCCTCCTAGCAAAGAGCACTGGACCTGTACCTAAGGTCATAGGGGCTGGTAACTCTGTCTCCTATGGCCTTCAGCACAGGTCGGGTACACTTCAAGAAGGTGACCCCCAAAAATCCCAAATAGCCCCACACATTCGTACAAGCAGCCCACAAACAGAAGCAGAGCCTGTTTAGCTTATATCCCTACTAACCGACATAACTCACAATGCAAACACTATACAACTACAATATATATATATATATATATATATATATATATATATATATATATATATAGTGTTTAACAGCCATATGCATACAATAATACAAGTATTGGGACACCACAGCGCTAAAATACCTACATGAAGAGCCAGCCTCAATGTCTTCCTCCCACTCATGGATAATACAGAAGAGCTTACAATCTATTAGGGTAAAAGGGAGGATACAGAAGGAGAAGAGCTTACACTCTATTAGGGTATAAGGGAGGATACAGAAGGAGAGGAGCTTACACTCTATTAGGATATAAGGGAGGATACAGAAGGGGAAGAGCTTACACTCTATTAGGGTATAAGGGAGGATACAGGAGGAGAAGAGCTTACACTCTATTAGGGTATAAGGGAGGATACAGGAGGAGAAGAGCTTACACTCTATTAGGGTATAAGGGAGGATACAGAAGGAGAAGAGCTTACACTCTATTAGGGTATAAGGGAGGATACACAAGGGGAAGAGCTTACACTCTATTAGGGTATAAGGGAGGCTACAGGAGAAGAGCTTACACTCTATTAGGGTATAAGGGAGGCTACAGAAGAAGAGCTTACACTCTATTAGGGTATAAGGGAGGATACAGAAGGAGAAGAGCTTACAATCTATTAGGGTATAAGGGAGGATACAGGGGGAGAAGAGCTTACACTCTATTATGGTATAAGGGAGGCTACAGGAGAAGAGCTTACACTCTATTAGGGTATAAGGGAGGATACAGGAGGAGAAGAGCTTACACTCTATTAGGGTATAAGGGAGGATACAGGAGGAGAAGAGCTTACACTCTATTAGGGTATAAGGGAGGATACAGGAGGAGAAGAGCTTACACTCTATTAGGGTATAAGGGAGGATACAGGAGGAGAAGAGCTTACACTCTATTAGGGTATAAGGGAGGATACAGGAGGAGAAGAGCTTACACTCTATTAGGGTATAAGGGAGGATACAGGAGGAGAAGAGCTTACACTCTATTAGGGTATAAGGGAGGATACAGGAGGAGAAGAGCTTACACTCTATTAGGGTATAAGGGAGGATACAGGAGGAGAAGAGCTTACACTCTATTAGGGTATAAGGGAGGACACAGGAGGAGAAGAGCTTACACTCTATTAGGGTATAAGGGAGGATACAGGAGGAGAAGAGCTTACACTCTATTAGGGTATAAGGGAGGATACAGGAGGAGAAGAGCTTACACTCTATTAGGGTATAAGGGAGGATACAGGAGGAGAAGAGCTTACACTCTATTAGGGTATAAGGGAGGATACAGGAGGAGAAGAGCTTACACTCTATTAGGGTATAAGGGAGGATACAGGAGGAGAAGAGCTTACACTCTATTAGGGTAAAAGGGAGGATACAGAAGGAGAAGAGCTTACACTCTATTAGGGTAAAAGGGAGGATACAGAAGGAGAAGAGCTTGCAATCTATAAGGGAGGATAAAGGGGGGGAGAGCTTATAATCTAGTGAGGTGTGGGGATGCCTTTACCTGCGTCCTCGGCGGCTTCTCTGCCCGTCTGGCCCAGATCTCGGTGACAAATCCTCATTACTTTAATCCGGATTAGGAGCAGTGAGATTAAGCCAATGGCAGGGTGAGCATGATCTGGGTGCAGCACTGTGCACTCCGGCCACTCGATAGGAGAAGGGTTAGGCGGTCTTCTAGGGATGCCAGGATTGTGGCCGGTAGGTGATGCCCTCGCCCAGGAACCCCCTGGATTACCCGTTTGGAGTTTTAGTATAGGGTTGGATTTGGACATATCTGGCGGTTCTATGTTTGCACACACACAGGAGTTTTGATTACAGTGAGTCATGTGTGCCCGGAGTGGTGGGATGCCCAAACCATGGTGCCCAGGGAGAAGTTGGGAGGTGCAATTTCAGTTCATGCGAAGTGCAGCTTTGGGTGGGGTTGGACAACTTTCAAGTCCAAGAGCAGCTTCAAGGCAAAAGCTAGAAAAAAAAATAAAGCGGAGCAAAACTGGATTTTCACAGGGGCATCCTAATGTGTAAAATACCCAGGATCGCCCATATGCTTAGCTCAGTTCACACTTTTGCAGGCCAGCAATGAGCTCTGAATAGAACTATATGCTCCCCTTCTCTGCATAGATGTGTAGGTGATAGGGAGAGCACCATCAAAAAATATATATATTTTGCCATCAAATTCCTAGATATATCTGTATACACATCATAATAAAAGAAAAAAAGTTTCTGATATAAATATGAAACCATGTGCAATGTACTGTGCAAAACCTGCCTATGATCCGGATCATAAAAATATATATGTGCTGTAAAGTGCAAGTGCAAACAATAGAAAAATAAATTTGATTGTAACCAATCTGAAATTGGTGATCAAAACCAATCCCATCAAGATAATAATATAAGAAAACGAACACAATTCATTGCCTATATGAAACAATCACAAATAACAGCATCATAATCCTGAGGAAGTGGGAAGCGTGCCCACGGAACGCGTGGCTCTTGGGGTGGTAGGCGGTGGGGAGACCTTCTTGGCTTATTTTGGTTTCATTTTGTGACCTATATTGTGGTTCACATCATAGGACATTAGCACACTTTGGTTCTGATGATGATGGGGGGATGGATTTTGATACTGTTATTTGTGATTGTTTCATATAGGCAATGAATTGTGTTCGGAGCCGCTTCGGAGGTAAGTGTCCCCGGATTTTTGAATTGCAGGGCATGCCAAATGTTAAAGAATAAATAATTCAGAGAACAGTACAAGGAAACCAAAAACATTGTGATAGTTTTGGATTGTATACATTGCTCTAGCCATCCATCACTCCCTCCCAGCTCCTCCCATCCATTAACCCTTCTCCTGCCAATTCATCCAATCCCCTCAGTTCTTCCCATCTATCTGCTCCTCCTTGCTCTCGCCATCCTTCCATCCCTCTCAGCTCCTCCCATCCATTCACTCACCTGTCTCCTCTCTGTCCATCCACCCCCCTTGCTCTAGCCATCCATCATTTCTCCCATTCATCTCCCTCTCCTCCGAGCTCATCCTATCCATCCCTCAGTTCTGCCCATCTATCTGCTCCTTAAAGCTCTAGCCATCCCTCCCTCTCAACTGATCCTATCCATCCCTCTTTTTTGCCCATCTATCTGCTCCTCATAGCTCTAGCCATCCATCCCGCTTCCCTCAGTCCTGCCCATATATCTGCTCTAGCCATCCATCCACCACCCATCCTTCTCAGCTCAGCCCCTCCCCTCAATTTTGTCTATCCATTTACCCTCCCTTGCTCTAGACATCCATCCATCTTCACTCCCATCCTCTCCTCAGTTTTGCCCATCCATCTGCTCCTCCTTGCTCTAGCCATCCATCTCTCCCAGCTAATCCTATATATCTCACTCCCCTCAGTTCTACACATCTGCTCCCCTTGCTCTAGCCATCCTTCTCAGCTCCTCCCATCCATCCATTCACCCCTCTCCTCCCATTTTATCTCACCCACCCTTCTCTTCTCAGTTCTGCCCATCCATTCACTCCTCCTTGCTCTAGCTATCCATCATCCCTCCCATTCATCTGTTCATCCCAACTCATCCTATGCATCCATCTCCCCTCAGTTCTGCCCATCTATGTGCTCCTTATAGCTCTGGCCATTCATCATTCCCTCCTAGCTCCTCTCATCCCTCCCTCCCAACTATTCCTGTTCATCCCTCTCCCCTCTTTTCTGCCCATCTATGTGCTCCTCGTAGCTCTAGCCACCCATCCCCCTCCCTTACAATTTATCCCATCCATACATCTCCCCTCAGTTCTGCCCATATATCTGCTCCTCATAGCTCTAGCCATCCATCCACCACCCAGCTCATCCCACCCATCCTTCTCAGCTCAGTCCATTCACCCCTCCCCCCCTCAATTTTGCCTATCCATCTGCTCCTCTTTGCTCTAGCCATCCATCTCTCCCAGCTCCTTCCACCCCTCTCCCAGCGAATCCTATTTACCCCCCCCCCCTCAGTTCTTCCCATCTATCTGCTCCTCCTTGCTCTAGCCATCCTTCCATCCCTCCCATCCATTCATTCACCTGTCTCCTCTCAGTCCATCCCACCCACCCCTCTCGCCTCTGTCCATCCATCTACTTGCTCTAGTCATCCATCATCCCTCTCGCCTCAGTTCTGCCAATCTATCTGCTCCTTATAGCTCTAGGCATCCATCCCTCCTAGCTCCTCTCATTCCTCCCTCCCAACTAATCCTCTCCCCTATTGCTCTCCTTGCTCTAGCCATCCATCATCCCTCTCGCCTCAGTTCTGCCAATCTATCTGCTCCTCAAAGCTATAGCCACCCATCCCTACCTCCCTTCCAGCTTATCCCATCCATACCTTTCCCCTCAGTTCTGCCCATATATCTGCTCCTCATAGCTCTAGCCATCCATCCACCCCACAGCTCAGTCCATTCACCCTTCTCCCCTCAATTCTGCCTATCCTATCTCTCCCAGCTAATCCTATGTATCTCACTCCCCTCAGTTCTGCCCATCTATCTGCTCCTCCTTGCTCTAGCCATCCTTCCATCCCTCCCAGCCAGACATTCACCCCACTCCTCCCAGCTCATCCTAGCCATCCCTCTCCCCTCAGTTCTGCCCAGCCTCCTACTCTAGCCATCCATCCCTCCCCCCTCAGTTCTGCCCATCTATCCACTCCTCCTTGCTCCAGCCATTCATCTATCCTTCGCAGGTCCTCAAATCAATCCATTCACCCCCTCTCCTCCCAGTTCATCCCATCCATCCCTCTCCTCCCATCCATCTATTCCCCCTTCTCTAGCCATCCATCCATTCCAGCTCCTTCCATCTATCCATTCACCCCTCTCCCAGCTCATCCTATACACTTCCCTCAGTTCTGCCCATCTGTTCTGCTTTTTATAGCTTTAGCCATCCATCCATGTCCCCTAGTCCCACTCTATCCATCCTTCTCCCCTAAATTCAGCCCACCTGCTCCTCATAGCTCTAGCCATCCATCCCTCTCTACTCAGTTCTGGCCATCCATCCACAGTTCTTAGTTCTAGCTATCCATCCCTCCATCCAACCCTCCCCCTTAGTTCTGCCCATACATCCATCCCTCCTGTTCCTCCCATCCATCCATCCCTCCCCTCTATCCTCTCAGCTCATCCCTACTATCCATCCATCCCTCCCCTCTATCCTCTCAGCTCATCCCTCCTATCCATCCATCCCTCTATCCTCTCAGCTCATCCCTCCTATCCATCCATCCCTCCCCTCTATCCCCTCAGCTCATCCCTCCCCTCTATCCTCTCAGCTCATCCCTCCTATCCATCCATCCCTCCCCTCTATCCTCTCAGCTCATCCCTCCTATCCATCCATCCCTCCCCTCTATCCTCTCAGCTCATCCCTCCTATCCATCCATCCTCTCAGCTCATCCCTCCTATCCATCTATCCCCTCAGCTCATCCCTCCTATCCATCCATCCCTCCTCTCAGCTCATCCCTCCTATCCATCTATCCCCTCAGCTCATCCCTCCTATCCATCCATCCCTCCTCTCTATCCTCTCAGCTCATCCCTCCTATCCATCCCTCCTCTCTACTCATCCCTACTTTCCATCCATCCCCTCTATCCTTTCAGCTCATCCCTCCTATCCATCCATCCCCTCTATAATCTCAGCTCATCCCTCCTATCCATCCATACCTCCCCTCTATCCTCTCAACTCATCCCTACTATCCATCCATCCCTCCCCTCTATCCTCTCAGCTCATCCCTCCTATCCATCCATCCCTCCCCTCTATCCTCTCAGCTCATCCCTCCTATCCATCCATCCCTCTATCCTCAGCTCATCCCTCCTATCCATCCATCCCCTCTATCCTCTCAGCTCATCCCTCCCCTCTATCCTCTCAGCTCATCCCTCCTATCCATCCATCCCTCCCCTCTATCCTCTCAGCTCATCCCTCCTATTCATCAATCCCTCCCCTCTATCCTCTCAGCTCATTCCTCCTATCCATCCATCCCTCCTCTCAGCTCATCCCTCCTATCCATCTATCCTCTCAGCTCATCCCTCCTATCCATCCATCCCTCCCCTCTATCCTCTCAGCTCATCCCTCCTCTCTATCCTCTCAGCTCATCCCTACTTTCCATCCATCCCTCCCCTCTATCCTCTCAGCTCATCCCTCCTATCCATCCATCCCTCCCCTCTATCCTCTCAGCTCATCCCTCCTCTCTATCCTCTCAGCTCATCCCTACTTTCCATCCATCCCTCCCCTCTATCCTCTCAGCTCATCCCTCCTATCCATCCATCCCTCCCCTCTATCCTCTCAGCTCATCCCTCCTATCCATCCATCCCTCTATCCTCTCAGCTCATCCCTCCTATCCATCCATCCCTCCCCTCTATCCTCTCAGCTCATCCCTCCTATCCATCTATCCTCTCAGCTCATCCCTCCTATCCATCCCTCCTCTATCCTCTCAGCTCATCCCTACTTTCCATCCATCCCTCCCCTCTATCCTCTCAGCTCATCCCTCCCCTCTATCCTCTCAGCTCATCCCTCCATCCCTCTATCCTCTCAGCTCATCCCTCCTATCCATCCATCCCTCCCCTCTATCCTCTCAGCTCATCCCTCCTATCCATCCATCCCCCCCTCTATCCTCTCAGCTCATCCCTCCTATCCATCCCTCCCCTCTATCATCTCAGCTCATCCCTCCTATCCATCCATCCCTCCCCTCTATCCTCTCAGCTCATCCCTCCTATCCATCCATCCCTCCTCTCAGCTCATCCCTCCTATCCATCTATCCTCTCAGCTCATCCCTCCTATCCATCCATCCCTCCTCTCTATCCTCTCAGCTCATCCCTCCTCTCTATCCTCTCAGCTCATCCCTACTTTCCATCCATCCCTCCCCTCTATCCTCTCAGCTCATCCCTCCTATCCATCCATCCCTCCCCTCTATCCTCTCAGCTCATCCCTCCTATCCATCCATCCCTCTATCCTCTCAGCTCATCCCTCCTATCCATCCATCCCTCCCCTCTATCCTCTCAGCTCATCCCTCCTATCCATCTATCCTCTCAGCTCATCCCTCCTATCCATCCCTCCTCTATCCTCTCAGCTCATCCCTACTTTCCATCCATCCCTCCCCTCTATCCTCTCAGCTCATCCCTCCCCTCTATCCTCTCAGCTCATCCCTCCTATCCATCCATCCCTCTATCCTCTCAGCTCATCCCTCCTATCCATCCATCCCTCCCCTCTATCCTCTCAGCTCATCCCTCCTATCCATCCATCCCCCCCTCTATCCTCTCAGCTCATCCCTCCTATCCATCCCTCCCCTCTATCATCTCAGCTCATCCCTCCTATCCATCCATCCCTCCCCTCTATCCTCTCAGCTCATCCCTCCTATCCATCCATCCCTCCTCTCAGCTCATCCCTCCTATCCATCTATCCTCTCAGCTCATCCCTCCTATCCATCCATCCCTCCTCTCTATCCTCTCAGCTCATCCCTCCTATCCATCCTCTCAGCTCATCCCTACTTTCCATCCATCCCTCCCCTCTATCCTCTCAGCTCATCCCTCCTATCCATCCATCCCTCCCCTCTATCCTCTCAGCTCATCCCTCCTATCCATCCCTCTATCCTCTCAGCTCATCCCTCCTATCCATCCATCCCTCCCCTCTATCCTCTCAGCTCATCCCTCCTATCCATCCATCCTCCCCTCTATCCTCTCAGCTCATCCCTCCTATCCATCCATCCCTCCCCTCTATCCTCTCAGCTCATCCCTCCTATCCATCCCTCCCCTCTATCCTCTCAGCTCATCCCTCCTATCCATCCATCCCTCCTCTCAGCTCATCCCTCCTATCCATCTATCCTCTCAGCTCATCCCTCCTTTCTATCCTCTCAGCTCATCCCTCCTATCCATCCTCTCAGCTCATCCCTACTTTCCATCCATCCATCCCTCTATCCTCTCAGCTCATCCCTCCTATCCATCCATCCCTCCCCTCTATCCTCTCAGCTCATCCCTCCTATCCATCCATCCCTCCCCTCTATCCTCTCAGCTCATCCCTCCTATCCATCCATCCTCTCAGCTCATCCCTCCTATCCATCTATCCCCTCAGCTCATCCCTCCTATCCATCCATCCCTCCTCTCAGCTCATCCCTCCTATCCATCTATCCCCTCAGCTCATCCCTCCTATCCATCCATCCCTCCTCTCTATCCTCTCAGCTCATCCCTCCTATCCATCCCTCCTCTCTACTCATCCCTACTTTCCATCCATCCCTCCCCTCTATCCTTTCAGCTCATCCCTCCTATCCATCCATCCCTCCCCTCTATAATCTCAGCTCATCCCTCCTATCCATCCATACCTCCCCTCTATCCTCTCAACTCATCCCTACTATCCATCCATCCCTCCCCTCTATCCTCTCAGCTCATCCCTCCTATCCATCCATCCCTCCCCTCTATCCTCTCAGCTCATCCCTCCTATCCATCCATCCCTCTATCCTCAGCTCATCCCTCCTATCCATCCATCCCCTCTATCCTCTCAGCTCATCCCTCCCCTCTATCCTCTCAGCTCATCCCTCCTATCCATCCATCCCTCCCCTCTATCCTCTCAGCTCATCCCTCCTATTCATCAATCCCTCCCCTCTATCCTCTCAGCTCATTCCTCCTATCCATCCATCCCTCCTCTCAGCTCATCCCTCCTATCCATCTATCCTCTCAGCTCATCCCTCCTATCCATCCATCCCTCCTCTCTATCCTCTCAGCTCATCCCTCCTCTCTATCCTCTCAGCTCATCCCTACTTTCCATCCATCCCTCCCCTCTATCTTCTCAGCTCATCCCTCCTATCCATCCATCCCTCCCCTCTATCCTCTCAGCTCATCCCTCCTATCCATCCATCCCTCTATCCTCTCAGCTCATCCCTCCTATCCATCCATCCCTCCCCTCTATCCTCTCAGCTCATCCCTCCTATCCATCTATCCTCTCAGCTCATCCCTCCTATCCATCCCTCCTCTATCCTCTCAGCTCATCCCTACTTTCCATCCATCCCTCCCCTCTATCCTCTCAGCTCATCCCTCCCCTCTATCCTCTCAGCTCATCCCTCCTATCCATCCATCCCTCTATCCTCTCAGCTCATCCCTCCTATCCATCCATCCCTCCCCTCTATCCTCTCAGCTCATCCCTCCTATCCATCCATCCCCCCCTCTATCCTCTCAGCTCATCCCTCCTATCCATCCCTCCCCTCTATCATCTCAGCTCATCCCTCCTATCCATCCATCCCTCCCCTCTATCCTCTCAGCTCATCCCTCCTATCCATCCATCCCTCCTCTCAGCTCATCCCTCCTATCCATCTATCCTCTCAGCTCATCCCTCCTCTCTATCCTCTCAGCTCATCCCTACTTTCCATCCATCCCTCCCCTCTATCCTCTCAGCTCATCCCTCCTATCCATCCATCCCTCCCCTCTATCCTCTCAGCTCATCCCTCCTATCCATCCCTCTATCCTCTCAGCTCATCCCTCCTATCCATCCATCCCTCCCCTCTATCCTCTCAGCTCATCCCTCCTATCCATCCATCCTCCCCTCTATCCTCTCAGCTCATCCCTCCTATCCATCCATCCCTCCCCTCTATCCTCTCAGCTCATCCCTCCTATCCATCCCTCCCCTCTATCCTCTCAGCTCATCCCTCCTATCCATCCATCCCTCCTCTCAGCTCATCCCTCCTATCCATCTATCCTCTCAGCTCATCCCTCCTTTCTATCCTCTCAGCTCATCCCTACTTTCCATCCATCCCTCCCCTCTATCATCTCAGCTCATCCCTCCTATCCATCCCTCCCCTCTATCCTCTCAGCTCATCCCTCCTATCCATCCATCCCCTCAGCTCATCCCTCCTATCCATCCCTCCCCTCTATCCTCTCAGCTCATCCCTCCTATCCATCCATACCCTCAGCTCATCCCTCCTATCCATCCCTCCCCTCTATCCTCCCAGCTCATCCCTCCTATCCATCTATCTTCTCAGCTCATCCCTCCTATCCATCCATCCCTCCCCTCTATCCTCTCAGCTCATCCCTCCTATCCATCCATCCCTCTATCCTCTCAGCTCATCCCTCCTATCCATCCATCCCTCTATCCTCTCAGCTCATCCCTCCTATCCATCCATCCCTCTATCCTCTCAGCTCATCCCTCCTATCCATCCATCCCTCTATCCTCTCAGCTCATCCCTCCTATCCATCCCTCCCCTCTATCCTCTCAGCTCATCCCTCCTATCCATCCATCCCTCCTCTCAGCTCATCCCTCCTATCCATCTATCCTCTCAGCTCATCCCTCCTCTCTATCCTCTCAGCTCATCCCTCCTATCCATCCATCCCTCCTCTCTATCCTCTCAGCTCATCCCTACTTTCCATCCATCCCTCCCCTCTATCCCCTCAGCTCATCCCTCCTATCCATCCATCCCTCCCCTCTATCCTCTCAGCTCATCCCTCCTATCCATCCCTCCCCTCTATCCTCTCAGCTCATCCCTCCTATCCATCCATCCCCTCAGCTCATCCCTCCCCTCTATCCTCTCAGCTCATCCCTCCTATCCATCCATCCCCTCAGCTCATCCCTCCTATCCATCCCTCCCCTCTATACTCTCAGCTCATCCCTCCCCTCTATCCTCTCAGCTCATCCCTACTATCCATCCATCCCTCCCCTCTATCCTCTCAGCTCATCCCTCCTATCCATCCATCCATCCCCTCAGCTCATCCCTCCCCTCTATCCTCTCAGCTCATCCCTCCTATCCATCCCTCCCCTCTATCCTCTCAGCTCATCCCTCCTATCCATCCATCCCTCCCCTCTATCCTCTCAGCTCATCCCTCCTATCCATCCCTCCATCCCTCCCCTCTATCCTCATAGCTCATCCCTCCTATCCATCCATCCTCTCAGCTCATCCCTCCTATCCATCTATCCTCTCAGCTCATCCCTCCTATCCATCCCTCCTCTCTATCCTCTCAGCTCATCCCTCTCCTCTATCCTCTCAGCTCATCCCTCTCCTCTATCCTCTCAGCTCATCCCTCCTATCCATCCATCCCTCCCCTCTTTACTCTCAGCTCATCCCTCCTATCCATCTATCCTCTCAGCTCATCCCTCCTATCCATCCATCCCTCCCCTCTATCCTCTCAGCTCATCCCTCCTATCCATCTATCCTCTCAGCTCATCCCTCCTATCCATCTATCCTCTCAGCTCATCCCTCCTATCCATCCATCCCTCCTCTCTATCCTCTCAGCTCATCCCTCCTATCCATCCATCCCTCCCCTCTATCCTCTCAGCTCATCCCTACTTTCCATCCATCCCTCCCCTCTATCCTCTCAGCTCATCCCTCCCCTCTATCCTCTCAGCTCATCCCTCCTATCCATCCATCCCTCCCCTCTATCCTCTCAGCTCATCCCTCCTATCCATCCATCCCTCCCCTCTATCCTCTCAGCTCATCCCTACTATCCATCCATCCCTCCCCTCTATCCTCTCAGCTCATCCCTCCTATCCATCCCCTCTGTCCTCTCAGCTCATCCCTCCTATCCATCCATCCCTCCCCTCTATCCTCTCAGCTCATCCCTCCTATCCATCCATCCCTCCCCTCTATCCTCTCAGCTCATCCCTCCTATCCATCCATCCCTCCCCTCTATCCTCTCAGCTCATCCCTCCTATCCCTCTCCCCTCAGCTCTGCTCATCCATCTCCCCCTCCTAGTTTTAGCTATCCATCCTTCCCTCCCTCCCCTCTATAGGCCCCTCCTCAGTTCTGCTCAGCTCATCCATTCCCTCTTTCCATCCCTCTCAGCTGAGCCCATTGCTAATGGGCATGGTGTGTGGCCTGTGGTGAATGGGCGTGTCCCTCTTTCCAAGGTATGGCTAAGGGAGGGACTACCATGAATTGATCTATTTTGATAGATTAGGTCCTTAACCCCCCGGGGCGCCCCGATCAGGGATCCCCCGCTGTGTGAAACCCCCCAAATTGCTGAGCGCAACTCACCTCTCTCCGGGCCTACAGAGCATGTGCAGCCTCTCGTCCAATCAGCTAGCTTGGAGCCGCTGACGTCACGCCATCTAAGCCTTCGCCTAAGGCAAGTGGCTCTGAACTCGATGGCGGCCGCATCCTCTGCTTCCCTCTAACAGGGAGCGTGCCCACTACAGACCCACCATTAATAGGCAGAGGGTGCAGCATACTCACTCCAGACCCACCATTAATAGGCAGAGGGTGCAGCATACTCACTCCAGACCCACCATTAATAGGCAGAGGGTGCAGAATACTCACTCCAGACCCACCATTAATAGGCAGAGGGTGCAGCATACTCACCCCAGACCCAACATTAATAGGCAGAGGGTGCAGCATACTCACCCCAGACCCAACATTAATAGGCAGAGGGCGCAGCATACTCACTCCAGACCCACCATTAATAGGCAGAGGGTGCAGCATACTCACTCCAGACCCACCATTAATAGGCAGAGGGCGCAGCATACTCACTCCAGACCCACCATTAATAGGCAGAGGGTGCAGCATACTCACTCCAGACCCACCATTAATAGGCAGAGGGTGCAGCATACTCACTCCAGGACCATAATTAATAGGCAGAGGGTGCAGCATACTCACTCCAGACCCAAAATTAATAGGCAGAGGGCGCAGCATACCCACCCCAGACCCACCATTAATAGGCAGAGGGCGCAGCATACTCACTCCAGACCCACCATTAATAGGCAGAGGGTGCAGCATACTCACCCCAGACCCACCATTAATAGGCAGAGGGTGCAGCATACTCACTCCAGGCCCATAATTAATAGGCAGAGGGTGCAGCATACTCACTCCAGACCCACCATTAATAGGCAGAGGGTGCAGCATACTCACCCCAGACCCACCATTAATAGGCAGAGGGTGCAGCATACTCACCCCAGACCCACCATTAATAGGCAGAGGGTGCAGCATACTCACTCCAGGCCCATAATTAATAGGCAGAGGGCGCAGCATACTCACTCCAGGCCCATAATTAATAGGCAGAGGGCGCAGCATACTCACCCCAGACCCACCATTAATAGGCAGAGGGTGCAGCATACTCACTCCAGACCCACCATTAATAGGCAGAGGGCGCAGCATACTCACCCCAGACCCACCATTAATAGGCAGAGGGCGCAGCATACTCACCCCAGACCCACCATTAATAGGCAGAGGATGCAGCATTACTCACCCCAGACCCACCATTAATAGGCAGAGGGCGCAGCATACTCACTCCAGACCCACCATTAATAGGCAGAGGGTGCAGCATACTCACTCCAGACCCATAATTAATAGGCAGAGGGTGCAGCATACTCACTCCAGACCCATAATTAATAGGCAGAGGGTGCAGCATACTCACTCCAGACCCACCATTAATAGGCAGAGGGCGCAGCATACTCACCCCAGACCCACCATTAATAGGCAGAGGATGCAGCATTACTCACCCCAGACCCACCATTAATAGGCAGAGGGTGCAGCATACTCACTCCAGGCCCATAATTAATAGGCAGAGGGTGCAGCATACTCACTCCAGACCCATAATTAATAGGCAGAGGGTGCAGCATACTCACTCCAGGCCCATAATTAATAGGCAGAGGGCGCAGCATACTCACTCCAGGCCCATAATTAATAGGCAGAGGGCGCAGCATACTCACCCCAGACCCACCATTAATAGGCAGAGGGTGCAGCATACTCACCCCAGACCCACCATTAATAGGCAGAGGGTGCAGCATACTCACCCCAGACCCACAATTAATAGGCAGAGGGTGCAGCATACTCACTCCAGACCCACCATTAATAGGCAGAGGGCGCAGCATACTCACTCCAGACCCACCATTAATAGGCAGAGGATGCAGCATTACTCACCCCAGACCCACCATTAATAGGCAGAGGGTGCAGCATACTCACTCCAGACCCATAATTAATAGGCAGAGGGTGCAGCATACTCACTCCAGGCCCATAATTAATAGGCAGAGGGCGCAGCATACTCACTCCAGGCCCATAATTAATAGGCAGAGGGCGCAGCATACTCACCCCAGACCCACCATTAATAGGCAGAGGGTGCAGCATACTCACCCCAGACCCACCATTAATAGGCAGAGGGTGCAGCATACTCACTCCAGACCCACCATTAATAGGCAGAGGGCGCAGCATACTCACCCCAGACCCACCATTAATAGGCAGAGGGCGCAGCATACTCACCCCAGACCCACAATTAATAGGCAGAGGGTGCAGCATACTCACTCCAGACCCACCATTAATAGGCAGAGGGCGCAGCATACTCACTCCAGACCCACCATTAATAGGCAGAGGGCGCAGCATACTCACTCCAGACCCACCAGTAATAGGCAGAGGGTGCAGCATACTCACCCCAGACCCACCATTAATAGGCAGAGGGTGCAGCATACTCACTCCAGACCCACCATTAATAGGCAGAGGGTGCAGCATACTCACTCCAGACCCACCATTAATAGGCAGAGGGTGCAGCATACTCACTCCAGACCCACCATTAATAGGCAGAGGGTGCAGCATACTCACTCCAGACCCACCATTAATAGGCAGAGGGTGCAGCATACTCACTCCAGACCCACCATTAATAGGCAGAGGGTGCAGCATACTCACCCCAGACCCACCATTAATAGGCAGAGGGTGCAGCATACTCACTCCAGACCCACCATTAATAGGCAGAGGGCGCAGCATACTCACTCCAGACCCACCATTAATAGGCAGAGGGCGCAGCATACTCACCCCAGACCCACCATTAATAGGCAGAGGGTGCAGCATACTCACTCCAGACCCATAATTAATAGGCAGAGGGTGCAGCATACTCACTCCAGACCCACCATTAATAGGCAGAGGGTGCAGCATACTCACTCCAGACCCATAATTAATAGGCAGAGGGTGCAGCATACTCACTCCAGACCCACCATTAATAGGCAGAGGGTGCAGCATACTCACTCCAGACCCACCATTAATAGGCAGAGGGTGCAGCATACTCACTCCAGACCCACCATTAATAGGCAGAGGGTGCAGCATACTCACTCCAGACCCACCATTAATAGGCAGAGGGTGCAGCATACTCACTCCAGACCCACCATTAATAGGCAGAGGGTGCAGCATACTCACTCCAGGCCCATAATTAATAGGCAGAGGGTGCAGCATACTCACTCCAGACCCACCATTAATAGGCAGAGGGTGCAGCATACTCACTCCAGACCCACCATTAATAGGCAGAGGGTGCAGCATACTCACTCCAGGCCCATAATTAATAGGCAGAGGGTGCAGCATACTCACTCCAGACCCACCATTAATAGGCAGAGGGTGCAGCATACTCACTCCAGACCCACCATTAATAGGCAGAGGGTGCAGCATACTCACTCCAGACCCACCATTAATAGGCAGAGGGTGCAGCATACTCACTCCAGGCCCATAATTAATAGGCAGAGGGTGCAGCATACTCACTCCAGACCCATGGTTAATAGGCAGAGGGTGCAGCATACTCACTACAGACCCACCATTAATAGGCAGAGGGTGCAGCATACTCACCCCAGACCCACAATTAATAGGCAGAGGGTGCAGCATACTCACTCCAGACCCATAATTAATAGGCAGAGGGTGCAGCATACTCACTCCAGACCCACCATTAATAGGCAGAGGGCGCAGCATACTCACTCCAGACCCATAATTAATAGGCAGAGGGTGCAGCATACTCACTCCAGACCCATAATTAATAGGCAGAGGGTGCAGCATACTCACTCCAGACCCACCATTAATAGGCAGAGGGTGCAGCATACTCACTCCAGACCCACCATTAATAGGCAGAGGGTGCAGCATACTCACTCCAGACCCACCATTAATAGGCAGAGGGTGCAGCATACTCACTCCAGACCCACCATTAATAGGCAGAGGGCGCAGCATACTCACTCCAGACCCACCATTAATAGGCAGAGGGCGCAGCATACTCACTCCAGACCCATAATTAATAGGCAGAGGGTGCAGCATACTCACTCCAGACCCACCATTAATAGGCAGAGGGTGCAGCATACTCACTCCAGACCCATGGTTAATAGGCAGAGGGTGCAGCATACTCACTCCAGGCCCATAATTAATAGGCAGAGGGTGCAGCATACTCACTCCAGACCCACCATTAATAGGCAGAGGGTGCAGCATACTCACTCCAGACCCATGGTTAATAGGCAGAGGGTGCAGCATACTCACTCCAGGCCCATAATTAATAGGCAGAGGGTGCAGCATACTCACTCCAGACCCATGGTTAATAGGCAGAGGGTGCAGCATACTCACTACAGACCCACCATTAATAGGCAGAGGGTGCAGCATACTCACCCCAGACCCACAATTAATAGGCAGAGGGTGCAGCATACTCACTCCAGACCCATAATTAATAGGCAGAGGGTGCAGCATACTCACTCCAGACCCACCATTAATAGGCAGAGGGTGCAGCATACTCACTCCAGACCCACCATTAATAGGCAGAGGGTGCAGCATACTCACTCCAGACCCACCATTAATAGGCAGAGGGTGCAGCATACTCACCCCAGACCCACCATTAATAGGCAGAGGGTGCAGCATACTCACCCCAGACCCACCATTAATAGGCAGAGGGTGCAGCATACTCACCCCAGACCCATGGTTAATAGGCAGAGGGCGCAGCATACTCACCCCAGACCCACCATTAATAGGCAGAGGGCGCAGCATACTCACTCCAGACCCACCATTAATAGGCAGAGGGCGCAGCATACTCACTCCAGACCCATAATTAATAGGCAGAGGGTGCAGCATACTCACTCCAGACCCATGGTTAATAGGCAGAGGGTGCAGCATACTCACTCCAGGCCCATAATTAATAGGCAGAGGGTGCAGCATACTCACTCCAGACCCATAATTAATAGGCAGAGGGTGCAGCATACTCACCCCAGACCCATGGTTAATAGGCAGAGGGTGCAGCATACTCACTCCAGACCCACCATTAATAGGCAGAGGGTGCAGCATACTCACCCCAGACCCATGGTTAATAGGCAGAGGGTGCAGCATACTCACTCCAGACCCACCATTAATAGGCAGAGGGCGCAGCATACTCACTCCAGACCCATAATTAATAGGCAGAGGGTGCAGCATACTCACTCCAGACCCATGGTTAATAGGCAGAGGGTGCAGCATACTCACTCCAGGCCCATAATTAATAGGCAGAGGGTGCAGCATACTCACTCCAGACCCATAATTAATAGGCAGAGGGTGCAGCATACTCACCCCAGACCCATGGTTAATAGGCAGAGGGTGCAGCATACTCACTCCAGACCCACCATTAATAGGCAGAGGGTGCAGCATACTCACCCCAGACCCATGGTTAATAGGCAGAGGGTGCAGCATACTCACTCCAGACCCATAATTAATAGGCAGAGGGTGCAGCATACTCACTCCAGACCCATGGTTAATAGGCAGAGGGTGCAGCATACTCACTCCAGGCCCATAATTAATAGGCAGAGGGTGCAGCATACTCACCCCAGACCCATGGTTAATAGGCAGAGGGTGCAGCATACTCACTCCAGACCCATAATTAATAGGCAGAGGGTGCAGCATACTCACCCCAGACCCATAATTAATAGGCAGAGGGTGCAGCATACTCACTCCAGGCCCATAATTAATAGGCAGAGGGCGCAGCATACTCACTCCAGACCCATAATTAATAGGCAGAGGGTGCAGCATACTCACTCCAGGCCCATAATTAATAGGCAGAGGGTGCAGCATACTCACTCCAGACCCATAATTAATAGGCAGAGGGTGCAGCATACTCACCCCAGACCCACCATTAATAGGCAGAGGGCGCAGCATACTCACTCCAGACCCATAATTAATAGGCAGAGGGTGCAGCATACTCACCCCAGACCCACCATTAATAGGCAGAGGGTGCAGCATACTCACCCCAGACCCATGATTAATAGGCAGAGGGTGCAGCATACTCACTCCAGGCCCATAATTAATAGGCAGAGGGTGCAGCATACTCACTCCAGGCCCATAATTAATAGGCAGAGGGTGCAGCATACTCACTCCAGGCCCATAATTAATAGGCAGAAGGTGCAGCATACTCACCCCAGACCCACAATTAATAGGCAGAGGGTGCAGCATACTCACTCCAGGCCCATAATTAATAGGCAGAGGGTGCAGCACTCACTCCAGGCCCATAATTAACAGGCAGAGGGTGCAGCATACTCACTCCAGACCCATAATTAATAGGCAGGGGGTGCAGCATACTCACTCCAGACCCACCATTAATAGGCAGAGGGTGCAGCATACTCACCCCAGACCCAACATTAATAGGCAGAGGGTGCAGCATACTCACCCCAGACCCACCATTAATAGGCAGAGGGTGCAGCATACTCACTCCAGGCCCATAATTAATAGGCAGAAGGTGCAGCATACTCACTCCAGGCCCATAATTAATAGGCAGAGGGTGCAGCATACTCACTCCAGGCCCATAATTAATAGGCAGAGGGTGCAGCATACTCACCCCAGACTCACCATTAATAGGCAGAGGGCGCAGCATACCCACCCCCCCGTCCTTTATCCTCCCCGCGTGTGCTGAGCAGAGGCGGCGAGTCAGTGAGCAGTGAGGGGCGGGGTCGCGCCATTGCGCTGAACCTTTATTCTTTGTATCACACACTCGGAGCAACCCATGTAAAATCTCGGCACCGTCGCCGCGGCGACAGCAATAAAAACACATCTTATAAAAAGCTTAATAAAATCAGAATAAAAACCCCATGTTGGTAATAAAGAGGAGACCCGTACGGGTAAAAAAAAAAGGGTCCAGGCACGGCCAATGGAATAAGTTATTGGCGTGGGCGCGGTCACTGGCGTAGGAGGGGTCACTGGCGGGGGCGGAGAATAAGTTATTGGCGTGGGCGCGGTCGCTGGCGGGGACGGGGTCACTGGCGTGGGCGCGGTCACTGGCGTAGGAGGGGTCACTGGCAGGGGCGGAGAATAAGTTATTGGCGTGGGCGCGGTCACTGGCGGGGACGGGGTCACCGGCGTGGGCGCGGTCACTGGCGTAGGCGCGGTCACTGGCGGGGGCGTAGAATAAGTTATTGGCGTGGGCGCGGTCACTGGCGGGGACGGGGTCACCGGCGTGGGAGCGGTCACTGGCGCTCGTACATCTCCTTCAGGATCTTCATGCTCTGGGAGTAGCGCTGCTGGTTCTGGTAGGAGGCGTCCTTCCACCTGCAACGCACAACAACAATAAGGCCGTGACCAGGAGCCCACTATACACTTAAAGCGGACCTAAACCCCGGATTTTGACTATCCTGAGTTTTGGTCCCGGATCGGGGATGCCCCGCTGTGTGATACCCCCCCCCCCCAGATCGCCGAGCGTAACTCACCTCTTCCCGGTCCTGCGGTCGCTCGTCCAATCAGGGCGCTCGGAGCTGCTGACGTAACGCCGTCTGAGGCCAGCGACTCTGAGCGCGCTGGCGGTCGCATCTCCCGCTGCCCTCTAACAGGGAGTGTGCCATTCACAAATGCCTGGTGCGGGCACGCGCCCTGCTAGAGGGATAGCGGGGATGCGCCGTTGGACCGGGAAGCAAGGTAAGTGAACGGGGCAACCTGGGGGGGGGGGGGGGGGGGGGGTTTCAAATAGCAGGGCATCCTGATTTTGGATACCCCTGGGGGGGGGGGGGGTAGGAAACGATCGGCCCGGGAATCTTATAGATTCCCAGGCCAATCCGGGTGGGTTTTGGGAAAAAGCAACAGGGCCGGATGGTCTGTGTCTGCCCACAAAGCTCTCAAGCACACAAATAACAGGCCCTGACCTATCTGAAGTGTCGGCGTGTGCGCCTTTTTCTGCAGCCTATCACATGACAGCATTTAATTTTCGCAGGTGTTCAAAGTGGACCAGAACCCAGGATTTTTGACTACTATCGATGGGGGGATGCCCCGCTGTGTGAAACTCCCCCGAATCGCCGATGCCAACTCACCTCTTCCAGGTCCTACGGCTCATGTGCGGCCGCTCGTCCAATCAGACTATCCTGGGTTTTGGTCTTTGCCCCCTAATCGGGGATGCCCCGCTGCATAAAACCCCACAGGTTCCCAGAACAAACGCACCTCTTCCCGGTCCTACGACGCATGCGTGGCCGTTCATCCAATCGGCGCGCTCGGATCCGTTCAAACCCCTTCGTCCAGGAGCTGGTCTTATGCGAGTGCGTCGGCGGTCACATCCCCCGCTACCCTCTAACAGGGAACGTACCTGCTTCAGCCATTCACAAATGCCCGGTGCGGGCACGTGCAGAGATAGCGGGGGTGCGGCCGCAGCTCGCCCCATGAACCGTTGGACCGGGATAGAAGGTGAGTTTCTGGGTGACCCGATTCTGAATGCCCCGGGGAGAGGGAATCCAGAGGCCCTGGAATCTTATAGATTTCAGGGCTGATGGGTTTTGGTGCTCTTTAAAGCTGACCAGCACCCGTGCGGGCAGAAAATACCATTTTGTGAATACTCACCTGTAAAATGGGTATTATAAGTATGTCACACACCCGGCTTCAAGATATTCATAACTTGTGGGTAATACTGACCTGTAGAGGGCGAACTGCAGAGATGATAGGAAAAAAGAAAGCCCCTCCCAGTCCCGGTCCCAGACCTGGGACCTCCCACTCATTACCCAGTATAAAGATAGCAGTAAGGAAAGGGACCAGGAAGAGCCAATTATAAGTCATAACAACGCAAAGTTCACAATATGAAGGATCCAGAATACAAAAGGGCGGGGTGAAGCGGGGTGTGTGACATACTTATAATACCCATTTTACAGGTCAGTATTCACAAAATGGTATTATTCTAAGTATGTCACACACCCCGCTTCAAGATATTCATAACTTGTGGGACATCCAATAGCAGTCTCCATAAAGGGCGGGGATCCAAAACAAGGCATAACGCACAACTTAAACCACTGCAGCCTGCAGAACTTTGTGGCCAAAAACAGTATCCGCTGAGGCCCGAACATCAACCTTGTAAAACTTGTAAAAAAAAAACTTGTAAAAAGTGTGAACAGAAGACCAAGTAGCAGCCTTACAAACTTGCTCAACAGAGGCCTGGTGCTGGAAGGCCCAAGAAGCCCCAACCGCACAAGTAGAATGAGCAGTAACACGAAAAGGGGGATTCCTCCCCTTAGCGGAATAGGCCCCAACAATGGCCTGACGAATCCACTTACTGATGGAAGACTTGGCGGGCGCCAAACCTTTCTTGGGCCCGGAGGGCACCACAAAGAAGGCATCAGTCTTTCGAAAGGAAGACGTTACCACCAAATAGTACTTCACAACCACATCCAAGGAATGCAGGGCCCTCTCCTTGTCGTTTGGGATTAGGACACAGAGAGGGCAGAACAATATCCTGATTTAGATGAAAAGCAGAAAACCAACTTAGGAAGGAAATCCGTCTTGAAACGGAAAACCACCTTGTCCTGATGTCTTTCAAAATACGGGGTTTGAATGGACAGAGCCGCCAACTCAGAGACACGCCGAACAGAAGAGATAACTACCAAGAAGGCCACCTTCTGCGTGAGGGAAGACAAGGCAATATCATGCAAAGGCTCAAAAGGAGGACCCTGAAGAGCAGAAAGAACCAAATTCAAATCCTAAACCGGAATCAGAGGCTTCCTAGGAGGCCGCACATGCGTAACCCCTTTGGAAAAAAGTCTTAACCAACGGATGAAGCGCAAAAGATCTTTGGAAAAACACCGCCAGTGCAGAAACCTGCCCCTTCAGAGTACTGAGTTGCAGCCCCAGATCCAAACCGTGTTGAAGGAACTCCAAAATTCTAGAAATAGAGAATTCCCTACAAGGGAAGGCCCTAGTCTCACACAAATCAATATAAGACCTCCAAGTCCTATAGTAAACGGAAGAAGACCTCTTCCTAGCGCTAATAAGAGTCCGAATCACAGCATCAGAAAGACCTTCCTCCTTCAAGATGGAGGTTTCAGCAGCCACGCCGTCAAAGCCAGCATTGGTAAATTGGGGTAACGTAGATGACCCTGTGTGAGCAGATCCGGCAGCAGGGGCAGAACGAACTGATCTTCTGCTAACCTTACCACGTCTGCGAACCAAACCTGTCTTGGCCACCTTGGGGCCACCAGAATTGCTGACGCTCCCTCCAGAGCCAGCTTGCGCACTACTCTGGCCACCATGGAAAACGGAGGGAACAGGTACAGAAACCCCAGATCCCTCCAGTTCAGAGACATGGCATCCGCTGCAAGAGCCAGTGGATCCTTCGCCAGAGACACAAATGACGGAAGTTTGTGATTGTGACGGGAGACAAAGAGGTCCACCACCGGTGACCCCTTCCTGAGACAAATCAAGTGAAAAACCTTGGGACTGAGAAACCATTCCCCCTTGCGGGCTGACAACCTGCTCAGAGAGTCCGCCTCTGTGTTCTCCACTCCCGGGATGTAGACCGCCGAGATGCACGGGATGTGGCTCTCCGCCCAGTCCAAAATCAGAGACACTTCCCTGAGGGCACTCCTGCTGCGAGTCCCTCCCTGGTGATTGATGTAGGCAACCGCCGTCCGATTCTCCGACCGGACCTGAACCGGCAAGCCCCGCAGGTGATGAGTCAAACGAAAAAGAACCGTCCTGATGGCTCTCAATTCCAGAACATTGATAGGCTCGTGGGCTTCCAGGGGTCCCCACAAACCCTGAAACTGTAGATCCTTCCAGAAGCCCCCCCATCCTGAAAGGCTGGCATCCGTGGTGAACACCTCCCAACGAGGAGTCTGAAAGGATCTGCCCTTCAACAGATTGGCTGAGTTCAGCCACCACCGAAGTGAGCGGCGAACCCGGGGAGACATCAGAAAGGATTGATCCAGCGACAGAGGAGACCTGTCCCAGACAGCCAATAGATGGAGCTGTAGCGTCCTTGTGTGAAACTGAGCAAAGGGGACTGCCTCGAAGGAGGCTACCATCAATCCCACCAGTCTCATCCCTAGCCGGATGGTCGGACGAGGAATGGACATGAGCAACCAAATCAACTCCTGAATCAAAAGAACCTTGGATTGAGGAAAGAACACTCTGGCCTGATCTGTATCCAAAGACATCCCCAGAAAGGACACTATCCTGGACGGGTAAAGGGAGGACTTGGGGTAGTTGATCACCCAGCCGAACCTCTCCACAGTGGATATTACCGTCCTGGTGTCCAATTCCGCTTGGCTGAATGACGATGCCATGATGAGGAGATCGTCCAGATATGGCACTATGCGAATTCCCTGCGCTCTGAGGAGAGCCATCACCCCAGCGAGCACCTTGGTGAAAACCCTTGGAGCTGTGGTGAGACCAAAAGGAAGAGCCACAAACTGAAAGTGCCGATCCTCCACCATGAGCCTGAGAAATATCTGGTGCGTGGGAAAAATCGGAACATGGAGGTAAGCGTCCTTGATGTCTATGGACGTCATGAAGTCTCCCTGACTAAGAGAGTGGATAGCAGAACGTAGCGTTTCCATGTGAAATTTTCGCAGCCTGACAAACCTGTTGAGAATCTTCAGATCCAGGATGGGCCGGATAGAGCCATCCTTTTTGGGGACCGTGAACAGATTTGAGTAAAAACCCTGACCCCAGACTGATGGGGGCACTGGACAAATGACCGCCATTTCCAGAAGACTCGATACTGCCGCCCGGAGCCCCTGCGCGGCCAGGGCGTCCGGGGGCACCCAAGACCTGAATAATCGGGGGGGGGGGGGGGGGGACACTCGAACTCCAGCTTGTAGCCGGAAGACACCACTTCCCGGATCCATCTGTCCGGGACCTCCCGAATCCAGACCTGGGAGAAGTGTTGCAGCCGTCCCCCCACCCGTACGGGTGAGGGCGCCCCCTCATTGCTGAGCAGGCTTGGCCGCAGGTTTAGGTTTAGAGCCCCAATTGAATCCTGAACGGGCACGTCCTCTGCCCCTATTCCAGGAATCTCCTCTTGTAGAAGGGAAGGAAAAACCTCTTCCAGCTCTGGAACCACGAAAGGAAGGGGCGAAAGAAGCCGCCCCCCGAAATGGACGTCGTTGTTTCTTGCGTTGAGGTAACTTACCACCTTTAGCAACAGAGTCCAACTTTTCTCCAAAGAGCCGTAATCCCACAAAGGGAAGAGACGTTAGCGACTTCTTTGACCCAAAGTCAGCTGCCCACTGACGCAACCAAACCGAGCGCCTAATAGTCACCAGCAGAGCAGAAGTTCTGCTACTCATCAACAAGGTATCATCCAAAGCGGCTAGCACAAAGCACAAAAACAACTCACAACGTTTAAGTCCAAGAAATTCGTTACTATCCGGATCCAAACCGGAAGAAGTCAACAGGTCCCTGACCACCGACCTGGTAGCCACCACCAACAGCGCTGAGGCACAAACAGGCCGCATGGCTGACCCAACACTAGCAAAACCGTGACAAGCCATCTGGTCAATGCGTTTATCCTCCACCATCTTTAAGAGAGGAACAATCAGGGTTATTCAAAACAGCTGAGTTGGACAACCCAAAAATTGGTGCGTCCACCTCGAGAGGGGATGCCCAACGCTTAACCGTATCCGAAGTAAAAGGATATCTTCTATCCCAGCTCTGAGGAATGCCTGGAAGCCGAGCAGGCCTCTCCCATTCCTTAGAAATAATTTTATCAAAATGCTTTTAATTAGGGGATTCCAAGCGCGGCTTGGATTCCTGGAAAAACTCTCCTTGTTGTAGAGGAGCCACCTCTGGAGGAGAAATAGCTAGAACCTCAAACATCTGAGCTAGAACGTTAGGAGTATCCGAGGAACTCCCTAATCCCCGCTCGGTATCAGTGCCAACAAATTGCGGATCATCTGAATTATCCGATTCCTCAAATAACTCCCCTTCCTCTAGTGGAGAGTAATCGGACCAATCCAGATAATCCTCATCATCATATTCGACTGCCAGTGCATCCGGTGACAAATGCTTTCTTATAGCCGGGGCCTTTTTGGGAACCGCGGTAGAAAATATTTTTTCCAGATTGGCCAAACTGGCACAAACATCAGATTGCGACTCCCGTCCCATGATAACTTCACACGGGGCACGGGTCAAGGTGGGAGGGGATGAAGCCGGCGGTGCTGACCCAGAAGGCTGGGGTCCTGACTGCCGAGTAATATTCTGCTGTGCACATGGTATACAAAGAAATTCATCATCCCCAGTTAGGGATACCCCACAACCCATACACTTCCGGGATTGCCCCGAGGGGAGCCCGGTATCCGGGGATGCCTCCATACGGTGAACTTATAGGTAGTCGCAATGACCGAGGGAATTACGCGTATAAGCAACCCGGGATGCCCTTTTCAATGTCCCCAGTGGGAGGATTTAAGGGAAAAAAACAATTTGAACCCAGGGACCCTAGGAGAAACCCCTTAACCCCAATGTAGGTCCACCTGAAAAACACAATAGAGAAAAAAACCCACAAACATGCCAAGTATTGTGAAGTAAATAAAGACACATATATATCTATATACATATAAGTAAATAGGGGGCCAACAAGGCCACTCACGGGCAGGAATGGCGCCCACACACACCACGATGTGAAAAGGAGGAAGAGACAAGACCACGGGGGGCGTGGTCAGCGCGGATCGCGCTTCTGCTATACTCCGCCCCCCTTCCACCTGCCCAACAGCAAACAGAAGCCTGACAGGATCCGCAGTGGTGCCTGTCTCACGAGGGCGGGCCGCAGCGACGCGCCTAACGCTCGGCCGCGCCCCCAGTATTCACTCGTGAGGAGAGAAGCTCCCCACCATTCACAGCTGGGAGACGCCGCGTCAATAGACGCCGGCGCATCTCCCCGCCAGCAATAAGATACACTCACAGCGGTGACCCCCCCCCCTATCTAAGGAGAAGGGCCTCCGGAGAGGGGGGACTGTAGCGATAACCCTTATCGCCGGAGGGCTTCACCGCCCGAGACGTCCTTTCCCAATGGTGAGAGGTGCTGCTGGAATTCCAGAGTCGTCCGTGAGGAAACAGGAACAGCCCTTACAAGGGCTAGTGAACTGTAATATAGCGTTTCCCCCAATAAGAGACAGAACTCAGTATTGAGGGTGAAGGTGAAGTGTTTTTATTAGTGCCACTCTAGGCCTTATATACACAAGTCTCCATGCAATGGGACCTCCCCCGTGGACCTCATGACAAATACACAGACCAACTCTGCCGGTGACGCAATCAGCAAAACAATAGGCGTCTGTAATACACTCAATCAGAACAATGCCATTGCCTGTGACGTAGTCAATTAACACAAAGGCAGTTTATAATACAATCCAAACTACAATGACCTAATTAAGAAAAGGCCAGTGAATGGCCCGGTGGGCAACTGAATAGTGATGACATCCAAAAGACAGAGCGTCTGTCACAATGCCCCCTTTTTGTGGAACACCCGGCAGACCCGGATTGACCCTGTTCGGGTTAACGTGGGGCTGTCCGGACTCTTGTTATGGGCAGAGTTCTGTGTAAGGACAAGTCTGCACATAGTGAGTAACCGGACTAAACATTGACGTAGGCTGTACATAGGAATCGGTCATGGGTGGGGTCCAAACATTGGGATATTGTGGCGTTGGTGAGTTCAGCACCAAAGTCCTTGGTTGGATGTGTGCACAGGTGCTTTGCTTTCTTATAGCTGGTCCAAGTTTCAATCTCTTTCCATGGTAGCTGATCGGAGAATCCACAATCTTCTGCACATCTACATCATCGTAAAAGTAGACAAAACCATAACCCTTAGAAACGCCAAAGGCATCCCTAATAATTTTGACACTCTTTACAGCGCCATACTTTGAAAAAACATCCTTAATTTCAGGCTGATTAATCCGACGGCCAATGCCCCAACAAAAATAGTGTTTGGCATACGTTTCCCTTCTGGAAGGATGTAACCTGATGGCTGATCCTCTTCTTGGCTTCTTGTAACAGACATGACGTGATGCAGACGAAACCCCTGGGTCTCCCCGACCAGTGGGCTGGAGTCGGCAGCTCGGGCTGGAGACCGGGTTGTAACAGGGTTGACGCTGGCTGGTCCAGAGGTAGCGTAGGCAGAAGTCATTGGTCCTAGATCATTTCCCAATAGTACTTCTGCTGGTAAGTTGTCCATAAGTCCCTCCTGTACCCTGCCGGATCCAGCGCCCCAGTCAAGATGTACTCGGGCGGTGGGGAGTCGAAACACAGCTCCTCCTGCCACCCTTACTGCAACGGTGTGTCCAGTGCGGTCTTTGTTCTTGACCAAATGAGGTTGGAGCAAGGTAAGCGTGGCTCCGGTGTCGCGTAATCCTTGCGCGGTGCGCCCATTGACTCGTACCTCCTGGCAATGGTGCTGTCGGTTGTCTTGGATGGCCGCTTGTACGGGATCAGCTTCATACAGTACCCCCAGATACTCTTCCGAACTGCTCTCAGCTTCCAAACAGTGTGCCACAGGAGTACGGGAGGTGGAAGGTTGCTTTTGCCCCCACGTGTTTCGGGGAGGCTCTAGGGCGCAATCACTGCGATAATGTCCCCATTGTTTGCAACGATGGCACTGAACTGTGGAGAGGTTCGGTTGCTGTGCTGGCCTATGTGGCCCAGAGTCACGAGTTGGCGCTGAAGCCACAGGTGCTTGAAATTTGATGGGAGGTGGTGGTTTTGGAGCGGACTGTTCTGTCTGGCGAGCATCGGTGTACTCGTCGGCTAGACGAGCAGCCTCAGGTAGCGTTAGAGGCCTCCGGTCACGTACCCACTCTCTTAGCTCTGGTTGCAGGGCATTGAGAAAGTGTTCTAGTAAAAACAACTGTAGTACATCCTCAGCGGTCGTGGCTTTGCATCCAGTGACCCAGTGTGATGCTGTACGATGGAGCCGACATGCCCACTCCGTGTAAGAATCCCCTCCCTTCTTTTGGGATTCCCGAAATCGTCGCCTGTAGGCTTCCGGGGTGACAGCGTACCGGGCTAACAAAGCCTCCTTTACCAGATGGTAGTGTGGTAAGTCCGCATCAGGGATGGCCCGGAAAGCATCGGAAGCTTTCCCAGATAGTTTCCCTGATAATATGGTGACCCATTCCTCCGTGGGTACCCGGTGTAAAGCGCACTGCCGTTCAAAATCGGCCAAAAATCCGTCAATCTCGTCGTCACTTTCCTGGAAGGACTTAAATGCTGCAAATGGAATCTTTCTCCCCCCAGTGTAACTGAGGCTGAGAGGCTGCTGGGTTGAAAGTCGCCGATCTTCCCTTCGCTTACTGGCCTCTGCCTCCGCTGCGGCGAAGACTCGGTCGATCAGTTCCTGTGATGGATTCGGGCCATAGACCGACAATCTGTTCCGAACCGCTTGAACAAGAGCAGCGTCTTCATCGATCTCTATATTGGTTTCGGTCCTCACTGCAGCACGATCCATTTCGATCAGCTCGGCTATCAGTTCCTGACGTGGGCGGTTGCTAGCTGACCTTCCCCGGCTCTCGAGTAGATCCTTCAGGGTCAGCCTTTTCAACTTGTCATACTGACTCTCCATCAGGGTAGCACTCTCTCTGGGTACAAAGGACCATCCGACCGCTTGCCACCAATTGTAGCGATAACCCTTATCGCCGGAGGGCTTCACCGCCCGAGACGTCCTTTCCCAATGGTGAGAGGTGCTGCTGGAATTCCAGAGTCGTCCGTGAGGAAACAGGAACAGCCCTTACAAGGGCTAGTGAACTGTAATATAGCGTTTCCCCCAATAAGAGACAGAACTCAGTATTGAGGGTGAAGGTGAAGTGTTTTTATTAGTGCCACTCTAGGCCTTATATACACAAGTCTCCATGCAATGGGACCTCCCCCGTGGACCTCATGACAAATACACAGACCAACTCTGCCGGTGACGCAATCAGCAAAACAATAGGCGTCTGTAATACACTCAATCAGAACAATGCCATTGCCTGTGACGTAATCAATTAACACAAAGGCAGTTTATAATACAATCCAAACTACAATGACCTAATTAAGAAAAGGCCAGTGAATGGCCCGGTGGGCAACTGAATAGTGATGACATCCAAAAGACAGAGCGTCTGTCACAGGGACCACCCAGGGTTTACTGGCCAGGGGACAGGGCATCCCAAACCGGGGTCACCAACCCGGACAACCGTCTACCCTCTTGTATAGGGTCTCACGGTGGAGCATTGCTCCTAAGCACCAAGGGTGCTTTTCTACCTCACCCGGAACGCAGCCTAGACTGGGAGGCATGTGTCTGTGGGAAATATCAAGGAATCCGGGCGGAAATAGATAAAAAGCGGGCCGGGGATTAACCTGAAATCCCCCTGTGCAAGGAGGAGACATCATCTTCTGACTTGCTCGCCGTCTGCAGAGATGAAAAAGTAATGAGTGGGAGGTCCCAGGTATTTATGGACTGGGAGGGGCTTTCTTTTTTCCTATCATCTCTGCATATCGCCCTCTACAGGTCAGTATTACCCACAAGTTATGAATATCTTGATGCGGGGTGTGTGACATACTTAGAATATAGGAAAGCCTTGGGGAGCATCCTGAATTCTGGAGTCCACCACAAGAATCCAGCGCAGCGATTGGCTGCCCATCGCACATGTGATTAGCCAGTGCAGCCATTGTTCTGGCCGTCGGAATGTGCTGCCCACGTGAGAACCAGCGGAGGGGAGGCGAGGCTAAGTATTATGGACATTGTGGGGGGTCCCCACCACTATGCTAAGGTAAGGATTATGGGCATTGTGGCCTCCCCCAGCCTAACTTATAGTGGTGGAGACCAATGCGCGGGTGTTGGTCTGCTTTAATCCCAATCGGAGCTTCTGACATAGACACAGTTCTGATTGGACTACAGTCGATTAGACAGAGGAGAGGTAAGGGAATACTGGTGATCTGGAGGGTTTCACAATCCGGGATGCCCTGGGGGGTGGGGGGGAAGCCCTAGAACCTTTTTAGATCCCAAAACCATCCGGGCCGTGGGCTTTGTTCTTGCCACTTTCTCATTCGCTGGCATAGGCAGCCATACAGGTTTGATGTAGCATTGGCTGACCGGACTTTAGGTCCTCTTTATGGTCTGTAGCCGTAATGGCGGCTCCTCACCTTTGGCGGACCTTCTTCCATCGCTCCATGTTCCGGCAGATGAGGGTGGTCATGCTGGGCGTCTGATCTAAAGGCTGATAGAGGAACAATGGTAAGTAAACCCGGCGCCCCCTGCTGTCATATAAAGAAGCACATATACAGGAGAGCGCCCCCTGCTGTCATATAAAGAAGCACATTTACAGGAGGGCGCCCCCTACTGTCATATAGGCCTCATATGTGGGACTCACCGTGCTGAGATTCAGGGGGTCGTCATCTCGGGGGACGGGAGACGGGATCCTCAAGTTGATTGGCTCTCCTGTCTCTGTCACCGGACTTGACAGCGGCGCCGGGAGGCTGTAAATGTTCTGACACGTCCCATTCACCACATCTCCCTGGAAAGAGAGAAAGTGCTTCACAGCAGCAGTAAAGCGACACTCCTGTATCCTCTATCTTATACCCTAATAGATTGTAAGCTCTTCTCCTTCTGTATCCTCCCTTATATCCTAATAGATTGTAAGCTCTTCTCCTTCTGTATCCTCCCTTATATCCTAATAGAGTGTAAGCTCTTCTCCTTCTGTATCCTCCCTTATATCCTAATAGATTGTAAGCTCTTCTCCTCCTGTATCCTCCCTTATACCCTAATAGAGTGTAAGCTCTTCTCCTCCTGTATCCTCTCTTATACCCTAATAGAGTGTAAGCTCTTCTCATCCTGTATCCTCCCTTATACCCTAATAGAGTGTAAGCTCTTCTCCTTCTGTATCCTCCCTTATATCCTAATAGAGTGTAAGCTCTTCTCCTCCTGTATCCTCCCTTATACCCTAATAGAGTGTAAGCTCTTCTCCTTCTGTATCCTCTCTTATACCCTAATAGAGTGTAAGCTCTTCTCCTCCTGTATCCTCTCTTATACCCTAATAGAGTGTAAGCTCTTCTCCTCCTGTATCCTCCCTTATACCCTAATAGAGTGTAAGCTCTTCTCCTCCTGTATCCTCCCTTATACCCTAATAGAGTGTAAGCTCTTCTCCTCCTGTATCCTCTCTTATACCCTAATAGAGTGTAAGCTCTTCTCCTGTATCCTCCCTTATACCCTAATAGAGTGTGAGCTCTTCTCCTCCTGTATCCTCCCTTATACCCTAATAGAGTGTAAGCTCTTCTCCTCCTGTATCCTCCCTTATACCCTAATAGAGTGTAAGCTCTTCTCCTCCTGTATCCTCCCTTATACCCTAATAGAGTGTAAGCTCTTCTCCTCCTGTATCCTCCCTTATACCCTAATAGAGTGTAAGCTCTTCTCCTCCTGTATCCTCCCTTATACCCTAATAGAGTGTAAGCTCTTCTCCTCCTGTATCCTCTCTTATACCCTAATAGAGTGTAAGCTCTTCTCCTCCTGTATCCTCCCTTATACCCTAATAGAGTGTAAGCTCTTCTCCTCCTGTATCCTCTCTTATACCCTAATAGAGTGTAAGCTCTTCTCCTGTATCCTCCCTTATACCCTAATAGAGTGTGTGCTCTTCTCCTCCTGTATCCTCCCTTATACCCTAATAGAGTGTAAGCTCTTCTCCTCCTGTATCCTCCCTTATACCCTAATAGAGTGTAAGCTCTTCTCCTTCTGTATCCTCCCTTATACCCTAATAGAGTGTAAGCTCTTCTCCTCCTGTATCCTCCCTTATACCCTAATAGAGTGTAAGCTCTTCTCCTCCTGTATCCTCCCTTATACCCTAATAGAGTGTAAGCTCTTCTCCTTCTGTATCCTCCCTTATACCCTAATAGAGTGTAAGCTCTTCTCCTTCTGTATCCTCCCTTATACCCCAATAGAGTGTAAGCTCTTCTCCTTCTGTATCCTCCCTTATACCCTAATAGAGTGTAAGCTCTTCTCCTCCTGTATCCTCCCTTATACCCTAATAGAGTGTAAGCTCTTCTCCTCCTCTATCCTCCCTTATACCCTAATAGAGTGTAAGCTCTTCTCCTCCTGTATCCTCCCTTATACCCTAATAGAGTGTAAGCTCTTCTCCTTCTGTATCCTCCCTTATACCCTAATAGAGTGTAAGCTCTTCTCCTTCTGTATCCTCCCTTATACCCTAATAGAGTGTAAGCTCTTCTCTTTCTTCTGTACCTCCTCGGATGGGGTGGGTGTTGCTGGGCGCTCGGGGACCTTAGCTCCGTTGCGCAGCCAGGCTCTGCATACGGGATAAAGGGGCGTGTCTTCCGAGAACTGCGCCAGGTCCACGCTCCGATCAAAGAGTTTAATGACGAAACTGTCTGATGGATAAAAGCTTCACATTAATTGTCACATAAGTGATCAACTCGTACCCACATTTTAAAGTGGACAAAAAGCATGGATGTGTTGCTCTGGCGTCTTTTGGATGTGGTGTGAGATCCCCTTTTTAGAGCCAGCATGGGGTGTGAGATCCCCTTTTTAGAGTCAGCATGGGGTGGGAGGTCCCCTTTTTAGAGTCAGCATGGGGTGTTAGATCCTCGTTTTAGAGCCAGCATGGGGTGTGAGGTCCCCTTTTTAGAGCCAGCATGTGGTGTCCCATTTTAGAGCCAGCATGGGGTGTGAGATCCTCTTTTTAGAGCCAGCATGTGGTGTCCCCTTTTTAGAGCCAGCATGGGGTGTGAGATCCCCTTTTTAGTGCCAGCATATGGTGTGAGTTCCCCGTTTTAGAGGCAGCATACCAGCCTGTGGTGTGAGGTCCCCTTATTAGAGCCAGCATGTGGTTTGACGTTCCCTTTTTAGAGTCAGCATGTAATGTGAGGTCCCCTTATTAGAGCCAGCATGTGGTGTGAGGTCCGCTTTAGGGGCCGTCCTTACTGGCTTTGGGAAGTCCCGTTTCGGTGATGCAGTCTTCCTCTTTTCTCTTCTTCCGCCGATGGTGAGACGGGCGCACCGACGGCCTGAAAGCACACAACAAAGGGTGTTAGGGGAAGCCACCGGTTCCCCTCAACCACATCAGCCTTAAAGCGGAAAACCCGGGAATAATCTTTCAGATTGGGTTTTGTTCTGCTTTAAAGTGGATCAAAACCCACCACGATTGACCCGGGAATTTGTAAGATCGATTCCCTCCCCAGGGGGCATCCAAAATCGTGATGCCCCGCTGTGTGAAACTCCCCAGGTCGCCCCATCCACTTACCTTGGTTGTCCAACAGTGAGAAATCTAGTCGCACTTGAGAGTCACTTATGATGGGCGGGGCCGAGCAGAGCTAGCGAATGATGCGAGAGAGATGCCGCACATGTGGGCACTTCAAAAAAGACAATTCTGTGAGTACTCACCTGTAGAATTGCTTTTACTATGCATGGCACAGCCTGCTTCCAGAAGTCCTTACGTATGGGTTATTCCGCCACAAGGTGAGAGAGTTGTGGCTCTTCCCGGTACCATATAAAAACGGAATCACCATAGACTTATCCAGTGTTGACAAGCAGTTATTCAAGAAACCGGGAGCTAATAAAGGTGAAAAATGTAACAAACCCCAACTAACTTGGAATCACCATAAAGAGGCAACCAAGAATAACGATAACAAGGGTGGGGTGAAGCAGGCCGTGCTATGCATAGTAAAAGCAATTCTACAGGTGAGTACTCACAAAATTGACTTTTTCCTATTGCATGGCACGGCCTGCTTCTAGAAGTCCTTACGTATGGGACGTCTAACAGCAGTGTCCGTAAGGTAGGGTGGGATCCCCAAAGAGTAACAACAGGCAGTTCAAACCACTACTGCCTGAAGTACCTTGCGGCCAAAAGCAGCATCAGCTGAGGCCTTAACATCAACCTTGTAAAACTTGGAAAAAGTATGAACAGAAGACCAAGTGGCGGCCTTACAAACTTGTTCAACAGAAGTTTGGTGCTGAAAAGCCCAAGACGCACCAATAGCACGAGTGGAATGAGCAGTAACCCTAAAAGGAGGAACCTCCCCCCTGGCAGAATAGGCCTGCTCCACCGCCTGACGGATCCACTTGCTGATAGTGGATTTAGCCGGAGGCAAACCCTTCCTAGGTCCAGCAGGAAGAACAAAAAGAGTATCAGATTTCCTGAAAGACTCAGTAGCAACCAAATAAAACTTCAGAGCCCTGACAACATCCAGAGAATGAAGGGCCCGCTCCTTGGAATTAGCAGGGTTAGGACACAAGGAATGCAGACCAATGTCCTGATTGAGATGAAAAGCAGACACAACCTTAGGCAAGAAATCCGGCTTAAGCCGAAACATCACCTTATCCTAATGCCGCTCGAAATAAGGAGGTTTGATGGAAAGCGCGGCCATCTCAGAAACTCGCCTGACCGAAGTAATGGCCACCAAAAAGGCCACCTTAAGAGTCAGAATGGGCAAGGCAGCCTCACGGATAGGCTCAAAGGGAGGACCCTGCAGAGCAGACAACACCAGATTCAGGTCCCAAACTGGTAGCATAGGCTTACATGGCGGACGCACATGAGTATCTCCCTGGAAAAAAGTCTTAACCAACCGGTGATTGGCAAAGGATCTTTGGAAAAAAATTGCCAGAGCTGACACCTGTCCCTTAAGGGTACTAAGTTGAAGGGCCGAATCCAAACCATGTTGCAAAAATTCCAGAATCCTGGGGATAGAAAACACCTGACAAGGAAGAGACTTGGACTCACACCAGGCAATGTAAGCATGCCAGATCCTGTAGTAGATAAAGGACGAAGACTTCTTCCTAGCCCAAATCATGGTATCAACAACAGAGGCCGGCAACCCCTTATCCATCAAGATGGAGGTTTCAGCAGCCAAGCCGTTAAAGCCAGCGTTTATAAATTGGGATGGCACAGTTGTCCCTGAGTGAGCAGATCTGGATCCTTGGGCAGGACATACTGATCTACTGCCAACTGCACAACGTCTGCGAACCACACCCTCCTTGGCCAACAGGGGGCCACCAGAATGGCTGTTTACCCCCTTCCTGGGCAATCTTGCGCAGCACCCTGCCAAGCAGAGGAAAGGGAGGGAACACATAGGGGAGCCGATACTCAGTCCAAGGCATTGCTAGTGCATCCGTGGCGAAGGCCAGAGTGTCCTGTGATAGAGAGACAAACCTGGGAAGCTTGTGGTTGTGACGGGACGCAAACAGGTCCACATCCGGCTGACCCCAGCGGTGACACAGGGAGTGAAATACCTTGTTGCTGAGGGACTATTCCCCCATCCGAGACGTCCCCCTGCTCAGGGAGTCTGCCTCCTGGTTCTCCACCCCCGGAATGTAAACAGCCTAGATGCAAGGGGCATTCTCTTCCGCCCAAGACAGTATCAGGGACACTTCCTTGAGGGCTCGCTTGCTCCGAGTCCCTCCCTGATGATTGATGTAGGCAACCGCCGTCTGGTTGTCCGAGCGGATCTGAACAGCCCGACCCCGAAGGTGTGTGGTCAGCTGAGAAAGAACCAACCTGATCGCCCTCAGTTCCAGGACATTGATGGGAGCATGGGCCTCCTGGGGGCCCCACCGACCCTGGAACTTCAGAGACTTCCAAAAGCCCCCCCAACCGGTCAGACAGGCATCTGTGGTGACAGTCTCCCAGCAGGGAGGCAGAAAGGTCCTGCCCATTAGAAGATTCCCTGAGTCCAGCCACCACGAGAGGGACTGTCTGGCTAGGGGGGACAGAGCAAATTCCTGGTCCAGGGACACAGGGTCCCGATCCCAAACTGACAAGAGGTGCAACTGAAGAGGTCTCATGTGAAACTGAGCAAAAGGGACCGCCTCAAAGCAGGACACCATCAGACCAAATAACTGCATCCCTTGCCGGATGGAGGGATGGGGACACAAGAACAGGGCCCGTGCCTGCTTCTGAAGGCCCTACACTTTCTGCTGAGGCAGGAATACCTTGACCTGAGAGGTATCCAGAGTCATGCCCAGAAAGGACCTCACCAAGGACGGAGACAGTGAAGACTTGGCATAGTTGATCACCCAGCCGAAGGACTCGAGAGTGGAGGTCACCATCTGAGTATCCTTCTCAGCCTGATGAAGAGACTGAGCTGCAATCAGAATGTCGTCCAGGTAAGGGAGGATGCAAATGCCCTGCTTTCGCAGCAGAGCCATCACGCCCGCCAGCACCTTGGTGAACACCCGAGGCGCCGAGGTGATACCGAACGGTAAAGCCCCAAACTGGTAATGCTGATCCTCTAGAGCGAACCTGAGAAATCTCTGATGACCTGGAAAAATTGGTACATGAAGATAGGCATCCTTGATGTCCATGGAGGTCATGAAGTCGCCCGGGCGAAGGGTACTGACAGCCGAGCGTAACGTCTACATGCGAAAGTGCTTGAACCTGACAAACTTGTTGAGACCCTTCAAGTCCAGGATGGGCCTCAAGGACCCGTCCGTTTTGGGGACCTTGAACAGATTGGAGTAGAACCCAACCCCTTTCCTGGGAAGGCACCAGGCAAATGACTCCTGACTCCAACAGACGTTGAACCGCAAGGTGCAAACCCTGAGCTGACAGAGGGTTTTGAGACATCCGGGATCTGATGAATCTTGGGGGCGGCCAGGCTGCAAACTCTGTCTTGTAACCGGAGGATACCACCTCCTGAATCCACTGGTCTGAGACGCGGAGCCTCCAGATGTGAGCAAAAAGCCGAAGCCGCCCCCCCCCCCCCCAGATGGGTGAGGGCGCCTCCCCATGCCTGAGGGGGCTTGGGACCCCATGAGAGACCGGAACTACCACGTGATCTGCCACGGCCCCAAGAGTCTCTGCGGGTACCCAAAAAGAGGGAGCCACGACCTCCTCTGGGAGCACGAAAGGAGGGGAAGGAAGCGGAGGGCCCCCGAAAAGGCTGAGGCTGCCTCCTACGCTGAGGCAGCCTACCATCCTTGGCTAGAACTTCCAGACGCTCACCAAAGAGCCGCAGCCCCGTAAAGGGGAGCCCAGTGAGAGCCTTCTTAGCAGCAGCGTCAGCTGCCCACTGACGCAACCAAACAGAGCGGCGCATAGCCACCAAAAGGGCAGAGGCCCTACCACTCAGTCGTACCACATCATCCATGGCAGTGAGGACAAAGGCAACAAAATCAGAGCAAAGCAAAAGGGCCCTATAATCCTCCCCCCTGCAACCAGCCATAGCACCATCAAGGAGACGCTTAAGCTGTTTCTTAAGGGCAATAGCTGTAATGGCAGTGGCACAGACCGGACGCAGTCCAGTCCCCACAAATGTAAAAGCATGGCAGGCCAGCTGATCCCTGCGCCGGTCCACACCGTCCTGCAGTGTAGTAGTGTCAGGGGAAGGCATGACCGAGGTGTTGGACAGCCCTAGAACGGGAGCGTCCACCTCAGGGGGACACGACCATCGCTTGACCAGGTCAACAGGGAAGAGATACCTCTTATCCAACCCTTTGGGCACCGCGGGCAATCTACTAGGACGTTCCCACTCCTTGAGCACCATATTAGTGAAATGGCTCTGCTCAGAGAATTCCAGACGCTGTTTATCAGGACGAAAGAGCTCACCCCGCTTCCTCTTAGCCACCTCAGGGGGGGCAATGTGCAAGGTTTCAAAAATGTGAGCCAACAGGTTATCAGTGTCCTCAGGGAACCATGAGTCCTCCCCAGACACAGACTCAGGGTCACTGTCGTAACCCTCCTGCTGGTCCCCAGAGGAGTCAGGCGACGGCGACGAAAACAGTTAAAGCGGACCTTCACTCTAAATAAGAGTCTATCTTATATGTTTCCCACACCCTGTACATACAGATTGCTCACATTAAAAATCATCCTACCTGCATCTACTGCATTTTATAAGCCTTTAAACATCCAAGATGGCGGCTTATGGAAGCTGCCATTTTTGCAGGCAGCCTGCAAACAGGAAGTGCCTGCAAACAGGAAGTGACTGTGCTGCTCTGCATTCTGGGACTGCTGACCTTTCCCTGACCCCAGCTCTGCTCTGTCTGAGCAAAGCACAGCTATAACCCGCCCCCCTGTACCTTATCCCACTCTCCTCTCCTCAGTAAGTGTGATGCTTCTGAGTCAAGATGGCGGCGCCCGTATCCTAAATTCCCGAACAGAGTTGCAGCCCAGTGGGGGAAAGTATAATAAATTAGTGACTAAACATGTAAAATATATTAATTTTAGATGCTGAGGAATTGTTTTTTAAGAGTTTGGGCTTTTCATTAAATCATGGTGAAGGTCCGGTTTAAAACATTTTAAAAGACATCTAAAAGCACTCACCACTACCTCCCGCCCCCCCCCAGCACACAACGGGGAGGGGGGGAGGAGAGCGAGCAGGCAGCAGAGAGAGCCCCGGCCAGGATGGGGGGACCCCAAACACCAGAACAAGTAACATAGTCCCCAAAAAACACCCCCTCAGAAGCTATGTGGTACAGGGTCTGCGGCTTGGAGCAGCGCTCCTTGGGCACCTGACCCTAGTGTTCATCTACCCTCACCCGATCCGTCAGCCGAGGCTGGGAGGCACAGAGGGTCCGGAAACGGGTGGAAATAGCCATGCAGGGCCGCCGGCTTAGTTGCCCCGCTCACCTGCGCAATATAAAGAGCCATCTTCTATCTTCGCAGAATCACTGCAGAGAGAACACCGGATAAGACTGTGTATGGTGATTCCGTTTTTATACGGTACTGGGAGGAGCCACAACTCTTCTGCAGTACACTGCGCCACCTTGTGGCGGAATATCCCATATGTAAGGACTTCTGGAAGCAGGCCGTGCCATGCAATAGGAAAAAGGTAAGGAAAGCGAGTGGAGGGCGGGGTTTCATACAGCGGGGCAACATGGGATACCCCAGGGGGTGACTTCTTACAGACGCTAGGTCTGGTTTTGGTCTACTTTAATGGCTGGGAGGCTGGGAATGCGGCCGCCTCAGTGGGAGCAGCCGGCAAGAATGACCCCCGGTGGTTTCACACAGCGGGATGCCCCAGGGGCAAGGCCAGTGGCCACCCCCTAGTCTTTTAGATTCCAGGGCTGGCCACTGAGGGTCGTGTCTCATGGGTGGTTTTGGTCTACTTTAATGGCTGGGCGAGGGAGGCTGGGAATGTGGCCGCCACTGTGGGAACCGCCGGCAGAGGATGACCCCGATGGTTTCACACAGCGGGGCATCCTAATGTGGGAGGGGGCGAGGAGGGGAGAAGGAGGGGGCGAGGAGAGGAGAGGGGGAGAAGGAGGGGGCAAAGAGGGAAGAGGGGGAGGAGGGGAGAGGGGGAGAAGGAGGAGACGAGGAGGGGGCGAGGAGGGGAGAAGGAGGGGGCGAGGAGGGGAGAGGGGGAGAAGGAGGGGGCGAAGAGGGAAGAGGGGGAGGAGGGGGCGAGGAGGGGAGAGGGAGAGAAGGAGGAGACGAGGAGGGGAGAAGGAGGGGGCGAGGAGGGGAGAAGGGGGGGCGAGGAGGGGAGAAGGAGGGACGAGGAGGGGAGAAGGAGGGGGCGAAGAGGGGGGAGGAGGAGGAGGCGAAGAGGGGGGAGAAGGACGGGCGAAGAGGGAAGAGGGGGGAGAAGGAGGGGGCGATGAGGGAAGAAGGGGGAGAAGAAGGGGGCGAAGAGGGGGGAGAAGGAGGGGGCGAAGAGGGAAGAGAAGGAGGGAGCGAGGAGGGAAGAAGGGGGAGAAGAAGGGGGCGAAGAGGGGGGAGAAGGAGGGGGCGAAGAGGGAAGAGAAGGAGGGAGCGAGGAGGGAGAAGGAGGGGTCGAGGAGGGGAGAGGGGGAGAAGGAGGGGGCGAAGAGGGAAGAGGGGGAGGAGGGGGCGAGGAGGGGAGAGGGAGAGAAGGAGGAGACGAGGAGGGGAGAAGGAGGGGGCGAGGAGGGGAGACGAGGAGGGGAGAAGGAGGGACGAGGAGGGGAGAAGGAGGGGGCGAAGAGGGGGGAGGAGGAGGAGGCGAAGAGGGGGGAGAAGGACGGGCGAAGAGGGAAGAGGGGGGAGAAGGAGGGGGCGATGAGGGAAGAAGGGGGAGAAGAAGGGGGCGAAGAGGGGGGAGAAGGAGGGGGCGAAGAGGGAAGAGAAGGAGGGAGCGAGGAGGGAAGAAGGGGGAGAAGAAGGGGGCGAAGAGGGGGGAGAAGGAGGGGGCGAAGAGGGAAGAGAAGGAGGGAGCGAGGAGGGAGAAGGAGGGGTCGAGGAGGGGAGAGGGGGAGAAGGAGGAGGCGAGGAGGGGAGAAGGAGGGGGCGAGGAGGGGAGAAGGAGGGGGCGAGGAGGGGAGAAGGAGGGGGCGAGGAGGGGAGAAGGAGGAGGGGAGAGGGAGGAGGCGAGGAGGGGAGAAGGAGGAGGCGAGGAGGGGAGAAGGAGGGGGCGAGGAGGGGAGAAGGAGGAGGGGAGAGGGAGGAGGCGAGGAGGGGAGAAGGAGGAGGCGAGGAGGGGAGAAGGAGGGGGCGAGGAGGGGAGAAGGAGGGGGCGAGGAGGGGAGAAGGAGGGGGCGAGGAGGGGAGAAGGAGGAGGGGAGAGGGAGGAGGGGAGAAGGAGGGGGCGAGGAGGGGAGAAGGAGGAGGGGAGAAGGAGGAGGCGAGGAGGGGAGAAGGAGGGGGCGAGGAGGGGAGAAGGAGGAGGGGAGAAGGAGGAGGCGAGGAGGGGAGAAGGAGGGGGCGAGGAGGGGAGAAGGAGGAGGGGAGAAGGAGGAGGCGAGGAGGGGAGAAGGAGGGGGCGAGAAGGAGGGGGCGAGGAGGGGAGAAGGAGGGGGCGAGGAGGGGAGAAGGAGGAGGGGAGAAGGAGGAGGCGAGGAGGGGAGAAGGAGGGGGCGAGGAGGGGAGAAGGAGGAGGGGAGAAGGAGGAGGCGAGGAGGGGAGAAGGAGGGGGCGAGGAGGGGAGAAGGAGGAGGGGAGAAGGAGGAGGCGAGGAGGGGAGAAGGAGGGGGCGAGAAGGAGGGGGCGAGGAGGGGAGAAGGAGGGGGCGAGGAGGGGGGGGGGGGGGAAGTACCTTTTTCCGGCCGCAGATGGAGAAGAGTCTCTGAAAGAAGAAAAAAAGAAGGAAGGTAAGTCAGGCGTGTGGTTTGTTTTATATCAGTCAGCGATTAAAGAGGAACTAAAGTCAGCCCTAGGATTTAATCCTTTGTGGCACCTTACGTTGGCTGCACAGGGTCGGCTAAGCCCGGGGACTAATCTCCCTGCCGGGGGGAACCTGGCCTCTGCATGTGACTGCCACCGACCAATCAGAACCGCCGAGGCCATCCTGAAGAGGGATGCCCCGTTAGAAGGCCAGCAGCTGGTCCTTTAAAGCGGACCAAACACCGCTTGGCCAGCCCTGGATTTTTAAAGGCTCCAGGGCCGGTGTGACTGTCTCATCCTTGATATGGGATGCCCCCGCTGTGTGAAACCCCCCGGGATTTCTGGAGGAAGGTGTGAGCAGCCGGTCCTGAATAAAAAGATTCCAGGGCCTGCCCCCCCCCCCCCCCCCCCCCCCGGGGCATCCCAGAGTTTTGGTCCACTTCCTGGGGACAAGGGAGTGCATCCACTTTAAAGAGGGCGGCGGCAACCAATCAGCAGACCAAAACCATTCTGTGATCTCCGGCAAGGTGAGTACACAATATGATCCAGGGGGGTTTTGCAGTAAGGCATCCCAAATAGGGAATCAGCCTCTTTCAAGCGGACCAAAACCCCTTACCTGCCTATAAAGAGGCAGATTCCTCACCTGCGATGCCACAGTTTTTGTCCACTTCCTGGGGACAAGTGTTTGGGTCCACTTTAAAATGGGCGGTGGTGATCCTAGGAATCCGGTCTGCTTTAAAGTGGAACAAAACCCAGAGCAGCAGGCCCTAAATTAAAGAGATTCCAAGGATGGCCGTTGCCCTTCCCCCCCCGAGGCATCCCAGAGTTTAGGTCTACTGCCTGGGGACAAGTGTTTGGGTCCACTTTAAAATGGATGGCAATCCAAGAAGGATTTTAGTCTGCTTTAAAGTGGAACCAAACCCAGAGCAGCCGGCCCAGAAATAAAAAGATTCCAGGGCCGGCCGCTGCCCATCCCCCTGGGGCATCCCAGAGTTTTGGTCCACTTCCTGGGGACAAGGGTTTGCATCTACTTAAAAGGCGGGTGGCGGCGATGCCAGAAGGATTTTGATCTGATTTAAAGCGGAACAAAACCCAGAGAAGCCGGCCCTGAATTAAAAAGATTCCAGGGCCGGACGCTGCCCTTCCCCCCCGGGGCATCCCAGAGTTTTGGCCCACTTCCTGGGGACAAGGGTTTGGGTCCACTTTAAAATGGGTGGCAATCCCAGAAGGATTTCGGTCTGCTTTAAAGCGGAACGAAACCCAGAGTAGCCGGCCCTAAATTGAAAGGATTCCAGGGCTGGCCGCTGCACATCCCCCTGGGGCATCCCAGAGTTTTGGTTCATTTCCTGGGGACAAGGGTTTGCATCTAATTTAAAGAGGGCGGCGGCGATGCCAGAAGGATTTTAATCTGACTTAAAGCGGAACAAAACCCAGAGAAGCCGGCCCTGAATTAAAAAGATTCCAGGGCCGGACGCTGCCCTTCCCCCTGGGGAATCCCAGAGTTTTGGTCCACTTCCTGGACCACTTTAAAATGGGTGGCAATCCCAGAAGGATTTCGGTCTGCTTTAAAGCGGAACGAAACCCAGAGTAGCCGGCCCTAAATTGAAAGGATTCCAGGGCCAGACGCTGCCCTTCCCCCCAGGGCATCCCAGAGTTTTGGTCCACTTCCTGGGGACAAGGGTTTGCATCCACTTTAAAGAGGGCGGCGGCGATGCCAGAAGGATTTTGATTTGAATCAAAGCGTAACGAAAATCAGAGCAGCCGGCCCTGAATTAAAAAGATTCCAGGGCTGTCCGCTGCCCTTCCCCCCCCAGAGTTTTGGTCCACTTCCTGGGGACAAGGGTTTGCATCCACTTTAAAGAGGACGGCGGTGAACCCAGAAGTATTTCAATCTCATTTAAAGCGGAACAAAACCAAGAGCAGCCGGCCCTAAATTGAATGGATTCCAGGGCCGCACACTGCCCTTCCCCGAGTTTCGGTCCACTTCCTGGGGACAAGTGTTTGGGTCCACCTTAAAATGGGTGGCAATCCCAGAAGGATTTTGGTCTGCTTTAAAGCATAACGAAAGGAGGAGCCGGCCATGAACTGTGAGCACTGACCTGTAGAATTGTTTTTGGCTGTGTCCTGTTCAGGTCGCTCCATTTCTTACATGACGGTATTCCGCCACCAGGTGGCGCACAGTTACTGCAAGACAAAAAGCTGCGACTCCTCCCGGCCCCCTATAAAGGCAGGTGTCTCAATAGAATCCCCAGTGGTTAAATAGCAGTAAGAGTGAGACAGGCCGGGAGGCCAAGAAACCATGTTACATCACATAGCTTCAGCGTGTACTCTCTCCAACAAAACTCAAGGACAACGTCCAATAAGAAAAGGTAATCACCAAAATGGGCAAACAGGAGATAACAAGACCAAGGGTCGGATGGAGCGACCTGAACGGGACAAAACAATTCTACAGGTGAGTGATCACAGAATTGTGTTTTTCCCTGTGTCCTGTTCAGGTCGCTCCATTTCTTACATGTGGGACATCCAATAGCAGTGTCCATTAGGGCGGGATCCCCAGTGTGCGACAGCATGTAGTTCATGACACTACCGCCTGAAGCACCTTACGGCCAAAGACAGCATCAGCTGAGGCCCTAACGTCAACCTTGTAAAACTTCGTAAAGACAGAAGACCAAGTAGCGGCTTACAAACTTGATCAACAGAAGCCTGGTGCTGAAAGGCCCAGGAGGCACCAATAGCTCTAGTAGAATGAGCTGTAACCCGAAAAGGGGGTTCCTTCCCCTTGGCGGTGCTTGCACCACCGCCTGTCTGATCCACCAACTGAGAGTAGATTTAGCTGGAGGCAAGTCCTTCCTAGACCCGTCAGTGAGAATAAAGAGAGAATCTGATTTCCTAAAGGATTCCGTTGCAACCAGGTAGTACTTAAAGGCTCTGACCACATCCAAGACATGGAGAACCCGTTCTTTAGAATTAGAAGAAGCAGGACACAAGAAAGGTAACACCCCCATTCACAGACGGCCGGCGCGGGGGCGCGCACGCCTAGAGGGGCGCGAGGGAGGCGGCGGAAGATAAGGTAGGTGATTTGGGGTGTTTGGGGGGGTTTCACCCCGCGGGACATCCCGATCTCGGATGTCCCGCGGGGTGGGAGGTGATCGGCCCGGGAATCTTATAGATTTCCGGGCCGATCACCTCTCGGTGTTGGTCCACTTTAAAGCGAAATACCACCTTATCCTGACGCCGCTCAAAGTAAGGAGGCTTCATACAAAGCGCAGCCAGTTCTGAAACGCGACGCACCGAGCTGGAGGCAAGTCCTTCCTAGACCCGTCAGTGAGAATAAAGAGAGAATCTGATTTCCTAAAAGATTCCATTGCAACCAGGTAGTACTTAAAGGCTCTGACCACATCCAAGACATGGAGAACCCATTCTTTAGAATTAGAAGAAGCAGGACACAAGAAAGGTAACACAATGTCCTCATTAAGGTGAAATGAGGAAACGACCTTAGGTAAAAAATACGGTTTAAAGTGGACCAACACCCAGGATTTTGACTATCCTGGGTTTTGGTCCACTTCGGCGGGGCACCCCGATCAGGGGTGCCCCGCTGTGTGAAACCCCCCAGAAACCCCAATAAACTCACCTCTCCCCGCTCCCACGTGACTGCCCGGTCCAATCCCAGCCAACGTCCAGGCGGGGAACAGGAACGTCCAAGCGGCTTCCGCCGCCGCCGCCTCCCTCGCGCCACTTTCGGCGCGCGTGCGCCCCCGCCGGCCATTCACAGACGGCCGGCGCGGGGGCGCGCACGCCTAGAGGGGCGCGAGGGAGGCGGCGGCGGCGGAAGATAAGGTAGGTGATTTGGGGTGTTTGGTGGGAGGTGATCGGCCTGGGAATCTTGTAGATTTCCGGGCCGATCACCTCTCGGTGTTGGTCCACTTTAAAGCGAAATACCACCTTATCCTGACGCCGCTCAAAGTAAGGAGGCTTCATACAAAGCGCAGCCAGTTCTGAAACGCGACGCACCGAGGTGATCGCTACCAAAACAGACAATGCAGCATCACACAAAGGCTCAAAGGGAGGACCCTGGAGAGCCGAAAGCACCAAATTCAAGTCCCACACCGGTAATACAGGCTTACGCGGTGGACGTATATGAGTAACTCCTTGGAAAAAAGTTTTGATCAGTCTATGATTGGCGAAGGATCTTTGGAAAAAAATGGCCAAGGCCGAAACCTGACCCTTGAGGGTACTTAGTTGGAGACCCAAGTTCAATCCATGTTGTAGGAACTCCAAAATCCTTGAAATAGCGAAAGTGCGACAAGGGAGGCTCTTGGACTCACACCAGGCAATGTAGGCATGCCATACTCTGTAATATATCATGGAAGAAGATTTCTTCCGAGCCTGAATCATGGTACGCACAACCGTGGCCAACAGCCCCTTTTCCATCAGGATGGAGGTTGCAACAGTCAAGCCGTCAAAGCCAGCGTCTGGAAATTGGGGTGGCGCAGCAACCCCTGTGTGAGAAGCCCTGGATCGTCGGGCATGATGTAGCAATCCACTGACATCTGAACTATGTCCGCAAACCAGCGAGGAGCCACCAGGATGGTTGGAACCCCTTCCTGGGCTATCTTGCGCAGCACGCGGCCCAGGAGTGGAAACGGAGGGAATGCGTAAAGGAGCTCGAACTCCGTCCAAGGAAATGCCAGAGTGTCTGTGGCAAAAGCCAGAGGATCCCTTGACAGAGAGACGAATCTTGGGAGCTTGTGATTGTGCCTGGACGCAAACAGGTCCACATCCGGCTGACCCCAGCGGAGACACAGGGCGTGAAAGATCTTGTTGCTGAGAGACCATTCCCCCAGGCGAGAGGCCCCCCTGCTCAGAGAGTCTGCCTCCTGGTTCTCCACCCCGGGGATGTAGACTGCCGAGATGCAGGTAACATTCTCCTCCGCCCAAGCCAGGATCTGGGACACCTCCTGGAGAGCTTGCTTGCTTCGAGTCCCGCCCTGGTGATTGATGTAAGCGACAGCCGTCTGATTGTGCGAGCGGACCTGGTTCGCCCGACCCCGTAGATGGGGAGTCAACTGAAGAAGGACCAACCCGATCGCTCTCAGCTCCAGGAGATTTATGGGTAAGTGGGCCTCCTGTGGTCCCCACTGGCCCTGGAACTTCAGCGTCTGCCAAAAACCTCCCCAGCCGGTCAGTCTGACGTCCGTGGTGATGATCTCCCAACGAGAAGTCAGAAGGGACTTGCCCACCAACAGATTTCTGGAGTCCAACCACCACGAGAGGGACCGTCTGGCCCGGGGGGACAGAGAAAATTCCCGTTCCAGGAACTCCTGCATCCGGTCCCAACTGGTCAACACATTCAATTGAAGAGGTCGCATGCGGAACTGAGCGAAGGGCACTGCCTCGAAACATGACACCATCAGACCCACCAGTTTCATCCCCAGACAGATCGATGGCCGCTGATAAGACAGTAAGGCCTGCACCTGCGTCTGGAGGTCCGCCACCTTCTGTTGGGGCAGGAAAACCTTGACCTGAGACGTGTCTAACATCATGTCCAGGAAGGACCTCACCATTGATGGAGTGATAGACGACTTGGGAGGATTGGTTACCCATCCGAAATCCTCGAGAGTGGATAACACCATCCGGGTATCGCTCTCGGCCTGCTGAAGAGATTGAGCCGCAATCAGCAAGAGTAGGCAGAACACGAATGCCCTGGATCCTCAGACGAGCCATGACGCCCGCTAGCACCTTGGTGAACACCCGGGGGGCTGAGGATATCCCGAACAGCAGCGCTACAAACTGGAATATCGGAACGTGCAGATAAGCATCCCTGATGTCCACCGAGGTCATGAAGGCGCCAAGACGAAGTAAACTCACTGCGGACCGTAAGGACTCCATGCGGAAATGCCTGACTCTGAGAAACTTGTTGAGGCCCTTCAGGTCCAGGATAGGCCTCAGCGTACTGTCCTTCTTGGGCACCGTGAACAGATTGGAATAGAACCCCCCCCCCCGACCTCGTTCCTGATGAGGTACAGGACAAATCACACCGGACAGCAGAAGGCGTTAAACGGCCTCTCTTAGACCTTGCGCCGTCAAGGGGTTCTGGGAAAACCGCGACTGAAGGAAACTTGGGGGCGGCCAGGCTGCCAGCTCTATTTTGTAACCGGAGGACACCACCTCCTGAATCCACTGATCCGAGACGTGCTGCTTCCAGACACGAGCAAATAACAGGAGCCTCTTCCTCCTCGAAAGGAGCGATAGGCAGACGAACTCCGAAAGGGCCGCGCTGGCCTCCGTTGCTGAGGGAGCCTCCCATCCTTAGTCAGGAGATCCAGACGCTCCCCAAATAGCCTGAGCCCCAAAAAGGGGATACTAGTGAGTGATTTCTTGGCTGCAGCGTCGGATGTAGACCGCCGACCACTGCCGCAGCCAAAGCCACGAAGCGCGTCAAGTAGGGCCGAGGCCCTGGCGCCAAGCCGGACACTATCGTCCGTAGTCGAGACCACAAAAGCAATAAAATCCACGCAGGCTAGGAGGTCCTTATACTCCTCCGCCCGCTTGCGAGACTTGGCAATATCAACAAGTCGTCTAACCTTCTTTCTGATGGCTAAGGAGACAATAGCCGCAGGGCAGACGGGACATAGACCAGCGCCCATAAAGGTGAAGGCATGACAAGCCAGCTAATCCATGCGTCTTGTCAGCAGGGTCACGCAAGGAAGCATTATCGGGTGACGGCATAACCGTAGTATTGGATAACCCAAGCACAGGGGAATCCACCTAGGGGGGAACGGACCAGAGGCAAACCAACTCCGCAGAGAAGGGATACCGTCTGTCCAGGCCCTTAGGCACGGACGGCAATTTATTAGGCCTTTCCCATTCCTTAAAGACCATTTTGGCAAAGTGGCCCTGCTCAGAAAAAACAAGCCGCTGCCTCTCAGGGCGAAAAATATCCCCCTGCTTCTTTTTAGCCGCCTTAGGGGTACAATATGCAAAGTCTCAACACTAAAGATAACAACTTTTACGTTTCATCAGGGAGCCAAATATCCTCGTTCGAGGAAGATCCAGGGTCGCTGTCATAGCCACCCGACCGATCCCCCGAAGAGGCGGAGTCATTAAACAACTCTCCCTCCTCCATGGAGTCCCGACCACCATAAGACTTATCGTCATCAGCAAAAATCGAGTAACCCGGCTCAATGTGCCGCAACTTACTCGTGGCCATTCCAGTAGCCTTGCGAGATAACTGTCTCTCCAGGCTGGCCACCCGTAGCGCCAAGTCTGCTTGGGACCCCCTGCTGGCTTCCCCCTCGCTGGGAGCTAAATGCAGGCGCGGGGGTCCCGCGAGGCTGCAGGTAAGGTAGGGCTGGGGGCAGAGACGCCCGCCCTATCCTGTTCCGAAAGTACGCTTCTGGCGCAAGGGACACAAACAGCGCTGAGTCCGCTCAGAGGACTGGTACCACACATGAGACAGAGCTTCACCCGCCCCGAAGGGGCCCCTAGCTCACTATCCCCAGAAGCCTCCATTATGGTGATTATGTCAAAACAATACAGGTTACAAGGCGCTAACGGCCCAAACCCAATGATCTCCAATTTAGTCCCTCTTGTGATCCCCCTGAAAGAGTGTGGGAGTTGAGGGGGAGGGAAGGGGGGGGTGTAGGAGACCGGGAGGAACCACAAACCCACGGCTGAAAAGGGAATCCAACCTAAAAAATACAATGGAAACACCATGAGATCCCACAGCGCATGCACACATGAATAAGAGATATAATTCAAGAGAGGGACTCACGGACTGCGCAAGGAGGGCATCCGATGACCACCACGGAGCGGCAGGAAGCCCAAGAGCACAGGCAGTGCTGAGAAGTCACTCAACCGGCGTATATAGGCGGAGGGACCAGCCGCCGAGGAAAGGTATGCGGAGCATGCGGTTGTGAAGCAACCACAAATGAGGGAAAATGGCGCCGGCTCGGTACCTCGAGGGGCGGGTCGCACCGTTATGATGCAAAACATCATCGCGCGGGCCCGCCCCCCGGCTGCGGCGTGAGAATCCTCAGCCAGACAAGGAAAATGGCGGCAAGCTGAGGGAGCAAGGAGGACATCTCCCTCCCCTCCGGCGGCGAAACGCGGCGCGCTCCGCACAACTCCCCAGGCCACGGCCTCGTATGACAGCGCCGTTCCAGCCCCCCCCCCCCCCCCCCCCCCCCCACAGCTGCACAATGAGATGGAGGGGAGAAGGGAGACATCGAGGGAGAGAGAGAGAGGTAAGTATCCAGTAAAACATTATACACAACATATAATTATAAAGCTAGTGGGTACAGACAGGGACCTAACTCGGGTAACATAGTGGTTCCTCCCCCCCCGAAAGGCTCACCATCGCCTATGGCCGACTACCCCTATGGAGGTCTGTGGCCCAGAGCCTAGCTCTGTGAACACGTGACCCTGGCGTTCTCCTACCTTCACCTGTCCCATACAGCCGAGGCTGGGAAGCAACGTGGGTCCACAGGGACGGTGGTAATAGGGCCGCAGCGGCCGTCAAGCTTGGGATGCCCCGCTCAGCTGCGACATTCCAGAGAGAGTATCCAAGACGATCTTCGCAGTAATACTGTAAGCGAACAATGGGGATTCTATTGAGACACCTGCCTTTATAGGGGACCGGGAGGAGTCACAGCTTTTTGTCTTGCAGTAACTGTGCGCCACCTGGTGGCGGAATACCCACATGTAAGAAATGGAGCAACCTGAACAGGACATAGGGAAAAAGATTCCAGGGCCGGTGGCTGCCCCGCTGTGTGAAACCCCCTAAGATTGTCCATAGTAACTCACCTCTTCCCGGTCCAACAGCACATATGCGGGCTCTCGTCCAATCAGAACCATTTGAAATTTGGCCAATGCGAGAGTGGCCACACCTCCAGTGTGCGCGCCCCAGTCTCAGCCATTCCGATGGAGTCTGGAGAGGAAGCATGCTCCCCATTGGAGTCAATGGGAGCTGTTTGCTGAATGACATAGGCACGGCAAAAGGGTCTGATTGGACGAGAGCCCGCGCATGTGCCATAGGAGAGGTGAGTTATTATGGGCGATCTAGGGGCAGGGTTCACACAGCTGGGCTTCCCATTTTTTTGGAACAAAACCCAAAATCTCAGTTTTGTTCTACTTTAAAGTGGACCAAAACCCAGGATTTCGACTATCCCAGGTTTTGGTTCTTGCCCCCGAGTGAAACTCCCCAGGTCACCCATTGAAACTCACCTTTCCCTGGTCCTACGGCGCATGAGTGGCCTCCCCGTCCAATCAGCGCAGTCGACTCGCCTGCGCTGACGTAAACGCGTCTAGGTTTGTCTTATTTCGCCTGCCGAATGGCGTTAAATCAGACGGCTCTCATTGAACGAGAGCTTGTGCATGCGTCGTCAGAGAGTGGCGAAGTGAGTTTCCTGGGGGAAGCCCTGGAACAAGACCCGGGGAATTTCTGGGGTTTGTTCCGTTTTCAGGGCTGGAACTGCCGCCGATTGGTCCACGTTAAAGCGGACCTTCACTCTAAATAAGAGTCTATCTTATATGTTTCCCACACCCTGTACATACAGATTGCTCACATTAAAAATCATCCTACCTGCATCTACTGCATTTTATAAGCCTTTAAACATCCAAGATGGCGGCTTATGGAAGCTGCCATTTTTGCAGGCAGCCTGCAAACAGGAAGTGCCTGCAAACAGGAAGTGACTGTGCTGCTCTGCATTCTGGGACTGCTGACCTTTCCCTGACCCCAGCTCTGCTCTGTCTGAGCAAAGCACAGCTATAACCCGCCCCCCTGTACCTTATCCCACTCTCCTCTCCTCAGTAAGTGTGATGCTTCTGAGTCAAGATGGCGGCGCCCGTATCCTAAATTCCCGAACAGAGTTGCAGCCCAGTGGGGGAAAGTATAATAAATTAGTGACTAAACATGTAAAATATATTAATTTTAGATGCTGAGGAATTGTTTTTTAAGAGTTTGGGCTTTTCATTAAATCAGGGTGAAGGTCCGGTTTAAGTCTAGTTACCACTTCCTTGTCCACTTGTAAAGCAGCCAGTCATGTGACAAACCCGATTGGTCACCGGCAGTCACATGACTAGAAGTCGTACAATAAATGGGGAAGCGCTCAGCACTGGCCCGGCTTGACTTTAGCTCCCCTTTAAGCTTATATACACCCGGCCTCCTTACTTGGAATTGGGGTCCGCGGAGGCCTTTCCGCCCTCATCCTCCATCTGCTCCCTGAAAAAAAAATTAATAAAATAAAAAGAACATTAATAATATTACTAATAATTATTATTAATAATAATAATTAATAATAATAACCATAAATGGATAAACAAGCAAATAATACGCAGATGCGCCATGACTGTAAGCTCTGCGGCCAACAAAGACAAAAAAATAAATAAAATGAAAAGAATAAACATTAATAATAATAATAATAATAAATATTATTATTAATAATAAGCAAATAATTTGCACATGCGCCATGACTGTAAGCTCTGTGGCCAACAGAGACAAAAAAATAAATAAAATAAAAAGAACATTAATAATTATCAATAATAATAATAATTAATAATAACCATAAATGGATAAACAAGCAAATAATGCACATGCGCCATGACTGTGAGCTCTGTGGCCAACAGAGAAAAAAAATAAATAAAAAGAATAAAGATTAATAATAATTATTATTATTATTATTAATAAAATAATAATAATAACCATAAATGGATAAACAAGCAAATAATGCACATGCACCATGACTGTGAGCTCTGTGGCCAACAGAGACATCACATGACATGAGTCGGCCAATCAGAAGTCACAGCCTGGGTTGCTTTAAGATTTAAAGTGGAACAAACCCCAGGATTTTCACTATAATCTTAAAATCCTATTTTGGTCCATCCCCCTGGGATGCCCAGTCTTTGGGATGCCCCCCAGATCAGGGGATTTACATACCTTGTGCTGGTGCGGCTCTCCTCCAATCAGCTTCCTTGGCTGAATGGAATCTCACTCGTGATTGGCTGGTGGCAGCCCTGGAATGCGCCACAAGCTCTTTGGATAGGTAAAAAAATCAGGCCAGCTGAGGTTTTGCACAGTGGGGGCATCCCAAATTGAGGTTCCTCAAGGGAGGGGGGTGTCTAACCAGACTTAAAGTGGACCAAAACCCAGGTTTATAACTATCCTGGGTTTTAGTCCTTGGCCCCGGGGCACCCTGCCAGGGGATGCCCCACAGTGGGAAACCCCCCCCCCCAGGTTGCCTGGAAACTTGGGGTGTGGGTCTTGGTCCTCTTTAAGGGACTTTTAGACGCTAGGTCCAGTTTTTATACCACTTTAAAGAGGAAGTCCCAACAACGACTGGACTTCCTCTTATTGGACCTCCTGGAGCAAAGTCAATTTCCCGGGTTTTGTTCCACTTTGAAGCGGGAGTCCCAATAACAATGACTGGACTTCCTCTTATTGGACTTCCTAGGGCAAAGTCAATTTCCTGGATTTTGTTCCACTTTAAAGAGGAAGTCCCAATGACTGGACTTCCTCTTATTTAGTGGAATTAAGTGGATTAAGTGGAAGTCCAGTCATTGCTGTTGGGACTTCCTCTTTAAAGTGGAACAAAATCCAGGAAATTGACTTTGCCCTAGGAAGTCCAATAAGAGGAAGTCCAGTCATTGTTATTGGGACTCCCGCTTCAAAGTGGAACAAAACCCGGGAGAGACTCGGAGCTCCGGCCCACCCTTGGCAGTACTGGAAGGGGGCGGGCGTCTTCCTCACATGCGCCGCCGGGGGGGGGGCGGAGCTTGGCGCCGGTGAGCGCCGACGTCATGACGGTGCCGCACTCCCCTCGAGGATCTTTCTGGAATCTGGCCCGCGTGCTGTTGCCTGTCTGGACGCTGCGGAACCTGGCTCTGTCCTGCTGCTGCTGGGGGATCACACTCGTGCTCTGAGGCTGCGCTATCCCTCTGTCGGTGTCGTGAGTCCCTGTTTTTTTCTGGCTGTATGACTATTGCATTGTGCCTATTCTGATCATGGTCCCTTCTCCCCCTCTCATGTATAGGTCGTGGGCTTGAGGTTGAGGGTTGTGGTTCCTCCCGGTTCCCCCCTTTTATTAAGGATCTAGGTTTGGGCCATTAGTGTCTTGTAACCTTATCGATTTTGACCATTGTTTAATCACCATAATGGAGGCATCAGGGGATAGTGAGCTGGGGGCCCCATCTGGGCAGGAAAGGCTCTGCCCCTTGTGCAGTAGGAATCCTCTGGGCGGATTCAGCACTGTTTGTACCACTTGCGCCAGAGGCGGTATCTCTTCCCTGATGAGCTGGTGCGGCTATGGTCCCGCCCCCCCGAAGTGGATCCTCCCGTGTCGGGATTGTCCAACACGACTGTTATGCCGTCACCTAATACTGCTTCCTTATGTGACCATGCTGACAAGCGCATGGATCAGCTGGTCTGCCATGCGTTCACCTTTGCTGGTGCCCTGTTTCGCCCTGTGTGCGCCTCAGCGATTGTCTCCCTAGCCATCAGAAAGAAGGTGAGACACCTTGTGGATAGAGCTAAGGCTCGCAAGTGGGCGGAGGAGTATAAGGAACTCAAGGCCTGCTTGGAATTCATTGGCTTTGTTGCTACTGCCATGGACGATGTAGTCCGGCTCGGTGCCAGGATTTTGGCCTTGCTTGTTGCTCTCCGCCGCTCGCTCTGGCTGCGGCAATGGTCGGCTGATGCGGCTGCCAAGAAGTTGCTTACGAGTATACCCTTTGTGGGGAACAGGCTATTTGGGGAGCGCCTGGACCTTTTGGTAAAGGATGGTAGACTCCCTCAGAGGCGGAAGTCTGCTCAGGCCTTTCAGAATCCCTCTGCCTATCGTTCCTTTCGAGGAGGAAGAGGCTCTTCATTTTCAGTTGACCGCAGAGGTTCCGCGGCCGACCCAATCCCGCCTGGGGAGCTAAATCCAAGCCCCCTGCCAAGTCCTCTCAGGCATGAGGGGGCGCCCTCACTCATCTGGGTGGGGGGACGGCTTCTGCTGTTTGCTCAGATCAGATCTGGAGGTGGCACATCTCGGATCGGTGGATTCAGGAGGTAGTGTCCGCCGGTTACAAGATAGAGCTGGCAGCCAGGCCGCCCACAAAATTCCTCCTAAAGGCCCAGGCCTTGAGAACGGCCGTGCAACACCTCCTGCGGTTAGGTGTGATTTGCCCTGTACCCCGGCAGGAACAGGGTCAGGGTTTTTACTCCAACCTGTTCACGGTTCCCAAGAAGGACGGAACGTTAAGACCAATCCTGGACCTGAAGGATCTCAACAGGTTTGTCAGAGTCAGACATTTCCGCATGGAAACCTTGCGGTCGGCGGTGAGATCGCTTTGGCCCGGCGACTTCATGACCACGGTGGACATCAGGGATGCTTATCTGCACATCCCGATTTTCCAGGGGCGTCAGAAGTTCCTGAGGTTTGCTCTGGAGGATCAGCATTACCAGTTTGTGGCACTGCCATTTGGGATATCCTCAGCCCCCCGTGTCTTCACCAAGGTGCTGGTGGGCATCATGGCTATCCTGAGGAACCAGGGCATTCGTGTGTTGCCCTATCTGGACGACTTGTTGATTGTGGCCCAGTCCCTTCAGCAGGCCGAGAGCGATACTCGGACGGTGTTGTCAACCTTGGAGGCCTTCGGCTGGGCAGTCAATTACCCCAAGTTCTTTTGTCACTCCCTTAACAGTGAGATCCTTCCTGGGAATGACGATAACACTGCTCAGGTCAAGGTTTTTTTGCCACAGCAGAAGGTTTTGGGTCTTCAGACGCAGGTGCAGGCCTTGCTGTCTTGTCAGCAGCCGTCGGCACGGCTGGGGATGAGATTGGTGGGCCTAATGGTGTCCTCTTCAATTGAACCTACTGACCGGCAGGAATCGGATGCAGGAGTTCCTGGAACACAGCTTTTCGTTGTCTCCCCTGGCCAGGCAGTCCCTCTTGTGGTGGTTGGACTCTCGGATCTTGGTGGCAGGCAAGTCCTTCCTGACTCCCCATTGGAGATAGTCACCCAGGATTCCTGGGTTGTGGTCCTTTCTGCTGTGTGAAACCCTGCATGTCGCCAAAACAAACTCACCTCTTCCCGTTCCTACGGCGCATGCGCGGCCGCTCGTCCAATCAGCACACTCCCCTTCGTCTAAGGCGCGTGGCTCCGAGCGCACTGCCGGCCGCATCCCCTTCTTCCCTCTAACAGGGCCGGCCATTCACAAATGCCTGGTGCGGGCACGTGCCCTGCTAGAGGGATAGCGGGGATGCGCCTGCGGCTCACGCATGCGCCGCTGGACCAGGAAAGAAGGTAAATGAACGGGGCGACCTAGGGGGGTTCCACACAGCGGGGGCATCACAATTCTGGATGCCCCGCGGGGAGGGAATCTAGCAGCCCTGTTATTTGTTAGATCTGGGTTTCACTAAAAAAAAAAAAAAAGGTAAGTTATTTGTTAGATCTGGGTTTCACTAAAAAAAAGTAAGTTATTTGTTAGATCTGGGTTTCACTAAAAAAAAAAAAAAAAAAAAAAAAAAAAAGAAAAAGGTAAGTTATTTGTTAGATCTGGGTTTCTTCGAAAAAGGTGAGTGATATGCTCAGGCTGGGTTTTTCTTAGTGGTGCAGGCTCCTGGTGTTGGTTCCGGGGTAGATGAGTGTGAGGATGGCACTGGTGCGCCTTAAAACTAACACATAGGAAGCCTTGGTTTAGTTAATCCTGCTGGTTTTTGTTCCGCTTTAAAGCAGGACAAAACCCTGTCCTGGTGTAAATTAATATGCACGGCACATTAAGCTGATTACATGAGAGCCCACGCCTTGGGATGCCCCCGGGGCAAAGAACAAAACCCAGGAGAGTGAAAATCTTGGGTTTTTCCTACTTTAAAATCAGAGCGTGCTTTCCTTACCAAAAACACTCTCCCCCCCCCCCCCCCCCCCACACACACTGTGCTCCTGCATAAGGCGATTTCTCGCACTCCCCTTCTTCTATAGACAATCACTCAGCCTGACCACCACCAAGCCTGACCACCTTTTGCTGGCTCCAAATTTGGACCGAGCTCCGCCCCCTCCTGCCCGTATATGGTCCTTTCTGTGCCACTATAAACAACCTGGGAAGAAAAGGGCGACCGACCTGTCGGCATCGTTGCGGTTCAGGAGCCCCTGGAGGATGGCTTCCAGACGGTTCCGGGCGTTGGCCGCCTCCAAATCTGCAAAGACAAGAGATGGCGTGTCAGAGTCCCCCATCACTTGTGTATTATGGTTTAGGCCCGCTTTAATCTGTTTTTATATACATTTTTCAAATTTCTGGGAAAAAAACGCCTACTTTCTGCTGCCTGTGCTGAGGTAGATTCTCTTTAAAGTGAACCAAAACCCAGGATTTTGACTATCCCGGGTATTGGTTCTTGCCCCAGGGGCACCCCGATCAGGGCTGCCCTGCTGTGTGAACCCCCCCCCGATCGACAGAACAAACTCACCTCTTCCCGGTCCTACGGCGAATGTGCGGGCTCTCGTCCAATCAAAGCCCTTTGTCTTGACTACGTAAATTTTAGTGGGGATTTGGGGGGTTTTACACAAAGGGGCATCCCAAATTGGAATGCCTCCGGGGAAAGGTCTTGGAGCATCAGGCAGCCTGAAAACAGGAAGGGTCTTCTGACTGTGCCGCTCGGCATTCTGGGATTGCTGACCTTTTCCTGACCTCAGCTCTGCTCTGTCTGTGCAAAGCACAGCTATAACCCCGCCCCCTGTACTTTGGACTCAGCGTCAGTAAAGGGAGCGGGAGCAGCAGCACAAGTTTCCCTGTGGGACGCCCCCGATTAGGTGTATGTGTGGGGTTTTTATCAGATACTTGCTTTAGGAATAGATCCCACTGAGCACGTGCGGACCTCCAGTGGCATCTTAAGCACACCTTCTGCCCCCGCAGGACGCCCCCCGATTAGGTGTATGTAGGGGGGTCTTTATCAGATACTTGCCTTAGGAATATATCTCACTGAGCATGTGCGCGCCCGATTTGGTGTGTGGGGTTATCAGATACTTGCCTTAGGAATAGATCCCACTGAGCATGTGCGAACCTTCAGTGGCATCCCAAGCACACCTTCTGCCCCCCGCAGGACGCCCGATTAGGTCTATGAGTGGGGTTTTTATCAGATACTTGCCTTAGGAATAGATCCCACTGAGCATGTGCGGACCTCCAGTGGCATCCTAAGCACACCTTCTGCCCCTGCAGGACGCCTGATTTGGTGTATGTGTGGGGTTATCAGATACTTACCTTAGGAATAGATCCCACGGAGCATGTGCGGACCTCCAGTGGCATCCTAAGCACACCTTCTGCCCCTGCAGGACGCCTGATTTGGTGTATGTGTGGGGTTATCAGATACTTACCTTAGGAATAGATCCCACTGAGCATGTGCGGACCTCCAGTGGCATCTTAAGCACACCTTCTGCCCCTGCAGGACACCCCCGATTAGGTGTATGTGTGGGGTTATCAGATACTTACCTTAGGAATAGATCCCACTGAGCATGTGCGGACCTCCAGTGGCATCCTAAGCACTCCTTCTGCCCCTGCAGGACCCCCGATTTGGTGTGTAGGGGGTTTTTATTAGATACTTACCTTAGGAATAGATCCCACTGAGCACGTGCGGACCTCCAGTGGCATCCTAAGCACTCCTTCTGCCCCTGCAGGACCCCCGATTTGGTGTATGTGTGGGGTTTTTATCAGATACTTACCTTAGGAATAGATCCCACTGAGCACGTGCGGACCTCCAGTGGCATTCTAAGCACTCCTTCTGCCCCTGCAGGACACCCCCGATTAGGTGTATGTGTGGGGTTATCAGATACTTACCTTAGGAATAGATCCCACTGAGCATGTGCGGACCTCCAGTGGCATCCTAAGCACTCCTTCTGCCCCTGCAGGACCCCCGATTTGGTGTGTAGGGGGTTTTTATTAGATACTTACCTTAGGAATAGATCCCACTGAGCACGTGCGGACCTCCAGTGGCATCCTAAGCACTCCTTCTGCCCCTGCAGGACCCCCGATTTGGTGTATGTGTGGGGTTTTTATCAGATACTTACCTTAGGAATAGATCCCACTGAGCACGTGCGGACCTCCAGTGGCATCCCAAGCACACCTTCTGCCCCTGCGGGCACCCCCGGCAGAGTGTCTTTTAGACTCCAGGGCTGGCCCGGCCAGTGATTGGTCCACTTTAAAAAGAGGGCCAACGGGTTTAGGCCCACTTGAAATCAGAGGGCCAACTTGTTTTACTGAGTGTAGGTCCACTTGAAAGCAGAGCTCTACCATGCGGCGTCTCTCACATCCCCCCATAGAGATCGGGAAGCACATATTTGCCTCCGGATTGACGCCAACATGTGGGGGAGCGGCCGCCGTGCTCCTCACCTGTCTTTTCCACCTTCACTTTGCCCAGCGACATTGTGCCTGTAGGTGGCGCTCACGCTCCCGTCTGATGTTATTCTCCTCCTGGCGGCCCCTGTAGCGCCACTTCCTGTAACGCAGATCACATGGCGCCGGTTACACCTCTATCATCGCATCAGGTCTTAGGATGTATCTGAGCAGCTTTGCCAATGTAAAGGAGATATTCGCAGCACTGAATAGTTGATCCTGGGGGAGGAGCTAAGGCAGCAAACAGTGTCAGGAGGCGGGGCATTGACCCACCAATGAGGATACTGCAGGCTCAGGAAATGAAAGACTCTCTACTCAGAGCATGGGGGAGGAGCTCAGACTATACAATGGATAGGGGGAGGGGCCGTGACACCCAGAGAGGATCTTACAGGCTCATCAGAGCATAGGGGGAGGAGCTCAGACTACACACTGGATAGGGGAGGGATCTTACAGGCTTATCAGAGCATGGGGGAGGGGCTCAGACTACACACTGGATAGGGGAGGGATCTTACAGGCTTATTAGAGCATGGGGGAGGAGCTCAGACTACACACTGGATAGGGGGAGGGATCTTACAGGCTTATCAGAGCATGGGGGAGGAGCTCAGACTACACACTGGATAGGGGAGGGATCTTACAGGCTTATCGGAGCATGGGGGGAGGAGCTCAGACTACACACTGGATAGGGGAGGGATCTTACAGGCTCATCAGAGCATGGGGGAGGAGCTCAGACTACACACTGGATAGGGGAGGGATCTTACAGGCTTATCGGAGCATGGGGGGAGGAGCTCAGACTACACACTGGATAGGGGAGGGATCTTACAGGCTCATCAGAGCATGGGGGGAGGAGCTCAGACTACACACTGGATAGGGGAGGGATCTTACAGGCTAATCAGAGCATGGGGGAGGGGCTCAGACTACACACTGGATAGGGGAGGGATCTTACAGGCTAATCAGAGCATGGGGGGGGGGGCTCAGACTACACACTGGATAGGGGAGGGATCTTACAGGCTAATCAGAGCATGGGGGAGGGGCTCAGACTACACACTGGATAGGGGAGGGATCTTACAGGCTTATCAGAGCATGGGGGGAGGGGCTCAGACTACACACTGGATAGGGGAGGGATCTTACAGGCTAATCAGAGCATGGGGGAGGAGCTCAGACTACACACTGGATAGGGGAGGGATCTTACAGGCTCATCAGAGCATGGGGGAGGAGCTCAGACTACACACTGGATAGGGGAGGGATCTTACAGGCTAATCAGAGCATGGGGGAGGAGCTCAGACTACACACTGGATAGGGGAGGGATCTTACAGGCTTATCAGAGCATGGGGGAGGAGCTCAGACTACACACTGGATAGGGGAGGGATCTTACAGGCTTATCAGAGCATGGGGGGAGGAGCTCAGACTACACACTGGATAGGGGAGGGATCTTACAGGCTAATCAGAGCATGGGGGAGGGGCTCAGACTACACACTGGATAGGGGAGGGATCTTACAGGCTCATCAGAGCATGGGGGAGGGGCTCAGACTACACACTGGATAGGGGAGGGATCTTACAGGCTCATCAGAGCATGGGGGAGGGGCTCAGACTACACACTGGATAGGGGAGGGATCTTACAGGCTCATCAGAGCATGGGGGAGGGGCTCAGACTACACACTGGATAGGGGAGGGGCTGTGACACCCAGACAGGATCTTACAGGCTCATCGGAGAATGGGGGGAGGAGCTCAGACTAACACTGGATAGGGGAGGGGCCATGACACCCAGAGAGGATCTTACAGGCTCATCAGAGCATGGGGGGGAGGAGCTCAGACTACACATGGGATAGGGGAGGGGCCATGACACCCAGTGAGGATCTTACAGGCTCATCAGAGCATGGGGGAGGAGCTCAGACTACACACTGGATAGGGGAGGGGCCATGACACCCAGAGAGGATCTTACAGGCTCATCAGAGCATGGGGAGGAGCTCAGACTACACACTGGATAGGGGAGGGATCTTACAGGCTCATCAGAGCATGGGGGAGGAGCTCAGACTACACACTGGATAGGGGAGGGATCTTACAGGCTCATCAGAGCATGGGGGAGGAGCTCAGACTACACACTGGATAGGGGAGGGATCTTACAGGCTCATCAGAGCATGGGGGAGGAGTTCAGACTACACAATGGATAGGGGAGGGATCTTACAGGCTCATCAGAGCATGGGGGGAGGAGCTCAGACTACACACTGGATAGGGGAGGGATCTTACAGGCTCATCAGAGCATGGGGGGAGGAGCTCAGACTACACACTGGATAGGGGAGGGATCTTACAGGCTCATCAGAGCATGGGGGAGGAGCTCAGACTACACACTGGATAGGGGAGGGATCTTACAGGCTTATCAGAGCATGGGGGAGGAGCTCAGACTACACACTGGATAGGGGAGGGATCTTACAGGCTTATCAGAGCATGGGGGGAGGGGCTCAGACTACACACTGGATAGGGGAGGGATCTTACAGGCTAATCAGAGCATGGGGGAGGGGCTCAGACTACACACTGGATAGGGGAGGGATCTTACAGGCTTATCAGAGCATGGGGGGAGGGGCTCAGACTACACACTGGATAGGGGAGGGATCTTACAGGCTAATCAGAGCATGGGGGAGGGGCTCAGACTACACACTGGATAGGGGAGGGATCTTACAGGCTCATCAGAGCATGGGGGAGGAGCTCAGACTACACAATGGATAGGGGAGGGATCTTACAGGCTCATCAGAGCATAGGGGAGGAGCTCAGAATACACACTGGATAGGGGAGGGATCTTACAGGCTTATCGGAGCATGGGGGGAGGAGCTCAGACTACACACTGGATAGGGGAGGGATCTTACAGGCTAATCAGAGCATGGGGGAGGGGCTCAGACTACACACTGGATAGGGGAGGGATCTTACAGGCTTATCAGAGCATGGGGGGAGGGGCTCAGACTACACACTGGATAGGGGAGGGATCTTACAGGCTAATCAGAGCATGGGGGAGGGGCTCAGACTACACACTGGATAGGGGAGGGATCTTACAGGCTCATCAGAGCATGGGGGAGGAGTTCAGACTACACAATGGATAGGGGAGGGATCTTACAGGCTCATCAGAGCATAGGGGAGGAGCTCAGAATACACACTGGATAGGGGAAGGGGCCGTGACACCCAGGGAGGATCTTACAGGCTCGGGAAATAGGACCTCCCTCTCTCTTCAGAGCACGGAGGAGGAGCTCAGACTACACACTGGATAGGGGGAGGGGCTGTGACACCCATGGAGGTTCTTACAGGCTCATCAGAGCATGGGGAGGAGCTCAGACTACACACTGGATAGGGGGAGGGGCCGTGACATCAGAGCATGGGGGAGGAGCTCAGACTACACACTGGATAGGGGGAGGGGCCGTGACATCAGAGCATGGGGGAGGAGCTCAGACTACACACTGGATGGGGGGGAGGAGCTCAGACTACACGCTGGATGGGGGGGGGGGGAGGAGCTCAGACTACACGCTGGATAAGGGGAGGGGCTGTGACATCCAGAGAGGATACTACAGGCTCATGAAATAGGACCTCGCCCTCTCCTCAGAGCACGGGGGAGAAGCTCAGACTACACAATGGATAGGGGGAGGGGTCATGACAAAGAGAGAGGATACTACAGGCTCTCTAAATAGGACCTCCCCCTTTCTACAAAGCATGGGGGAGGAGCTCAGACTACACACTGAACACGGGGAGGGGTTGTGACACCCAGAGAGGATACTACAGGCTGCGTAAATAGGACCTCCCCCTCTCCTCAGAGCACAAAGGAGGAGCTCAGAATACACATTGGTCAGGGGGAGGGGCTGTGACACCCAGAGAACATACTACAGGCTTGGGAAATAGGTCCTTCCCCTCTCTTCAGAGCATGGGGGAGGAGCTCAGACCACCCTGTGGTCAGGGGAGGATCAGTGACACCCATATAGACTACTGTAGGCTAGGAAATAGAAATGTGGGAGGAGCTCAGACCACCCTGTGGTCAGGGAAGGATCAGCGACACCTATATAAACTACTGTAGGCTAGGAAATAGAAAAGTGGGAGGAGCTCAGACCACCCTGTGGTCAGGGGAGGATCAGCGACACCTATATAGACTACTGTAGGCTAGGAAATAGAAAAGTGGGAGGAGCTCAGACCACCCTGTGGTTAGGGAAGGATCAGCGACACCTATATAAACTACTGTAGGCTAGGAAACAGAAAGGTGGGAGGAGCTCAGACCACCCTGTGGCCAGGGGAGCATTAATGGCACCCATATTAGGCTAGGAAATAGAGATGTGGGAGGAGCTCAGACTACATACTGGTCAGTTAGTTGTCAGGGGGAGGGGCTGATATTAGAGGCCCAGGAAGTGGGAGTCTCCTCCTCCTCTGAGCAATGAGGAGCGCAGACCACACAATGGTCAGATGTGTCCGGGGCAGGGCCAGGAGACCTGAGAAGTTACTATGGGATCAATAGAAATGGGGAGGAGTTTAGACTATACCCTGGTGAGGGGGAGGGGCAGTCACACCCAGATAGGCTATGAAATACAAATAGGGAGGAGCTCAGACTACACACTGGATAGGGGGAGGGGCCGTGACATCAGAGCATGGGGGAGGAGCTCAGACTACACACTGGATGGGGGGGAGGAGCTCAGACTACACGCTGGATGGGGGGGGGGGGGGAGGAGCTCAGACTACACGCTGGATAAGGGGAGGGGCTGTGACATCCAGAGAGGATACTACAGGCTCATGAAATAGGACCTCGCCCTCTCCTCAGAGCACGGGGGAGAAGCTCAGACTACACAATGGATAGGGGGAGGGGTCATGACAAAGAGAGAGGATACTACAGGCTCTCTAAATAGGACCTCCCCCTTTCTACAAAGCATGGGGGAGGAGCTCAGACTACACACTGAACACGGGGAGGGGTTGTGACACCCAGAGAGGATACTACAGGCTGCGTAAATAGGACCTCCCCCTCTCCTCAGAGCACAAAGGAGGAGCTCAGAATACACATTGGTCAGGGGGAGGGGCTGTGACACCCAGAGAACATACTACAGGCTTGGGAAATAGGTCCTTCCCCTCTCTTCAGAGCATGGGGGAGGAGCTCAGACCACCCTGTGGTCAGGGGAGGATCAGTGACACCCATATAGACTACTGTAGGCTAGGAAATAGAAATGTGGGAGGAGCTCAGACCACCCTGTGGTCAGGGAAGGATCAGCGACACCTATATAAACTACTGTAGGCTAGGAAATAGAAAAGTGGGAGGAGCTCAGACCACCCTGTGGTCAGGGAAGGATCAGCGACACCTATATAAACTACTGTAGGCTAGGAAATAGAAAAGTGGGAGGAGCTCAGACCACCCTGTGGTCAGGGGAGGATCAGCGACACCTATATAGACTACTGTAGGCTAGGAAATAGAAAAGTGGGAGGAGCTCAGACCACCCTGTGGTTAGGGAAGGATCAGCGACACCTATATAAACTACTGTAGGCTAGGAAACAGAAAGGTGGGAGGAGCTCAGACCACCCTGTGGCCAGGGGAGCATTAATGGCACCCATATTAGGCTAGGAAATAGAGATGTGGGAGGAGCTCAGACTACATACTGGTCAGTTAGTTGTCAGGGGGAGGGGCTGATATTAGAGGCCCAGGAAGTGGGAGTCTCCTCCTCCTCTGAGCAATGAGGAGCGCAGACCACACAATGGTCAGATGTGTCCGGGGCAGGGCCAGGAGACCTGAGAAGTTACTATGGGATCAATAGAAATGGGGAGGAGTTTAGACTATACCCTGGTGAGGGGGAGGGGCAGTCACACCCAGATAGGCTATGAAATACAAATAGGGAGGAGCTCAGACTACACACTGGCCAGGGGGAGGGGCAGTGACATCCAGATAGGCTATAAAATACAAATGGGGAGGAGCTCAGACTACACCCTGGTCAGGGGGAGGGGCAGTGACACCCACACAGACTACTATAGGCTTGTAGTAGAAATGGGGTGGAGTTTAGACCACACACTGGTCAGGGGGAGGGGCACTGACACCCACACAGACTATTGTAAGTTTGGAATAGAAATGGGGTGGAGTTTAGACCACACACACTGGTCAGGGGGAGGGGCACTGACACCCACACAGACTATTGTAAGTTTGGAATAGAAATGGGGTGGAGTTTAGACCACACACTGGTCAGGGGGAGTGAAACCCACATAAGCTACTGTGGGCTTGAAAATAGAAATGGGGAGGAGTTCAGACTACACCCCGGTCAGGGGGAGGGGCAGTGACTACAGAGACAGGGGGCGGGGCACTGACACCCACACAGACTACTGTAGGTTTGGAGTAGAAATAGGGTGGAGTCTAGACCACACACACTGGTCAGGGGGGGAGGGAAACCCACATAGGCTACTGTAGGCTTGAAAGTAGAAATGGAGGGGGGGGGGTTCCGACTACACCCTAGTCAGGGGGATGGAGTTCAGACTACACCCTATGCAGGGGGAGGGGCAATGACTACACAATGGTCAGGGGGCGGGGCAGTGATACCCACATAGGCTACTGTAGGCTTAGAAGTATAAATGGGGGAGGAGTTCAGTCCACACTCTTCAGGGGGAGGAGCTCAGACTCACCCTGGTCAGGGGGAGGGGCAGTAACACCCACATAGGCTACTGTAGGCTTAGAAGTAGAAATAGGGGAGGAGTTCAGTCCACACTCTTCAGGGGGAGGAGCTCAGACTCACCCTGGTCAGGGGGGAGGGGCAGTAACACCCACACAGGCTACTGTAGACTTAGAAGTAGAAATAGGGGAGGAGTTCAGTCCACACTCTTCAGGGGGAGGAGCTCAGACTCACCCTGGTCAGGGGGAGGGGCAGTAACACCCACATAGGCTACTGTAGACGTAGAAGTAGAAATAGGGGAGGAGTTCAGTCCACACTCTTCAGGGGGAGGAGCTCAGACTCACCCTGGTCAGGGGGAGGGGCAGTAACACCCACATAGGCTACTGTAGACTTAGAAGTAGAAATAGGGGAGGAGTTCAGTCCACACTCTTCAGAGGGAGGAGCTCAGACTCACCCTGGTCAGGGGGAGGGGCAGTAACACCCACAAAGGCTAACTGTGGTCTTGGAAATCGAAAAGGGGGAGGAGTTTAGACCTGGTCAGAGACCCCCACTGTAGAATATTGGGACACAGAGTGAAATTAAAGTACTGTCGCTCTCTGCTGCTACCCGGTGCCACTATCAGGCCTAGTCACCCAAGACACGTCGCCATTATCGCCCTCTATCACCCGCAGCCGCCACCCCAAACCAAACCTCACCTCAAAACCCGCTCCTCTGCACGCCCCGCCTCCTCAACGCTAGAGAAGACTCAATGCTGTTTCCCTATTGGTCTGCAACAACGTCAATCAAACAAGACTGGCAAATCATTGGTGGAAACCTTGGACGCGCAAGACGTACTACGCGCTGACGTCCTGTTATGAGTCTCAACAGCGGTGAACGAAAGGTGGGCGTGGCTTACCCGGCATGCCGTGCGTGCTGACAGTTGCCAGGAGACGGGGCGGCGGCGGCGGAAGAAGCGGGAGATACGAGCTGCAGCAGCAGCAGAACCGGGGCAGGTAATGGCTGGCTGGTGATTTGTACAAAACTTTATTCATACACGAACAAGGCTTTAAAATAACAAAGTGGGCCGTAATGCTGTCGCTTTGTGTTTGGGGACAGACTCACTGGCGGCTTAGTTTAGACTCAGGAAGGTTTAGAACCAGAGCGGTGGTCGTTGGTGATCTCACTTCCGGTTTCTTATTTTGACAGAAAGTCTGTGGGTGTCACCCAGACTTAAAGCGGACCTACACTGACTGTCCTCCTCACATCACAGGTGAGCCCTGCATTACACACATACCTAGCAGGATATATATATATATATATATATATATATATATATAGGCCCACGTCACATGGTGGTCACGTGACACACATCTACCCAATGCTTCTTTCTCTCCTACTTTTTCTACCTTTATTGAATCGAGGCCTTGTTATTTGAATTCACTCTGTTACTTACTTGCACTTTGTCTTGTTCTATCAATTATTCTCTATACGTTGTTCAATATTTTGTGCAATTGTATCATTTCTAGTAGGCTCCACAGAATCTTCAAAGTGTTGTGTTCTTTATTTATCACCACCCTGTGTTATTTATTCTTAAAGCATTATATGGTATTACTTTTATTGCTGGTTGCTGTGGGTTTCTTTAGGGGTTTTTTTCTGTATTTTTGTATTTCATTTTTTGTGCCTGCACAAAATATCTAGGGTGCTCACAATATGTTCAAAATGTTTAAACCCCATTGATGTAAATAATATGTGTGTCTAGCAATTGTTCAAGCTCTATGGAGAACCCCCCCTTCCAAAAAAGTATTCCTTGTATGTATTCTGTACCTACTTGGCGACCTTTAAAGTATTCAGTAATAAAGTATTCAGTATATGACAGAATAGTGAGTACCCACATAGGTCCTTTTCTATATATTTTTATCAGACATGGGATTGTGGGTCATTCAGAGGTTGGATATGTTTGGAATTGCAGCAGGTGTTTTTTAAAATGTCTTTCGTGTTGTATGTAGTTTTTTAGGTGTTTTTTGTATTCTTAATAAGTGATTATTTGTATTACATGGTTGTGCTCCCTTATTGGAGGCTGTCGCGGCTTGTTTCCGACTTCTCTTTTAGTGTAGTGTTAAAGGGCCAGAGCATTATGAGTTTTCCGCTCACCTGGGCTTTGGTCTGCTTTACATAGGCATCCCGAATCGGGATGTGTGAGAAACCCCCGGAATCGCCAGTTCTCTCTTCACGTTCCGGGTTCCCATGGTCCATAGAATAAAAAAGTTTACTTAAACCAGCGATTGTTACTATCTCGGGTTTCATTCCTCCCTCCTGGGGCATCCCAATTTGTGTCCTAAAATTAAAGGGGGCCCAAGTTTGAGTCCTACATTGTGCTGACCGGAACCTATCCACCACTGGACTCCAGTTAAAGGTCAACCTCAGTGACTTGAGCACTCTTGCTGCCGATGAATGCACGCCGTGGGACTCGATCTTCTCACTGGCTACGTTTTATGACACGGTTTGTGCCTGGACATACCCTTTAAGGTGTCCACTCCTTCCTGTAGCTCTAATGGGAGTACTCTGGGCTTGGAAGCAGGATGCGGTTGTAACACTTTAATCTACCCATAGGGTCAATTTAGCCCCCCCTTCCTGGCACCCGGATTTGGGATACCCGTCCACATTTTGCACTGATTAAAATAGCCTGTGTGTGGGTAAAGCTCAGCTTAGTTTCTGTATTCTTACCTGACACTCTTTCTCCAGGGCTGTATGCGGGCATCCAATCGGAGAAGAGCAGAATTCCCAGGGCGAGGTGACCATGAAAAGCGGGTAAGTCATTTAGTTAGTTGGTTTATATTCTGCTGTGTATTAGAACCCTAGACTTTCTGATTCAGAGTCCATCACTTTACCAACCGAGCTACATACAGTAGCTCATTTGGTAAAGTGATGGACTCTGAATCAGAAAGTCTAGGGTTCTAACCACTCCCCCCCCTAAAGGTAAGAATAGCTCTTAAGTGTCCCTGCGGGGCACGGCTGAACAAATCCACCTCTAAACTCTGCAAAGCTCGACCCTATAAAACTCCCAACTCAATCCCCCTCTATACTCTGCAAAGCCCCGCCCTATAGAACCCTGAATGAATCTGCCAAACTCCGCCTTGTATAGCCTCAAAATAAATCCCCCCCCCTATACTCTGCAATGCTCTGCCCTATATAACCCTAAATGAATCTGCCAAGCTCCACCCAGTATAACCCCAAAATAAATCCCCCTCTATGCTCTGCAAAGCTCCGCCCTATATAACCCTAAATGAATTTGTCAAGCTCCGCCCTGTATATCCCCAAAATCAATCCCCCCTCTATACTCTGCAAAGCTCCACCCTATATAACCGTAAATGAATTTGTCAAGCTCCGCCCTGTATAACCCCAGAATAAATCCCCCTCTATACTCTGCAAAGCTCTGCCCTATATAACCCCCAAATAAACCCGCCTCTCTACTTTGCAAAGCTCCGCCCCATATAACCCCAAAATAACTCCACCTCTATACTCTGCAAAGCTCTGCCCTATATAACCCTAAAATAAACCCGCCTCTCTACTTTGCAAAGCTCCGCCCCATATGACCCCAAAATAACTCCACCTCTATACTCTGCAAAGCTCTGCCCTATATAACCCTAAAATAAACCTGCCTCTCTACTTTGCAAAGCTCCGCCCCATATGACCCCAAAATAACTCCACCTCTATACTCTGCAAAGCTCTGCCCTATATAACCCTAAAATAAACCCGCCTCTTTACTTTGCAAAGCTCCGCCCCATATAACCCCAAAATAACTCCACCTCTATACTCTGCAAAGCTCCACCCTATATAAACCCAAAATAACTCCATGTCTATAGTCTGTAAAGCTCCGCCCTATATAACCCCAAACTAATCCCATGTCTATAGTCTGTAAAGCTCCACCCTGTATAATCCCAAAATAACTCCCATGTCTATAGTCTGTAAAGCTCCGCCCTATATAACCCCATGTTTATAGTCTGTAAAGCTCCGCCCTATATAACCCCATGTTTATAGTCTGTAAAGCTCCGCCCTATATAACCCCATGTTTATAGTCTGTAAAGCTTCGCCCTATATAATCCCAAAATAACCCCATAATCTATAGTCTGTAAAGCTCCGCCCTATCTAACCCCAAAATAAGATCATATTTATAGTCTGTAAAGCCCTGCCCCATATAACCCCAAATAAATCCCATGTCTATAGTCTGTAAAGCTCCGCCCCATATATAACCCCCAAAATAACCTCATGTCTATAGTCTGTAAAGCTCCTCCCCATATAATCCAATGTCTATAGTCTATAATGCTTCGCCCTATATAACTCAACACCTCACTTTATTCTGTTCTCTTTTCAACATTGCTGCCACTCTTTCTCCTTCTATTTTTTTTTCTACATTCTCTCAATCCATTTTTTTAATTATTGGATTTCTTTATTTTATTTACGCTCCCTCTAGTATTTCTTCCTCGCTTTCCTTCCTTTGTTCTAATTTTTCTCATTCCCTACATTGTTCCCCCTTCCCCTCTTCTTCTTCTTTCTTCCTTCTTCCTCTACGTTCTTCTTCTTCTACTTGTACTTTTTTCTTTTTTCTATCTCTCTTGCACATTTTCTTCTTTATCTTTTCGTGCAGAGAGCGAGTTTCATTGGCTGCTGACAGACACCGACCTCGTCCCACTCTCTCTTTCCTGTCTGGAAGCTGAGCCCCGGCTCCTCAATAATTCATCCTCCTGCCTGTCACTGATCCTCCATATAGTCCCTCACATGACCTCTCTTCCTCCTGTCACTGGGGATCCTGATTGCTGGAGCATCGGGAAATACACTGATACCACCACCATCACAAGAACGTGGTGCTCGGAATATGGCCACGCCCCCTGGCCTTTCTAGACTTGTCACTGGCCTTAATTAGCAGTTGGCGGTTAGCTGCCTCGCTCTAGAGAACTTCAGTCATGTCCTGTGGCCGGGATTCGAACCTGCAACCCTCAAGTCTGCTCCCTCACCTCATGCCCTTGGTTTACTCTGTTTCCATAGGTGTTTCCTGGTCATGCCCCTGACCTTGCCACTTGCCCCCTTGGCCTTTCCGGACGTACTCCCAGCCCCCTCTTTCCTCTGACCCACCCATGGGAGGCCCCTCGCTCTAGCCCCCAGGCCTCCCTGGACGTGCCTTTTGCCCCCTTTTGCCTGTTACCCGCCCCAGACTTTTTCCAGACATGCCCCTGGCCTTCTTGTGCATGGCTCTTGGCCCCTGTACTTTCCCTGGGTCCTCCCTCTGACCTGGCCTGGACATGCCCCAGGCCCACCTAGATTCCCTCAGCCTTTCCAGGACATGTCCTTGGCTCGCCTCTTTCCTTTCACTCGACCATTCCTAGGCCTGCCTCTTGCCTCCTGCTCTTTCCCCTGGCCCTCTCTCTGACCTGGCCCGGACATGCCCCAGGCCTACCTAGATTCCCTCGGCCTTTTCTTGGCTTATCCCCAGCCCCCTCTTGCCTCTGACCCAGCCCAGACTTTACCCGTGGCCGGGGACTGGAATTTGCCACCCTCCGGTCACAAGTCTGCTCCTTCACTTCTTGCCCTTTGTTCACCCTGTTTCCCTGGTCATGCCCCTGACCTTGCCACTTGCCCCCTGGGCCTTTCTGGACTTATTCCCAGCCCCTCTTGCCTCTGACCCACCCTGGAGAGGACCCTCGCTCTAGCCCCCAGGCCTTTCTGAACGTGCCCTTTGCCCCCTTTTGCCTGTTACCCGCCCCAGACTTTTTCCAGACATGCCCCTGGCCACCTTGTGCATACCACTTGCCCCCTGGCCCTCTCTCTGACCTGGCCTGGACATGCCCCTGGCCCTCTCTCTGACCTGGCCTGGACATGGCCCTGGCCCACCTAGATTCCCTCAGCCTTTCCAGGACATGCCCTTGGTTCGCCCCTTTCCTTTCCCTCAACCATTCCTGGGCCTGCCCCCTGCTCTTTTCTCTGGCCCTCTCTCTGACCTGGCCTGGACATGCCCCGCCCATCTAGATTCCCTCTGCCTTTCCAGGAAATGCCCCACACATGCCCTTGGCCGCCCCTTTCCTTTCACTCATGCCCCCTGGTATTTCCCCTGGCTTTCCTGGATCAATTCCCTGTGCCCTCCTGCCTCTGACCCGCCCTGGTCTATTCCTGGATATGCCTCAGAAATGCCCCCATTTCCTTTGGCCTTTCCTGGGTATGCCCCAGCCTTACTGTACCGGCCCCAGACATGCCCTTGGTTTGCCCGGTTTCCCTCGATCTTTGGGGTCATTTTCGTCTTCTTCTTTCGTCGTCTTCTTTCTTCTTTCGTCTTCTTCTGCTGCTTCCTTCATCTTTTTTCTTCTGCCTCCTTCTTTTTTTTTTCTTCTGCTTCCATCTTCTTTTTTTTTTTCTTCTGCTTCCTTCTTTTTTTTTTTCTTCTGCTTCCTTTTTTGTCTTTTTTTTTTTTTGCTCATCCTATGACTGACCTTGTCCTCACTCGTCTGTCTCTCCTTTTGTAGAGTTGCCATCTTCTCCAACCAAGGTGATCCCTTCCCGGGTCCCTGCAGGGGCAGGACCCATTATCACCCCTCAGAGAGCCAATCGCTGACCCAGGAGCAGAAGCAAGCGGTGAGGACCTGACACCTTTACACCGTTCTGTTGTAGAAAGGTTTCACCATACTAGGACCCCCCCCTCTTCTCGCCCTACATCTACGGTGCCACAAGGTTCTGTCCTAGGACCCCTACTCTTCTCGCCCTACATCTAAGGTGCCACAAGGTTCTGTCCTAGGACCCCTACTTTTCTCATTCTACACATCAGGTGCCACAAGCTTTCTTCCACCCCTACTCTTCCTAATGTGCCACACGGTTCTGTCCTAGGACCCCTACTCTTCTAAAGCTACAGCTAAGGTGCCACAAGGTTCTGTCCTAGGACCCCTACTCTTCTCGCCCTTCATCTAAGGTGGCACAAGGTTCTGTCCTAGGACCCCTACTCTTCTACACCTAAGGTGCCACAAGGTTCTGTCCTAGGACCCATACTTTTCTCAGTCTACACATAAGGTGCCACAAGGTTCTGTTCTAGGACCCCTACTCTTCTCAGTCTACACCTAAGGTTAACACAAGCTTCCTTCCACCCCTACTCTTCCTAATGTGCCACACGGTTCTGCCCTAGGACCCGTACTCTTCTCAGCCTACACCTAAGGTGCCAAATGGTTCCGTCCTAGGCCCCCTACTCTTCTAAAGCTACAGCCACAGTGCCACAAGGTTCTGTCCTAGGACCCCCTACTTTTCTCAGCCTACACCTAAGGTACCACAAGGTTCTGTCCTAGGACCCCTACTCTTCTCAACCTACATCTCAGGTGCCACAAGGTTCTGTCCTAGGACCCCTACTCTTCTAAAGCTACTGCTAAAGTGCCACAAGGTTCTGTCCTAGGACCCCTACTCTTCTAAGGTGCCACGAGGTTCGTCCCCTATTCTACACTTAATGTGCCATGATTTTCAGTCGTAGGACCCCTACTCTTCGGAAATCTACATTTAAAACTGAAGTCCTGGCACCCTCAGTCTGAGACTGAGAAGAGTAGGGGGCCTAGGACAGAACGTTGTTTTACCTTTGAGAAGAGTAGGGGTCCTACGAAAAAAAACTTGTGGCACCCTATGTGTAGGCTAAGAAAAGTAGGGGGTCCTAGGACAGAACCTTGTGCCACCTGATGTGTAGACTGAGAAGAGTAGGGGTCCTAGGACAGAACCTTGTGGCACCTTAGGTGTAGATTAAGAAGCGTAGGGGTCCTAAGGTACCACAAGGTTCTGTCCTAGGACCCCTACTCTTCTAAAGCTACACCTAAGGTGCCACAAGTTTCTAACCTAAGTGTAGGCTGAGGAACGTAGGGGTCCTAGGACAGAACCTTGTGGCACCTTAGATGTAGATTTAGAAGAGTAGGGGTCCTAGGACAGAACCTTGTGGCACCTTAGATGTAGATTTAGAAGAGTGGGGGTCCTAGGACAGAACCTTGTGCCACCTTAGGTGTAGATTTAGAAGAGTAGGGGTCCTAGGACAGAACCTTGTGGCACCTTAGATGTAGATTTAGAAGAGTAGGGGTCCTAGGACAGAACCTTGTGCCACCTTAGGTGTAGATTTAGAAGAGTAGGGGTCCTAGGACAGAACCTTGTGCCACCTTAGGTGTAGATTTAGAAGAGTAGGGGTCCTAGGACAGAACCTTGTGGCACCTTAGGACCCCTACGCTTCTTAATCTACACCTAAGGTGCCACAAGGTTCTGTCCTAGGACCCCCTACTCTAATAAAGCTACATCTAAGGTGCCACAAGGTTCTGTCCTAGGACCCCTACTCTAATAAAGCTACATCTAAGGTGCCACAAGGTTCTGTCCTAGGACCCCTACTCTTCTAAAGTACGCTTTAAAGTACTATAGTCCACAGCTGTTACTCCTACTCTGGAAGCTGTAGTTGCTGAGTTCTAGCCTCTACTCTTACCGCCATGACTTCGAGCTACCTATCTGGACAGGGCAGCTTTCCTGCTATGGGCTCTACCATGACCTGAATACCAACCTCGGGGATGCCCGTGCCGCCCCATGCCGCCGTTGGGCTGTGATTCTGACTGTGGGGCAGCCCTCTTTACATTGGTGTAGGATGGCGGGGGGGGGGAACCCCAAACCTCAGTTGGTGGTAGTCTCCTTGGTAAATTTTCCGCTTGGTTTGCTCTTGCAGGTTCTCAGCCCGGTCCGTCTCCATCCTCGGCCCTTGGAAGCGCTGAGCCCCGCCGATGCGGGCCCCCCGGAATCCGACTCTTCGGGGCCCTTCGATGAGTCCTGGCCGTCGTCAGAGGGGAGCGCGAGGACCCCGGAGCAGGACAACGCCGTGAGCCGAGTACCCAGAGGAGCCGACCACCCGACCGCCGAAGAGGATTCCGTCATAGCCAGGTGCTTAAAGTGGACCTAAACCAACGCAGGTTCCCGGGCCGATCGATTCCTTCCCCCTGGGGCATCCAAAATCGGGTAACCCTCCAGGTCGCCCCATACACTTACCCTGTTTCCTGGTACAACAGCGCATGTGCGAGCCTCGGCTGCATTCCCCCGGAAGCGGGGGATGCGGCCGCCAGCGCGCTTGGAGCTACTGCCTTAGACGATGTGATGTCAGAGTCTCGGAACGCGCTGATTGGACGAGTGGCCGCACATGCGCCGTAGGACCGGGAAGAGGTGAGTTGGCTTCGCCGTCCTGGGGGGTTTCACATAGTGGGGCATCCCTGATCGGGGACCAATACCCAGGATAGTCAAAATCCTGGGTTTTGGTCCACTTTAAATCCCCGCTGCAGCCCCTAAATGTTATTGGACAGGGGCAGCTTCACTGCTAGTAACCCTATGGCTTCCTATTGAGCAGTGGGTGTTGGTAACCCCCCATCCTCCCAGTTCTATTGGAATGCCCCGCTGTGTCAAATCTCGCCCCCCCCCCCTCCCCGAGTGCAAATAATCGCTCACCTTTTCCCGGTCCAAGAGCGCATGCTCTCGTCCAATCAGAGCGGCCGCTGAACTGATGTAATTCAGCAAGGCTCTTCTGATTCTTCACTATGGGGAGAGAGAGCGGTCACATCCCTGCATCCTCGGGCTGTGCGCGCCCTAACCATTCGGGGGCCAGGAAGTAGGAGGTCGTAGGACCCCACTTGGTAGCCCTGTGAGAAATCTGCAGATAGGAGTGACCGAACATATATATTATAATTTATAATACTATTCTGTGAAACTCGCCTGTAGAATTGTTTTTGATTATATCCAGTCCAGGTCATCCCAGTGATGGCATGTGGGTATTCCCCCCCCCAGGGGGGCGCTCGACTGCAAGATCAAAGATGTAGCTCCTCCCGGCCCCCTATAAAGGCATGTGTCCCTCTATCATTCTCCAGTGGTCAAAAGGAGGACAGGCCGGGAGGCCCAAGAAACCATGTTACTTCACATAGCTTCAGCTTGTACTCTCTCTAACAAGACTTATGAAAAGAAAGTCCAATGAATGAAAAATGGTGATCACCATAACAGGCAAACAGGAGACAATGAACAGCAAGGGCGGGGTGGGATGACCTGGACTGGATATAATCAAAAACAATTCTACAGGTGACTTTCACAGAATTGTATTTTTTCCTATATCCAGTCCAGGTCGTCCCAGTGATGACATGTGGGACATCCAAAAGCAGTGTCCATTAGGGCGGGATCCCCAGTGCGGAACAGCATGTAGTTAATTTCACAACCGCCTGAAGCACCTTTCGGCCAAAAACAGCGTCAGCTGAGGCCTTAACGTCAACCTTGTAAAACTTTGTAAAGGTATGAACAGAAGACCAAGTGGCGGCCTTACAAACTTGTTCAACCGATGCCTGGTGCTGAAAAGCCCAAGAGGCACCAATAGCTCTGGTAGAATGAGCTGTGATCCGAAAAGGGGGTTCCTTCCCCTTGGCAGAATAAGCTTGTACTACCGCCTGTCTGATCCACCTACTGAGAGTGGACTTGGCTGGTGGCAATCCTTTCCTAGAGCACTCTGTTAGGACAAAGAGCAAATCCGATTTCCTGAAGGATTCAGTCGCAGCCAGGTAATACTTAATGGCTCTGACCACATCCAAGGCATGGAGGGTCCTTTCCTTAGAATTAGTCGGTGGTGGACACAAGGAAGGTAAGACAACTTCCTCATTAAGGTGAAAGGGAGAAACAATGTTAGGCAAAAAATCAGGTTTAAAGCGAAAAACCACCTTATCCTTATGCCGCTCAAAATAGGGAGGTTTTATACAAAGCACGACCAGCTCTGATACACGACGCACCGAGGTGATCGCTACCAAAAAAAACACTTTGAGAGTCAAAATAGGCAATGCAGCATCACACAATGACTCGAAGGGAGGACCCTGAAGAGCAGAAAGTACTAAATTCAAGTCCCACACCGGTATGACTGACTTACGCGGTGGCCGGACAAGGGTGACGCCCTGAATAAAGGTCGTGATCAACCTATGGTTGGCAATGGATCTCTGGAAAAAGATGGCTAAGGCCGAGACCTGACCCTTTTAGGGTGCTCAGCTGGAGACCCAAGTCTAAGCCGTGTTGCAAAAACTCCAGAATCCTGGAAATGTGCGGCAAGGGAGACTCTCACCAGGCTATATAAGCGTGCCAAACTCTGTAGTAAATCGTGGTATGCACTGACTTCTTCCGTGCCTGAATCATGGTACGCACAACCGTGGCCGACAGGAACCACAAACCTCAACCTTAAGCCCACGACCTATACTAGAAGGGGGAGAAATGCCCATGATCAGAATAATAAAAAAAAATGCAATTGGTCATAATACACAGCCATAAAAAGAGGGACTCACGACACCGACAGAGGGACGCGCAGCCTCTGACAAGCGAGATCCCCCCGCAGCTGCAGTAGGAGGAAACGACCAGGCTCCTCAGCATCCAGCGGGCCCCAAGCAGCAGCAGCAGAGTTCGCATGCCAGTTCCAGAACGATCCTCGAGGTGTGGGCGGCGCCGTGATGACGCGAAGCGCATCGGCACCCGACTCCGCCCCCTCCGACAGCGCGTGAGGAGACGTGCCCGCCCCCTTTCCAAGCTGCTCGGGCAGTGAAATGGCCGCGGGGAAAACAGCGGCTCCCTGCGCCTAGCATCACAACGGTGCACAGCGGCGATCCCCCGTCAGACAGCGCCACACCAGCGGCAATGCGGAGGCCCGTGGGTTACGGAGACCCCTCAGCCAGCGACAGCGAGGGAGGTGAGTATGCAGAAAGGTCCACCACATGGCCATGCTGGGCCAGCGAGGAGCTGAGTGAAGAAACCACCGACACAGTAAAAACACACACAACATCTAATAAAGCTTGTGGGCAGGGAAGATAGAATGCACTAATGGCCAAACAACTGGTTCCCCCCCCCCCCAGGCTCACAATAAGCCTGTGGCTGGCTACCCTTTAGCATAGGGTCTGCGGCCTAGAGCCTAGCTCTGCCGAACGCCATCAGACCCGGGCGTTCACCCTACCGTCATGATCCCGTAGCAGCCAGAGGCTGGGAGGCAGGAGTGGGTCAGAAGGGATCCGTGGAAATGGGGCTCGCAGCGGCTGACGGGCTAGGTGGCCCCGCTCTGGCTGCCATTAACTGAGAGAGTGTCAAACGATCTTCTGCAGCCAAGACTGCAAGATGAACAACTGGAGAATGATAGAGGGACACCTGCCTTTATAGGGGGCCGGGAGGAGCTACATCTTTGATCTTGCAGTCGAGCGCCCCCTTGGGGCATCACTGCGACGACCTGGACTGGATATAGGGAAAATAAATAGAGAGATAGATAGATAGATAGATATATCTAAAGATAGAGAGAGATATAGAGAGCGAGAGATAGATATAGAGAGCGAGAGATAGATACAGAGATAGATATAGATAGAGAGAGAGAGATAGAAAGAGAGATAGAAAGAGAGAGAGAGATAGATAGAGAGAGAGAGATAGATAATACCATTTTGTGAATACTCACCTGTAAAATGGGTATTGTAAGTATGTCACACACCCCACTTCAAACATTAATAATTACACTAGGGTTAACGCACCGCTAGGTGGCAGCATTGCAGAGAATCTCCAAAAACTTCAATAGGCCCCTCCCGGTCTATACACACCTGGTACCTCCCAAGAACCTCCCAGTATTAGAACAGCAGTAAGACAAGGTACCAGAACCAAAGAATGTAACCCTCAACGTAAAGAACTAAACTTCACCAAATAAAGAGCCAGGATACCGAAAAGGGCGGGTGAAGTGGGGTGTGTGACATACTTACAATACCCATTTTACAGGTGAGTATTCACAAAATGGTATTATTCTAAGTATGTCAAACACCCCACTTCAAACATTAATAATTACACTAGGGACATCCAACAGCAGTGTCCAGAAAAGGGTGGGTATCCGAACAGGCAATAACGCAGAAAAAACTCAGACCACTGCAGCCTGCAAAACCTTGCGGCCAAAAACAGCATCCGCTGAGGCCCGCACATCAACCTTATAGAACTTAGAAAAAGTATGAACAGAAGACCAAGTTGCAGCCTTACACACTTGTTCAACCGAAGCCTGGTGCTGAAAAGCCCAGGACGCACCAACCGCACGAGTAGAGTGAGCAGTAACGCGGAAAGGAGGATCCTTCCCCTTAGCCGAATAAGCACCAACAATGGCCTGACGAATCCATTTACTAATGGAAGATTTGGCCGGAGCCAAACCCTTCCTAGGCCCACATGGCACAACAAAAAAGGCATCAGTCCTACGAAAAGAGGACGTAGCACGTAGATAGTACCTGACACAACGTACCACATCCAAGCAGTGCAAAGCACTCTCCTTGACATTCTTAGGCTTAGGACACAAGGAAGGAAGAACAATGTCCTGGTTAAGATGAAAAGCAGAGACCACTTTAGGGAGAAAATCTGACTTGTATCGAAAAACCACTTTGTCCTGATGATCCTCAAAATAAGGAGCCTGAATAGACAAAGCTGCCAACTCTGAAACACGCCGAACCGAAGTGATGGCCACCAGAAAGGCAACCTTCTGAGTAAGAATGGACAAAGCAACATCCCGCAAAGGCTTCCTAGGAGGCCGCACATGCGAAACCCCCTGGAAAAAAGTCTTGACCAAGGAATGACTAGCAAAAGATTTCTGGAAAAAAATAGACAAAGCAGAAACCTGCCCCTTCAAGGTACTCAGCTGAAGACCGGAGTCCAGCCCCGACTGAAGAAACTCCAAAATCCTAGACACAGAAAAGACCCGGCAAGGCAAAGACCTAGCCTCACACCAATCAATATAAGATCTCCAATACCTGTAATAGATGGAAGAAGAAGATCTCTTCCTGGCACTAATAAGAGTCCGAATGACCGCATCCGAAAGACCCTCCTCCTTTAAGATGGAGGTTTCAGCAGCCAAGCCGTCAAAGCCAGCGTTTGTAAACTGGGGTAACATAGTTGACCCTGAGTGAGAAGATCTGGCCGAAGAGGCAGATCGAACTGATCCACGGCCAGACGAACGATGTCCGCGAACCACACCCGCCTTGGCCACCTTGGAGCCACGAGAATGGCGGGAACTCCCTCCAGAACCAACTTTCGCAGAACCCTGCCTAGCATGGGAATCGGAGGGAACAGATAAAGAAACCCCAGGTCCCTCCAGCTCAGGGTCATGGCATCCACCGCCAGAGCCAGAGGGTCCCGGGACAGGGACACAAAGGACGGAAGCTTGTGATTGTGACGAGAGGCAAACAGATCCACCTCCGGCGTCCCCCACCGGAGACAAAGGGACCGAAACACCTGGGGATGGAGAGACCACTCCCCCCGACGGGACGCACACCGGCTCAGAAAATCCGCCTCTGTGTTTTCCACTCCCGGAATGTAAACTGCCGAGATGCAAGGGACATGAGTCTCCGCCCAGACCAAAATCAGAGACACCTCCCTGTGGGCACCCAGACTGCGAGTCCCTCCTTGGTGATTGATGTAAGCAACCGCCGTCTGATTGTCTGAGCGAACCTGAACCGGCAGACCTTGTAAATGATGCGTCAAGCGAGACAGAACCAACCTGATGGCTCGCAATTCCAGAACATTGATGGGCAAGTGGGCCTCCTGAGGGCCCCACTGCCCCTGAAACCGAAGATCCTTCCAAAAACCTCCCCAGCCTGACAAACTGGCATCCGTGGTGACAGTTTCCCAAAGCGGGGTCAGAAACGACCTGCCCTTCAGAAGGTTGTCCGAGACCAACCACCACAGAAGGGACTGCCGAACCCGAGGGGACAACCGGAAGGACCGATCCAACGACCCCGGACACCGGTTCCAAGACGCCAAAAGATGAAGTTGAAGAATCCTCGTATGAAACTGAGCAAAGGGAACTGCCTCGAACGAGGCCACCATCAACCCCACCAGTCTCATCCCCAGACGAATGGACGGATGAGGATGGAAGAGGAGCAGCTGGACCAATTCCTGAATCATCAGAACCTTGGCCTGAGGGAGAAACACTCTGTGCTGGCAGAAGTCCAACGACATCCCCAGAAAGGTCACCACCCTGGCCGGAACCAGCGAGGACTTGGGGTAATTGATCACCCAGCCGAACCTCTCCAACATAGACACCACCGTGCTGGTGTCCCCCTCTGCTTGACTGAAGGAAGGAGCCATGATGAGAAGATCGTCCAGGTAAGGCACAATGCGAATCCCCTGAGCTCTGAGCAGAGCCATCACCCCCGCCAACACCTTGGTGAACACTCTCGGAGCAGAGGTGAGACCGAATGGAAGAGCCACAAACTGAAAATGCCGATCCTCCACCACGAAGCGAAGGAACCGCTGATGAGCAGGAAAGATCGGCACGTGCAGGTACGCATCCTTGATGTCTATGGACGTCATAAAGTCCCCCTGCCGAAGCGAACCGATCGCAGACCGCAGGGTTTCCATGCGGAACTTCCAGGGACGAATAAACCTGTTGAGAAACTTCAAATCCAGAATAGGACGGAAGGACCCGTCCTTTTTGGGAACCGTGAAGAGATTGGAGTAAAACCCGCGCCCTACCTCTGAAGAAGGAACCGGGCAAACGACAGCTAAGTCTAGAAGATTCCTTACCGCTGCCAGGAGCCCCTGCGCGGCCAAAGGATCCAAAGACACCCGAGACCTGAAGAACCTTGGAGGAGGACAGGACTCGAACTCCAACTTGTAACCGGCCGAAACCACCTCCCGGATCCATCTGTCCGAGACCTCCTGGTCCCACACCCGGGAGAAAAGTTGCAACCGTCCCCCCACCCGAACGGGTGAGGGCGCCCCCTCATTGCTGGGTGGGCTTGGCAACCGGCTTGGGCTTGGCACCCCAGACGCGAGCGGGACGGCCACGGCCTCTACCACTATTCCAACTGGCGCCCCTGGGGGCCGAGGAGCCCGCACCCCTACCGGCTCCGGCTCCCCGAAAAGACGGATTGAAGGAGACCGTCTCCCGAAAGGAACGGCGAAATTTCTTGCGCTGAGGTAACTTACCTCCCTTGGCAACAGAATCCAGCCTCTCACCAAAAAGCCTCAAACCCAAAAAGGGCAGAGCCGTGAGCGATCTTTTAGAATTAAAATCAGCCGTCCACTGTCTCAACCACACACAGCGACGGATAGCTACCAGCAAGGCAGTAGCCCTGCCACACATCAACATGGCATCCTCTTGAGCGGCCAGGATAAAAGACAAGAAAGAATCGCAGCGCTTAAGCGCAAGGGACTCATCACTGGTGGGCTCGAGATCCACACCCAAGTCCCTGACAATAGACCTGACAGCAAAAGTCAAAAGAGCCGAAGCACAGACAGGCCTCAACACCGAACCCGCACATACAAAACCATGACGGGCAAGCTGATCAACCCGGCGATCCTCGCCGTCCCTGAGCGAAGTCGTGTCAGGGGAATGCACGACCGCCGTGTTGGACAGTCCCAAGACCGGAGTATCTACCTCAGGGGGGACAGACCAACGCTTCATCAATTCCGCCGGGAAGGGATACTTCCTATCCCAGCTAGATGGCACACCAACAAGACGTGTAGGTTGCTCCCATTGCTTGAAAACAATTTCTTCAAAATGCTGTTGGCTGGGAAACTCCAAACGCTGCTTGGACACCCCAAAAAGCTGACCCTTAGGCCTAGGAGCAACCACCGGAGGATCCAAATCCAAAACCTCAAACATCTGGGTCAAAATGGTAGAGGAATCGAGAGGGAGGCCATCAGCCTGATCCCCCTCAGAACCCAGCAACTGCTGAACATCAGAATCTTCTTCCTCAATGAGCTCACCATCTTCAAGGGGACGATCCGACCAATCCAGATCTCCCACAACTTCCTCATCTGAATCCGGCGGAGGCGGAGACAGATGCTTCCGCTTAGCTGGAGCCTTCTGAGCGGCTATAGCAGAAAACCGCTTCTCAAGGCTGGTCAAAAGGGCACATACCTCAGACTGCGAATCCCCGCCCAGGACAACGTCACACGGGGTCCGGAATAAGCGAGGGGGAGAGGGAGATGGCGCGGCCGACGAAGTGCTAGGCACCGGAGTACTGGACTGCCGTGCAATGTTCTGCTGTGCACAAGGGATACACAAAATGACATCATCTCCCTGGAGCGGAGTCCCACAACCCCCGCACACCTTGGATTGTCCCGAAGAACCATTCCCGGTATCTGTGGCAGCCTCCATGTGGTGAATTTTATGGTATTCGCAGAACCCAGGGATTTATGCGGTACGCGACCCGGGATGCCCCTTAATAACCTAACAATTGTCTAAAGATTGTCACAAGATCCTGACCCAGGGGAATAGCATAAAAACCCTTATGAATATATATATATATATATATATATATATATATATATATATATATATTGCAATGAAAAACACTCCCCACGAGCCAGGTATATATGACCGGGAGAGCCCTGCCAGACGGGATCCCAGGATCTGAAAGACACAAAGGGAGAGGGGCAGGAGTCAATCCAGGCACAATAATACCTAAACAAGCATACAACATAACATACAACCCCCCTCCCCCCCCCCCTCATTAACCATAGACACAGGAAATGGTTAAAATACACAACCAGCACTTAAAAGATGTGCAGGAGCGAGGAGGCAGGAGGAGGAGGGGACGTAATATGGGGGGCCAGGCCACCACTTTATGTGAGCATCCCCCGCAAGAAAAACTAAAAAGCCTACCTGAGAGAAAGCACAGCGCAGCTAGGCACCGCAGCGCGCCGCGAGGCCCCGCCCCCCCGGCTCCTGAGGGGAGAGAGCCATTCCAGAGTGACAAGAAAGACACACAAAGCAGATCCGCAATAAAAATTAGCCACAGTAAACGGCGCATAAGCCCTCACAATACAGCAGCGCAGCAGCCACGCTCACACAAACCTGTCACCGGTCCCAAAACGCGCCCCACACCCCGGAATGTGGAATAGCTAAAGTCCCAGGGCTAGACACATCCTGACTGCTAACCTAATATTAAATGGGGGCATCCCACATCCGGATCACCACTCCGGGAATCCCGCTATGCCCCGCAATGAAGGGTCGAGCGGAGGAGCTAATCTCCTAGGCACCAATGGTGCCGGCTACCTTTTTGCCCGGCCTACAGCCGAAGCTGGGAGGCTGCCAGTAAATAGATATACTATCAAACAAGAGCCGGGCAGAAATAGACCACGGGGGGGGGGGGGGGGGCCGGGGGGATACCCCGCTACCTGCAAGCAGGAGACTTCTTTCTTCTGTCTTGTCGCCACCTTGCAGAGAACAACACTGGGAGGTTCTTGGGAGGTACCAGGTATGTATAGACCGGGAGGGGCCTGTTGAAGTTTTTGGAGATTCTCTGCAATGCTGCCACCTAGCGGTGCGTTAACCCTAGTGTAATTATTAATGTTTGAAGTGGGGTGTGTGACATACTTAGAATAGAGAGATAGAGATAGATAGATATATATATATATATATATATATATATATATATATATATATATATATATATATATATATATATATAATATTTATTTATTTATATATAATTACTAATAATAATAGTATCATTATTAGTATCATTATTATTAAAATATATATAATTTATTATTGTCATATTTTATTATATCTATCTATATTTATATCTCTATCTATCTATATTTATATCTCTATCTATCTATATTTATATCTCTATCTATCTATATTTATATCTATATCTATCTATATTTATATCTATATTTATATCTATATCTATCTATATTTATATCTATATCTATCTATATTTATCTCTATATCTATCTATATTTATATCTATATTTATATCTATATCTATCTATATTTATATCTATATTTATCTATATTTATATCTATATTTATATCTATATCTATCTATATTTATATCTCTATCTATCTATATTTATATCTATATCTATCTATATTTATATCTCTATCTATCTATATTTATATCTATATTTATATCTATATCTATCTATATTTATATTTATATCTATATCTATATCTATATTTATCTCTATATCTATCTATATTTATATCTATATTTATATCTATATCTATATTTATATCTATATTTATATCTATATCTATCTATATTTATATCTATATCTATCTATATTTATATCTCTATCTATCTATATTTATATCTCTATCTATCTATATTTATATCTCTATCTATCTATATTTATATCTATATTTATATCTATATTTATCTCTATATCTATCTATATTTATATCTAATTACTAATACTAATAATAATAGTATCATTATTATTAAAATATATATAATTTATTATTATTGTCATATTTTATTATATAATTTATTATTGTATTATATAATTTATTATTTGTTGTTATATATTTTATTATATAGTGTATTATATTATTATTATATAATTTTTTTTTTCATCATTACAGGTACGTGGCACGGTTCCGAACGGGTCGTCCCACGAGCCGCCTGGAGCGCTCGCCGCCCCAACCACCCGAGAAGGATTTCTGGTGGCTGCAGACCTCGCCCGACAGCCCCGATATCCAGCGCTTCCGGCCCAGCTCAGGTAAGTCTTTGTTTCCTCGGCTGCCGGCGGCCGGCCTGGAACGTGAACGATTCCAGGGCTGGTCTCTGGATCTTCCTGGGGCATCCTGAATTGGGCTGTGTGAACTTCCCCCAGGGCACCTGTAAAAACTCGCCTTTAACCGCTCCAACGGCTATCGTCCAATCAGAGCACTTTGTCTAGGCTACGTGGTTCGGCAAAGGGCTCTGATTGGCTCTGATCTCCAGCGGCGTGTGTGCTCCCGCCTCAGCCATTCAGATAGGCCGAGGTGGGAGCACGCCCCCTTATTGAAATCAAATCGAGCCCTTTGCCGAAGGGTGTAAACACCGCAAAGGGCTCTGATTGGATGAGAGCCCCTGCGTGCGTTCGTTGGAGAGGGGAGTTTAAAGTGGACCAAAACCCAGTATTATGACTATCGTGGGTTTTGGTCCTTTCCCCATATCGGGTTTCCCCGCTGTGTGACACCCCCCAGATCGCCCGAACTAACTCGCCTCTTCCCGGGCCTACGGCGCATGTGCGGCCGCTCGTCCAATCAGTGCGCTCGGACCCGCTGATAAGGTCGTAAGGGATAGCGGGGATGCGGCCGCGCCATTGGACCGGAAAAGAAGGTAAGTGTATGGGGCGACCCGGGTGGGAGGGAATTGATCGGCTCGGGAATCTTATAGATCTCCAGTGGTTTTGGTCCACTTTACTCCAACGGCTCTCGTCCAATCAGAGCACTTTGTCTTGGCTGAATCACTCGGCAAAGGGCTCTGATTGTTTTCAATGGGAAGTGCGTTCTGACGCATCTCCACGGCGTGAGTGCTCCCGCCTCAGCCAATCAGATAGGCTGTGATAGGTGGGAGCGCGCCCCCTTATTGAATTCAATCAGAGCCCGTTGCTGAAGGATGGAAGCGCGGCAAATGGCTCTGATTGGACGAGAGTCCTGCAATCCATTCAGGAATCCTCGCTGGGTGTAATTAAACATGAGCTGTAAGTTCTGATTGGACGAAGCAAGAGGAGGCGGAGCCTGGAAGTCTGTTCCATTCAGGACTCCTCGCTGGGCGTAATTAAACATGAGCTGTAAGTTCTGATTGGACAAAGCAAGAGGAGGCGGAGCCTGGAAGTCTGTTCCATTCAGGACTCCTCGCTGGGCGTAATTAAACATGAGCTGTAAGTTCTGATTGGACGAAGCAAGAGGAGGCGGAGCCTGGAAGTCTGTTCCATTCAGGACTCCTCGCTGGGTGTAATTAAACAGCTGTACGTTCTGATTGGACGAAGCAAGAGGAGGCGGAGCCTGGAAGTCTGTTCTATTCAGGACTTCTCGCTTGGCGTAATTAAACATAAGCTGTAAGTTCTGATTGGACGAGGGATCACACATGCGTCGTGGGAGTCTGACTCCAGGTGAGTAAATGGCTGATCCCGGGGGCATCCCAAATCCTAATGCTGACCAAAACCCCAGTAACCCAAAATCCAGATACTCACTGCAGAGATCAATCCCCGGCTCTCCTCTATTACAGAACGGCTTGCTGAATCCAGGTGAGTAAATGACCAATCCCGGGGGGTCTCCCGAATCATGTGGATAAAAACACAGGTAAGTGAAAGTGGGCTGTACATAATGTGACGCGCGCCCCTCTCAGCCGCTTCTCCCTTCTTGCAGGGGTCTCGGGGTCTCTACCGTTGTCTTCTTTAAGTCTGGAAAGAAGTCCCCCTCATCTGGAGGTAAGTCTTTAAACCTAGCTCCTCCCACTGCTCAATCTTTTCTGCCAGAGCTCCGCCCAAGGGGGTGGGGCCTGAAAACGGCTGCACATTGCCAGGTCTCCCATCAGTACATTCGTTTTCTTCTCTTAGGGTTTACTAGTATCGTATGCAGGGGGTTGGTGTGAAGGGGCTTTCACTTTAAAGCTGAACTAAACCCAGGGTTTTGCCTCGGGGGGGGGGGGGGCATCCGGTTTTGCCACGCCCTCCCGGTCCCACGGTGCCTGTGTCTGCTCTCGTCCAATCGGAGCCGTTTGCCGTACTTTAGATCATTCGGTGGAACGGCTCTGATGTTTTGCAATGAGGAACGTAAGCGGACGCAACCCCAGCCGGTTTGCCACGCCCCCAGCCGGTTTGCCACGCCCCCAGCTGGTTTGCCACGCCCCCACCAGATTTCCCAGTCCAACGGTGCATGTGTCTGCTCTCGTCCAATCAGAGCCGTGCTTAGGTAATTCGGCAAGCGGCTCTGATGTTTTACAATGAGGAAGGTAAGCAGAGGCAGCTCCAGCGCCGCGTTCTGAATCTGAATGGTGGGGGGCGCTCGCGCACAGCCCAGAGATGCCGGGGATGCGGCCGCTCACTCACAGCGAGTCCGGTCGCCTTGATTTATTCCTACAGGTAGATAAAGTGGACCAAAACCCAGGTCGGTCAGCCCGGGAATCTATAAGATTCCAGGGCCGATCGATTCCCTCCACCGGGCTCTCTGATTGGACGAGAGTCCACGCCATCCAAAATTGGGATGCCCCACTGTGTGAACCCCCCCAGGTCGCCTCGCTCCAATAGCGCCAATCCCTGATATCCTTGTAGCCCACGCCAGGTATTTGTGAATGGCCGGAGCGGCCATGGAGGTGGGGGTTGCAGGCGCCAGTTCGCTCTTAGACGCCATCTAAGATGGCGTGACGTCAGCGGCTCCAAGCGCTCTGATTGGATGAGCGGTGGCGCACGCGGTGTAGCGCCGGGAAGAGGTGAGTTTCTTCGGGCGATCCGGGGGGTTTCAGGGACCAAAACGCAGGATAGACCTCCTGGGTTTTGCTCCACTTTAAAGCAACGAGAGCAGTCTATGAGCTCTACTGCCACTGGTCTCCCGCTTTAAGGGGCATCCCGAATCAGGGGCAATGCCAGGGCTAAACAGACAGCGGGGCAATGCCAGGGGTAAACAGAGAGCGGGGCAATGCCAGGGGTAAACAGAGAGCGGGGCAATGCCAGGGGTAAACAGAGAGCGGGGCAATGCCAGGGGTAAACAGAGAGCGGGGCAATGCCAGGGGTAAACAGAGAGCGGGGCAATGCCAGGGGTAAACAGACAGCGGGGCAATGCCAGGGGTAAACGGACGGCGGGGCAATGCCAGGGGTAAACAGAGAGCGGGGCAATGCCAGGGGTAAACAGAGAGCGGGGCAATGCCAGGGGTAAACGGACGGCGGGGCAATGCCAGGGGTAAACAGAGAGCGGGGCAATGCCAGGGGTAAACAGACAGCGGGGCAATGCCAGGGGTAAACGGACAGCGGGGCAATGCCAGGGGTAAACAGACAGCGGGGCAATGCCAGGGGTAAACAGACAGCGGGGCAATGCCAGGGGTAAACGGACGGCGGGGCAATGCCAGGGGTAAACAGAGAGCGGGGCAATGCCAGGGGTAAACAGAGAGCGGGGCAATGCCAGGGGTAAACAGAGAGCGGGGCAATGCCAGGGGTAAACAGAGAGCGGGGCAATGCCAGGGGTAAACAGAGAGCGGGGCAATGCCAGGGGTAAACAGACAGCGGGGCAATGCCAGGGGTAAACAGAGAGCGGGGCAATGCCAGGGGTAAACAGAGAGCGGGGCAATGCCAGGGGTAAACAGAGAGCGGGGCAATGCCAGGGGTAAACAGACAGCGGGGCAATGCCAGGGGTAAACGGACAGCGGGGCAATGCCAGGGGTAAACAGACAGCGGGGCAATGCCAGGGGTAAACAGACAGCGGGGCAATGCCAGGGGTAAACGGACAGCGGGGCAATGCCAGGGGTAAACGGACAGCGGGGCAATGCCAGGGGTAAACGGACAGCGGGGCAATGCCAGGGGTAAACAGACAGCGGGGCAATGCCAGGGGTAAACAGACAGCGGGGCAATGCCAGGGGTAAACGGACAGCGGGGCAATGCCAGGGGTAAACAGAGAGCGGGGCAATGCCAGGGGTAAACGGACAGCGGGGCAATGCCAGGGGTAAACAGACAGCGGGGCAATGCCAGGGGTAAACAGAGAGCGGGGCAATGCCAGGGGTAAACGGACAGCGGGGCAATGCCAGGGGTAAACAGACAGCGGGGCAATGCCAGGGGTAAACAGAGAGCGGGGCAATGCCAGGGGTAAACGGACAGCGGGGCAATGCCAGGGGTAAACAGACAGCGGGGCAATGCCAGGGGTAAACAGAGAGCGGGGCAATGCCAGGGGTAAACGGACAGCGGGGCAATGCCAGGGGTAAACAGACAGCGGGGCAATGCCAGGGGTAAACAGAGAGCGGGGCAATGCCAGGGGTAAACGGACAGCGGGGCAATGCCAGGGGTAAACAGACAGCGGGGCAATGCCAGGGGTAAACAGACAGCGGGGCAATGCCAGGGGTAAACAGAGAGCGGGGCAATGCCAGGGGTAAACGGACAGCGGGGCAATGCCAGGGGTAAACGGACAGCGGGGCAATGCCAGGGGTAAACGGACAGCGGGGCAATGCCAGGGGTAAACGGACAGCGGGGCAATGCCAGGGGTAAACGGACAGCGGGGCATCCCCAATCAGAATGCCACAAGAGGGAGCTAGTGAAAACCCTCCCCCCCGTATATGTTGGCGCTATACAGTAACACTATACGGAATTTATCATTGATCATAACCGCAATTAATTCCCTTTAGTGATCCTGTATGGCGCCAACATATACTGGGGGGGTCGGTCAGCAGCCGGCCCTGGAATCGGAGCATCACGATTTGGGATGCCCTAGTGTAAAGGCCAGTGGCCCTGGAGTCTATAGGATTCCTTGGCCGGGGAGACTGGTATCTCAGGGTATGGCGCCAAAATATACTGGGTAGGAGGGGGGTCAGCAGCTGGCCCTGGAATCTGTAGGATTCCTGGGCCGGGGAGGCTGGTATCTCAGGGTATGGCGCCAACATATACTGGGGGGGGAAAGGGTCGGTCAGCAGCCAGCCCTGGAATCGGAGCATCGCGATTTGGGATGGAAAGACCAGCAGCCGGCCCTGGAATCTATAGGATGCCTGGGCCAGGGAGGCTGGTATCTCGGGGTATGGCGCCAACATATATTGGGGATGGGGGAAGTCGGTCAGCAGCCAGCCCTAGAATCTCTAGGATTCCTGGGCCGGGGAGGCTGGTATCTCAGGGTATGGCGCTAACATATACTGGGGATGGGGGAAGTTGGTCAGCAGCCAGCCCTGGAATCGAAGCATCACGATTTGGGATGTCCTAGTGTAAAGGCCAGTGGCCGGCCCTGGAGTCTATAGGATTCCTGGGCCGGGGAGGCTGGTATCTCAGGGTATGGCGGCAACATATACTGGTGGGTGGGGGTCGGTCAGCAGCCAGCCCTGGAATCGGAGCATCACTATTTGGGATGCCCTAGTGTAAAGGCCAGCGGCCGGCCCTGGAATCTATAGGATGTGGCTTTCTTGGTCTATCCCAGCGCATCCCGATTCGGGAGAAAGTAAGTTGTCAAAGTCACCTACATACTGGACGTTCACTTGGACAACCCTGAGATACCTCCCCCTTGCTCAGGAATCCTATAGATTCCAGGGCCGGCCACTGGCCTTCCCGCTGGGGCATCCCAAATCATGATGCTCCAACGTGTGACTCCGCCCCCTTCATGGCACCACAATGATCAGCACGGCCAGGCATTCTGTATCGGGATGCCCCAAGGGCACGTTATCAGCCGCACCCAGAATCCCTTAGACACCAATGCCGAGGTTATAGGTGGTTGGTCCTCTTTTAACGTTGACGAACAGGCTGATTCATTACTAACGCCAGATAGCGACAGATGAGAGCGCCTGTAGCCAGGATTTCAGAGCGACCGCTAGTAGTCATGGATCAGTGTCTCAGAGCGCCTCAGTCGCTGGTCGGCATTGATGAATATGATGTGCGAGTCACTATACTACGCTGTATGGGAGCGAACCGTACCGACATCTCAATGCAACCGACTCGCACCACATTCATCGAAAAATGCAATTCTGTGAAACTCGCCTGTAGAATTGTTTTTGAGTATATCCAGTCCAGGCCGTCCCAGAAGTAATGACAGTGATCCACCGCCAGGTGGCGCCTGACTGCAGGATCAAAAGCTGTCGCTCCTCCCGGCCCCCTATAAAACAGGTGTCTCTCTCTATGATTCCCCAGGGGTTAAACAGCAGTAAGGAGGGGACAGGCCGGGAGGCCAAGAAACCATGTTACTCATAGCTTCAGCATGTACTCTCTATAACAAAAACGGTCCAATATAAATGGTAATCACCATAACAGGCAATGCAGATATAATGAATAAGGGCGTGGTGGGACGACCTGGACTGGATATACCAATTCTACAGGGGAGTTGTATTTTTCTGTTTCAATATTTTTATTGAAATTTCCAACGATACAGATCTGCAAGACATACAGCAGTGTATCTCCATCCCACGCAGGGGAGGTGTATAGACAATGAGATGGGCTAGCAGCAGACAGTTTACAGTACAACAGGGGAACCAGATCAGTGTTTTAACAATTCTCACAGTAACTACGAGCATGGAGAGGCACCGGACATACGTTCTGTACCACCTGCGCAGTTTACGTTACGTCACGACTGTGTCCAGGACCGTGCGGATCACGGAGCCCCGCGGTGTCCGCGACCAGCTCCGCCATCCGCACCCCGCACGCCGGTCATGCCTCAACCCTTGGGGTATGCCAGTCCCACACAGCCGTATGCATGCACAGAAGGAACCGTCAAGAAGCCGTCGAAAAACAGGAAAACTCTTATGTTGAAAAAAAAGAAAAGAGAGAAAGTGACCCCACATGGGGGCCAAAGTATAGAGAGGGGGAGAAGAGAAGGGAGGAGGGGAGAGAAAGAGGGGGGGAGAGAAAGAGGGGGGGAGAGAAGGGGGGGTTATCACTCCCGCGCTCCACCAGACACCACATATGGTTATTATAGTGCCCGCAGAGATTCACCAGGCCAGGTAAATCTTATCCATGGTTCCCATACTTGTTGTATTTTTCACTATATCCAGTCCAGGTTGTCCCAGAAGTAATGACCGCTGGGACATCCAAAAGCAGTGTCCATTAGGGCGGGATCCTCAGTGCGGAACAGCATGTAGTTCATTTCACTACCGCCTGAAGCACTTTTCAGCCAAAGACAGCGTCAGCTGAGGCCCTGACATCAACCTTGTAAAACTTCGTAAAGGTATGAACAGAAGACCAAGTAGCGGCCTTACAAACTTGTTCAACAGAGACCTGGTGCTGAAAAGCCCAGGAAGCACCAATATCTCTAGTAGAATGAGCTGTGATCCAAAAAGGGGGATCCTTCCCCTTGGCCGAATAAGCTTGTACCACCGCCTGTCCGATCCACTTACTGAGAGTGGACTTGGCCGGAGGCAAACCCTTTCCTAGAGCCCTCGGAGAGGACAAAAAGACAATCCGACTTCCTGAAGGACTCAGTCGCAACCAGGTAGTACTTAATGGCTCTGACCACATCCAGGGAATGGAGGGTCCTTTCCTTAGAGTTAGTCGGAGCTGGACACAAGGAAGGCAAGACAACTTCCTCATTAAGGTGAAAAGGAGACACGACCTTAAGCAAAAAATCATGTTTAAGGGAAACGCCACCTTATCCCTATGCCGTCCAAAGTAAGGAGGCTTCAAACCAATCGCGGCCAGTTCTGACACGCGACGCACCGAGGTGATGGGTACCAAAAATACCACCTTTAGGGCAAAATAGACAATGAAGCATCACACAAGGGCTCAAAGAGAGCAGAAAGCACCAGATTCAAGTCCCACACCGGTAATACAGGCTTATGCAGTGGACGTACATGAGTAACTCCTTGGAAGAAGGTCTTGATCAGTCTATTATTATTATTATTGTTTATTTATATAGCGCCATCATCTTCCGTAGCGCTTTACAAAGTAGTAGTTACAGACAGGGTAGAAACATACGGTACATATAATATATCAAATGCAGTTTTACAGAGTTGACAGTGGATATTCTGAGTACAAGACACAATAGGGGAGAGAGCCCCGCCCCCGAGGAGCTTACAGTCTAAAGGAAGAGGGGGGAAGACAAGGGGGAAGGATCACAAACAGTCAGTATTGAGCTCTGTGCCCTTTTAGAAGATTGGTTAGGCCAGATTATATGCTTGTCTGAATAAGTGAGTTTTGAGGGCTCCTTTTGAGGGTTGTGGAGTGGCGGATTTGGTGTGGGAGGGCATTAAACATAAGCTGTAAGTTCTGATTGGACGAGGGATCACACATGCGTCGTGGGAGTCTGACTCCAGGTGAGTAAATGGCTGATCCCGGGGGCATCCCAAATCCTAATGCTGACCAAAACCCCAGTAACCCAAAATCCAGATACTCACTGCAGAGATCAATCCCCGGCTCTCCTCTATTACAGAACGGCTTGCTGAATCCAGGTGAGTAAATGACCAATCCCGGGGGGTCTCCCGAATCATGTGGATAAAAACACAGGTAAGTGAAAGTGGGCTGTACATAATGTGACGCGCGCCCCTCTCAGCCGCTTCTCCCTTCTTGCAGGGGTCTCGGGGTCTCTACCGTTGTCTTCTTTAAGTCTGGAAAGAAGTCCCCCTCATCTGGAGGTAAGTCTTTAAACCTAGCTCCTCCCACTGCTCAATCTTTTCTGCCAGAGCTCCGCCCAAGGGGGTGGGGCCTGAAAACGGCTGCACATTGCCAGGTCTCCCATCAGTACATTCGTTTTCTTCTCTTAGGGTTTACTAGTATCGTATGCAGGGGGTTGGTGTGAAGGGGCTTTCACTTTAAAGCTGAACTAAACCCAGGGTTTTGCCTCGGGGGGGGGGGGGGCATCCGGTTTTGCCACGCCCTCCCGGTCCCACGGTGCCTGTGTCTGCTCTCGTCCAATCGGAGCCGTTTGCCGTACTTTAGATCATTCGGTGGAACGGCTCTGATGTTTTGCAATGAGGAACGTAAGCGGACGCAACCCCAGCCGGTTTGCCACGCCCCCAGCCGGTTTGCCACGCCCCCAGCTGGTTTGCCACGCCCCCACCAGATTTCCCAGTCCAACGGTGCATGTGTCTGCTCTCGTCCAATCAGAGCCGTGCTTAGGTAATTCGGCAAGCGGCTCTGATGTTTTACAATGAGGAAGGTAAGCAGAGGCAGCTCCAGCGCCGCGTTCTGAATCTGAATGGTGGGGGGCGCTCGCGCACAGCCCAGAGATGCCGGGGATGCGGCCGCTCACTCACAGCGAGTCCGGTCGCCTTGATTTATTCCTACAGGTAGATAAAGTGGACCAAAACCCAGGTCGGTCAGCCCGGGAATCTATAAGATTCCAGGGCCGATCGATTCCCTCCACCGGGCTCTCTGATTGGACGAGAGTCCACGCCATCCAAAATTGGGATGCCCCACTGTGTGAACCCCCCCAGGTCGCCTCGCTCCAATAGCGCCAATCCCTGATATCCTTGTAGCCCACGCCAGGTATTTGTGAATGGCCGGAGCGGCCATGGAGGTGGGGGTTGCAGGCGCCAGTTCGCTCTTAGACGCCATCTAAGATGGCGTGACGTCAGCGGCTCCAAGCGCTCTGATTGGATGAGCGGTGGCGCACGCGGTGTAGCGCCGGGAAGAGGTGAGTTTCTTCGGGCGATCCGGGGGGTTTCAGGGACCAAAACGCAGGATAGACCTCCTGGGTTTTGCTCCACTTTAAAGCAACGAGAGCAGTCTATGAGCTCTACTGCCACTGGTCTCCCGCTTTAAGGGGCATCCCGAATCAGGGGCAATGCCAGGGCTAAACAGACAGCGGGGCAATGCCAGGGGTAAACAGAGAGCGGGGCAATGCCAGGGGTAAACAGAGAGCGGGGCAATGCCAGGGGTAAACAGAGAGCGGGGCAATGCCAGGGGTAAACAGAGAGCGGGGCAATGCCAGGGGTAAACAGAGAGCGGGGCAATGCCAGGGGTAAACAGACAGCGGGGCAATGCCAGGGGTAAACGGACGGCGGGGCAATGCCAGGGGTAAACAGAGAGCGGGGCAATGCCAGGGGTAAACAGAGAGCGGGGCAATGCCAGGGGTAAACGGACGGCGGGGCAATGCCAGGGGTAAACAGAGAGCGGGGCAATGCCAGGGGTAAACAGACAGCGGGGCAATGCCAGGGGTAAACGGACAGCGGGGCAATGCCAGGGGTAAACAGACAGCGGGGCAATGCCAGGGGTAAACAGACAGCGGGGCAATGCCAGGGGTAAACGGACGGCGGGGCAATGCCAGGGGTAAACAGAGAGCGGGGCAATGCCAGGGGTAAACAGAGAGCGGGGCAATGCCAGGGGTAAACAGAGAGCGGGGCAATGCCAGGGGTAAACAGAGAGCGGGGCAATGCCAGGGGTAAACAGAGAGCGGGGCAATGCCAGGGGTAAACAGACAGCGGGGCAATGCCAGGGGTAAACAGAGAGCGGGGCAATGCCAGGGGTAAACAGAGAGCGGGGCAATGCCAGGGGTAAACAGAGAGCGGGGCAATGCCAGGGGTAAACAGACAGCGGGGCAATGCCAGGGGTAAACGGACAGCGGGGCAATGCCAGGGGTAAACAGACAGCGGGGCAATGCCAGGGGTAAACAGACAGCGGGGCAATGCCAGGGGTAAACGGACAGCGGGGCAATGCCAGGGGTAAACGGACAGCGGGGCAATGCCAGGGGTAAACGGACAGCGGGGCAATGCCAGGGGTAAACAGACAGCGGGGCAATGCCAGGGGTAAACAGACAGCGGGGCAATGCCAGGGGTAAACGGACAGCGGGGCAATGCCAGGGGTAAACAGAGAGCGGGGCAATGCCAGGGGTAAACGGACAGCGGGGCAATGCCAGGGGTAAACAGACAGCGGGGCAATGCCAGGGGTAAACAGAGAGCGGGGCAATGCCAGGGGTAAACGGACAGCGGGGCAATGCCAGGGGTAAACAGACAGCGGGGCAATGCCAGGGGTAAACAGAGAGCGGGGCAATGCCAGGGGTAAACGGACAGCGGGGCAATGCCAGGGGTAAACAGACAGCGGGGCAATGCCAGGGGTAAACAGAGAGCGGGGCAATGCCAGGGGTAAACGGACAGCGGGGCAATGCCAGGGGTAAACAGACAGCGGGGCAATGCCAGGGGTAAACAGAGAGCGGGGCAATGCCAGGGGTAAACGGACAGCGGGGCAATGCCAGGGGTAAACAGACAGCGGGGCAATGCCAGGGGTAAACAGACAGCGGGGCAATGCCAGGGGTAAACAGAGAGCGGGGCAATGCCAGGGGTAAACGGACAGCGGGGCAATGCCAGGGGTAAACGGACAGCGGGGCAATGCCAGGGGTAAACAGAGAGCGGGGCAATGCCAGGGGTAAACGGACAGCGGGGCAATGCCAGGGGTAAACGGACAGCGGGGCAATGCCAGGGGTAAACGGACAGCGGGGCAATGCCAGGGGTAAACGGACAGCGGGGCAATGCCAGGGGTAAACGGACAGCGGGGCATCCCCAATCAGAATGCCACAAGAGGGAGCTAGTGAAAACCCTCCCCCCCGTATATGTTGGCGCTATACAGTAACACTATACGGAATTTATCATTGATCATAACCGCAATTAATTCCCTTTAGTGATCCTGTATGGCGCCAACATATACTGGGGGGGTCGGTCAGCAGCCGGCCCTGGAATCGGAGCATCACGATTTGGGATGCCCTAGTGTAAAGGCCAGTGGCCCTGGAGTCTATAGGATTCCTTGGCCGGGGAGACTGGTATCTCAGGGTATGGCGCCAAAATATACTGGGTAGGAGGGGGGTCAGCAGCTGGCCCTGGAATCTGTAGGATTCCTGGGCCGGGGAGGCTGGTATCTCAGGGTATGGCGCCAACATATACTGGGGGGGGAAAGGGTCGGTCAGCAGCCAGCCCTGGAATCGGAGCATCGCGATTTGGGATGGAAAGACCAGCAGCCGGCCCTGGAATCTATAGGATGCCTGGGCCAGGGAGGCTGGTATCTCGGGGTATGGCGCCAACATATATTGGGGATGGGGGAAGTCGGTCAGCAGCCAGCCCTAGAATCTCTAGGATTCCTGGGCCGGGGAGGCTGGTATCTCAGGGTATGGCGCTAACATATACTGGGGATGGGGGAAGTTGGTCAGCAGCCAGCCCTGGAATCGAAGCATCACGATTTGGGATGTCCTAGTGTAAAGGCCAGTGGCCGGCCCTGGAGTCTATAGGATTCCTGGGCCGGGGAGGCTGGTATCTCAGGGTATGGCGGCAACATATACTGGTGGGTGGGGGTCGGTCAGCAGCCAGCCCTGGAATCGGAGCATCACTATTTGGGATGCCCTAGTGTAAAGGCCAGCGGCCGGCCCTGGAATCTATAGGATGTGGCTTTCTTGGTCTATCCCAGCGCATCCCGATTCGGGAGAAAGTAAGTTGTCAAAGTCACCTACATACTGGACGTTCACTTGGACAACCCTGAGATACCTCCCCCTTGCTCAGGAATCCTATAGATTCCAGGGCCGGCCACTGGCCTTCCCGCTGGGGCATCCCAAATCATGATGCTCCAACGTGTGACTCCGCCCCCTTCATGGCACCACAATGATCAGCACGGCCAGGCATTCTGTATCGGGATGCCCCAAGGGCACGTTATCAGCCGCACCCAGAATCCCTTAGACACCAATGCCGAGGTTATAGGTGGTTGGTCCTCTTTTAACGTTGACGAACAGGCTGATTCATTACTAACGCCAGATAGCGACAGATGAGAGCGCCTGTAGCCAGGATTTCAGAGCGACCGCTAGTAGTCATGGATCAGTGTCTCAGAGCGCCTCAGTCGCTGGTCGGCATTGATGAATATGATGTGCGAGTCACTATACTACGCTGTATGGGAGCGAACCGTACCGACATCTCAATGCAACCGACTCGCACCACATTCATCGAAAAATGCAATTCTGTGAAACTCGCCTGTAGAATTGTTTTTGAGTATATCCAGTCCAGGCCGTCCCAGAAGTAATGACAGTGATCCACCGCCAGGTGGCGCCTGACTGCAGGATCAAAAGCTGTCGCTCCTCCCGGCCCCCTATAAAACAGGTGTCTCTCTCTATGATTCCCCAGGGGTTAAACAGCAGTAAGGAGGGGACAGGCCGGGAGGCCAAGAAACCATGTTACTCATAGCTTCAGCATGTACTCTCTATAACAAAAACGGTCCAATATAAATGGTAATCACCATAACAGGCAATGCAGATATAATGAATAAGGGCGTGGTGGGACGACCTGGACTGGATATACCAATTCTACAGGGGAGTTGTATTTTTCTGTTTCAATATTTTTATTGAAATTTCCAACGATACAGATCTGCAAGACATACAGCAGTGTATCTCCATCCCACGCAGGGGAGGTGTATAGACAATGAGATGGGCTAGCAGCAGACAGTTTACAGTACAACAGGGGAACCAGATCAGTGTTTTAACAATTCTCACAGTAACTACGAGCATGGAGAGGCACCGGACATACGTTCTGTACCACCTGCGCAGTTTACGTTACGTCACGACTGTGTCCAGGACCGTGCGGATCACGGAGCCCCGCGGTGTCCGCGACCAGCTCCGCCATCCGCACCCCGCACGCCGGTCATGCCTCAACCCTTGGGGTATGCCAGTCCCACACAGCCGTATGCATGCACAGAAGGAACCGTCAAGAAGCCGTCGAAAAACAGGAAAACTCTTATGTTGAAAAAAAAGAAAAGAGAGAAAGTGACCCCACATGGGGGCCAAAGTATAGAGAGGGGGAGAAGAGAAGGGAGGAGGGGAGAGAAAGAGGGGGGGAGAGAAAGAGGGGGGGAGAGAAGGGGGGGTTATCACTCCCGCGCTCCACCAGACACCACATATGGTTATTATAGTGCCCGCAGAGATTCACCAGGCCAGGTAAATCTTATCCATGGTTCCCATACTTGTTGTATTTTTCACTATATCCAGTCCAGGTTGTCCCAGAAGTAATGACCGCTGGGACATCCAAAAGCAGTGTCCATTAGGGCGGGATCCTCAGTGCGGAACAGCATGTAGTTCATTTCACTACCGCCTGAAGCACTTTTCAGCCAAAGACAGCGTCAGCTGAGGCCCTGACATCAACCTTGTAAAACTTCGTAAAGGTATGAACAGAAGACCAAGTAGCGGCCTTACAAACTTGTTCAACAGAGACCTGGTGCTGAAAAGCCCAGGAAGCACCAATATCTCTAGTAGAATGAGCTGTGATCCAAAAAGGGGGATCCTTCCCCTTGGCCGAATAAGCTTGTACCACCGCCTGTCCGATCCACTTACTGAGAGTGGACTTGGCCGGAGGCAAACCCTTTCCTAGAGCCCTCGGAGAGGACAAAAAGACAATCCGACTTCCTGAAGGACTCAGTCGCAACCAGGTAGTACTTAATGGCTCTGACCACATCCAGGGAATGGAGGGTCCTTTCCTTAGAGTTAGTCGGAGCTGGACACAAGGAAGGCAAGACAACTTCCTCATTAAGGTGAAAAGGAGACACGACCTTAAGCAAAAAATCATGTTTAAGGGAAACGCCACCTTATCCCTATGCCGTCCAAAGTAAGGAGGCTTCAAACCAATCGCGGCCAGTTCTGACACGCGACGCACCGAGGTGATGGGTACCAAAAATACCACCTTTAGGGCAAAATAGACAATGAAGCATCACACAAGGGCTCAAAGAGAGCAGAAAGCACCAGATTCAAGTCCCACACCGGTAATACAGGCTTATGCAGTGGACGTACATGAGTAACTCCTTGGAAGAAGGTCTTGATCAGTCTATTATTATTATTATTGTTTATTTATATAGCGCCATCATCTTCCGTAGCGCTTTACAAAGTAGTAGTTACAGACAGGGTAGAAACATACGGTACATATAATATATCAAATGCAGTTTTACAGAGTTGACAGTGGATATTCTGAGTACAAGACACAATAGGGGAGAGAGCCCCGCCCCCGAGGAGCTTACAGTCTAAAGGAAGAGGGGGGAAGACAAGGGGGAAGGATCACAAACAGTCAGTATTGAGCTCTGTGCCCTTTTAGAAGATTGGTTAGGCCAGATTATATGCTTGTCTGAATAAGTGAGTTTTGAGGGCTCCTTTTGAGGGTTGTGGAGTGGCGGATTTGGTGTGGGAGGGCATTCTAGAAGATTGAAGTTGCACGTGAGAAGTCCTGGAGGCGGGCGTGAAAGGAGGTGACCAGGGTGGAGGACAGGAGGAGGTCGGTAGCAGAGCGGAGGCTGCGTCTAGGTTGATATTGTTGGATTAGAGATGAGATGTAGGGAGGGGCCTGGTTGGAGAGAGCTTTGTAGGCGAGAGTTAGAGTTTTGAACAGGATTCGCTTTGGGACTGGCAGCCAGTGTAGGGATTGGCAGAGAGGCGCAGAACTGGAGGAGCGAGAGGAGAGATGGATGAGGCGAGCAGCAGAGTTCAGGATAGATTGGAGGGGTGCCAGTCTGTTAGTTGGTAAGCCACAAAGAAGGATGTTGCAGTAATCCAGACGGGATATGACCAGGGCGTGCACTAGCATTTTAGTGGTGTCAGGTGAGAGGAAAGGACGAATGCGGGAATGATTGGCGATGGATCTCTGGAAGAATATGGCTAACGCAGAGACCCGGCCCTTGAGGGCGCTCAGCTGGAGACCCAAGTCTAAGCCGTGTTGTAAAAAAAAAAAATCCAAAATCCTAGAGATGGGGAAAGTGCGACAAGGAAGGCTCTTGGACTCACACCAAGCAATGTAGGCATGCCAAACTCTGTAATATATCACGGATCCGCATCTGAATCATGGTCTTGCTAATCAGAGCTCTGATTGTTTTCAATGAGGAGCGAGAGCATCCCCTGCATGCACGGGCTCTCGTCCAATCAGAGCTCTGATTGTTTGCAATGAGGAGCGAGAGCATCCCCTGCATGCACGAGCTCTCGTCCAATCAGAGCTCCGATTGTTTGCAATGGGGAGCGAGAGCATCCCCTGCATGCACAGGCTCTCGTCCAATCAGAGCTCCGATTGTTTGCAATGGGGAGCGAGAGCATCCCCTGCATGCACGAGCTCTCGTCCAATCAGAGCTCCGATTGTTTGCAATGGGGAGCGAGAGCATCCCCTGCATGCACAGGCTCTCGTCCAATCAGAGCTCCGATTGTTTGCAATGGGGAGCGAGAGCATCCCCTGCATGCACAGGCTCTCGTCCAATCAGAGCTCTGATTGTTTTCAATGAGGAGCGAGAGCATCCCCTGCATGCACGGGCTCTCGTCCAATCAGAGCTCTGATTGTTTTCAATGGGGAGCGAGCAGGTCGTTCTTGACTGTTGGGATTTAACCTCTGGAGAAATGTGATTTCTTAGGAAAAGGAAGGTGTCTCCGCCCCTCCAGCCTCCTCGCTCTTTAGCCACACCCCCTTCAGCATCCTCTGTACGTTACTATGGTGACATACAGACATTTACAGCAGGTCTAAAGTCCCGATCTTACCCACTGACCCTTTCATGGTACAGCGAGGTCGCCCCACCCATCTCTCATTAAGCCCCGCCCATATTTGAAGCAATGAGTGTCAATGGCCAAACAAGAATTAGATAGTGCAAACCCTGGTAGGTTTTTTGATTGAATATCATTACCAAAATGACCAGATTATACCAGGTTAAAATGGTTACCTATATAATGCCGCGTGGATTTATGGTGGCTGGAGTTCTCCTTTAAGAAGAGAACGCAGCTAACGCTTGGCTTTCTTTCCTATTGGAGGGCTCTCTGGAGGACTCGGCGCTGCAGCCTGAGGACGTGGACATCATGGGCCTGCACCACAAAGCCGGCAAGCTCCTCCTCCAAAGGTGGGTGTCATTCTCCAAAAGTGGGTGCTGCCGGGGGGGGGGGGGGGGGGATACTTTAAAGGGACAGTCCAGTCTAAATAACTCTTGTGGCTCATGGGAGCGGCCAATGGCGTGGCAGCCGCAGTAATCCCATCATGGCTGCTCCCATGAACCACTAACTATTTAGGCTGGACTGTCCCATTAAAGGGACAGTGCTTGCAATGACATTGAGGCAGCAGGGAGCTCACCTGTACTATTTGGACTTTGGCATTGATAGTGGGGCTAATGCTCCTTTTAGCTGTCTCTTAAAGTAGAACAAAACCCAGGATTTTAACTATGCCGGGTTTTGAACTTTGGACACTCGAAACGGGATGCCCCACTGTGTGAAACTCCCCAGGTCGCCCGATCTCACTCACCCTTCAGCACATGCGCAGCCTCTCGTCCAATCAGCGCGCTCGGATCCGCTCCCGCCCCTTCACCCTAGAGCTTGTCTAATTTGAGCTGATCCGAACACGCTGGCAGCCACATCCCCCGCTACCCTTTAACAGTGAGCTTGTCCGTGCCGGCCATTCACAAATGCCTGGTGCGGGCATGCGCCCTGCTAAAGGGATAGTGGGGATGCGGCCGCTGCTCGCACATGCGCTATTGGATCGGGCACGGTGGGTTTTGGTCCACTTTAAGATGCGTTCACACAAAGGTGATTGCGGAGCGCTTGTGAATCTGGGGTGGAGAGGCTCTCCCGTGCTCTTGGGGGTGGGCAGTGACAGCGCCACAGTTGGCTGCATTTGGCGAGCCGAAATGTCACTGCCCATGTGAGCAGCTGGCAGCCAATCGTGGCGCTGGATTCCCGGCGGGGGAGCGAGGTTAAGGTAAGGTTTACGGGGGTGCAGAGGAGATTCTGGATGCCCCCCCCCCCTCGAGACTCATTTTAGCAGCGGTGCTGGCGGCCACCAAAGCCTTTGCCGTGGAGGTTGTTGGTCAACTTTAAAGATGAACAACACATAGGAATTTTACTTTCCCGTGTGTTCCTCTGTGGGGCGGCATCCTGAACTGTGTGTAACCCCCCCGGTTGGCCAATTTCACTAACCTTCCTTCCGCTCCCGCGGCGCAGACTCGTGCGTGTGTGCTGATTGGCTGAGTGGTGCGCTCAGCATGCTCGCTATCACTCGGTGCAGCATGCACGGCTAGAGGTGAGCATCAATGCGGTCGGAGCTGATGGGGGTTTCACACAGCGGGGCATCCCAATTCAGGATGCCCCAAGCAGTGAAAATCGGATGGCCCTGGAAGTCCTATAGACTCCAGGGCCTCCAATCCTCCTCTTTAACGAGCACTTCCATAGAGTTGAATGGGGGAGAGAGAGGGCCCAAAAAACTTGCGTGGGCGGCGGCATCCTCTGCTGCCTCTCATACCCACGGCAGGCCTATCTGGCGTGGGCGGGCACGGCCGGAGGGGGGCGGCAGAAGAGAGGCCTTTGAGTGGAGGAGAGCCCGCGTATGTGTTGTGATAAGTTAAGCCGACTCGGGTTTCACACAGTGGGGCATCCCAAATCTGGATAGGACAAGGGACCGAAACCCCAAAGCCTGGATTTGGTTCGGCTTTAAAGTCCCTCAGTAGCTTTTTTTCCTGGTTGCAGATTTTAGAATTTGGTCTAGGCCTGCTTTACAGCGATCTTTCTTCCTCCGGGCAGCGAGTCGTTCCTCAGTTCGGGGCGCCCCCTCAGCTCGGAGGGTTCGGGGTCCGACCTGTCATCCGGGATTTCCAAGCCGGCCAGTGACCTCATCAGAGTTGGCTCCTCCTCCACCCTGGACACGGGTAAGTACCGGCGGTGACACTTTACTCCGTCATGATCAGGCTGATACTGATGTGCCCCCTTTGCTTACTCACCTAGCTCCTGTGCTGCACGCCCCCGTCACCTTGCCGGCTCCACCCACCAGGGCCCACCCCACCTTACCCCCCGAGGAGGACATCCTGTATCAGTGGCGCCTACGCAGAAAGATGGAGCAAGCCCGAGAGGGGGCGCTACCCCTGACCACACGAAGACGCTCACCTTCCCCTCCAGTCCGCATCCCGAAACAGGTATGGCTCGATTGTTCTTGAGGGTTAATGGGGACCAAAATAAATACAGATTTTGGATGCCCCGGGGGGAGGGAATCAATCGATTCCCGTGCCGATCGCGCTCGGTTTTAGTCCACCTTAAAGATGCTATTGAAAAGCATTGATCGTTTACTTAAAGTGGATTAATCGCCAGGATTTTTCACTATCCTGGTAATTAATCCTTTCCCCAATTTGGGATGCCCCGCTGTGTGAAATTCCCCAAATAGCCCATTCAACTGGCCTTTCCACCGTTCCCACGGCTCTCGTCCAATCAGTGCTTTACTCCGTGCATACTAATGCCCATCATAAAGCATTCTTTGTAGTGCGCGTCGGCACAGGGAGCAGTGTCGGCTGCGTCGGCACAGGGAGCAGCGTCGGCTGCGCCCCCCGATTTCTCTGTGGAGCGCGCACTCATGCGCGCCCGGCCTATCTGAATGGCTCGACGCAGAAGCATGCATGGTTGCAGGGATGGCGACGATCATGGCGAGGGTCTGGAAAAAGATAAGGAGTTTACAGGCGATCTGGGAGGTTTCACACAGTGAGACATCCCGAATCTAGATGCCCCAGGGGCACCTAGTCGCCTTCCCTGGAGTCTTTTAGGGCTGGGACTGGCCCACTTTAACCTTGTAGAAAGGAAGTTCTAAAACGGACCAAAACTGGTTTGGAGCAGCCCCTAAGTTTAAAGAGGAACATCGGGGGAGGTTAAAACCTCCCCTAAACCTCACCTATCTACTGCCCCTCCACTCCGGCTTTACCTTTTGGCCACTATTTACTCACCTCACCAGGGCATCCATCTTCTGGGCCCCTTGGATTTCGGGCAACCTTCTGACGGGCGGGATGCAATGGAGCTATCCGAAATCCTGTGAGACTAAGCCGTGCTGTTATTTACAGACTGCTAAGCCGGCAGCGGGGGTGAGGATCGGGCCCCAAAGCAGCCGGATGTCGCTGCAGCAGGCAGCAGTAACATGCAAAAGGTAAGTAGGGGCCGATTGGGGGGGTCCGATGTTCCTCTTTAAAAGACCCCCCTTGTTTGGGGTCCGGGCAGCCAAGTTGGGACGCTCCACTCTGTGCGGTTCACCTTGTAGAGTTACCAATACCACGCGTGCATGAGTGGGTCGCATTGTCTTTCCAGGCACCCCTTGTCAGCCGGGGGAGGGGCGCACACGGCAAGAGGCGCCCAGCACTCCATTCACTCAGAATAGATCGCCAGAGGACGCAATCGTTTTCCCTCGGGTTCGGGCCCCTTTGGAGCCCTATATGACAGAATAGGGTAAGTAGTCAGAATAGCCGGACCCTGCAGCATCTTGGTGGTTTCAGGCCCAGACATCGGTGCGGGGGATTCTTTCCCTATACCTCGGTACCTTACCCTGTGATTATGACTGGAGGGAAACGCTTACCTGACCTGTCATGAAGGAAGCCATCAGGGCCTGGTCATTTAAATGACCAGGCCCTGATGGCTTCCTTCATGACAGGTAAGGTGACTATTTCCCTCCATTCACACTATACTGGCAGCCAGCAACTGCGCTCCCCTGCTCTCCATGGTAGGTAGGTCCACTCTCCATAGTGACTGGTGATTAGATGGACCCCGGCCAGCAGGAGAAGAAGGGATTCCAATCCCAGACATTGGGGCAGGGATTCTTTCCCTATACCTCTGCGCAGTACCCTGTGATTGTGTCTGGAGGAAAACACCTCACCTGACCTCTAATGAAGGAAGCCATCGGGGCCTGGTCATTTAGAAACAATGTAATTCTTTTTTATAAATGATCAGGCCCTGATGGCCTCCTCCATGATGGTCAGGTGAGTGTTTCCCTCCAATCACACTATACTGGCAGCCAGCAACTGTGCTCACCTGCTCTCCATGGTAGGTAGGTCCACTCTCCATAGTGACTGGTGATTAGATGGACCCCGGCCAGCAGGAGAAGAAGGGATTCCAATCCCAGACATTGGGGCGGGGATTCTTTCCCTATTCCTCGGTGCTGTACCCTGTGATTGTGAAACGCTTACCTGACCTCTAATGAAGCAAGCCATCGGAGCCTGGTCATTTAGAAACAATTTTTTTTTGTTTTTTTTTTTTTTTAAATGACCAGGCCCCGATGGCTTACTTCATGACAGCTCAGGTGACTATTTCCCTCCAGTCACACTATACTGGCAGCCAGCAACTGTGTTCACCTACTCTCCAAGCTAGGTAGGCCCACTTTCCATAGTGATTTGATGGACCCCAGCCAGCTGGACAAGCTGGAGAAGAGGTGGTTCCAGTCCCAGACATCAGGGCGGGGGAATCTTTCCCTATACCTCTGTGCAGTACCCTGTGATTGTGACTGGAGGGAAATAGTCACCTGACCTCTAATGAAGGAAGACATCGGGGCCTGGTCATTTAAAAACAATGTAATTTTTTTTTAAATGACCAGGCCCCAATGGCTTCGTCCATGACAGGTCAAGTGACTATTTCCCTCCAGTCACACTATATTGGCAGCCAGTAACTGTGCTCGGCTGCTCTCCAGGGTAGGTAGGCCCACTTTCCATAGTGACTGGTGATTAGATGGACCCTGGCCAGCTGGAGAGGAGGTGGTTCCAGTCCCAGACATCCGGGCGGGGGATTCTTTCCCTATACCTCAGTGTAGTACCCTGTGATTGTGACTGGAGGGAAATAGTCACCTGACCTGTCATGAAGTAAGCCATCAGGGCCTGGTCATTTAAAAAATGTCCAGGCCCTGATGGCTTCCTTCATGACTGGTCAGGTGACTATTTCCCTCCAGTCACACTATACTGGCAGCCAGCAACTGTGCTCCCCTGCTCTCCAAGGTAGGTAAGTCCACTCTCCATAGTGACTGGTGATATAATGGACCCCAGCCAGCCGGACAAGCTGGAGAAGAGGGTGGGTGAGTAGTGTCTTATTAAAGTGGACCAACACCCACGGGTGATCGGCCCGGGAATCTATAAGATTCCCGGGCCGATCACCCCCCACCCCGTGGGACATCCGAGATCGGGATGTCCCGCGGGGTGAAACCCCCCCCAAACACCCCAACTCACCTACCTTATCTTCGCCGCCGCCTCCCTCGCGCCCCTGTAGGCGTGCGCGCCTCCGCGCCGGCCGTCTGCGAATGGCCGGCGCGGGGGCGCGCGCGTTCAAAGTGACGCGAGGGAGGCGGCGGCCGCCGCCGCTTAGACGTTCAAGATCTTCTCTTGTACGTCGGCGCTGGGAGCGGGGAGAGGTGAGTTTTTCGGGGGGTTAGGGGGGGTTTCACACAGCGGGGCACCCCGATCGGGGGTGCCCCACCGAAGTGGACCAAGACCCAGGATAGTCAAAATCCTGGGTGTTGGTCCACTTTAAGTCTGTTCGGAGGTCTTTATCAATGACCTTGATAACCTTCTGTTTAGGTGCCAGGAGCAGATTCTCTGGAGCAAGTTTATCGAGTTACATCACGAGAGGCGGAGCCACCATCCGCCCCGCCTTGTGTCGGCCACGTGCCGATAGCCAGTCCCATGGTGGCTCCCCACCCGCACTCCTGCACTGTCATGCCACACCTCCACCTCCAATGCGACATCCTGCCTTGCGTCCACTCCCAGCCCAAAAAACAGGAGACTGCGCCTGTCCAATCGGCAACTGTGCCCACGGGAGGCTCCGCCCACCCATCTGAATCAGAGCGATTGGTGGAGCAGCGGCAGGATCGTCCACCGAGACGCGCGCGCAGGAGGCCGGAACGTCCGGAAGAGACGAAACCCCGTTCCAAAGGAGACAGAAGCAGAAAAGAGGACAGGGCAGCACCCGCGAGATGCATGGAGGCCACGCCCCCTCCTTCACTTATTCATCAAGCCATGAAGCAGGTGAGGTTTGTTCTGTAAGCCATATAGTCGCCACGTTGCCATGGCGACCAGGGTTATGCCTTATTGTTTTAGCTGGTTTAGTCAGTTTTCTTAACTTGCAGGGCGAGCCTGGGATCGGGCCTGCAGACTGGGAGGTAAGTTCTTAAAGGGCCAGTCAGCATGCCCTTTTTTTTTTTTTAAATAGCCCTGCCTCGACAGGCACTAGCCTTGCAGCTGTCAGATTTAAAGAGGACCCTCAGTCAAAACTGACTGATTGTGACTGGAGGGAAACACTCAACTGACCTGTAATGAAGGAAGCCATCGGGGCCTGGTCATTTAGAAGCCATGTCATTTTTTTTTTTAAATGTCCAGGCCCCGATGGCTTCCTCCATGACAGGTCAGGTGACTATTTCAGCAGCTCTCCAAGGTAGGTAGGTCCACTCTCCAGTCCAGTCCTGACTGGTGATTAGATGGACCCCGGCCAGCTTTGAGATGCGAAAGCCTTGCAGCTGTCAGAATTAAAGAGGACCCTCAGTCAAAACTAACTCCAGCAGCATTCGGGGTGCCCGCCCTGCAACCCGGGATCCAGGACCTCCAGTACATGGGATTGGGCCTGCAGCCTTGCAGCTGTCAGAATTAAAGAGGACCTTTAGTCAATACAGACAGAAGGTCACCTCGCTCCAGAAGCATTTGGGATGCCCCGCAGCCTGAGAACCAGCACCTCCAGTCCGTGGGATTAAGGCTGTAGGTCAGGAGGTAAGTTCCACATATTTATTTCATAGCAGCCTGGACAGGGACTAGCCCTGGGGTTGTCACAATTAAAGAGGACCTTCAGATTTCGGGAACCAGAAATCTACTGGTTCCCGCGCGCCAGTAGATTTCAGTATACACCACTGTGTATCACCGCCCCACAGCCCGAGATCCCAAACTTGTTATCTCTGGGGTGTGTATTCATATCTAACAGCTTGGACAGGAACTGTTTTGCGGCGGTCAGAATTAAAGAGGACCTTCAGTCGAAACGGACCGGAGTTCCTGTCGCTCCAGAAGCATTCGGGATTCCACGCTGCGCATCACCGCCTGAGATACAGCACCTTCAGTATGTCGGGATCGAGTCTGCGGGCTGGGAGGCGAGTGCCAGTGGGGGCATCCCAAATTAAACGCAAGCTGTAACCCGGCCCTGGTGACACTTCGACTCTAGAGTCGGGTTAGCTGGGTTTAAAGTGGACCTTATACTAGGATTTTAACTGTCCTGGTGAGAGGTTGTTGTCCCTGGGGCATCAAGATTTTGGGATGCCCCGCGGTGTGAAACCCCTCAAAACTTACCTGTTCCGCGTTGCAGGCCTCGGCTCCTGTCCGATCTGCATTTTTAATGGGGGACATACAGATACAGAAAGGGAAGCGGCCACATCCTTTAGCGATATAAACAAGTGTCCGGCTTTAGCTCCGCTTTACAGCTAAGGATTACAAAGTGTCTGCTCGCACTTCCCCCTCCGGCCGCTCACCTCTTCCCCTTTCCGTTTCCTCTCTGTGTCACCAGGTGATCTCCGAGCGCCTCTTCTCACCACCGCCGTCCCCAAAGCCCGAGAAGCTTCCGGAAGCCGCCGAAATTCCCGCGGAGGAGAATCGCAAACTGCGACCGACGGAGATCGCCGCTCATCTCCTGGAGAAAGCGGAAGGTAGCGCGCTCGTGTAGCTTGCCTCGCCTCTCGCCTGTGGTTTAGATCCGCTTTAAAAGCGAGACCCACACTTATAACACTAAAGAGGTATTGGACTCCCTCATTAAAGAGGGACTAAAAGAATCCACGGCCTCCCGAGTTCCAGTCCAATTCGGGATGCCCCACTGTGCTTTAAAAGCGAGACCCACACTTATAACACTAAAGAAGTATTGGACTCCCTCGTTAAAGAGGGACTAAAAGAATCCACGGCCTCCCGAGTTCCGGTCCAATTCGGGATGCCCCACAGTGCTATAAAAGCGAGACCCACACTTATAACACTAAAGAAGTATTGGACTCCCTCGTTAAAGAGGGACTAAAAGAATCCACGGCCTCCTGAGTTCCGGTCCAATTCGGGATGCCCCACTGTGTGAGACCCTCCCAGAACACTCACCCTCTCCACATCTGTGCATTCCGGCCCCATCCCCGCTTACCCCTAGCCATGCGTGCGCACGACCTTCCTGAATGGGCGGCACGGTCATGCCACGGTTGCCAGGTGGGCGGGGGATGCGGCTGGCGGCGCTGCTCAACGGCTTAGCCGCCCTCAGCTCAGACAACGAGCGCACTGATTGGCTGTTCTGTTTTAAGGTGGACCAAAAGCTCTTAAAGACGCGAGCGACGCCCGAGTCCCCTGTAAAACCTACCTGACCCCCTTCCCAGCAGTGCACTCATGAGCCAAGGTCAGACGCGTGCCCGCACCAGCCATAAATGGCTGGCATGGGCGCCCAACACTGTTAAAGGCCAGCGGCGATGCGGCCGCGGCGCGCTCCCCTGCTTTTAGCCCTTAGCCAAAATAGATGACATAAATGGCTTGTAGGACTAGGGAAGGGTGAGTTTTACTGGGCGACCTGGGAGGTTTAACACACGCAAATGGGGGGGGGGGTGCCCCATGGGGCAAGTACCAAACCCTGGGATAGTTAAAATCCTGGTTTCGGTCCACTTTAAGAGTTTGATTCTAATTTTGTTTTTTGTTTTTTTTTTTCCAGACTCTGATGGGACGGAGTTTGCAGACGACCCCTTGCTGCAGGTTTTGCGGGAGCAGCGTCGGTCCCTGAGATCCAGGCTCTTGTAATGATTAAACCATTTATTAGATTTTGCTTAACGCTCCTCCATTGTTTCCACACATAGATCTGAGGTCTCTCCCGACGCGTTTTTGCCACTTTAGGGCTTCCTCAGGGAAAATTAATCTGGTTGTTCTTTAGGGGTGGCCTTTATGAATACATGTTTCAGTATCCTTGTGTCAGGTAGTGTCAAGAGGCGGGGCCGCTGAATACTGACCAACCAGATCCCGGGATTTATGAGGTTTCCCAGATCAATGGAGCCCCCAGTAAGGGGGAACAGACTGGGCTGCGGGTCGGCCGCTTGGGGCACTGCGGAGCAGTGGCCTGGGCATGGCAACACAACACAGGTCCAATAGGCAGGAGGCACAGATGCAAGGTCAAAGTCCGAGCAGAGGTCAAAAGGCAGGCCAAGGTCAAAGTCCGAGCAGAGGGCAGGCAGCACAAGGTCAAGGTCAACTCCAAGCAGAGGTCAAAGTCCGAGCAGAGGGCAGGTAGCACAAGGTCAACGTCCAAGCAGAGGTCAAAGTCCGAGCAGAGGGCAGGTAGCAGAAGGTCAACGTCCAAGCAGAGGTCAAAGTCCGAGCAGAGGGCAGGTAGCGCAAGGTCAAGGTCCAAGCCGAGGTCAAAGTTTGAGCAGAGGGCAGGCAGCGCAAGCCCAAGGTCAACATCCAAGCAGAGGTCAAAGGGTATTTTGAGGTCAAAGGTAGAGCAGAGGGCAGGCAGCGCAAGTTCATAGTCAACATCCAAGCAGAGGTCAAAGGTCGAGCAGAGGGCAGGCAGCGCAAGCCCAAGCTCAACATCCAAGCAGAGGTCAAAGGGTATTTTGAGGTCAAAGGTCGAGCAGAGGGCAGGCAGGGCAAGTTCATAGTCAACATCCAAGCAGAGGTCAAAAGGCAGGTAGAGGTCAAAGTTCAAGGTCAAAAGGCATGTCGGGGTCAAATTTCGAGCAGAGGGAAGGCAGCGCAAGCTCAAGGTCAACGTCCATTCACAAATGCCTGGCGCGGGCACGTGCCCTGCTACAGGGATAGCGGGGCCGCGGCTTGCGCATGCGCCTTTGGACTGGGGAAGAAGGTAAGTGTATGGGGTGACCTTGGGGGTTTCACACAGCGGGGCATCCCAATTTTGGATGCCCCGGGGGGGGGGATCGATCGGCCCTGGAATCTTATAGATTCATGGTGGGTTTTGGTCCACTTTAAAGTGGACCTAAAGCCACGTGGCCCACTCCAGTCTAAAAAACTCCACTGCCTTCCCCAGGGGCATCAGAAATTGGGTGTGACCCCCCCCCCCCCCCCCAAAAGTCACCGTTATCAGGGACTCCCACTGCTTTCCTTTAGCTAGCTGAGGTAGGCCATAGGGCAGGGGCGCTGCCCATAATAGAGGGAAGCCGGTGATGCGTAAGTGGGCTGGGTCACGTCAGCTGACTTTCTTGAGATCAGCCTATCGGCAGCTCAATAATGTGTGGTGGGCATGGCCACGGCGGTAGGAAAACGGGCGATTAACACGGCAGGACATCCCTTAGAGACAGACTCTAGGTGCAGTTTCGGTCCACTTGAAGCGTCACAAAACGCTGGTCCACCGCCCTATGTCACTTGGGTGATGAGGTGGGCTAGGCGGTGGCCTGGTTAAAAAAATAAAAAAATAACCTCGTCGGTGATCCCGCGTCACATGTCCAACCGGACGGCGATCGCAAAAAAGCGGCTTGGCTCCCAATTCAGCCTTTTAAGCCGCTCATTTTATTTGCGCAATCTGATTGGAGGAGATCCCAAATCAGGTACCGTCCTGGTTCTGGTCCACTTTAAAAAGGGGCGGGCATCGCAGTACCTGTAAAAAGAAGCATTCGCTCAATAGATCCACTTTAAAGTGGACCAAAACGAGACGTAGAGTCTATAGGACCCACAGTGATGGGCAGCAAATATTTGGGTGACTTTTTTTTTTAATTTAATTTTTAATTATTTTTTTTATTTAATTCCAATAATAATAATATGGAATAATATTGATAATATGGAATAATAATAATAATAATATGGAATAATAATAATAATATCAATAATAATATGGAATGATTTTAATAATATGGAATAATATTAATAATATGGAATAAGACTAATATATAATAATATTATGAAATAAGAATAATATATATTATTTTGGAATAAGAATAATAATATATAATATTATTATGAAATAAGAATATATAATATTATTATGGAATAAGAATAATAAAATATAATAATATTATTATGGAATAAGAATAATAAAATATAATAATAATATTATTATGGAATAAGAATAATAAAATATAATAATAATATTATTATGGAATAAGAATAATAAAATATAATAATAATATTATTATGGAATAAGAATAATAATATATAATAATAATAATATTATGGAATAAGAATAATAATATATAATAATAATATTATTATGAAATAAGAATAATAATATATATTATTTTGGAATAAGAATAATAATATATAATATTATTATGAAATAAGAATAAGAATATATAATATTATTATGGAATAAGAATAATATATAATAATATTATTATGGAATAAGAATATATATAATTCCCTTACAGGGCGGTGGATCGAAGGCTGTGTGAGCTGCAGTATGACCACAAGGCGAGCCGCCCCACGCCCCCGCACCCATCTCGTTACTGATTCCCGTGTGTTACTGTGTTGTGTTGGTTTGTATTCTATTTATTTCCTCATTGTATTAAAAGAACAAAACAAAAAACGCTTGGCCTTCGTGTGTTACCGCATTCCGGCTATATCACACCCACGTGGTAAAGGGAGGGTCCCTGGGGGTCATGTGACTCTCCTATAAAGATCCACAAATGTACGGTGAGGCTCCGCCTTCAGTTGTGTCATCCATTACACTGCTGATGATACACAATGGGGGAAACACAAGATGACCACAGCTCTGAGTGTATCCTATAAAAACAGGTAATAGGGTCAGTATAGCAGCGGATTGAACACAATGCAGCAGATAGGAAGCCACTGTACACTTACATAAGTCACACACACGGGTGGGAGGGTCTATGACATCACAGCAGCTGCTGCTGAATCGACGCGCTCAGCTCCATTCAGCTATGTAAGATGCTGTGACATCACACACAGGGGTAGGAGGGTCTATGACATCACAGCAGCTGCGGCAGAATCTGGGCGCTCAGCTCCATTCAGTGATGCAAGATGCTGTGACATCACACACAGGGGTGGGAGGATCTATGACATCACAGCAGCTGCTGCAGACTCACACGCTCGGCTCCATTCAGTTATGCAAGATGCTGTGACATCACACACAGGGGTGGGAGGATCTATGACCTCACAGCAGCTGCTGCAGAATCGGCGTGCTCAGCTCCAATCAGTTATGCAAGATGCTGTGACCTCACACACAGGGGTGGGAGGGTCTATGACATCACAGTGGCTGCTGCAGAATCGGCGTGCTCAGCTCCATTCAGTTATGCAAGATGCTGTGACATCACACACAGGGGTGGGAGGATCTATGACATCACAGTGGCTGCTGCAGAATCGGCGTGCTCAGCTCCATTCAGTTATGCAAGATGCTGTGACATCACACACAGGGGTGGGAGGATCAATGACATCACAGCAGCTGCTGCAGAATCGGCGTGCTCAGCTCCATTCAGTTATGCAAGATGCTGTGACCCCACACACGGGTGGGAGGGGCTATGACATCACAGCAGCTGCTGCAGAATTGGCGCCCTCGGCTCCATTCAGTTATGCTAGATGCTGTGACATCACACACGGGTGGGAGGGTCTATGACATCACAGTGGCTGCTGCAGAATCGGCGTGCTCAGCTCCATTCAGTTATGCAAGATGCTGTGACATCACACACAGGGGTGGGAGGATCAATGACATCACAGCAGCTGCTGCAGAATCGGCGTGCTCAGCTCCATTCAGTTATGCAAGATGCTGTGACCCCACACACGGGTGGGAGGGGCTATGACATCACAGCAGCTGCTGCAGAATTGGCGCCCTCGGCTCCATTCAGTTATGCTAGATGCTGTGACATCACACACGGGTGGGAGGGTCTATGACATCACAGTGGCTGCTGCAGAATCGGCGTGCTCAGCTCCATTCAGTTATGCAAGATGCTGTGACATCACACACGGGTGGGAGGATCTATGACATCACAGCAGCTGCTGCAGAATCGGCGTGTTCAGCTCCATTCAGTTATGCAAGATGCTGTGACCTCACACACAGGGGTGGGAGGGTCTATGACATCACAGCAGCTGCGGCAGAATCTGGGCACTCAGCTCCTTTCAGTGATGCAAGATGCTGTGACATCACACACAGGGGTGGGAGGATCTATGACATCACAGCAGCTGCTGCAGACTCACACGCTCGGCTCTATTCAGTTATGCAAGATGCTGTGACATCACACACAGGGGTGGGAGGATCTATGACATCACAGCAGCTGCTGCAGAATCGGCGTGCTCAGCTCCATTCAGTTATGCAAGATGCTGTGACCTCACACACGGGTGGGAGGGTCTATGACATCACAGTGGCTGCTGCAGAATCGGCGTGCTCAGCTCCATTCAGCTATGCAAGATGCTGTGATGTCACACGGATGGGAGGGGCTATGACATCACAGCAGCTGTTGCAGAATCAAGCTTTAATTTCTAGAACACCTATAATAGTTTATTTTCCAGGTGTACAGCGCGGCTTGCTTCATTTCAATTCTTTACATGTGGGTAATCCGCCACAGGTGACGCAATCGACTGCAGGAAGACTTGTGGCCCCTCCCGGCCCATAAAAGGGCCAGAATTACCCAGAAGACCCCACTCTTCTCCTGCAGTCCGACTGCGAAGATGGTCTCTTTCTCTCTCTCCATGGACTTCGCAGATAAGCGGGGCATTACTAGCCCGTCGGCCGCTGCAAGCCCTATTCCCACCTGCTTCCGGGACCCTTCTTGCCTCCCAGCCATGGCTTGCGGATCAGGTGCAGGTAGGGGAACGCCGAGGGTCAGGCGTTCGGCAGAGCTACGCTCTGGGCCGCAGACTCTTCCTAAGAGTAAGCCGGCCATAGCCGATGGTGAGCCTATAGGCGAGGGGAGGGGAGGAACCACCTTTTTTTCCCTTTTCATTATGTGTCCCACATGCTTTATTCTTGTGCATTTTATGCTGTGTGTGTTTTTCTAACGTTTTTTACCTCACAATATACTTACCTTTCCTGCTCCTCTTCCCTCCTCTACGTTATGGCGTCGGTGGGGGGCCCGCCCCTTGAGGTGCTGCTTGGGCAGGCCGGCGCCACTCTCCTCACAGAGTTTCCTGAGGTAAAGTTCCCATTTTGACCTCACGCCGCCGCTCCTTGGTCTGCTGACAGGCTGCACAGGCTCTGCCCAGGCTCTTCAACTGGCTCCCGCCCCTTGAGACAGCCCGTCTCTTGAGGTGCTGCTTGGGCCGGCCGGCGCCACTCTCCTCACAGAGTTTCCTGAGGTAAAGTTCCCGTTTTGACCTCATGCCATCGCTCCTTGGTCTGCTGACAGGCTGCACAGGCTCTTCCACTGGCTCCCTTTTGGTCCATGAGTCCGGTCTTTTCTTGTTAGTACCTTTTATTATTGTGTTTTATATTGGCTGTGGGGCGCTTATCTGCTCCCTTTTGTGTCTTTCAGAGTCCCATATTGAGATTCTTGTGGTTCCTCCAGGTCCATGCACCACCCCTCCTCCACCCTTTCCTGCCCTGTGGGTTAGGGTGCTGAGAGTCAAATTGGGTTTTTTTCTGTACGGTTCTGGGCCGTCTTAGTGCCTTGAGACCCGTCTTTCTTATCATAATCCCCATAATGGAGGCTTCTGGGTGTAGCTTGGGAACCCCCCGGGACTTGCTAAGCTTTGTCTTGTGTGTGGTACATGCCCACTGAGTGGTCGCAACGTGGTTTGTGTGCCCTGCGCCCAGAGTACTATTGCGGATCAGGATGGGGCGAGTGTTGCCGGCCCCAGTCCCATTGCTCCTCCAGCCTTGCCGCATCCCCCGCGCCTGCTTCTGGCCCCTAGTGAGGGGGAGGCCTGCAGGAACTCGTGTAGTAATTTTGAGCTCAGACTGGCTAGCATTGAGCGTCAGTTGGCGTGTGATTGAGAAGCGGCATTTGGAGCCGGCTCGTGCCATTTTTGCAGATGACGATGAGGATTATGAGGCCGAGATCCCGCTGAGGAGGGTGCGTTGCTCCAGGGGTCCGACTCCTCTGGGGTAGTCGGGGGGACCTTGACAGTCGCCACGGGTCTTCATCTGACGAGGACGAGTGGCCCCAGGATGATACTGAGCAGCTGTTGTCGGCGGTACTTGATACTCTGCACATTGTTCCTCCTAAGGCGGCCAAGAAGAAACAGGGGGACCTTTTTCGGCCAGAGAGACAGCGCCTTGTCTTTCCTGAACAAGGCCACTTCTCTAAGATGGTTTTTAAGGAATGGGCATGGATCAGCTAGCCTGTCACGCCTTCACTTCTGTGGGAAACGGTCTGCGCCCTGTCTGTGCTGCAGCCATTGTTTCCATGGCCATTAAGAAGAAGTTAAGGCGTCTCGCGGATATTGCCAAATCTCACAAGCGAGCGGAGAAGTATGGGGAGCTTTTGGCTTGTTTGGACTTCCTTGCCTTTGTTATATCGGCCATGGATGATGCTGTCCATTTTGGTGGTAGGGCTTCGGCTGCGATGGTCGCGCTGCGTCGCTCTATCTGGTTATGACAGTGGGCAGCGGATGCTGCTGCCAAAAAAGCTCTTACAGGTATTCCCTTTCTGGGACTTCGGCCGTTCAGGGAACGGTTGGACCTCCTGGCTAAGGACGGGAGACTTCCTCAACGTCGGAAGCAGGTACGGCCTTTTCGGGGCTCTTCTTCCTTTCGTCCCACTCAGGGAGGACGAGGATCTTCCTTTTCTGGTTGCCGCAGAGACTCATGGGGGCGAGGTAGAGCCCGAGGTCGTCCCGGCCTTGCCTGGGGATCCAAGCCTAAGCCCCCTTCCAAGGCCCCTCAGGCATGAGGGGACGCCCTCACCCAGCCTGGTGGGGGGGGGGGCGGCTTCGGCTCTTTGCTCACGTCTGGAGGTAACACGTCTCGGACCGGTGGATTCAGGAGGTGGTGTCCTCCGAATACAAGATAGAGCTGGCAGCTTGGCCACCCCCAAGATTCATTTGGTCCAGGATCTCCCAAAATCCTGTGACGGCGCAGGGCCTGAGGCTGGCCGTTCAACATCTTCTGTCATCAGGAGTGGTTTGCCATGTTCCTCTTCAAGAAGGGAGGCAGGGGTTCTACTCCAACCTGTTCACGGTGCCCAAGAAGGATGGTTACCTGAGACCCATCCTGGATCTAAAGGGTCTCAAGAGATTTGTCAGGTTCAAACACTTCCGCATGGAGACCTTACGGTCGGCGGTGAGCTCTCTTCGGCAAGGCGATTTTATGACCACTGTGGACATCAAGGATGCCTATCTGCACGTTCCTGTCTTCCTGGGACACCAGCGGTTCCTGAGGTTCGCTCTGGGGGATCAACACTACCAGTTTGTGGCCTTGCCGTTCGGCATCACCTCGGCCCCCCGTGTGTTCACCAAGGTGCTGGCGGGTGTCATGGCCCTTCTGAGGAGACAGGGCATTCGCGTTCTTCCTTACCTGAATGACCTTTTGATTGCAGCTCCATCTTTGCATCAGGCAGAGAGGGATACTCGGATGGTAGTGTCCACCCTCGAGTCCTTCGGTTGGGTGATCATTTATTCCAAGTCTTCTCTCTCTCCTTCATCGGTAAGATCCTTCCTGGATACTTCTCAGGTCAAGGTGTTTCTTCCTCAGCAGAAGGTGGAAGGGCCTTCAGATGCAGGCGCGGGCCTTGTTGGCTTGACCTCATCCCTCCATCCATCTGGGGATGCAGTTGGTGGGTCTCATGGTGTCTTGCTTCGAGGCTGTGGCTTTCGCTCAGTTCCACATGAGACCCCTTCAGTTGAATCTCTTGACCGTCTGGGATCAGAGTCAGGAGTCCTTGGAGCAGGAATTCGCTCTATCCCCTCTGGCCAGACAGTCCCTCTCGTGGTGGCTGGACTCGAAGAATCTTCTAGTGGGCAGGTCCTTTCTGCCTCCGTGCTGGGAGATTGTCACCACAGACGCCAGTCTGACCGGTTGGGGAGGGGTTTGGCAATTGCTGAAGTTCCAGGGCCAGTGGGGCCCTCAAGAGGGCCACGCGCCTATCAATCTCTTTGAGTTGAGGGGTTGTGCGGTCCAGGTCCGCTCGGACAATCAGGCGGCGGTCGCCTACATCAATCATTAGAGAGGGAACGGGGAGCCCTCAAGGAAGTGTCCCTGATATTGTCTTGGGCGGAGGAGACGGTTCCCTCCATCTTGGTGGTTTACATCCCCGGGGTGGAATACCAGGATGCAGATGCCCTGAGCAGAGGGACGTCTGGCCTAGGGGAATGGTCTCTCGACAACCAGATCTTTCATGCCCTGTGTCGCCGCTGGGGTCAGCCGGACGTGGAACTGTTTGTGTCCCGTCACAATCACAAGCTTCCGAGATTTGTATCCCTTTCAAGAGATCCTCTGGCCTTCGCCACGGACGCGCTGGCATTTCCTTGGAAGTTGTTTCGACTCCTTTGTCTTTCCTCCTTCCCCTCTGTTTGGTCGTGTGCTGCGCAAGATAGCCCAGGAGGGGGTACCGACCATCCTAGTGGCCCCCCGCTGGCCGAGGAGGGTATGGTTTGCAGACGTCGTCCAGATGGCAGTGGATCAGTACGTCCTGCCTGACGTTTCAGAGCTCCTCACTCAGGGACAGCTGCGCCACCCCAATTTACAAACGCTGGCTTTGACGGCTTGGCTGCTGAAACCTCCATCCTGATGAATAAGGGTTTGACGGCTTCGGTCGTCAGTACTATGATTCAGGCTCCGAAAAAATTATCTTCTATGATTTATTACAGGGTCTGGCACGCTTACATTGCCTGGTGTGAGTCCCTTGCCGCACTTTCTCCCTTTCCAGGATTCTGGAGTTTCTTCAACACGGTCTAGAATCGGATCTACAAGTGAGTACCCTCAAGGGACAAGTTTCTGCCTTGGCAATTTTTTTCCAAAGATTTTTCGCTAATCATAGGCTTGTCAAAACCTTTTTCCAGGGAGTCACTCATGTACGTCCACCGCGTAAGCCTCTGCTACCGGTGTGGGATTTGAACTTGGTGCTTTCTGCTCTTCAGGGTCCCCACTTCGAGCCCCTGTGCAATGCTGCTCTTTCTATTCTGACTATTAAGGTGGCCTTTTTGGTTGCTATCACTTTGGTGCGTCGCGTCTCTGAGCTGGCGGCGCTTTTCATGAAACCTCCTTATTTTGAGCAGCATCAGGATAAGGTGGTGTTACGTCTTAGGCCGGAATTCTCGCCCAAGGTTGTTTCTGCCTTTCATCTCAATGAGGACATTGTCTTACCTTCCTATGGTCCTGCCCCTGCTAATTCCAAGGAACGGAACCTTCATTCTCTGGATGTGGTCAGGGCACTCAAGTATTATTTGGTCGCCACTGAGTCATTTCGGGAGTCTGATTCTCTTTTCTTTATTGCATGGCGCGGCCTGCTTCGGTATTCATAACAGTTGGGTTATTCCGCCACAAGGTGCCGCAGTGGTACTGCAGAAAGCTGTGGCATCTCCCGGCCCCCTATAAATAGGGGGATTAACCATAGAGTTCCAGTGTTTCCGTTGCAGTGAAACTGCGAAGTTAGAAGATGGCTCTCTCTCTTGCGCAGGTGAGTGGGGCAACTAAGCCTGCGGTCCTGCAAGTCTATTTCCACCCATTTCTGGACCCTCACTGGCTCCCAGTCTTGGCTGACAGATCGGGTGAGGGTAGAAGAGCACTAGGGTCAAGTGCTCCTGGAGCGCTGCTCCAAGCCGCAGACCCTGTTCCACAAAGGGTAGCCGGCCATAGGCTTTATGGTGAGCCTACTAGGGATGCAGAGTTCCTGTCCTGGCTTCTGAGGGGGTGAGTGTTTTAGGGACTGTGTCCCTTTCTTTTCCTTCAGGGGTCCCCCCCCCCCCTCCTGGCCTGGATACTCGCCGCTGCCTTCTCGTCTCTCTCTCTCTCCCCCCTCCCCCTCTCTGACTTTGTTCGGGGGGGGCGGGTGGTAGCGGGGAGTGGTATTTGTTGTGGTGTTTTGGCATTTACAGTGTGTTTTTTGCCCGCCGCGCCGCTTTGTACTGCGCTCCACGGCTGTGGGCGCTATAACCTGTGGCGTTTTTGCTTTGTCATGGTGCCGGCGGGGTCACGTGGGCGCCATTTTCGCACTCTTTGGGTTTTTTTTTTTGGTCTCGTGGGGCATGTGCTGCGGCATGCTCATGTGTCGTTTTTACTTATGTCTTTCAGGCGGGATACCAGTGGGTTGTGGTTTCTCCCGGCTCTACTCCTTCCTCCCCCTCATCCCCCCACCCATTTTTGCTTATGTTGGGGGCATCCCGGGTGACTTTTGTATTAGCCTTTACCCAGCGCTGGACTATTGCGCCTGTGTTAATCACCATATGGAGGCTTCTAGGGATAGCGTGCTCGGGGGTCCTTAGGGGCAATCCCGGCTGTGTTCCATGTGCAGGGTATCCCCTATCAGCAATGATGTCACGGTGTGCGTGCAGTGCGCTCAAAGTGTCCTTGCGCTCCAGCTTGGTTTGCCTGCATCGCTTCCCAGCTCTGCGCCCCCTTCGGCATCACCTACCCCCCCCCCCCCACTGCTGCAATTAGCTCCCAATGAGGGGGATGCTAGCAGGGGGTCACAGTCTGATCTGGCACTTCGTGTGGCCAACATTGAGAAGCAGCTTGCCGGGCCTATTCCTAGGAAGGCCTCGGGCAAGAAGGGGCACCTGACTTCCACTCCCTCACGCTCCACTGAGAAGTATTAGCAGTTTGATGCCACTGGTGGACTTTATTCCCTAGAGGAAGGGGAGCTGTTCCAGGACTCTGACTCCTCTGGGGACCAGCAGGAGGGTTGCCTTAGTGACCCTGGTTCTGCGTCCGGGGAGGAATCATGGTACCCTGAGGACACTGATAATCTGCTGTCACAAATTTTTGAAATCTTGCACATTGCTCCCCCTGAGGTAGCTAAGAGTCTTGGTAAACAGCATCTGGGGTTCCCTGAGCAGGGCCATTTTACTTCTATGGTGCTTAGGGAGTGGGAACGTCCTAACAGGCTGACCACTGTGCCCAAGGAATTGGATAGGAGGTATCCTTTCCTGCTGATATAGTAAAGCGTTGGTCCTGTCCACCTGAGGTGGACGCTCCCGTGCTAGACCTGTCTAATACTTCGGTCATGCCTTCCCCTGACACTACCACTCTGAGGGACAGCGAGGACCGGCGCATGGATCAGCTGGCCTGCCATGCTTTTACTTGTGTGGGGGCTGGACTGCGCCCAGCCTGTGCTGCCAGCCATTACTGCTATTGCCCTTAAGAAACTGCTCAAGCACCTCTGTAATGGCGCTATGGCTGGTAGGAGGAGGGAGGATTATAGGGCCCTCTTGCTTTGCTCTGATTTTGTTGCATTTATCCTTACTGCCATGGATGATGCTGTGAGGCTGGGCGGTAGGACCTCTGCACTTTTGGTGGCTATGCGCCGCTCTGTTTGGTTACGTCAGTGGGCAGCTGATGCTGCTGCTAAGAAGGCTCTCACTGGCTCCCCTTTGCGGGGCTGCGGCTCTTTGGTGAGCGTCTTGATGTTTTGGCCAAGGATGGCAGGCTGCCTCAGCGTAGGAGGCAGCCCGACCTTTTCGGGGGTCCTCCGTCTCCCTTCCCTCCCTTCGTTCTTCCAGAGGAAGTTGTGGCTCCCTCTTCTCAGGTAGCCGCAGAGAGTATTGGGGACATGGCAGATCCCGTGGATGTCCCGGTCTCTCCTGGGGTTCCAAGCCCAAACCTCCTCCCAAGGCCCCCAGACCAGATGGCGGTTGCCTACATCAACCATCAGGTAGGGTCTCTGAGCAAGCGAGCCTTCAAGGAAGTGTCTCTGATACTGTCTTGGCGGAACAGAATGTCTCCTGCTCTCCTCAGCGGTATACATTCCGGGGGTGGAGAACCAGGTGGCGGACTCCAGGCACGAGGGGGCGCCCTCACCCATCTGGGTGGGGGGCCGGCTTTGGCTCTTTGCTCACGTCTGGAGGCTCCATGTTTCAGACCGGTGGATTCAGGTGGTGGTGTCCTCCGGTTACAAAATAGAGTTTGCAGCCTGGCCGCCCCCAAGATTCATCAGATCCCGGGTGTCTTTAAACCCCCTGTCAGCTCAAGGGTTACTTTCAGCGGTTCAATGCCTGCTGGAGTCAGGGGTCATTTGTCCGGTGCCCCATCAAGAACAGGGTCAGGGATACTATTCCAATCTCTTCACGGTCCCCAAAAAGGACTGCTCTCTGAGGCCCATTCTGGACTTGAAGGGCCTCAACAAGTTTGTCAGATTCAAACATTTTCGCATGGAGACGCTACGCTCTGCTGTCGGTACCCTTCGCCCGGGCGACTTCATGACCACTGTGGACATCAAGGATGCTTATCTTCATGTACCTATCTTCCCAGGTCATCAGAGATTTCTGAGGTTCGTGCTGGAGGATCAGCATTACCAGTTTGTGGCCTTACCTTTCGGTATCACCTCGGCGCCTCGGGTGTTCACCAAGGCTGGCGGGAGTGATGGCTCTGCTGTGAACCCGGGGCATTCGCATCCTTCCCTATCTGGATGACATCCTCATTGTGACTCAGTCCTTTCATCAGGCCGAACAGGACACCCAGGTGGTGATCTCTACTCTGGAGTCCTTCGGCTGGGTGATCAATTTTCCCAAGTCTTCTCTGTCCCCGTCCTTGGTGAGGTCCTTTCTGGGCATGACTCTGGATACGTCTCAGGTCAAGGTGTTCCTTCCTCAGCAGAAGGTGGAGAGCCTTCAGAAGCAGGCACGGGCTCTGCTCTTGTGTCCTCATCCCTCAATTCGTCTGGGGATGCAGTTGGTGGGCCTGATGGTGTCCTGCTTCGAGGCAGTCCCCTTTGCTCAGTTTCACATGAAACCTCTCCAGTTGCACCTCTTGTCAGTTTGGGATCGGGACCCTGTATCCCTGGATCAGGAATTTGCTCTGTCTCCCGTGGCCAGACAGTCCCTTTCGTGGTGGCTAGACTCAAGGAATCTTCTGGTGGGCAGGACCTTTCTGCCCCCGTGCTGGGAGACTGTCACCACGGATGCCAGTCTGACGGGCTGGGGGGGGGGGGGAGTTTGGAAGTCCCTACAGTTCCAGGGTCGTTGGGGCCCCCAGGAGGCCCATGCTCCCATCAATGTCCTGGAACTGAGGGCGATCAGGTTGGTTCTGTCCCACCAGACCATACACCTTCGGGGTCGGGCTGTTCAGATCCGCTCAGACAACCAGATGGCGGTTGCCTACATCAACCATCAGGTAGGGTCTCGGAGCAAGCGAGCCTTCAAGGAAGTGTCTCTGATACTGTCTTGGGCGGAACAGAATGTCTCCTGCATCTTAGCGGTATACATTCCAGGGGTGGAGAACCAGGTGGCGGACTCCCTGAGCAGGGGGATGTCTCGTCTGGGGGAATGGTCCCTCAACTACCAGGTGTTTCTCTCCTTGTGTCACCGCTGGGGTCAGCCGGATGTGGACCTGTTTGCGTCCCGTCACAATCACAAACTTCCCAGGTTCGTCTCCCTGTCACAGGATCCTCTGTCCTTCGCCACGGATGCAGTGGCAATGCCTTGAACGGATTTTTGGCTTTCCTATGTGTTCCCTCCGTTCCCTCTACTGGGCAGGGTCATGCGCAAGATTGCTCAGGAGAGGGTGTCAGCCATCCTGGTGGCCCCCTGTTGGCCAAGAAGGGTGTGGTTCGCAGATGTCGTGCAGTTGGCAGTAGACCAGTATGTCTTGCCCAGGGATCCAGATCTTCTCACTCAGGGACGGCTACGCCATCCCAATTTACAAACGCTGGCTTTAATGGCTTGGCTGCTGAAACATCCATCTTGACAGAGAAGGGGTTGCCAGCCTCTGTTTTGGATACCATGATTCGGGCCAGGAAGAAGTCCTCGTCCTTTATCTATTACAGGGTCTGGCATGCTTACATTGCCTGGTGTGAGTCCAAGTCTCTTCCCTTTCAGGTTTTTTCCATTCCCAGGATTTTATGTATTTCTATGCTACCAGTCTGGGACCTGAATCTGGTGATGTCTGCTCTGCAGGGTCCTCTCTTTGAGCCTATCCGTGGGGCTGCGTTGCCCATTCTGACTCTTAAGGTGGCCTTTTTGGTGGCTATCACTTCTGTAAGGCGAGTTTCTGAGCTGGTGGCGCTTTCCATCAAACCTCCTTATTTTGAGAGGCATCAGGATAAGGTGGTGTTTCGGCTTAAGCCGGATTTCTTGCCTAAGGTTGTGTCTGCTTTTCATCTCAATCAGGACATTGTCTTGCCTTCTTTGTGTCCTAATCCTGCTAATTCCAAGAAGCGGACACTGCATTCTCTGGATGTGGTCAGGGCTCTGAAGTTTTATTTGGTCGCTACTGAGCCTTTCAAGAAATCTGATGCTCTTTTTGTTCTCACTTCTGGACCTAGAAAGGGTTTGCCTCCGGCTAAATCCACTATCGGCAAGTGGATCCGTCAGGCGGTGGTGCAAGCCTATTCTGCTAAGGGGAAGGAACCTCCCTTTAGAATTACTGCTCATTCCACTCGTGCTATTGGTGCCTCTTGGGTTTTTCAGCACCAAGCTTCTGTTGAACAACTTTGCAAGGCCGCTACTTGGTCTTCTGTTGATACTTTTTCCAAGTTTTACAAGGTTGATGTTAAGGCCTCAGCGGATGCTGCTTTTGGCCGCAAGGTACTTCAGGTGGTAGTGACTTGAACTGCCGGCTGGTACTTACTGGGGATCCCACCCTACTTTTGGACACTGCTTTTGGATGTCCCAACTGTTATGAATACCGAAGCAGGCCGTGCCATGCAATAAAGAAAAAAGCAATTCTGTGAGTACTCACCTGTAGAATTGTTTTTGTTCTTGCATCGCACGGCCTGCTTCGCCCCACCCTTGTTATTGTTATTCTTGGTTTGGTGATTGTTCCAAGTTAATTGGGGTTTTTTACCTTTTTTACATTTTTTACTTTTATTCTCTCCCGGCTTCTTGTCTCACTGCTTGTCTATGCTGGGAACTCTATGGTTAATCCCCCCCCTTTTTACAGGGGGCTGGGAGATGCCACAGCTTTCTGCAGTACCACTGCGCCACCTTGTGGCTGAATAACCCAACTGTTATGAATACCGAAGCAGGCCGTGCCATGCAAGAACAAAAACAATTCTACAGGTGAGTACTCACAGAATTGCTTTTTTTGTCCTTCCTTCCGGACCTAGGAAGGGCTTGCCTCCAGCCAAATCCACTATCAGTAAGTGGATCAGACAGGCGGTGGTGCAAGCATACTCTGCTAAGGGGAAGGAACCCCCTTTCCGTGTTACAGCTCACTCCACTAGGGCTATTGGTGCCTCTTGGGCCTTCCAGCACCAGGCTTCAGTTGAACAGGTTTGTAAGACCGCTACTTGCTCTTCTGTTCATACTTTTTCCAAGTTTTACAAAGTTGATGTTAAGGCCTCAGCTGACGCTGTTTTTGGCCGAAAGGTGCTTCAGGCGGTAGTGGCTTGAACTGCCTGCCATTGCTCTCTGGTGATCCCACCCTTCTTTTTTTGGACACTGCTGTTGGATGTCCCGCATGTAAAGAGTTGAAATGAAGCAAGCCGTGCTGTACACCTGGAAAAATACAATTCTGTGATTACTCGCCTGTAGAATTGTTTTTGTGTTTTTGTGTACAGCACGGCTTGCTTCATCCCACCCTTGTTATCGTTGTTCTCTTTTGCCTTGTTATGGTGATTTTTGTTGAGAGAGTTTCCTTTTAGTGGGCTGTGTTTTACTAACACGGCCCTTGCCTCCCGGCTTCTTGCATTGAATAAAGGCGGGTGGGAGCAGCTCAATCACTATTTATACAAAATTATTATTATTATTTAGGGCCTGGGAACTAATTTACCGCCCAGTTTAACCCTCTCATCAACTAAATATCAAGCAACAAACATGCTGTGTGGAAAGACAGAGATTTGGTTGCATATATCTGCAGATACATGTGGAAGCCACACTGCCCCGGCAAGGCACTCTGTGTTTAGTGTGGTCCCTACTCTTAATTTTGAGTCTCCAACATTGGGGTCTTCAGTATTACTGCTTTCAAACACTGGGGTCTTCTGGGTAATTCTGGCCCTTTTATGGGCCGGGGGGGGGGGGGGCACAAGTCTTCCTGCAGTCGATTGCGCCACCTTTGGCGGATAAACCACATGTAAAGAATTGAAATGAAGCAAGCTGTGCTGTACACCGTAAAAACAATTCTACAGGTGAGTAATCACAGAATTGTATTATTAATTCCCCTGATCTCCTTACGGGTGACCTCTGCAGATTTTGTATCGTGACGAAGCTCAGGACCATGAGCTGATCATTGACCCATATTTCAAAAGGGATCAATTCGATATTGAGACAATAAAGCGGAACAAACCTTTGGGGAGAGTCTCCGATTCAGTACAATAAAATGATCGTAACACTGAAATCTACATTGCACCCAACCTCCAGATCCTACCCAAACCTTACACAGCCCCCAACCACTTGGCGCGTGTCTAGGCCTTACAGCCCAAGAAAAACCATTTCAGTAGGGAAACGGGACTAAAAGAAAGAAAAACCAAAAGAGGGGAAAAGAATATGAGAGCTGGCTCTAAGAGAGAGGGGGAAGGGGTAGGAGGGGAAGGTAAATTATGGTCCAAGACCCAAAATCCTGGACCAATTGAGCCACCAGTTCGGCGCCATGATCTACAGTCTATTACCCCAACCACTTGTGACTGTCGCCTCCAGGCCTGATTCAGCAAAGTCCTAAACCTTTCTGAGTCCCGTAGATCTTCCCAAAAAGCCCACGTCACGCATTTCGATTTTTGATTAGCACCAGCGGTAATTATTCATGGACAGTCCATTGCCATCCGTCTATTCGTTGACTCATATAGAAGCAGCCTGTTGGTCCGCTTTAACAACAAACATGGTGCAAATGCCGCAGAGGGAAAGTATTTTTTTTTTTTTACTTTAGGTCATCTTTAACCCACTTAAAGTGGACCAAAACCCTCAGCAATTGGCCTGGGAATCTATAAGATTTCATACCTTCGGGGCATCCAAAACCGGGATGCCCCACTGTGAAACCTCCCAGGTCGCCTCATTCACTTACCTTGCTTCTCGGTCCACCGCACGGCCACTTCCCCACTATCCCACTAGCGGGGCGCGTCCCCATGCCAGGCGTTTGTGAATGGCTGGCGCAGGCACGCTCTCTGTTAGAGGGAAGCGGTGATGCGGCTGCCAGCGCGCTTGGTGACAAAAGCTTAGATCGCATGACATCAGCATCTCAGAGCGTACCAATTGGACGAGCGCATGTGTCATAGGACCGGGAAGAGGTGAGTTGCACTCAGCGATCAGCGGGGCACCCCCAAAACCCAGGATAGTCAAAATCCTTGGTTTTGGTCAACTTTAAATGGCAAAATTGTCGCCCTGCCAGCCTAAGATAAGTAGCCACTGAGAAGCCTTATCATTGGCTGATGGCCACAAGCCAAGCAGGTGATGCTGTTATCTGCCCCACCAGGCCATACCCCTATTTCCCCAGCCAGAGCCCAGGTAAGTGGTGCTGGAGGAGCAATGATGTAGGGGCATTTTTGAGAATGTAGTTCTGCTTTAAGGAATTTAACGTTAACTAAGCCTGATTGAGAAGAAATTCCCCTTGTTGACAAAGAATCTGAAACTTCCCCATTTATATCTTCTCCCTTCTGTGTCAGTGCTGAGATTCTACCCTGCGCCCCCTATAGGTGAAGCCTGGTACTGAGGGTCAGATTGAGCTCAGGTCCACTTGGTGGGAGTAGATTTGGAGAGTCTTACTGCAGTCCTGTTTTTTTTAATGGTCACCTGTGCTCTGATTGGTCAGGATGTCCTGTATTCTACACCAATGGAAACAGAGAAGCTCCCGAATGCGCAGGCACTAATGAAAGATTAGAGAGCTGCTCACCACCATATAGTGCAAAACCAATGGAGAGCTTCTCTGCGTATCACAGCACAACATGAGATGTAGAAATCGCCCTGATCATCCGCTGACCACAAACCGACTTCCTGATACTCAGTGCGGGGGAAGAACAGGAGGCCGAGCCCTGTCTGACTGCATACTTAAAGTGGAACCAAAACCAACCTTTATAAAGGTGGAAGAGCGTATACTCTATAAGGGAGGATACAGGAGGAAGAGCTTACAATCTATTAGGGTATAAGGGAGGATACAGAAGGAGAAGAGCTTACACTCTATTAGGGTATAAGAGAGGATACAGGAGGAGAAGAGCTTACACTCTATCAGGATATAAGGGAGGATACAGGAGGAGAAGAGCTTACACTCTATTAGGGTATAAGGGAGGATACAGGAGGAGAAGAGCTTACACTCTATTAGGGTATAAGGGAGGATACAGAAGGAGAAGAGCTTACACTCTATTAGGGTATAAGGGAGGATACAGAAGGAGAAGAGCTTACACTCTATTAGGGTATAAGGGAGGACACAGAAGGAGAAAAGCTTACAATCTATTAGGGTATAAGGGAGGATACAGCAGGAGAAGAGCTTACACTCTATTAGGGTATAAGGGAGGATACAGAAGGAGAAGAGCTTACACTCTATTAGGGTATAAGGGAGGATACAGAAGGAGAAGAGCTTACACTCTATTAGGGTATAAGGGAGGATACAGAAGGAGAAGAGCTTACACTTTATTAGGGTATAAGGTAGGATAAAGAAGGAGAAGAGCTTACACTCTATTAGGGTATAAGGGAGGAAACAGAAGGGGAAGAGCTTACACTCTATTAGGGTATAAGGGAGGATACAGAAGGAGAAGAGCTTACACTCTATTGAGGTATAAAGTAGGATACAGAAGGAGAAGAGCTTACACTCTATTAGGGTATAAGGGAGGATACAGGAGGAGAAGAGCTTACACTCTATTAGGGTATAAGGGAGGATACAGGAGGAGAAGAGCTTACACTCTATTAGGGTATAAGGGAGGATACAGGAGGAGAAGAGCTTACACTCTAGTGGGGTATAAGGGAGGATACAGGAGGAGAAGAGCTTACACTCTATTAGGGTATAAGGGAGGATACAGAAGGAGAAGAGCTTACACTCTATTAGGGTATAAGGGAGGATACAGGAGGAGAAGAGCTTACACTCTATTAGGGTATAAGGGAGGATACAGGAGGAGAAGAGCTTACACTCTATTAGGGTATAAGGGAGGATCCAGGAGGAGAAGAGCTTACACTCTATTAGGGTATAAGGGAGGATACAGGAGGAGAAGAGCTTACACTCTATTAGGGTATAAGGGAGGATACAGAAGAAGAGCTTACACTCTATTAGGGTATAAGGGAGGAAACAGAAGGGGAAGAGCTTACACTCTATTAGGGTATAAGGGAGGATACAGAAGAAGAGCTTACACTCTATTAGGGTATAAGGGAGGATCCAGGAGGAGAAGAGCTTACACTCTATTAGGGTATAAGGGAGGATACAGAAGGAGAAGAGCTTACACTCTATTAGGGTATAAGGGAGGATACAGAAGGAGAAGAGCTTACACTCTATTAGGGTATAAGGGAGGATACAGAAGGAGAAGAGCTTACACTTTATTAGGGTATAAGGTAGGATAAAGAAGGAGAAGAGCTTACACTCTATTAGGGTATAAGGGAGGAAACAGAAGGGGAAGAGCTTACACTCTATTAGGGTATAAGGGAGGATACAGAAGGAGAAGAGCTTACACTCTATTGAGGTATAAAGTAGGATACAGAAGGAGAAGAGCTTACACTCTATTAGGGTATAAGGGAGGATACAGGAGGAGAAGAGCTTACACTCTATTAGGGTATAAGGGAGGATACAGGAGGAGAAGAGCTTACACTCTATTAGGGTATAAGGGAGGATACAGGAGGAGAAGAGCTTACACTCTATTAGGGTATAAGGGAGGATACAGGAGGAGAAGAGCTTACACTCTAGTGGGGTATAAGGGAGGATACAGGAGGAGAAGAGCTTACACTCTATTAGGGTATAAGGGAGGATACAGAAGGAGAAGAGCTTACACTCTATTAGGGTATAAGGGAGGATACAGGAGGAGAAGAGCTTACACTCTATTAGGGTATAAGGGAGGATACAGGAGGAGAAGAGCTTACACTCTATTGGGGTATAAGGTAGGATACAGAAGGAGAAGAGCTTACACTCTATTAGGGTATAAGGGAGGATACAGAAGGAGAAGAGCTTACACTCTATTAGGGTATAAGGGAGGATACAGAAGGAGAAGAGCTTACACTCTATTAGGGTATAAGGGAGGATACAGAAGAAGAGCTTACACTCTATTAGGGTATAAGGGAGGATCCAGGAGGAGAAGAGCTTACACTCTATTAGGGTATAAGGGAGGATACAGGAGGAGAAGAGCTTACACTCTATTAGGGTATAAGAGAGGATTCAAAAGGAGAAGAGCTTACACTCTATTAGGGTATAAGGGAGGATACAGGAGGAGAAGAGCTTACACTCTATTAGGGTATAAGGGAAGATACAGGAGGAGAAGAGCTTACACTCTATTAGAAAAAGAAAATGGACACCAGCAAGGCGCGGGGACTGGATCGGCGGGCAAGTAAAGCAGACTTAGCTGAGCTTGAATCAGCATGTCGGCAGCAGGAAAAGCTTGTTGCGTCCCTTAAAGCAAGCAGTGGGGCCTTTAAAGAAAAATATAAAAATGAGGAGCGATTTAAGTCCATGCAGCGCTCAGGCCCCACTGTGAAGGAGGAAGAGGCCGACCATGTGGATGAGACCCCGATGGTGGAGGATTCTCCAGCTGTACCTCCACCCAAAGTTGCAGCAGTAGCAGAGCCGGGAGCCCCGGAACCAGTATTGGACGACTTTCATTGAAGCAACACATCATGAGTGCGTGACATCGCTGGGCATCCAGGAAGCCCCTACTGGAGCAGATCTTCCAGAGGACAGCCGCCAGCCTGAGGAGCCCATGCCAGCTAAGGACGATGTCCATCTGTGCAGCCAACCTGCGGAGTGCGCCATAGGTGCTGTGTCAGAGGGTATAGAAGACTGTGGCGCTCCGTGCCCTTAAAAGGATGAGGTGGCGCCAGCCGTAAGTACCATCCTGGCACCCATCCGGGTTCCTGGGTGCGCCGAACTTGGTGGGCCTGGGGCCATGGGCCATGACTCGCCCGCAGGTTTGGGTCTTGCTGGCAGGGCTTCTATTGATTCTGCTTCAGCTGATTTGGGTGCTGTTACTGATGTTGTTGCTCCTGTTACTGCTGCTGTGTCTGGGGTTGAGTCCACAGGGGTTAATTCTATTGTTGGACTTTCTGCTGGGCCCGCTGCTGTGACTGCTGGGCAGTAAGAAGACTGTGCCACCTAATGCTGAGGCCCCTGCTGTCCGCCCTGCCCTGTATTTCATCCAGCGAGGTGGCACAGGGAGTAGGGCCAATAATGCTGTTGGTGCTGCAGTGCAGTCCCCTGTGTCCTATGCCCAGGTTGCCAGGCGTGGTGGAGAAGCTGCTGGTGAGAGGATGTCTGTGCCCAGTGAGGCCAACGCCCCTGCCAGCAGCTTCAATAGGCACAACCTGGTCCAGCTTAGGTGGGAGGGGGAGGGGCCAGTTATCTTCCGGCGGGCGGTGGTGGATCTCATACTGGGTATGGGATTCGCAGCCGCAGACATTTTTGCCCTGATCAGTCCAGTGGGAAGTGCAGAACATAATTTAAGCTTCGTCAGACCGGAAGGAATGGACTTATTTTGGGAGCGTTATGAGCTGCTGAAGCAAGATCCTGCCTGGAAGGGGTTAACTCCCATCCAGGTCTCCAGACAGCAGCTCGTGAAAAATGTCACCATACTGGTTATCCTGGTCAGCCCAAGGTTTGCCATAAATGTGGGACCAAGGGTCACTTCAGCTCCTCCTGCTCACTTCTTAGGTGCTCGTTGTGCCAGGGCTTGGGACACTTGGCTAAGGACTGCAATACAATCCGATGTAATCTATGTAACCAGCTCGGCCACCCTTATAGTCAGTGTCCTGAGGCCTGGCACAACCTGGACAGGGAAGTGGTGCAGGAAATGCTGCGGCTGGATAGGGAGGAACATTCCCATGCTGTCCCATCTATGGTCCCTCCCCCCACTCAGCTGGGGGTTCCTGAGGCCCCTGCGCCCGCTCCTGTACCATCTGCAGGGGTGCCTAAGGTGAATCCCCAGTCTGCCCCCAAGTCAGCAACCACCAATGTAAGATCGAGTAATTTAATAGCTGAGGCGGCCCGGGGGGCTGGCACTGCAAGTACCAAAGGGGTCCCAGTAATCGTGGCCCCTGCTGTAAAACCTCACAGGCTGGGGCTAGGTGATCCTGATCGTGCACCCCCTTCTGAGCAGGGTGGGAGTTCAGATGCCAAGACAGCGTGGTCTGGACTCTCCCCCGAGGATCAGGATTACCTTGCTCTCAGGTTTGCTACCAAGACGAAAAGAAAAAAGGACAATGGAGTGCCAGAACAGGGGAAGAGCCATGGGGTGCAGCTCTCCAACCGGTTTGAGGCACTTTCTGAGGACTCAATAGAGATTTCTTCATTTGATTCTGAGGTCTCAGATATGGAGGAGGAAACACAAGCCACCTCCAGTAAGCGTGAGGGATCCGATAGTGAGGCCGGAGGGAAGGCTAAGAGACATTCTCCCTTTATCGGCAGTTCCCCCTCCGATAAAGGTGGCAACCATTAATGTTGCCAGCATTAAATCAGTAAGCGCCTTATTTTTTCTCAGCCAGTTTGATGCTGACATTTTGTTTTTGCAGGAGACCAGATTGGCCAGTCTGGCCGACATTCACGCTGTGAAGCGGGAGTGGAGGCACGGACCCTCTTTTTGGTCTCTTGCGGCCGAGCCTTACAGCGGAGTGGCGGTGCTTTTTAAAACCGACATGGTAACTTGCCGGGGAGTCATTGAGGTGGAGATCGGGAGGTGCATGGTCTTGGACGTCATTGTAAGGGGGCAGGACCTGCGCCTAATAAATATCTATGGACCCCAAACTAAGTGGGACAGGAAATGCCTCCTTACAAAGATCAAGCCGTTCCTTTTTACAGCCCGGCCAGTAGTCTTTTGGAGGTGATTTTAACACCGTGACTAGGCCCATGGACAGGAGAGGCTTCAAAGGCAAGCTGGGCTGCGATAGTCTCTTTTTGAATAGTATGGTTAGAGAGGCAGGTCTGGAAGATGTGCACATTAAGCACTCCCCAGACCTCACGGGCTTCACTTTTCAGCGAGGTAGCAGTCAGAGTAGAATAGACAGGTTTTTTTTGAAGGAGGGCTCGGCTTCTCAGCCTCCGCGGCTGCAGGCGGCCGAGTTCTCCGATCACTTTTTACTATCGATGGTCTTGAATGCCTCTGACACACCCCCTAGAGGAAGGGGAATCTGGAGAATGAATTCGGCTCTCCTTGAGGAGGAGGGGGTAAGACAATCTTTTGAGGATTGTTTTCAGGCACAGGTATCCATTAAGGATTTTTGCAGCAGCAGGTCTGAGTGGTGGGAGCTGACCAAAATGAGAATTGCTGGGCTTTTCAGGGGCCTAGGAAAAAGAAAACAGCTTGATAAATACATTGCCTACCAGCGCTTGCGGAGGAAACTTGACATCCTTGTCTCGAATGGTGGAGATCAAGGGGCAATCTCTGAAGTCAAGCTTCTCCTCAGGAAGTGTCAGTATGACCGGCATGCTTCTCTGGTTCTGGAAAGGGATTATGGGAAATACCACTCACCCGATCCCTATCAGAATTGCAGACAGGCTGCAGCTCTCAAGACTGTCTTTGGTCTGAAGGATATCACAGGTTCCCTGGTAAGATCTAAATCTGGGATCCTGGAGATTATTAGGTCCTTTTATGCTGACCTCCTGGGCAGATAGGTTCTTGACCGGGCAAGGATGGAAAGTTTCCTGGACTCTACTCCAGGATTGGAAAATGGTGACCTTTCTATCACTAGCTTGACAGAGCCGGTCACTGCCGATGAGGTGGTAAGTGCGATTGATCACCTTGCCATCAAAAAGTCGCCCGGGTCAGATGGTCTGACAGCTGAATTTTATAAATGTTTTAGGACCATCCTGGCACCACATGTGGTGGAGGTCTTTAATTGCTGTCTGGCAGAGGGTTCCCTCCCTCCCTCCCTCCATGAGGCGCTCGGCTGTGATCCTTCTGTCAAAAGTAAAGGACTCTTCGATGATTGAGAACTGGCGCCCCATCAGCCTTCTCAATGTCAATAGAAAGATACTGGCAAAGATTTTGTTCTGGCGCTTGTCGTCAGTAGCGGAGCAACTGCTTTCCCGCCATCAGCACTGCTCCATCCAAGGTAGAAGCACCTTCTCTGCGGTTTTAGCTGTCCGGGAAGCCTTGGAGCGATGCAGGGCTGCAGGCTGGGGAAAGTACTTGTTGGCGTTAGATCAGGCAAAGGCTTTTGATAGGGTCAATCTTGAGTACCTATGGCTGCTTCTTGGTAGTACGGCCTGCCAGGATGGTTCATTAATTGGCTACAAACCCTGTATGAAGAGACTGAGAGCTTCCCTCTTGTTAATGGTTGGGTTGGAAGGCCTTTCAAAGTTGGCTCTGGTGTGCGACAGGGATGCCCTCTGAGTCCCTTACTGTATGTGTTTGCGATTGATCCCTTTATAAGGAGGGTCGAGAGCAGCATGTTATGTGGGGTTCCTCTGGGTGTGCCTGATGAGCCTCCTTTGAAGGTCATTGCCTATGCTGATGATGTATCTGTGATTGTCTCTGGGACAAATGAAGCAGAGGAGGTGGCCTCTCTAATAGCACAGTATACAGAAGCGTCGGGCTCCAAGGTCAATCATGAGAAGAGTGAAGTTTTCTGGATGGGTGAGGAGGGTGAGGGCTTCGAACTTCCGGACGCCTTCCCAATGCCCCAGCAGGAAATTAAGATCCTTGGCATTAATTTCGGTCCTGGTGATTATGGCCCAAAAAACTGGGAGCGCAGGCTGGAAATTGCCAATGCCAAGGTTGCAGTCTGGAAGAGCTGGAAAATGTCTCTCAGGGAAAGGGTTGAGCTTATCAAGACCTACCTGATCCCCATCTTTTTATACATCAGCTTCGTCTGTGTTTTGCCAGTATCTCTCTACACCAGGGTCTACAGCCTGTTTTTCCAGATGTTATGGGGAAACCGTATGAACCTGGTGAAAAGAAATCTCACTTACCTATCCAGGCGGGAGGGTGGCCTAGGGATGGTCAACCCAGTAGTGTTTTTCTCTCTCTTGTTTCTGAAACATAATTTTGGAAGCATGTTGGCACAGAGCCCGCCTGGCAGGGTGGGTATTTTCCAGTCCTGGTTTAAGCCCTTCCTGCAAGACTGGGAGAATGTTGGCCGAGTGAAAAGCCCTCGAGTTCCTCAGGCTCAGCTCCCGGCCTATGTTGCCCCGTGCTTGAAAATAGTTCGGCAATGGCAATTGACAGCAGAGGACATGAGATCTACTCCGAGGAAGCTTCTGGTGAGTTGGGTCCTGGGTCTGGCTTTTCATGAGTCATTGTCCCTCAGGGATTGCCCAGGCTCCATCATGAGGAAGGGTTTGAGGCTTATTAACTCCTCAAGAATTCCTTTGAAATACCAGGATATAGCCTGGCTCTCCTTCCAAGGAAAACTCTACCTTAGGGGGATCCGGAAGAGTCGCAGCCTGCCAGAGATAATTTGTCTCCGTGAGGAGTGTCGGGATGAGGTGAGACTATGGACCACTTCCTGCTCCGGTGTCCCTTTAATGTAGATGTGTGTAAACAGGTGGGGTTGGCCCTCGGTGCCCCCTTCTTCTCCCAGCTTTCCTATGCGGAGTGGGTGTACGGGGCATTCAAGAACAGAGGGGATTTTTGTTTGGACACTTTATATCTAGTTAGTCTAGTGATTCGCTATTTCACGTGGAATGCACGGTGCCAGCTCTGCATTAGGAAGAAAGTCCTCCCTGTCCTGGTGGTGGTACATGACATCCTGCATGAGGTGGGCAAGATCCGGGTGCTTGAGAGGGACAGGTGGGAACGGGGGGGGCCTGGATGAAGGCGTGGAGGAACATCAGGCCTCCTTAGTCCTCTGGAGGTGGAGTCCTTTCCTATCTCTTATCACCCATAGATTTTTTATAACAAAGGCAGATTTTTGAAGAACGGCTGCATGCACAGGTGACGGGGTCTCTTAGTCTTCCTGTTGATTTGTGTATAGTGTAGTGTTAGGTTGTAGATAGGATTGTATATAGAATAATGGATATTATATATTATATGCCGAATTGTTAGGCCTGTTTCTTTTTGTTTAGTTATTATTTATTTTATTTTATTTATTTATTTATTATTGTAACTTTGTATATATTGTATATATTGTATATGATTGCTTGATTTTACTTAATAAAAAAAGTTACAATCTATTAGGGTATAAGGGAGGATACAGAAGGAGAAGAGCTTACACTCTATTAGGGTATAAGGGAGGATACAGGAGGAGAAGAGCTTACACTCTATTAGGGTATAAGGGAGGATACAGAAGGAGAAGAGCTTACAATCTATTAGGGTATAAGGGAGGATACAGGAGGAGAAGAGCTTACACTCTATTAGGATATAAGGGAGGATACAGAAGGAGAAGAGCTTACACTCTATTAGGATATAAGGGAGGATACAGAAGGAGAAGAGCTTACACTCTATTAGGATATAAGGGAGGATACAGAAGGAGAAGAGCTTACAATCTATTAGGGTATAAGGGAGGATACAGGAGGAGAAGAGCTTACAATCTATTAGGGTATAAGGGAGGATACAGAAGAAGAAGAGCTTACACTCTATTAGGATATAAGGGAGGATATAGGAGGAGAAGAGCTTACACTCTATTAGGGTATAAGGGAGGATACAGGAGGAGAAGAGCTTACACTCTATTAGGATATAAGGGAGGATATAGGAGGAGAAGAGCTTACACTCTATTAGGGTATAAGGGAGGATACAGAAGGAGAAGAGCTTACAATCTATTAGGGTATAAGGGAGGATACAGGAGGAGAAGAGCTTACACTCTATTAGGGTATAAGGGAGGATACAGGAGGAGAAGAGCTTACACTCTATTAGGGTATAAGGGAGGATACAGGAGGAGAAGAGCTTACACTCTATTAGGGTATAAGGGAGGATACAGAAGGAGAAGAGCTTACACTCTATTAGGGTATAAAGGAGGATACAGGAGGAGAAGAGCTTACACTCTATTAGGATATACGGGAGGATATAGGAGGAGAAGAGCTTACAATCTATTAGGGTATAAGGGAAGATACAGGAGGAGAAGAGCTTACACTCTATTAGGGTATAAGGGAGGATACAGAAGAAGAGCTTACACTCTATTAGAGCATAATGTTGGCCACTGTGGTGCAGATCACTGCTTCCTGTATGACAGGTTCCCTTTCGCACAGTCCAGAAGCAGAAGGATTTGGCAGCGAGTTGAGGCGCCGGTTCCTCCACTTTGCGGTCGGGCTTCGTCCGTCATCGTCACGGCAGGAAAAGGGTTAACCCAGCTCTTCCCCTTTAAGCCGCCGGAGAGGCTTCCTCCGCTCGGAGTGAAAAGCAAGTTGCACCTCGGCAGAGGCGGTCGGCCGGTTGCTGATCAGCGACACCCGGAGATCGCCCCGTCACCCTGACAGGTGAGACCTTTCCACCCGGCAGCACGTAGGAGGATCTCAGTGTTTAGTGTGGTGTGGGTCTTATTAACACAGAGCCATAGGATCCAGCTATAGGTCTCCACCTAGATGGATAGTGTGACTTACCTGCTTCATCCTCTAGGGGGCTCCACTGGGGTGGGGGTGCTACTGCTTTACCACCACATATTGGCCAATGTCATGTCTGATATGACCCAATGAGGCTTCCGGCAGGGAACTAGGACAGGCTTCAATGGAGCCCCTAGGGCCTTAGGTACTTGCATAGCTTGGCTTGTAGTTGATCCAGATCTGATTGTTCGCCAAGCAGATGATCGAACCCACAAGTCATACGACGCGGGAGCAGGTCGGTGGATCCTCCCAGCACTGCCGGCCGTATGAGGAAATGGAAGCGCCGCCATTGCTCTCTTGCTATCGGGATCCTTTTTGGCCCTTTAAGCCGCTGGATGGGCTTCCTCCATTGCTACCTATGTTGGGGCAATTTCCCCCATCCCTGCAGTATCGGCCAATCAGATTCCTGCTTCTGACCAAGCTAAGATCAACGGGGGGGGGGGCAAGCTTGGAAATTGCCCCGGGCCCTATCCCTGTAGCCTTACCTGTCCTTCCCTATACACGGCCCTGGTGATCTGGTGAGGACATGGATGATTTAATGTTGCTTGGCGCTCATTCATTTAATGTTGGTGGGGGGATGGGGAGTTCATTCATTTAATGTTGGTGGGGGGATGGGGAGTTCATTCATTTAATGTTAGTGGGGGATGGGGAGTTCATTCATTTAATGTTAGTGGGGGGATGGGGAGTTCATTCATTTAATGTTAGTGTGGGGATGGGGAGTTCATTCATTTAATGTTAGTGTGGGGATGGGGAGTTCATTCATTTAATGTTGGTGGGGGGATGGGGAGTTCATTCATTTAATGTTAGTGGGGGGATGGGGAGTTCATTCATTTAATGTTAGTGGGGGGATGGGGAGTTCATTCATTTAATGTTGGTGGGGGGATGGGGAGTTCATTCATTTAATGTTAGTGTGGAGGGATGGGGAGTTCATTCATTTAATGTTAGTGGGGGGATGGAGTGTTCATTCATTTAATGTTAGTGGGGGGATGGGGAGTTCATTCATTTAATGTTAGTGGGGGGATGGGGTGTTCATTCATTTAATGTTAGTGGGGGGATGGGGAGTTCATTCATTTAATGTTAGTGTGGGGGGATGGGAGTTCATTCATTTAATGTTAGTGTGGGGGGATGGGAGTTCATTCATTTAATGTTGGTGGGAGGATGGGGAGTTCATTCATTTAATGTTAGTGGGGGGATGGGGAGTTCATTCATTTAATGTTAGTGGGGGGATGGGGAGTTCATTCATTTAATGTTAGTGGGGGGATGGGGAGTTCATTCATTTAATGTTAGTGGGGGGATGGGGAGTTCATTCATTTAATGTTAGTGGGGTGAATGGGGAGTTAATTCATTTAATGTTAGTGGGGGGGATGGGGAGTTCATTCATTTAATGTTAGTGGGGGGATGGGGTGTTCATTCATTTAATGTTAGTGTGGAGGGATGGGGAGTTCATTCATTTAATGTTAGTGGGGGGATGGGGTGTTCATTCATTTAATGTTAGTGGGGGGATGGGGAGTTCATTCATTTAATGTTGGTGGGGGGATAGGGAGTTCTTTCATTTAATGTTAGTGGGGGGGATGGGGAGTTCATTCATTTAATGTTGGTGGGGGGATGGGGAGTTCATTCATTTAATGTTGGTGGGGGGATGGGGAGTTCATTCATTTAATGTTGGTGGGGGGATGGGGAGTTCATTCATTTAATGTTAGTGGGGGATGGGGAGTTCATTCATTTAATGTTAGTGGGGGATGGGGAGTTCATTCATTTAATGTTGGTGGGGGGATGGGGAGTTCATTCATTTAATGTTGGTGGGGGGATGGGGAGTTCTTTCATTTAATGTTAGTGGGGGGATGGGGAGTTGATTCATTTAATGTTCGTGGGGGGATGGGGAGTTCATTAATTTAATGTTGGTGGGGGGGATGGGGAGTTCATTCATTTAATGTTGGTGGGGGGATGGGGAGTTCATTCATTTAATGTTAGTGGGGGGATGGGGAGTTCATTCATTTAATGTTAGTGGGGGGATGGGGAGTTCATTCATTTAATGTTAGTGGGGGGGATGGGGAGTTCATTCATTTAATGTTGGTGGGGGGATGGGGAGCTCATTCATTTAATACTAGTGGGGGGATGGGGAGTTCATTCATTTAATGTTGGTGGGGGGATGGGGAGTTCATTCATTTGATGTTGGTGGGGGATGGGGAGTTCATTCATTTAATGTTGGTGGGGGGATGGGGAGTTCATTCATTTAATGTTAGTGGGGGGATGGGGAGTTCATTCATTTAATGTTGGTGGGGGGATGGGGAGCTCATTCATTTAATACTAGTGGGGGGATGGGGAGTTCATTCATTTAATGTTGGTGGGGGGATGGGGAGTTCATTCATTTGATGTTGGTGGGGGATGGGGAGTTCATTCATTTAATGTTGGTGGGGGGATGGGGAGTTCATTCATTTAATGTTGGTGGGGGGGATGGGGAGTTCATTCATTTAATGTTGGTGGGGGAATGGGGAGTTCATTCATTTAATGTTGGTGGGGGGATGGGGAGTTAATTCATTTAATGTTGGTGGGGGGATGGGGAGTTCATTCATTTAATGTTGGTGGGGGGATGGGGAGTTCATTCATTTAATGTTGGTGGGGGGGATGGGGAGTTCATTCATTTAATGTTAGTGGGGGAATGGGGAGTTCATTCATTTAATGTTGGTGGGGGGATGGGGAGTTAATTCATTTAATGTTGGTGGGGGGATGGGGAGTTCATTCATTTAATGTTGGTGGGGGGATGGGGAGTTCATTCATTTAATGTTGGTGGGGGGGATGGGGAGTTCATTCATTTAATGTTGGTGGGGGGATGGGGAGTTCATTCATTTAATGTTGGTGGGGGGGATGGGGAGTTCATTCATTTAATGTTAGTGGGGGGATGGGGAGTTCATTCATTTAATGTTGGTGGGGGGATGGGGAGCTCATTCATTTAATACTAGTGGGGGGATGGGGAGTTCATTCATTTAATGTTGGTGGGGGGATGGGGAGTTCATTCATTTGATGTTGGTGGGGGATGGGGAGTTCATTCATTTAATGTTGGTGGGGGGATGGGGAGTTCATTCATTTAATGTTGGTGGGGGGATGGGGAGTTCATTCATTTAATGTTGGTGGGGGGGATGGGGAGTTCATTCATTTAATGTTAGTGGGGGGATGGGGAGTTCATTCATTTAATGTTGGTGGGGGGTGGGGAGTTCATTCATTAAATGTTAGTGGGGGATGGGGAGTTCATTCATTTAATGTTGGTGGGGGGGTGGGGAGTTCATTCATTTAATGTTGGTGGGGGGATGGGGAGTTCATTCATTTAATGTTGGTGGGGAGTTCATTCATTTAATGTTGGTGGGGGTGGGGAGTTCATTCATTCAATACTAGTGGGGGGGGGATGGGGAGTTCATTCATTTAATGTTGGTGGGGGGATGGGGAGTTAATTCATTTAATGTTGGTGGGGCGTGGGGAGTTCATTCATTTAATGTTGGTGGGGGGATGGGGAGTTCATTCATTTAATGTTGGTGGGGGGATGGGGAGTTCATTCATTTAATGTTAGCGGGGGATGGGGAGTTCATTCATTTAATGTTAGTGGGGGGATGGGGCGTTCATTCATTTAATGTTAGTGGGGGGATGGGGAGTTCATTCATTTAATGTTGGTGGGGGGATGGGGAGTTCATTTATTTAATGTTGGTGGGGGGATGGGGAGTTCATTCATTTAATGTTAGTGGGGGGATGGGGAGTTCATTCATTTAATGTTAGTGGGGGGATGGGGAGTTCATTAATTTAATGTTAGTGGGGGGATGGGGCGTTCATTCATTTAATGTTAGTGGGGGGATGGGAGTTCATTCATTTAATGTTGGTGGGGGATGGGGAGTTAATTCATTTAATGTTAGTGGGGGGATGGGGAGTTCATTCATTTAATGTTGGTGGGGGGATGGGGAGTTAATTCATTTAATGTTAGTGGGGGGATGGGGAGTTCATTCATTTAATGTTAGTGGGGGGATGGGGAGTTCATTAATTTAATGTTAGTGGGGGGGGAGTTCATTAATTTAATGTTAGTGGGGGGGATGGGGAGTTCATTCATTTAATGTTAGTGGGGGATGGGGAGTTCATTCATTTAATGTTGGTGGGGGGATGGGGAGTTCATTCATTTAATGTTGGTGGGGGGATGGGGAGTTCATTCATTTAATGTTGGTGGGGGGATGGGGAGTTCATTCATTTAATGTTAGTTGGGGGGGTGGGGAGTTCATTCATTTAATGTTAGTGGGGGGATGGGGAGTTCATTCATTTAATGTTGGTGGGGGGATGGGGAGTTCATTCATTTAATGTTAGTTGGGGGGGTGGGGAGTTCATTCATTTAATGTTAGTTGGGGGGGTGGGGAGTTCATTCATTTAATGTTAGTGGGGGGATGGGGAGTTCATTCATTTAATGTTGGTGGGGGGTGGGCAGTTCATTCATTTAATGTTGGTGGGGGATGGGGAGTTCATTCATTTAATGTTAATGGGGGGTGGGGAGTTCATTCATTTAATGTTAGTGGGGGGGTGGGGAGTTCATTCATTTAATGTTAGTGGGGGGATGGGGAGTGCATTCATGTAATGTTGGTGGGGGGATGGGGAGTTCATTCATTTAACGTTAGTGGGAGGTGGGGAGTTCATTCATTTAATGTTAGTGGGGGGATGGGGAGTTCATTCATTTAATGTTGGTGGGGGGATGGGGAGTTCATTCATTTAATGTTGGTGGGGGGATGGGGAGTTCTTTCATTTAATGTTAGTGGGGGGATGGGGAGTTCATTCATTTAACGTTAGTGGGGGGATGGGGAGTTCATTCATTTTACGTTAGTTGGGGGGGTGGGGAGTTCATTCATTCAATGTTAGTGGGGGGATGGGGAGTTCATTCATTTAATGTTGGTGGGGGATGGGGAGTTCTGTCATTTAATGTTAGTGGGGGGTGGGGAGTTCATTCATTTAATGTTGGTGGGGGGATGGGGAGTTCTGTCATTCAATGTTAGTGGGGGGGGGAGTTCATTCATTTAATGTTAGTGGGGGGATGGGGAGTTCATTCATTTAATGTTGGTGGGGGGATGGGGAGTTCATTCATTTAATGTTGGTGGGGGATGGGGAGTTCTGTCATTTAATGTTAGTGGGGGGATGGGGAGTTCATTCATTTAATGTTGGTGGGGGGATGGGGGAGTTCATTCATTTAATGTTGGTGGGAGGATGGGGAGTTCTTTCATTTAATGTTAGCGGGGGGATGGGGAGTTCATTCATTTAACGTTAGGGGTTGGGAGTTCATTCATTTAATGTTAGTGGGGGGATGGGGAGTTCTTTCATTCAATGTTAGTGGGGGGATGGGGAGTTCATTCATTTAATGTTAGTGGGGGGATGGGGAGTTCATTCATTTAATGTTAGTGGGAGGATGGGGAGTTCATTCATTTAATGTTAGTGGGGGGATGGGGAGTTCATTCATTTAATGTTAGTGGGGGGATGGGGAGTTCATTCATTTAATGTTAGTGGGGGGATGGGGAGTTCATTCATTTAATGTTGGTGGGGGGATGGGAGTTCATTCATTTAGTGTTAGTGGGGGGATGGGGAGTTAATTCATTTAATGTTAGTGGGAGGATGGGGAGTTCATTCATTTAATGTTAGTGGGAGGATGGGGAGTTCATTCATTTAATGTTAGTGGGGGGATGGGGAGTTCATTCATTTAATGTTGGTGGGGGGATGGGAGTTCATTCATTTAATGTTAGTGGGAGGATGGGGAGTTCATTCATTTAATGTTAGTGGGAGGATGGGGAGTTCATTCATTTAATGTTAGTGGGGGGATGGGGAGTTCATTCATTTAATGTTAGTGGGGGGATGGGGAGTTCTTTCATTTAATGTTAGTGGGGGATGGGGAGTTCTTTCATTTAATGTTAGTGGGGGGATGGGGAGTTCGTTCATTCAAGTTAGGGATGCGGCCAGCGCGCTGGGTGTATGTCACTTGCAGTGAGTTCTGATTGGAGGAGATTCAAGTAGACTTTGGATCTAAGTAGGCAACCCGGTCCAGGGGGTTTCACACATGAGAGCACCCCAAATCACGGGTTTTGGTCCACTTTGGGGAGGTTAGGTGAGTATAACATATATATATATATATATATATATATATATATATATATATATATATATATATAGTTGAACACGGTACAGAAACCACACCATCCGGTCCTGGAGTCTTGTAGTACAACCATCCGGTCCTGGACTCTCATAGTACAACCATCTGGTCCTGGAGTCTCATAGTACAACCATCCGGTCCTGGAGTCTCATAGTACAACCATCCGGTCCTGGAGTCTCATAGTACAACCATCCGGTCCTGGAGTCTCATAGTACAACCATCCGGTCCTGGAGTCTTGTAGTACAACCATCCGGTCTTGGAGTTTCGTAGTACAACCATCCGGTCCTGGAGTCTCGTAGTACAACCATCCGGTCCTGGAGTCTTGTAGTACAACCATCCGGTCCTGGAGTCTTGTAGTACAACCATCCGGTCCTGGAGTCTTGTAGTACAACCATCCGGTCCTGGACTCTCATAGTACAACCATCTGGTCCTGGAGTCTCATAGTACAACCATCCGGTCCTGGAGTCTCGTAGTACAACCATCCGGTCCTGGAGTCCTGTAGGACAACCATCCGGTCCTGGAGTCTTGTAGTACAACCATCCGGTCCTGTAGGCTCATAGTACAACCATCCGGTCCTGGAGTCTCGTAGTACAACCATCCAGTCCTGGAGTCTCGTAGTACAACCATCTGGTCCTGGAGTCTCGTAGTACAACCATCCGGTCCTGGAGTCTCGTAGTACAACCATCCGGTCCTGGAGTCTCGTAGTACAACCATCTGGTCCTGGAGTCTTGTAGTACAACCATCTGGTCCTGGAGTCTTGTAGTACAACCATCTGGTCCTGGAGTCTCATAGTACAACCATCCAGTCCTGGAGTCTCATAGTACAACCATCCGGTCCTAGAGTCTCATAGTACAACCATCAGGTCCTGGAGTCTTGTAGTACAACCATCCGGTCCTGGAGTCTTGTAGTACAACCATCCAGTCCTGGAGTCTTGTAGTACAACCATCTGGTCCTGGAGTCTCGTAGTACAACCATCCGGTCCTGGAGTCTCGTAGTACAACCATCCAGTCCTGGAGTCTTGTAGTACAACCATCCGGTCCTGGAGTCTCATAGTACAACCATCAGGTCCTGGAGTCTTGTAGTACAACTATCAGGTCCTGGAGTCTTTTAGTACAACTATCCGGTCCTGGAGTCTTGTAGTACAACCATCCAGTCCTGGAGTCTTGTCGTACAACTATCCAGTCCTGGAGTCTCGAAGTACAACCATCCAGTCCTGGAGTCTCATAGTACAACCATCCGGTCCTGGAGTCTTGTAGTACAACCTTCCGGTCCTGGTGTCTCATAGTACAACCATCCGGTCCTGGTGTCTCATAGTACAACCTTCCGGTCCTGGTGTCTCATAGTACAATCATCCGGTCCTGTAGTCTTAAAGACCGACCGCTAGCCCACCCTGGGGGCATCTGTAATTGGGGACGCCCCACTGTGTATAACCCGCAGGGTCACCTGTCCATGAAGTGCTTCCCAATCTACAGGGGGAGCTGGGGATGCGACCAGCGGGCTGGGTCACGTCAGGCATGTTGCACCAGCGAAGCCACGCCCACCTGGCATTTTTGAGATCCTTGATTGGCTGATCTCAATAATGTCTATTGAGATCAGCCAATCAAGGATCTCAAAAATACCAGGTGGGCGTGGCCTCGCTGGTGCAAAAACCGTGCCTAATAAAACAGCAGGTGGTAGCTCCGCCCCTCATGTTGTGTGTCTGATAATGTGTCTTATGTTACCCAGGTATCTGATGGAGGGGGAGAAGCCAGAGAACCACTACCAAGGGGTGGGGCCAGAAGACCACCACCTCCAGAGGCCTGAGTCAGATGACCACCACCACCAGAGGGCGGGACCAGAGGACCACCCCCAGGGGGTGGGGCCAGAAGACCACCACCAGAGGGTAAAGCCAGTGGACCACCATCAGAGGGCGGAGCCAGAAGAACACTGCCAGGATGAGAAACCTGCGGCCAAGGTACGTTGACCTGACTGATAGGATAAGTCATGGTGACCAATCAGAATCTCCCTCTCCTAATCATGGCCTAATCATTGATTATCACACTGAGCTATTTGGGAAACTTTGTGTTTATAGTGTGATACAGTGTTGTGTAGCGATACAAGGTGGGTGTGATACAAGGTAACAAAGCATTGTTTTATAGTGTTATGTCATATATAGAAATCTTGCATTTATAGTGATACAAGGTGGGTGGGGTACAATGTAACAAGACGTTGTGTCATAGCGGTATGTCATGTACAGATATCTTTTGTTCATAGCGATACAATTTGGGTGGGGTACAATGCAATAGGGTGTTGTGTCATAGCGTTATGTCATGTACAGAAAACTTGTGTTTATAGTTAAACAAGGTGGGTGTGGTACAATGTAACAAAACGTTGTGTCATAGCATTGTGTCATGTACAGAAATCTTGTATATATAGGGACACAAGGTGGGCGGGGTACAATGCAACAAGGCGTTGTGTCATAGCGTTATGTCATATACAGAAATCTTGTCTTTAAAGTGATACGAGGATTGTGCGATACAATGTAACAAAATGTTGTGTCAACATGATGTCACATGTTTACAGTGATACAAGGTGGGTGTGGTACAACGTAACAAGGTGTTGTGTCATAGCGTTATGTCATGTACAGAAATCTTGTATATATAGGGACACAAGGTGGGTGTGGTACAATGTAACAAGGTGTTGTGTCATAGCGTTATGTCATGTACAGAAATCTTGTGTTTAAAGTGATACAAGGATCGTGCGATACAATGTAACAAAGTGTTGTGTCAGCATGATGTCACGTGTTTATAGTGATACAAGGTGGATGGGGTACAATGTAACAAGATGGTGTGCCATAGTGTTATTTCATGTACAGAAATCTTGTGTTTAAAGTGATACAAGGATTGTGCGATACAATGTAACAAAGTGTTGTGTCATAGCATGATGTCACGTGTTTATAGTGATACAAGGTGGGTGTGGCACAGCGTAACAAGGCATCCGGTCATAGCGTTATGTCATGTATAAACACCTTTTGTGTTTATAGTGTGATACAAGAAGTGTGTCAGAGTTATAGTGTGATGAGATGTAAGGAAGCTTTGTGTTTATAGTGATACAAGGTGTTTGTGTGTGATACAATGTAACAAACCGGTGTGTCCTGCTGATTTGATATAAGGAAGCTTTGTTTTTAAAATGTGATACAAGTGTCATAGTGTGAGGTCATGTATAGAAACTTTGTGTTGTTAATACAAGGTGTGCTTGATACAATGTTGTGTTATGGTGCGATGTGATATAAGGAAGCACACACTTCTTGTAACACACTATAAACACAAAACTTGCTTAGGTCACATCGTACAAGTGTTGTGTTATAGTGTGTGTATAGTGTTGTGTTATAGTGTGGTGCAATGTAAGGAAGCTTTGTGTTAGTGCTGTGTCATAGTGTGATGTCATGTAAGAATGCGTGGTGTTTATAGTGATACAAGGTGTGCGTGATACAATGTATGTGTTGTGTTATAGTGTGATGTCATGTAAGGAAGCTTAGTGTTTATAGTGATACAAGGTGTGTGATACAATGTATGTGTTGTGTTATAGTGTGATGTCATGTAAGAAAGCTTGGTGTTTATAGTGATACAAGGTGTGAGTGATACAATGTATGTGATGTGTTATAGTGTGATGTCATGTAAGAAAGCTTGGTGTTTATAGTGATACAAGGTGTGCGTGATACAATGTATGTGTTGTGTTATAGTGTGATGTCATGTAAGAAAGCTTTGTGCTTATAGTGATACAAGGTGTGTGTGATACAATGTATGTGTTGTGTTATAGTGTGATGTCATGTAAGGAAGCTTGGTGTTTATAGTGATACAAGGTGTGTGTGATACAATGTATGTGTTGTGTTACAGTGTGATGTCATATAAGAAAGCTTGGTGTTTATAGTGATACAAGGTGTGTGTGATACAATGTATGTGTTGTGTTATAGTGTGATGTCATGTAAGAAAGCTTTGTGCTTATAGTGATACAAGGTGTGTGTGATACAATGTATGTGTTGTGTTATAGTGTGATGTCATGTAAGGAAGCTTGGTGTTTATAGTGATACAAGGTGTGTGTGATACAATGTATGTGTTGTGTTATAGTGTGATGTCATGTAAGAAAGCTTGGTGTTTATAGTGATACAAGGTGTGTGTGATACAATGTATATGTTGTGTTATAGTGTGATGTCATGTAAGAAAGCTTGGTGTTTATAGTGATACAAGGTGTGTGTGATACAATGTATGTGTTGTGTTACAGTGTGATGTCATATAAGAAAGCTTGGTGTTTATAGTGATACAAGGTGTGTGTGATACAATGTATATGTTGTTTTATAGTGTGATGTCATGTAAGAAAGCTTTGTGTTTATAGTGATACAAGGTGTGTGTGATACAATGTATGTGTTGTGTTATAGTGTTATGTCATGTAAGGAAGCTTGGTGTTTATAGTGATACAAGGTGTGTGTGATACAATGTATGTGTTGTGTTACAGTGTGATGTAATGTAAGAAAGCTTGGTGTTTATAGTGATACAAGGTGTGTGTGATACAATGTATGTGTTGTGTTATAGTGTGATGTAATGTAAGAAAGCTTGGTGTTTATAGTGATACAAGGTGTGTGTGATACAATGTATGTGTTGTGTTACAGTGTGATGTCATGTGAAGAAGCTTTGTGTTTATAGTGATACAAGGTGTGTGTGATACAATGTATGTGTTGTGTTACAGTGTGATGTCATGTGAAGAAGCTTTGTGTTTATAGTGAGGTTTGTAATCATACAGTGAGTGTGGCAATGTAACAAAGCTTTGTTATAATAAGTGATACAATCTTTGTGGTGTGATTGTGTTGACACAACCTAAATAATGTGCGATGTCATGTATGGAAGCTTTGTGTTTATAGTGTGATACAATGTAACAAAGCGTTGTGTCATGGTGCGATGTGGGAAAAGGAAGCTTTGTGTTTATATTGTGATTCAGTGTGTGTGATACAATGTAACAGTGTTGTGTTATAGTGCTTTATCATTTAAAAAAAGGTCTGTGTTTATAGTGTGCTAGAAGTTGTATGACGCAATAAAACAAAGTGCTGTGTCATACTGTGATGTCATGTGAGGAAGCATTTGTTTATACAATGTGTGTTATACAATATAACAAAGCGTTGTGTCATGTGATATAAGGGAGCTTTGCGTCTATAATGGAATTCAGTGTGTGTGATACAATGTAACAGTGTCAGTGTTATAGTTATAGTGTGATGTCATGTAAGGAAGCTTTGTGCTTTTTCTTTAGTGATCCCAGTTATGTGTGATACAATATAACAGTGCTGTATAATAGTGTGATGTCATGTAAGGAAGCTTTGTGTTAATAGTGATACAACAGTGATACAGGTGACACATGTCCAATACAGTGCAACAAAGCGTTTGCGTCAAGGTGTGATGTGATATAAGGAAGCTTTGTGATTCAGTGTGTGTGATACAACGTAACAGTGTCAGTGTTGTTTTATAGTGTAATGTCATGTAAGGAAGCTTTTGTTAATTCAATGTGTGTGATACAATATAACGTGTTGTGTCCTGTTGCAATGTGATATAAGGAAGCTTTGCGTCTATAATGTGTGTTAATGTCAGTGTGTGTGATACAACGTAACAGTGTCAGCTTTGTGTTATAGTGTGATTTCATATAAGGACGCTTTGTGTTTTTTCTTTAGTGATACAATGTAACAAAGTGCTGTGTCATAGTGTGATGCCATGTAAGAAAGCTTGGTGTTTATAGTGATACAAGGTGTGTGTGATACAATGTATGTGTTGTGTTATAGTGTGATGTCATGTAAGGAAGCTTGGTGTTTATAGTGATACAAGGTGTGTGTGATACAATGTATGTGTTGTGTTATAGTGTGATGTCATGTAAGAAAGCTGTGTGTTAATAGTGATACAATGTGTGTTCGATACAGTGTAACAAAGCGTTTGTGTCAAGGTGTGATGTCATATAAGGAAGCTTTGTGTTTTCTCTTTAGTGATACAATGTAACAAAGTGCTGTGTCATAGTGTGATGCCATTTAAGGAAGCTTTGTGTTAATAGTGTGATACAATATACCAAGGAATTGTGTTACAAGGTGATGTCATATAAGGAAGCTTTGCGTCTATAATGTGTGTAATGTCAGTGTGTGTGATGCAACATAACAGTGTCAGCGTTGTGTTATAGTGTGATGTCATATAAGGAAGCTTTGTGGTTTTTCTTTAGTGATACATTCTAACAAAGGACTGTGTCATAGTGTGATGTCATGTAAGGAATTCTTTCAGCCTCTCTTTGATAAAACGATCAAATCGAAAACAATAACTAATTGTTTCATTTCCATTTGATCATTAAGTCGATGGAACATTGAGGTTGCAGCGTATTTGTATTTATCGGGCGATTTTCGGTTGATTTGATGAACAATGAACCACAATGAAGATCGGCTCCATTATTATTAGATCGTTAGGTCGGATCGTTTGCTGATCGAACACTGAGGTCGCCATGTGTATGACCACCATGACAGTGCTATACATTGTAACTGTGTGCTGTCAGTGAGCGCCAATCACTGGTTGCTATGGGTTACGGCACTGTGCGATACATTGTAACTATGGGTTACGGCACTGTGTGATACATTGTAACTATGGGTTACGGCACTGTGCGATACATTGTAACTATGGGTTACCGCACTGTGTGATACATTGTAACTATGGGTTACCGCACTGTGTGATACATTGTAACTATGGGTTACCGCACTGTGCGATACATTGTAACTATGGGTTACGGCACTGTGCGATACATTGTAACTATGGGTTACGGCACTGTGCGATACATTGTAACTATGGGTTACCGCACTGTGTGATACATTGTAACTATGGGTTACCGCACTGTGTGATACATTGTAACTATGGGTTACCGCGCTGTGTGATACATTGTAACTATGGGTTACGGCACTGTGTGATACATTGTAACTATGGGTTACGGCACTGTGTGATACATTGTAACTATGGGTTACGGCACTGTGTAATACATTGTAACTATGGGTTACCGCACTGTGCGATACATTGTAACTATGGGTTACGGCACTGTGTGATACATTGTAACTATGGGTTACGGCACTGTGTAATACATTGTAACTATGGGTTACCGCACTGTGTGATACATTGTAACTATGGGTTACGGCACTGTGTGATACATTGTAACTATGGGTTACGGCACTGTGTAATACATTGTAACTATGGGTTACCGCACTGTGTGATACATTGTAACTATGGGTTACCGCACTGTGCGATACATTGTAACTATGGGTTACGGCACTGTGTGATACATTGTAACTATGGGTTACCGCACTGTGCGATACATTGTAACTATGGGTTACCGCACTGTGTGATACATTGTAACTATGGGTTACCGCACTGTGCGATACATTGTAACTATGGGTTACCGCACTGTGTGATACATTGTAACTATGGGTTACCGCACTGTGCGATACATTGTAACTATGGGTTACCGCACTGTGTGATACATTGTAACTATGGGTTACCGCACTGTGCGATACATTGTAACTATGGGTTACCACACTGTGCGATACATTGTAACTATGGGTTACCGCACTGTGCGATACATTGTAACTATGGGTTACCGCACTGTGTGATACATTGTAACTATGGGTTACCGCACTGTGTGATACATTGTAACTATGGGTTACCGCACTGTGCGATACATTGTAACTATGGGTTACCGCACTGTGTGATACATTGTAACTATGGGTTAACGCACTGTGTGATACATTGTAACTATGGGTTACCGCACTGTGTGATACATTGTAACTATGGGTTACCGCACTGTGTGATACATTGTAACTATGGGTTACCGCACTGTGTGATACATTGTAACTATGGGTTACCGCACTGTGTGATACATTGTAACTATGGGTTACCGCACTGTGTGATACATTGTAACTATGGGTTACCGCACTGTGTGATACATTGTAACTATGGGTTACCGCACTGTGTGATACATTGTAACTATGGGTTACCGCACTGTGTGATACATTGTAACTATGGGTTACCGCACTGTGTGATACATTGTAACTATGGGTTACCGCACTGTGTGATACATTGTAACTATGGGTTACCGCACTGTGTGATACATTGTAACTATGGGTTACCGCACTGTGTGATACATTGTAACTATGGGTTACCGCACTGTGTGATACATTGTAACTATGGGTTACCGCACTGTGTGATACATTGTAACTATGGGTTACCGCACTGTGTGATACATTGTAACTATGGGGGTTACCGCACTGTGTGATACATTGTAACTATGGGTTACCGCACTGTGTGATACATTGTAACTATGGGTTACCGCACTGTGTGATACATTGTAACTATGGGTTACCGCACTGTGTGATACATTGTAACTATGGGTTACCGCACTGTGTGATACATTGTAACTATGGGTTACCGCACTGTGTGATACATTGTAACTATGGGTTACCGCACTGTGTGATACATTGTAACTATGGGTTACCGCACTGTGTGATACATTGTAACTATGGGTTACCGCACTGTGTGATACATTGTAACTATGGGTTACCGCACTGTGTGATACATTGTAACTATGGGTTACCGCACTGTGTGATACATTGTAACTATGGGTTACCGCACTGTGTGATACATTGTAACTATGGGTTACCGCACTGTGTGATACATTGTAACTATGGGTTACCGCACTGTGCGATACATTGTAACTATGGGTTACCGCACTGTGCGATACATTGTAACTATGGGTTACCGCACTGTGTGATACATTGTAACTATGGGTTACCGCACTGTGTGATACATTGTAACTATGGGTTACCGCACTGTGTGATACATTGTAACTATGGGTTACCGCACTGTGTGATACATTGTAACTATGGGTTACCGCACTGTGTGATACATTGTAACTATGGGTAACCGCACTGTGTGATACATTGTAACTATGGGTTACCGCACTGTGCGATACATTGTAACTATGGGTTACCGCACTGTGCGATACATTGTAACTATGGGTTACCGCACTGTGTGATACATTGTAACTATGGGTTACCACACTGTGTGATACATTGTAACTATGGGTTACCGCACTGTGTGATACATTGTAACTATGGGTTACCGCACTGTGTGATACATTGTAACTATGGGTTACCGCACTGTGTGATACATTGTAACTATGGGTTACCGCACTGTGTGATACATTGTAACTATGGGTTACCGCACTGTGTGATACATTGTAACTATGGGTTACCGCACTGTGTGATACATTGTAACTATGGGTTACCGCACTGTGTGATACATTGTAACTATGGGTTACCGCACTGTGTGATACATTGTAACTATGGGTTACCGCACTGTGTGATACATTGTAACTATGGGTTACCGCACTGTGCGATACATTGTAACTATGGGTTACCGCACTGTGCGATACATTGTAACTATGGGTTACCGCACTGTGTGATACATTGTAACTATGGGTTACCGCACTGTGTGATACATTGTAACTATGGGTTACCGCACTGTGTGATACATTGTAACTATGGGTTACCGCACTGTGTGATACATTGTAACTATGGGTTACCGCACTGTGCGATACATTGTAACTATGGGTTACGGCACTGTGTGATACATTGTAACTATGGGTTACGGCACTGTGTAATACATTGTAACTATGGGTTACCGCACTGTGTGATACATTGTAACTATGGGTTACCGCACTGTGCGATACATTGTAACTATGGGTTACGGCACTGTGTGATACATTGTAACTATGGGTTACCGCACTGTGCGATACATTGTAACTATGGGTTACCGCACTGTGTGATACATTGTAACTATGGGTTACCGCACTGTGCGATACATTGTAACTATGGGTTACCGCACTGTGTGATACATTGTAACTATGGGTTACCGCACTGTGCGATACATTGTAACTATGGGTTACCGCACTGTGTGATACATTGTAACTATGGGTTACCGCACTGTGCGATACATTGTAACTATGGGTTACCACACTGTGCGATACATTGTAACTATGGGTTACCGCACTGTGGATACATTGTAACTATGGGTTACCGCACTGTGTGATACATTGTAACTATGGGTTACCGCACTGTGTGATACATTGTAACTATGGGTTACCGCACTGTGCGATACATTGTAACTATGGGTTACCGCACTGTGTGATACATTGTAACTATGGGTTACCGCACTGTGTGATACATTGTAACTATGGGTTACCGCACTGTGTGATACATTGTAACTATGGGTTACCGCACTGTGTGATACATTGTAACTATGGGTTACCGCACTGTGTGATACATTGTAACTATGGGGTTACCGCACTGTGTGATACATTGTAACTATGGGTTACCGCACTGTGTGATACATTGTAACTATGGGTTACCGCACTGTGTGATACATTGTAACTATGGGTTACCGCACTGTGTGATACATTGTAACTATGGGTTACCGCACTGTGTGATACATTGTAACTATGGGTTACCGCACTGTGTGATACATTGTAACTATGGGTTACCGCACTGTGTGATACATTGTAACTATGGGTTACCGCACTGTGTGATACATTGTAACTATGGGTTACCGCACTGTGTGATACATTGTAACTATGGGTTACCGCACTGTGTGATACATTGTAACTATGGGTTACCGCACTGTGTGATACATTGTAACTATGGGTTACCGCACTGTGTGATACATTGTAACTATGGGTTACCGCACTGTGTGATACATTGTAACTATGGGTTACCGCACTGTGTGATACATTGTAACTATGGGTTACCGCACTGTGTGATACATTGTAACTATGGGTTACCGCACTGTGTGATACATTGTAACTATGGGTTACCGCACTGTGTGATACATTGTAACTATGGGTTACCGCACTGTGTGATACATTGTAACTATGGGTTACCGCACTGTGTGATACATTGTAACTATGGGTTACCGCACTGTGTGATACATTGTAACTATGGGTTACCGCACTGTGTGATACATTGTAACTATGGGTTACCGCACTGTGTGATACATTGTAACTATGGGTTACCGCACTGTGTGATACATTGTAACTATGGGTTACCGCACTGTGTGATACATTGTAACTATGGGTTACCGCACTGTGTGATACATTGTAACTATGGGTTACCGCACTGTGCGATACATTGTAACTATGGGTTACCGCACTGTGCGATACATTGTAACTATGGGTTACCGCACTGTGTGATACATTGTAACTATGGGTTACCGCACTGTGTGATACATTGTAACTATGGGTTACCGCACTGTGTGATACATTGTAACTATGGGTTACCGCACTGTGTGATACATTGTAACTATGGGTTACCGCACTGTGTGATACATTGTAACTATGGGTAACCGCACTGTGTGATACATTGTAACTATGGGTTACCGCACTGTGCGATACATTGTAACTATGGGTTACCGCACTGTGCGATACATTGTAACTATGGGTTACCGCACTGTGTGATACATTGTAACTATGGGTTACCACACTGTGTGATACATTGTAACTATGGGTTACCGCACTGTGTGATACATTGTAACTATGGGTTACCGCACTGTGTGATACATTGTAACTATGGGTTACCACACTGTGTGATACATTGTAACTATGGGTTACCGCACTGTGTGATACATTGTAACTATGGGTTACCGCACTGTGTGATACATTGTAACTATGGGTTACCGCACTGTGTGATACATTGTAACTATGGGTTACCGCACTGTGTGATACATTGTAACTATGGGTTACCGCACTGTGTGATACATTGTAACTATGGGTTACCGCACTGTGTGATACATTGTAACTATGGGTTACCGCACTGTGTGATACATTGTAACTATGGGTTACCGCACTGTGTGATACATTGTAACTATGGGTTACCGCACTGTGTGATACATTGTAACTATGGGTTACCGCACTGTGCGATACATTGTAACTATGGGTTACCGCACTGTGTGATACATTGTAACTATGGGTTACCGCACTGTGTGATACATTGTAACTATGGGTTACCGCACTGTGTGATACATTGTAACTATGGGTTACCGCACTGTGTGATACATTGTAACTATGGGTTACCGCACTGTGTGATACATTGTAACTATGGGTTACCGCACTGTGCGATACATTGTAACTATGGGTTACCGCACTGTGCGATACATTGTAACTATGGGTTACCGCACTGTGTGATACATTGTAACTATGGGTTACCGCACTGTGTGATACATTGTAACTATGGGTTACAGCACTGTGTGATACATTGTAACTATGGGTTACGGCACTGTGTGATACATTGTAACTATGGGTTACCGGCACTGTGTGATACATTGTAACTATGGGTTACCGCACTGTGCGATACATTGTAACTATGGGTTACCGCACTGTGCGATACATTGTAACTATGGGTTACCGCACTGTGTGATACATTGTAACTATGGGTTACCGCACTGTGTGATACATTGTAACTATGGGTTACCGCACTGTGCGATACATTGTAACTATGGGTTACCGCACTGTGTGATACATTGTAACTATGGGTTACCGCACTGTGCGATACATTGTAACTATGGGTTACAGCACTGTGCGATACATTGTAACTATGGGTTACCGCACTGTGCGATACATTGTAACTATGGGTTACCGCACTGTGCGATACATTGTAACTATGGGTTACCGCACTGTGCGATACATTGTAACTATGGGTTACCGCACTGTGTGATACATTGTAACTATGGGTTACGCGCACTGTGTGATACATTGTAACTATGGGTTACCGCACTGTGTGATACATTGTAACTATGGGTTACCGCACTGTGCGATACATTGTAACTATGGGTTACCGCACTGTGCGATACATTGTAACTATGGGTTACCGCACTGTGTGATACATTGTAACTATGGGTTACCGCACTGTGTGATACATTGTAACTATGGGTTACCACACTGTGTGATACATTGTAACTATGGGTTACAGCACTGTGCGATACATTGTAACTATGGGTTACAGCACTGTGCGATACATTGTAACTATGGGTTACCGCACTGTGCGATACATTGTAACTATGGGTTACCGCACTGTGTGATACATTGTAACTATGGGTTACCGCACTGTGTGATACATTGTAACTATGGGTTACCGCACTGTGTGATACATTGTAACTATGGGTTACCGCACTGTGCGATACATTGTAACTATGGGTTACCGCACTGTGCGATACATTGTAACTATGGGTTACCACACTGTGTGATACATTGTAACTATGGGTTACCGCACTGTGTGATACATTGTAACTATGGGTTACCGCACTGTGTGATACATTGTAACTATGGGTTACCGGCACTGTGCGATACATTGTAACTATGGGTTACCGCACTGTGCGATACATTGTAACTATGGGTTACCGCACTGTGTGATACATTGTAACTATGGGTTACCGCACTGTGTGATACATTGTAACTATGGGTTACCGCACTGTGCGATACATTGTAACTATGGGTTACCGCACTGTGTGATACATTGTAACTATGGGTTACCGCACTGTGTGATACATTGTAACTATGGGTTACCGCACTGTGTGATACATTGTAACTATGGGTTACCGCACTGTGCGATACATTGTAACTATGGGTTACCGCACTGTGCGATACATTGTAACTATGGGTTACCGCACTGTGCGATACATTGTAACTATGGGTTACCGCACTGTGCGATACATTGTAACTATGGGTTACCGCACTGTGCGATACATTGTAACTATGGGTTACCGCACTGTGCGATACATTGTAACTATGGGTTACCGCACTGTGCGATACATTGTAACTATGGGTTACCGCACTGTGCGATACATTGTAACTATGGGTTACCGCACTGTGCGATACATTGTAACTATGGGTTACCGCACTGTGCGATACATTGTAACTATGGGTTACCGCACTGCGCGATACATTGTAACTATGGGTTACCGCACTGCGCGATACATTGTAACTATGGGTTACCGCACTGCGCGATACATTGTAACTATGGGTTACCGCACTGCGCGATACATTGTAACTATGGGTTACCGCACTGCGCGATACATTGTAACTATGGGTTACCGCACTGTGCGATACATTGTAACTATGGGCTACCGCACTGTGCGATACATTGTAACTATGGGTTACCGCACTGTGTGATACATTGTAACTATGGGTTACCGCACTGTGTAATACATTGTAACTATGGGTTACGGCACTGTGTGATACATTGTAACTATGGGTTACGGCACTGTGTGATACATTGTAACTATGGGTTACCGCACTGTGCGATACATTGTAACTATGGGTTACGGCACTGTGCGATACATTGTAACTATGGGTTACCGCACTGTGCGATACATTGTAACTATGGGTTACCGCACTGTGCGATACATTGTAACTATGGGTTACGGCACTGTGTGATACATTGTAACTATGGGTTACGGCACTGTGTGATACATTGTAACTATGGGTTACGGCACTGTGTGATACATTGTAACTATGGGTTACCGCACTGTGTGATACATTGTAACTATGGGTTACCGCACTGTGTGATACATTGTAACTATGGGTTACCGCACTGTGTGATACATTGTAACTATGGGTTACCGCACTGTGTGATACATTGTAACTATGGGTTACCGCACTGTGTGATACATTGTAACTATGGGTTACCGCACTGTGTGATACATTGTAACTATGGGTTACCGCACTGTGTGATACATTGTAACTATGGGTAACCGCACTGCGTGATACATTGTAACTATGGGTTACCGCACTGCGTGATACATTGTAACTATGGGTTACCGCACTGTGCGATACATTGTAACTATGGGTTACAGCACTGTGTGATACATTGTAACTATGGGTTACCGCACTGTGCGATACATTGTAACTATGGGTTACCGCACTGTGCGATACATTGTAACTATGGGTTACCGCACTGCGTGATACATTGTAACTATGGGTTACCGCACTGTGTGATACATTGTAACTATGGGTTACCGCACTGTGCGATACATTGTAACAATGGGTTACTGCACTGTATGATACATTGTAACTATGGGTTACTGCACTGTGTGATACATTGTAACTATGGGTTACCGCACTGTGCGATACATTGTAACTATGGGTTACCGCACTGCGTGATACATTGTAACTATGGGTTACCGCACTGTGTGATACATTGTAACTATGGGTTACCGCACTGTGTGATACATAGTAACTATGGGTTACCGCACTGTGTGATACATTGTAACTATGGGTTACCGCACTGTGTGATACATTGTAACTATGGGTTACCGCACTGTGTGATACATTGTAACTATGGGTTACCGCACTGTGTGATACATTGTAACTATGGGTTACCGCACTGTGTGATACATTGTAACTATGGGTTACCGCACTGTGTGATACATTGTAACTATGGGTTACCGCACTGTGCGATACATTGTAACTATGGGTTACCGCACTGTGCGATACATTGTAACTATGGGTTACCGCACTGTGTGATACATTGTAACTATGGGTTACCGCACTGTGTGATACATTGTAACTATGGGTTACCGCACTGTGTGATACATTGTAACTATGGGTTACCGCACTGTGTGATACATTGTAACTATGGGTTACCGCACTGTGTGATACATTGTAACTATGGGTTACCGCACTGTGTGATACATTGTAACTATGGGTTACGGCACTGTGTGATACATTGTAACTATGGGTTACCGCACTGTGCGATACATTGTAACTATGGGTTACCGCACTGTGTGATACATTGTAACTATGGGTTACCGCACTGTGTGATACATTGTAACTATGGGTTACCGCACTGTGTGATACATTGTAACTATGGGTTACCGCACTGTGTGATACATTGTAACTATGGGTTACCGCACTGTGCGATACATTGTAACTATGGGTTACCGCACTGTGCGATACATTGTAACTATGGGTTACCGCACTGTGTGATACATTGTAACTATGGGTTACCTGCACTGTGTGATACATTGTAACTATGGGTTACCGCACTGTGTGATACATTGTAACTATGGGTTACCGCACTGTGTGATACATTGTAACTATGGGTTACCGCACTGTGTGATACATTGTAACTATGGGTTACCGCACTGTGTGATACATTGTAACTATGGGTTACCGCACTGTGCGATACATTGTAACTATGGGTTACCGCACTGCGTGATACATTGTAACTATGGGTTACCGCACTGTGTGATACATTGTAACTATGGGTTACCGCACTGTGTGATACATTGTAACTATGGGTTACCGCACTGTGTGATACATTGTAACTATGGGTTACCGCACTGTGTGATACATTGTAACTATGGGTTACCGCACTGTGTGATACATTGTAACTATGGGTTACCGCACTGTGTGATACATTGTAACTATGGGTTACCGCACTGTGCTGATACATTGTAACTATGGGTTACCGCACTGTGTGATACATTGTAACTATGGGTTACCGCACTGTGTGATACATTGTAACTATGGGTTACCGCACTGTGTGATACATTGTAACTATGGGTTACCGCACTGTGTGATACATTGTAACTATGGGTTACCGCACTGTGTGATACATTGTAACTATGGGTTACCGCACTGTGTGATACATTGTAACTATGGGTTACCGCACTGTGTGATACATTGTAACTATGGGTTACCGCACTGTGTGATACATTGTAACTATGGGTTACCGCACTGTGTGATACATTGTAACTATGGGTTACCGCACTGTGTGATACATTGTAACTATGGGTTACCGCACTGTGTGATACATTGTAACTATGGGTTACCGCACTGTGTGATACATTGTAAACTATGGGTTACCGCACTGTGTGATACATTGTAACTATGGGTTACCGCACTGTGTGATACATTGTAACTATGGGTTACCGCACTGTGTGATACATTGTAACTATGGGTTACCGCACTGTGCTGATACATTGTAACTATGGGTTACCGCACTGTGTGATACATTGTAACTATGGGTTACCGCACTGTGTGATACATTGTAACTATGGGTTACCGCACTGCGTGATACATTGTAACTATGGGTTACCGCACTGTGTGATACATTGTAACTATGGGTTACCGCACTGTGCGATACATTGTAACTATGGGTTACCGCACTGTGTGATACATTGTAACTATGGGTTACCGCACTGTGTGATACATTGTAACTATGGGTTACCGCACTGTGTGATACATTGTAACTATGGGTTACCGCACTGTGTGATACATTGTAACTATGGGTTACCGCACTGTGTGATACATTGTAACTATGGGTTACCGCACTGTGTGATACATTGTAACTATGGGTTACCGCACTGTGTGATACATTGTAACTATGGGTTACCGCACTGTCGTGATACATTGTAACTATGGGTTACCGCACTGTCGTGATACATTGTAACTATGGGTTACCGCACTGTGTGATACATTGTAACTATGGGTTACCGCACTGTGTGATACATTGTAACTATGGGTTACCGCACTGTGTGATACATTGTAACTATGGGTTACCGCACTGTGTGATACATTGTAACTATGGGTTACCGCACTGTGTGATACATTGTAACTATGGGTTACCGCACTGTGTGATACATTGTAACTATGGGTTACCGCACTGTGTGATACATTGTAACTATGGGTTACCGCACTGTGTGATACATTGTAACTATGGGTTACCGCACTGTGTGATACATTGTAACTATGGGTTACCGCACTGTGTGATACATTGTAACTATGGGTTACCGCACTGTGTGATACATTGTAACTATGGGTTACCGCACTGTGTGATACATTGTAACTATGGGTTACCGCACTGTGTGATACATTGTAACTATGGGTTACCGCACTGTGTCGATACATTGTAACTATGGGTTACCGCACTGTGTGATACATTGTAACTATGGGTTACCGCACTGTGTGATACATTGTAACTATGGGTTACCGCACTGTGTGATACATTGTAACTATGGGTTACCGCACTGTGTGATACATTGTAACTATGGGTTACCGCACTGTGTGATACATTGTAACTATGG